>JAGFNQ010001042.1:207042-807042 GCA_024364735.1 Boesenbergia rotunda
TCATCTTCCTTTCAAACTCTTTAGTCTTGAACTCACCTCAAGGCAGAGTCAGAGGCTGTCAAATTGCAAAATCATCTAGATGTCATAAACCCAATGAGGGAAATAATTTCACTTGTATGGTCTGCCATTGCATTGAAGTTCTTCCTCCCTCCAATCATTTCTAACACCATCATTCCATAGCTGTACACATCAGATTTACTCGATATCGAACCAAAAACTTCTGGAGAAAGAGTTCTGGGGCAATATAACCAGGAGTTCCTCTCATAGCCATCGTTTGAGATGATACTATCTTTTTGTATGCAAATCTTGGCTAATCCGAAATCTGAAATCTTGGGGCAGAAATCTGGGTCCAATAAGATATTATGAGGTTTGATGTCAAAGTGAACTATGCGAGTGTTGCATCCTCGATGTAAGTACTCAAGACCTCGCGCGATACCTATTGCAATATCATATAACTTCTCCCAACTGAGTTTGCCATATTTTGTGTTTGATTTATCATCAAAAATGTACTTATCTAGTGATCCATTTGGCATGAACTCGTAAACCAGAGCCCTCTTTGATCCCTCCAAGCAAAAATCCAAGAAGAGCAACAACGTTGACATGGGATGTCCTACTGATGCTTGCTACCTCATTGATGAAATCTTCGCCGTTGCCTTTAGTTTCACTTAGAATTTTAACAGCGACCAAGCGGCCATCTTGGAGTGAACCCTTGAACACAGATCCATAACCTCCATTCCCGAGCTTATCGCTGAAAGACTTTGTCATTCTTTTGATTTCAGTGTAAGTGTATCTCTTTGGAGTTGTGGACTCGTACTGAAGTATGAAAGTTTGAATAACTTGGTCTTCGTTCTCGTTTGGATCTCTGAAACATAGAAAGTAACTTGCGATGAAACATGCAAGTATAAAGCCAACCATTGTCCCTGGAGTTTACCATGTTCATCAGGATTATGAAAAATGGGCAAAGTATACATGTGTGTGCGATGTGTGTGATTGAACCCAATATAAGAAATTATGGATATGATTGAGCTATTTTGGAAATTCGCTACTTGTATTTTGTGCATTTGTATTCATTGAATAAAAGACTTTGATTAATTTTGAGCCAACTTTTCACTTGCCTATTACAATGCCAATTCTCAATGTTGTATGCTTCTTCCTTCCGGCATCTACAGGAGACCTCCAAGGTGCTGGAGACCTTTCAGCACCTTCAGGATACATTCTAGCACCTGAAAGAGACAACCAGAAAAATTCTGAGAAGATCAGAAACAATATGGTCTATTGAGAAGATTTCCAAATCATTCTAAACCTGCAAATAGATAGCCAAACAATAAGAAGAAATCATGTTGCAATTGAAGTCTATATACAACTATATCAATGGTGATGCTCATATCCTTTAAATCAGTTATTACGTTCTTTGATCTCTCTCTGCCCATCAAAATCTGTTATTACCTAGCTCAAGCTCAAGGAAATTTGAATTTATTAATGAAATAATGATCAATTTGGAAGTCTAATAACTGGATCTCTTCTCTTTTTTTTTTTGTCCATATAGTACTTGAAAGCTAAATCAACTTGCAATCCAACCCTTTCATGGTGAGGTAATTTCTTACATCAACTGGAACGAGTATAACAATCAACTTGTGTTCCATATTCAAAAGTAGGCCATAATTAAGAGTAGATTTGCTAAGTTTTCTACTTGTACTTTTTGTTCCAAGACATCAAATTAAATTTTAAATCCACAAAGCAACAGAAGATGCATGGTTGTATTCCTGAATAGATCTTGTTTTGTGATGTAACCTTATATCCCAACCTTCAACTTTCACCTTCTCCACAAGGATTGCAGGGCTCAAGTGATCGGAATCCTAAGAACAACTAAAGTGTACTTCAACTTGGAGTTAAAAGAGTGGCATGGAGGATACAAAATCGAACTATTATTTGTGCTTTTAGCTTTGTGAACAAAAGTAACACGCTTCCACAATAAAATACCTATGAAAAGTATACTCAACAAGATAAATGAACCAGTGCATCAACTAGAATCACAGAACGGCATCCTTCTCAGCTTAGTATACATGTGTATATTCTATAGAAATAGAACCTAGTTAGTTTCAAACACCAACTAATTTCCACAATTACAAGCATAACCTCGACCTGATGACTAAGTCTAAATCTGACCAGGTCAAAAGCTACCTCTGGAACCAATTTTGTATGTGCATGTCGCATCAACTTCCTCAGTCTTTGAAGAATAATGAAGTCTTACCCTTAATTGGACATTTAATTCAGTAACGATAGGAAGGGCAACCCATTTTTCTGCTGAAGGGACCTTCATCATCATCGATTGAATCCGCCATTTTTAGTTGGCAAAAGACGATTCACTCGTCCTTAGTGTCCCTGCCAATCCGTCTCATGATCAACACGGAAGAGATAATCATTAAAATTACTAGTCCGGATATTGTGGCTAGTGCGTGGGTAGAATGGGCACAATGACTTTGTCAGATTTTGACCCCCAGACTTTATGTGATAATACCCACATACTAACCATCAGTCTATCCCATGGAGACGAATCTGCCATTTCCAGCCATAGGTTCTCGTGGAGTTTTCAGGTATTCAATTAAAATTTTGCCCCACGGGCTAGATCGGATGGTAAGGCGCCTGGTCGATTTGGTCAAGATCACAGGTTCAAGGGTCGCTAGTTGCGCACGGGGATAAAACCCTAGTCTGCTGGCATTAATTCCCTCGACCCAAGAGCCTACCACACCAGTAATAACTGTGATTTGCCTCCCTTTGAAAACTTATGGGGCCGGGACCAGAGGACCGCTAAGGTAACGGTTTCATCTTTTTTTTGGTCGTGGAGTTTTCAGGTAACCAGATGAGAAATTAGTTCTATGAATAAATTTCATTAATCGAGCAATAGCAGGGGAAATTCTAGTAAAATAACAAGGAATAAGATATGTAAACGTACCTTGGGGGACTTCAATCTTCCCGCCCGAACAGAAACAGATGGGAGCGAGAGCATCGTTGCCACAATCGTCACCTGAGCTCGCGTCCAGCATCCAACGAAACCAGGACCCATCACGCAATATTTGTGCATATTCTTCCGCAAACTTATTCGCCACATAGGGTTTCAGCAACGACGAATCTGGCTCAGTGTGGCAGTCCGTAGGGGAGTCGTAGTCGTAACTATACTTGATTTCCAATTCGGACGCATTAAATCGAAGGCAGGGGGTCACGGGAGTTGACCGTCTACTGAAACTACAGTTGAAGAAGAGGGTGAGTTTGGTTTCGTCGTCATCGTAGTATAAAGATATGTTGGAAGGCATGGCGACATTTTGGAGGACTGTGGAACAAGTCTCCAGCAGCTGCGGGCGAGCATAGATAACGTCGTCGGCGAGGGAAACGACGACTGTATCATTGTAGTTGATGTCTAAGACACTGTAGTTTCGGTCACCGAGGTGCAGGATTAGGATGCCACTTTGCGAGGTCAACATGAATCTTTGGTAGCCGCAGTAGGGAGAGATCCCGTTCGTATCATTAGACAGCCAGAAGGGGTAGGAGATGCTGACGTTGCCGTAGGCTACCGACTCCAAGTTTGGGCAGGAGGAATCGCCGCGAGAGGAGACGGGCAAGAGCATGAGAAGGCAATTAAAGACGAGGAAGGCGAGAAGAGGCAACGATCTTGCTTCTCTGATCATGTTTGGATTCTTTCGCATTGGACGAGCTAGCGCGAAAAGGCTAAAGATGAAGAGGGAAGGATCGATCGGAGGAAATTAAAGAAATTGCTGCTCCAAGCATGTCGGAATTGATTATTCTGCGATCGTAGGATGGAATTGTGGATATGATCAGGTGCAATGCAATCATGATTGAGCTGTAAGACTTTGAGGTTGGCATCAATGTACGACTTGAACTTGCAGTTCACGGTGGGAGACGAAAGGTCAAAGAGCAGCAACTAACGCAGAGTGTGTGATCGGGGGAGTGGTTTTCAAGGAGGGTCAAGGGCCCGGTCGGACCTGGCTTGGGTTAAAGGAGGTTAGGCCGGATTGAACTCGGTCCACTGGGCAGGGGGAATAGAAGACAAGACAGGTAGAGCCCTGGTTCGGCCTCGGTCATTCAGGGTTGGGCGCCCGAGGTCGGCCACTCGGGATCGGTCCTCCGAGGTCGGCCACTCGGGGTCGGTCCTCCGAGGTCGGCCACGCGGGGTCGATCCTCCGAGATTGGTCACTCGGGGTCGGGCACCCGAGGTCGGTCACTCGGGGTCGGTCCTCCGAGATCGGCCACTCGGGGTCGGTCCTCCGAGGTCGGCCACTCGGGGTCGGTCCTTCGGGGGTCGGTCAACCGGGATCAAGCACCCGGTGTCGATCAACCGGGATCAGGCACCCGGTGTCGGTCAACCGAAATCAGGCACTCGGGGTCAGTCATCTGGGGTTGAGCTCTGGGGGTCGGACACCTAGGGATGACTAAGAAATCGGGCTTGTCCGACCGACCCGCGATGTAAGTCTATATGATCCGACCGGGTGAGCCCTAACAATTAAGAATCCACCTCGAGAGCAAGTATCTGTCAGATCCCTGATATAATCATTACCTGACAAAGCCGCCCAATATTAATGAGGATTAGAGAAGACAATTTAGACAGGTTATTAGGCAGTTGTGTCAGTCTCACATGGCAACTAAAACTGCCATCAGCCCAGTCTGCTAACTGACCCATTCTTAACGAGACAGGACAGCTCTGGCATAGCAGGAAGCCTTCTCCTCCCCTGTATAACGCCCCATGGGGCTCCAAGAAAAGGCTTGCTGTCATTTTGCAACCTCAACTCTTTTTCGTATTCTCTGCTTTGGTCCGATCCGAGTGATTGAGATCTGATCCGTAGTTGAGCTCGACTCCGACCCCCGTGCTATAGTAGATCGGGTCATCTTAATCAAACTAAGTCAACCGAGTAGAAATTAGTCTTTGTTTGTCGACAAGATCAGTGTGCATTGAGATGAAATTAATGTTCATATGCTAATTAACCTACTGAAAAATTTGTTCAAATCCATGTACCCCGTCCAACAAGGAGAAGATTACATCAAGATACTTTGTATGGTCTGATTAGAAAATTTATGGAAAAGACATGAATGCTTTGACTAAGGCGTCTCATTTTAGAAATATCTATCTTGTGCATAAACTATTTGATTGCATACTCCTTTGCGGAGCCCCTTGGTGTGAGGTCAATATGGATTTCATATTGACTTTTCAAACCCAATAGATCGAGAATCAATTGGAGCTGCTTATAATTGATTGGAGCTATTACAATCAATTAAGGTGCTCCTATTGATTAAAAATTGATCGATAATCGATTAGTTATATTTGTCATGAGAAAACGTTATCCTTATTTTTTATATGTATAAAAAATTTAAAAGTAAAGATAATTTTTTCTAAATTCAGCACATTTAAATTAGAATTTAGTATATTTTCTAAAAAATTTAATATAACTTTTTTTCCGTTTGATCAATTGATTAGGAGTTCATACCAATGAATTGACTTATGATGAATCAATTAGGCCTCTAGGGCTATGGTATAGCGATAGGACGACTAGTCACTATCCTAGGTATCTACGGTTCGATCCCTAGCTAGACCGCCCACTGCAAGCGCTTCCCGATTCACCCCTAGCGGCCGGTCGGAAACTTCCGTGAGGCCGAGTCGGTCTCGCCCGAGGTTGAAAAACCCTCGTTAATCATTTTTTTAAATTAGGTCATACTCAATTGAATAAAAAAATATACTAGATTATAGTTAAATGATGCTGAATATAAGAGAAATTATTTTTTATTTTCGATTGTTTGTATTAAAAAAATTGAAGATAATTAAGTAAATTGATAGTTGAAGTAAAATAAAATTTTACAGATAATAAGTTAAAGTAATTTTTTTTATATGAACGGAAAAAGAAGTTAAGTTTGTATGTAGTGGATTTAGGATAGTTTTTTCATAGATGAATTCGAAATTTTGATTTGGTAAATTACCTAAGTAGTGGTGGACGTGCATTGACCGGTGAATTGTCCGTTGACTATTACCGCAAGCAATGGGAGCAGGTACTGTGATGTCCTGGAAAAGACGCATATTAATTGACAGGTTGACTCCGGCCAGAAGACTCGCTAGCTCCTGACTCTTCCTTCCTTCCTTCTCCCTCCGCATTGCATAAACAACACGCCAGTTTACTTGGACTGATATGATAAATAGATGCGTCAGTTTTAAACAATTTCATAAATCAATCGACTTGACTTACAAATTAAGTCTAGATCGGCATTACTTGAGATTGTGACGAGTACAACTCTGATTTTCGTTCGATTATCAATATTTCGATCCATTAGATAAATTAAATCTATTTAGCTTCATTTTTTTATGAATTGATTAACGATCATTAAATCATTTTGAGCAAACGTACGATGGAATTGTGGATATGACGCGGAATACAATCATTGAATGAGATATAAGACTTTTCGGTCGGGACCAACGACGACTTTAACTAGAAGTGGACGGCGTGTGAGACAAGAGCAGGAACCAACGCGGAGCGTTCATTGACTTGAAAATATTTCCAGTCGGATATGATCCTGTCGTGAAATGAGATAGACGTTTTAAGAGTGAGATAATCTACTAGAGGGCACGAAATCGCTGAGACTGACCGCTAAGCTGGCTTGCTCCTCTCCTACAAGACAGAGATCGTTAGAATCCGTCGGGAAATGTCCCCGGCTAGGCACTCCGACGGTCAAGTCAATACTCGGCGGTGGGAAGCGAATGGAAAGCAATAGAACAGTAAACAATGCACTATTGCACGTACCTGAGAGATACGGAGTGAAGAGACTTATATAGCCGGGGAAGTTGACAGCTCCTGCCCCACCTGCCATCTATTGCCATATAGCGAGGACAAGGTGATACATAGAGCTGTCAAACGGGCCAACCCGTGGCGGGGCGGGTCAGCCCATGGCGGGCCGACCATTTGGCGGGGCAGGGCGGGGTGGGTCGACCCGTCATCTAGGCAGGTTGGAAAATCTCCAACTCAACCCAATCCAAGGTGAGTCGTGGGTTAAACGGGCCAACCTACAGACCCATCAAAATATTTTTAAAAAATTAAAAAATCATATATTTAGATTTCATCAATCAAATATATTAAGAAATATATTTTTTAAATATAAATGGATACAAACGAGTACTCATGTGATGAAAGATTTTATTTTTTATTTCAAAATAATAACAAAGAAAGATAATAAATTGTCATAAAACTTAAATAACATGTGATTCTTAACCCGCGGGCCAACCCAAGCCCGTCGCGGGCCAACCCAAGCCCGTCGCGGGCCGACCCGTGCGGGTCGCGGGCCTAGGCGAGTTGGCTCGCGGCGAGCTTGGGTTGCTTAAATTCTAACCCAACCCTCTTAAATTGATTGGCGGGGCGGGCCAATCCTACGGGCCCAACCCAAATTGACAGCTCTAGTGATACATGTCCAGATGTGGCAGGATAAAGTAGTGCATACTGGGTTAAAGAAAGGGGCACTGTCAACTTAATGGCTGGCGTCATTTGGCGCCGCTCGGCCTGACACCAGTGTATGTTGTCGTAGTACGGGGGGAGACAGAGTATGGCAGGAAGATCAAACCATCAGCGGGATATCCGTTGTTTGGGCTAGGGTGGCACCAGTCCTGCGGCGACCCCGTATTGTTTCGGGTAGTCTGATGTTAGGGAGTGGTTGTTCTGCATGCTGGGGCATGCTAGGGCCAACTGAGGACGCTTAAAAGGGAAGTGTCGTCTGGGGGCACTGAGTAACGAGGTCGACTGAGGACCTATAATGAAGGTGCCAACTGGGGCACCGAGTGACGAGGCCGACTGAGGGTCTGTGATGAAGGTGTCGACTGGGGCACTGAGTAATAATATACCGAGTAGCGCCTCCTCTGGCTCGGGCTTACCCCCGGAGCATGGGCCGCCACGTGCCGACTTGGGGCCAAACCTAGAGGGGTATTGGAGCATGAGCGTCTAAGCGCCGGTTAAGCCGATTATGGGGAGCGTGGGCCGCCACGCATCCGATCGGGAACTTGGAGCCGAGTGCAGCGTGGGGGCAAATCCACGAGTACTTTCACCCTATTCTGTGTCATGATTTCCCAAAGGTGGGCGCGTCAAGACTTGCCAAAGGCATCTGTTCACTTTCCCTGTCTTGGGCTTTCCTTGAATCGTGGGCCCCGAGTGAGAGATTTGCTATAAGGGTGTCTAGGAGGCTTGACCCTCCTCGACCCTTGTATCTTTCAACGAGCCGAGTCAACTCAGCGACCTGGGCCACCTATCTGATGAACCTCTCCAGCTCTTTAACCCGTTTCCTCCTGACCAAGCGCCAGGCTGTCGGGACAGGCTACACGCAAGTTGGCCCGGGATCAGGATATTTTACCAAAGGATGCACGTAACTTTTCAAATTAATCAAAAGACGTAAGTTTACAAGTTACTTTGGTGTTTATTAAAATGTAAATTTTTTTCGGTACTCTTCAGATTTTACTCTTCTATCAAAACTAACTTATATACATGCATTTTCTTTTTTCTTTCCTCTTTCTTGTGCATGCAACCTATCTTCTATTTCCTCACCCTCTCTTCTCATTCCTCCATCTTTTTCATATATTTTCTTTCTCTTTTCTATTCTCTTTCTTCTCTCTTTTAGATATGTATGCATAACATGAAAAAAAATTGAAAGTTGTGGACTTTCTCCTCTCCTCTTATTTAAAAAATCATTGCTTTCAATATATTGACTCAAATTGACGTTTGAAAGTATAGATGTAATCAGGATAATTAGCTAGACAAACATATATGAGCTAATATTATGTCAATCTGAGGTCATTTGGTCTATCAGTCGATTTTGTCCAAAATTGGCTGATGGACCAAGCGAATCGATTGAACCAAATGACATCGGATTGATATGAAACTAGCTCCTATATATTCGTCTAAGTCTCCAAATTATATTCATGCTCTTAAATATTAATTTGACTCTTATAATATGAGTAATGATTTTTTAAACACGAATTATATTATAAAAAATTTTAATCCTGTGTTAAATAATCATTGTTTTTTATATATTGAGTCAAATTAATGTTTGAGTGATGAATATAATCAGGAAAATAGACGAACACATAGGAGTTAGTTTCATATTAATCCGATGTTGTTCACTCTATCAATCGATTCATTTGGTCCATAAGTTGGTTTTGGGCAAAATTGACTGATGGACCAAACAACCTCGGATTGATATAAAACATTAATTTGACTCAATATATTAAGTGCAGTAATTTTTTAAACACGAATTTGATTATTTGAAAATTTTAATTCGCATTTAAAAAAATACTACTCTCAATATATTAGATTAAATTTATGTTTGAAGGCATGAATGTAATTGAGAAAATTAGATAAATACATACGAGCTAATTTCATGTCAATCCAAGGTTGTTTAGTCTATCAACCGGTTTTGTCTGTCTATCAGCCGATTTTGCTCAAAATCTGTTGATTAACCAAATGACCTCAGATTAACACGAAATCAGCTCTTATGTGTTCGTTTTATTCTCTCAATTATATTCATTCCCTCAAATGTTAATTTAACTCAATATATTGAGAATAGCGAATTTTTTGAACTCAAATTAAATTTTTCAAACAATCAAATTCGTGTTTAAAAAATTACTATACTTAATATATTGGGTTAAATTGATCTTTGAGGGCATGAATATAATTAGGAAAACTAACCGAACATAGAAACTAATTTCATCTTAATCCGAGGTCATTTTGTCTATCAGTCAATTTTACCTAAAATCGACTTAAGGACCAAATGAATCGGCTAATGGATCGAATTGACGTGAAACTAATTCCTATGTTTTTGTTTAATTCTCATAATTATATTCATATCCTCACATATAAATTTAACTCTATATATTGAGAGCGGTGATTTTTGAATACGAACTATACTATTTAAAAATTTTAATCCTTATTAAAATATCATTACACTCTATATATTGAATCAAATTGATGTTTAAGTAATGAATATAATTAGGAGATGTATACGAACACATATGAGCTAGTTTCATATCAATCCATGATCGTTTGGTCAATCAACCGATTTATTTGGTCCATTAGTCGATTTTGGACAAAATCGATTAATGGACCCAACGACCTCGGATTGACATAAAACTAGCTTCTATATATTCGTCTAATTCTTCTTATTATATTCATGGGCTTAAATATCAATTTGACTGAATATATTGAGAGTATAGTGATTTTTTTAAATATGAATTTTATTATTTGAAAATTTTAATTCGCGTTCAAAAAATCACTACTCTCAATATATTCGGTTAAATTTATGTTTGAGAACATGAATATAATTAGGAGAATTAGAAGAATACATATAAACTAGTTTCATATCAATCCGAGGTTGTTTAATTCATCGGCCGATTTGGTACAAAACCGACTTAGAGATAGGCAAAATTGGCTATTTAATTATTTCAGATTTGTTGTAATGCAGTTAAGTGACAACGCTGTTATATAATTGTTTTAATTAAAAGAATAATCTAATAATTATCTCCGGAAACATTACGGAGTCAACCGTTTCGGATGGAGAGAGTTGACGAATAGTTAGTGAGCGAAGCCCCGAGGTCGGTCCGCCTACCGGGATCCTGAATCCTGTGGGCCCCGCTCCATCACATCAATCCGTGAAAAGAATCGAACCCAAAGTCGTTAAGGACCGAGATTTAATTGGTCGGACGCCACAAGAGCAATTTGCGCCACCAAATTTTCAATTAATTTTTTAAAGCTAAATATTTATTTTTTAATCCATTATTTTAATAATCATCAAAATAAATCAAAAAACACTAATAAAAACTCAAACGATCATTATTTTAAAAATTATCATTTTGCTAAACATAATCTCTAATAATCCATCAAAATTAAAATCCGATTTTTAAATACT
The DNA here is from genome assembly GCA_024364735.1 of Boesenbergia rotunda. Classification (NCBI taxonomy): domain Eukaryota; kingdom Viridiplantae; phylum Streptophyta; class Magnoliopsida; order Zingiberales; family Zingiberaceae; genus Boesenbergia; species Boesenbergia rotunda. The sequence continues at coordinate 217,978 of JAGFNQ010001042.1, forward strand.
TAATTAACGCCTAACTATTAGGTCATTACCTCAGACGGAATCCTCTGTCCCAGAGGATCTCTGTCACACATTTACTGACGACGGTCGACGAGTCATCTGATCTTCGATCGGATATTATCGATGATTTTTTATCGTCGTCTCGAATCAAATAATATCATGAAAGAACGGTGAACCGGTTGAAATCGTCGCAATTGCAATATCGCTGAATTCGACCATGAATCCGACAAGATCGCAATTGCGGTGGTCCCGACGGGTTCATCGTATCTCCCATGGTATAATTTTGTTCGAGATGATGGTCGAAGACCGCCGATGATATTCAATCGACCATCAAATGACTCGACGATCATCATCGACGAATGAAACAGACGGACGGAAAAGAGGACAAAATAGACTAGAGAATCTGCCATCCTTTACCCCGGACCCCAACAACTTTCAACGCGACACACTGGACAAGTCTTTCTCACACTCGCATTTATCAAGCCCACCAGTTAACTACCATTTAAATAAATAAATAAATATTAACAGAGAAGGAAAAGAGAAAAAAAGGGAAATCATATTTTTTTAAGGGAAAAAAAAAGGAAGAGTAAGAATTGATAATATATGAAGGCACGGAAGCAAAAACAGAGTAGTTGCCCTCTTCGTTCTTGAGAGAAATAGAGAAGAGAAGTCGCTCTTTTCCTCCCAATTTTCCACCACTCACTCCTTCCTTGCGAATCACCACCGCCTGGGAATGGCTGCTGGATTCAGATTACCGTCGCAGCCTCCGTCGCGGCGTCATCCTCTTCTCGCCTTCCTCGTCTTTAATTGCCTTCTCATGCTCTTACCCGTCTCCTCTCGCGGCGATTCCTCCTGCCCAAACTTGGAGTCGGTAGCCTGCGGCAACGTCAACATCTCCTACCCCTTCTGGCTGTATGATGATACGAACGGGATCACTCCCTACTGCGGCTACCAAAGATTCATGTTGACCTGGGAAAGTGGCATCCTAATCCTGCAACTCGGTGACCGCAACTACAGTGTCTTAGACATCGACTACAATGATACAGTCGTCGTTTCCCTCGCCGACGACGTTATCTATGCTCGCCGGCAGCTGCCGGAGACTTGTTCCGCAGTCCGCCAAAATGTCGCCATGCCTTCCAACATATCTTTATCCTACGAAGACGACGAAACCAAACTCACCCTCTTCTTCAACTGCAGTAGTTTCAGTAGACGGCCAGCTCCCGTGTCCCCCTGCCTTCGATTTAATGAGTTCGGATGGGAAATCAAGTATAGTTACGACTACATCTCCCCTACGGACTGCCACACTGAGCCAGATTCGTCGTTGCTGAAACCCTATGTGGCGAATAAGTTTGCGGAAGAATATGCACAAATATTGCGTGATGGGTTCTGGTTTCATTGGATGGGCGCGAACCCAGGTGACGATTGTGGGCACAGTACAACCGACGATGCTCTCGCTTCCGTCTGTTTCTGTTCGGGCGGAAAGATTGAAGTCCCCCAAGGTACGTTTACATATCTTATTCCTTGTTATTTTACTAGAATTTCCCCTGCTATTGTTCGATTAATGAAATTTATTCATAGAACTAATTTCTCATCTGGTTACCTGAATACTCCACGAGAACCTATGGCTAGAAATGGCGGGTTCAATCGATGATGAAGGTGCCTTCAGTTTTCGTGTGATATGTAAGAAAAGTGGGTTGCCCTTCCTATCGTTACTGAATTTAATGTCCAATTAAGGGTAAGACTTCATTATTCTTCCATAGACTGAGAAAGTTGATGCGACATGCACGTAGAAAATTGGTTCCAGAGGTAGCTTTTGACCTGGTCAGATTTAGACTTAGTCATCAGGTCGAGGTTATGCTTGTAATTGTGGAAATTAGTTGGTGTTTGAAACTAACTAGGTTCTATTTCTATAGAATATACACATGTATACTAAGCTGAGAAGGATGCCGTTCTGTCATTCTAGTTGATGCACTGGTTCATTTATCTCGTTGAGTATTCTTTTCAAAGGTCTTTTATTGTGGAAGCGTGTTACTTTTGTTCACAAAGCTAAAAGCACAAATAATAGTTCGATTTTGTATCCTCCATGTCACTCTTTTAACTCCAAGTTGATGTACAGTGTACACTTTAGTTGTTCTTAGGATTCCGATCACTTGAGCCCTGCAATCCTTGTGGAGAAGGTGAAAGTTGAAGGTTGGGATATAAGGTTACATCACAAAACAAGATCTATTCAGGAATACAACCATCTTCTGTTGCTTTGTGGATTTAAAATTTAATTTGATGTCTTGGAACAAAAAGTACAAGTAGAAAACTTACCAAATATACTCTTAATTATGGCCTACTTTTGAATATGGAACACAAGTTGACTGTTATACTCGTTCCAGTTGATGTAAGAAATTACCTCACCATGAAAGGGTTGGATTGCAAGTTGATTTAGCTTTCAAGTACTATATGGAGAAAAAAAGAGAGAAGAGATCCAGTTATTAGACTTCCAAATTGATCATTATTTCATTAATAAATTCAAATTTCCTTGAGCTTGAGCTGGGTAATAACTGATTGTGATGGGCAGAGAGAGATCAAAGAACGTAATAACTGATTTAAAGGATATGAGCATCACCATTGATATAGTTGTATATAGACTTCAATTGCAAGATGATTTCTTCTTATTGTTTGGTTATCTATTTGCAGGTTTAGAATGATTTGGAAATCTTCTCAATAACCATATTGTTTCTGATCTTCTCAGATTTTTTCTGGTTGTCTCTTTCAGTGCTAGAATACATCCTGCAGGTGCTGGAAGTCTCGCACTGAGAGTCTCTGCAGTGCGGCCCAGCAGGAATGTAATGCGGGGAACAACATTCAGAATTGGCATTGTAATAGGCAAGTAAAAAGTTGGCTCAAAATTAATCAATATCCTTATTTAAGTTTCTGGTACATGTGAAAAGTCTTATTCAATGAATACAAATGGACAAAATCAGCTAGTGAATTTCCGTTTTTCATTTTACTATTGATGAGCTTGGTAGCATGGAAAACACCAGATTGATTTTACTCGAATTGCCTGATTGGTTCTTTAGACCGTAAACCTATTTTCGGGGTTAATTCAAATTGAAAACCAGTGCTTCTGCATGAAAAATTGGCATATCAATAGTTGTCTTTCATACTACTACACCTATAACCATATATTTGATTGTTTATGTTTACTTGATAAACAAAAAAATCCCTCATCTATAAATTGGCTATGGTCAGGAGGTTGGTAACACTAATCTCTACAAACTTTTCAGTACTTAAAAGCCTTGACTTTTATTTCTTTAACATAGTCTCTTCTAGTTCTATGTTGCTTAGCATTGCATCTCATACTCGCGATCCATAGCAGGTGCTTTGGCAGCAGTTTTGCTGCTCTGTGGTAGCATTCTCTTCTGCAGGTACAAGAAGAAACGAAACTATTTATCAGCCTCGAAAACCTTCACTAGTAGTGCCTCTTCAGGACCGTCATCCATGGACCCTGAAAAATATAGTGTCCATTTCCAGACCAATCTCTTCTCATATAATGAGCTGCAGGAGGCCACCAATGGCTTTGATAAAGAACTGGGAGATGGAGGCTTTGGCACAGTTTATAAAGGTTTTAAAGAAAATAGATACTTTAAACTTGTTTCTCACAAATCTCCTACACAAAGCTCATCTTTTGTTAATTTCTCCTCGACCGAATTTTTTTATCCACAGGAAAGCTTCGAGATGGCCGCGTCGTCGCCGTCAAACGTCTATACGAGAACAACAGCAGACGGCTTGAACAGTTCATGAATGAGATTGAAATCCTATCTCATGTTCGTCATCAAAACCTTGTTGACCTATATGGCTGGACCTCGCGTGATTGTAAGGAGCTCCTGTTGGTTTACGAGTTTGTGCCAAATGGCACAGTGGCCGACCACCTTCATGGATCGAGAGCTGGGGAGGGAATACTAACATGGCCGATGCGCCTAAAGATTGCCATTGAAACAGCAGAAGCCCTTGCCTACCTTCATGCAATTGATCCCCCAATCATTCATCGAGATATCAAAACTAGCAACATTTTGCTTGACAGTAGCTTCCATGTAAAAGTTGCAGATTTTGGACTTTCACGTTGGTTCCCCACCAACGCCACACATGTCTCTACTGTGCCACAGGGAACACCAGGATACTTAGACCCTGAGTACCACGAGTGTTACCAACTCACGCACAAGAGTGATGTGTATAGCTTTGGAGTTGTACTTGTAGAACTCTTATCCTCCAAACCTGCTGTGGATTTTACTCGGCATCGGAAAGAGATCAACCTGGCTAACTTGGCACTAAATAGGATCCAAAACGGCGAGCTCGACCAATTGGTGGATGAACACTTGGGATATCAATCGAATCAAGCTGCAATGAAGATGGTCACAATGGTAGCTGAAGTGGCATTCAGGTGTCTGCAAGTTGACGGAGACATGAGGCCAACCATGAAGGAGGTCCTTGAGGCATTGGTAGCAATACAGAGCAAGGGGTACACAGTATCAAACGGAGCAAAGGAAGCCGGTGACAATGAAGACGATGCAGGACTGCTGGAGAATATTGCGCCAATGTCGCCGGATACTGTAATGAACCAATGGGTGAGTTCGACCACTACACCAAACACTAGCAAGAACTAGATTCTGTATTGTTTCTTCTATATTTGCCCAGGAGAAAGTAGACTTGCACTAAAACATATTTCTTATGCTTGTGCAGCAATGTATTGAATTTGATTAAAAGAATGTAAGTAGTTAAAAGAGTTTATCTAAATTCTATGCATTGGCATATCCTTGTTGCAGAATTTAATATCATTGGTGATATTTGGTTTGCGGAAATGAGTCAATACTGATCAATTCTACTCTTTTGTCACTTGTTTGCAATGAAATGTTCCAGCATTAAGCCTTCCTATTTTTCAGCAACTCAAATTCCCATTTGACAGGTTCAAGGATGAATAGTAAAGACCAACGACTGAAAAAAAAAAAATCATGCAACATTGTAAAATATCTGAGCAATGAAATTAAAAAAATTGTGTCACTCCTAAACAAATAAAATCTAACTAATGAAATGAAGAATTGCAAATCCAATTCTTCAAAATAGACAGTAAAGTTGTGTCCATGGTTAAGCATGTATAAGAATTCACTTGTTTCAAGAGGCATTTTGTTTCTGATTTGTTGTTCTTTTAACTAAGACAAACTGATTAAGACTTCAGTTAGTTTGGTAGAACTGCCACAGCTATGAAATGGCATACTTCAAAATTGCTGCTAAGTAGCTGCTATTGGAAATATGAAAAATGATATTATGTTTGACAAAATGTGCATAGAAAAAAGCCTTGGGTTATATTCTTTGATGAAGTTGTCAGAAGTACATTAGAGGACAGTTAAGTGAAATTACATATTTGTAATAATTCGTGACACATTATTTTAAGTTATCCTTATTGTATGATATAAAATTAGGTACTCTAAGTGTCACATGAATTCAAAAACTTGGTTTGGTTAACCAGTTTTTACTTTTCAAACTCAAAACTTCCTTATGACAGACCTTATCTATTTAATTGTTTCTATCAGGGCAAGTTCAATAAGATTTTAGAACTTCATTTTCTTATATCAAGTGTGGCATCTGTTGTGAATTCTAAATACTCAGCAGGTGCTTATATGAAACCTTTTATCTAGTACCTCACTTTTCCAGCTTATTCTATTTTGAGGATGGCTTGGTGGTTGTCTTTATGAAATATTTAGTGTACATTTGCAGTAACTTTTGTTCTTGGTTTCAATGGTGATTCTAATCTATTCGCAAATGTTGCTGTTCATCAATCCCTTTTACTAGTTCTGCTGAATAAGCAGGAGGATACTGCTTTAATGAGAAAAGAAATACAAATCTCAGGACAAATGTAAGGAATTTCAACTCAAATCTCACCTGAACATCTGCGATAATGTGAGAACGTTCAAACATATTAATCAAATTCAGAATTGATTAATATGTTGTATTTGTTTGTTCAATTTAATTGAACATGGGAAAAACCTTGAGATCAAGAAGCTACCTATAAAAGTAATTTCTGAAAATATACTTCTTTCAGAATAAACTTTGGTATGGAGAGGGCTTCAGAATAAAGTCCATCCCTCCTACAAATCATGATCTTCAAATGATATTCGTATTTTCACCAAAGTTTTACACAAATACATTGGCTTGCAGGTTGCTGGATATCAAGTAGGGATGCCACCCTGAATCCCTACAAAGTAGCCAACCACGAATAGCAATAGATGATTACCATAGGCAATTCTCGATGACTGCCACAGTGATTTCCTTCAGAGTTCCCTGAAAGTGAAAGGCTCAAATTGTTCAACTTCCCTAACAAAGATATATGAAGGCATAAAGCCTTACCATGACGACAAATGTATTTGGATTGTATTTAGTAAAATTGTTAAAAAATCAGGAGCCCATTTTCGTTTTAAAGAAGCCAATGTTCAAAACGGGTATCTGAAAGTGAATAGGTTGTTTTCTAACCTGTATAAAGGCCTGAAAGAACCTAAACTAGAAAACTAGAAATGTGGAGTGTTGCATGTCTCACCGGAGAATGGTCCTTCAGCCCAAGAGATAGCACCAAAGGCCTAGACGAGCCAGAGCAACTGCAAAAAGGTATGATGAGATGGACATTATCAGGAAAATCAGCCGCCACTAACTTGCTATCTTTTCTCGAAAGTGAACTGAATAAAATTTCATAGCTTTTTACTAACAATTGTCGAATACCATTCCTGTATATATCTTGCTGCAATGTGCAACTAATGCACATCTGATGAGTAAAATTAGAAATTATATTGCAGCTTCTTTTTTCATTCAACTGAACTCAAATGTGTGTGTGTGTGTGTCCTTGACCAACGCAAACTGTGTGACATAGGATCTTATTTTTAATCTAATAGAGGCAAACAGTTTAATGTGGCCAAGAGAATGCACCAAATAAAGTACAAAAGAAGACCAAGCATCACATAAAACCATCCTATATCTCTTGCTTTCTGCCATCATAAAAGGTACACACCAAATTTATAATATATACTTTCTTGGGAACAACCACTGGAAAGAACAGGAGTGATAGAGAACTGATTATATGATTTTATATATAAAATAATTGGATTAATTGGTTCCTAATGGATTCTGGTTAGCTCACAATTCCTAAAGTGTTAGAGTACTTAAATTACAGTCTGGATTCCAATTCATAAACCATTATGTGTTAAATTAAAACTTTGCCAAATAACTTGAAGAAGAAAAGAGTCCTCCTGAAATATCATCCTATACCATTAAAAGGAACAATGCTCAAAAGAACCATACTTATTCAACCAAAATATGAAATAAATATTTTTTTTTTCAAAAAATGACAAATACTGCTAGCTACAGGCATAGTTTTCGAACACTGTAATTTGTGTGTCTCAGGGAATCAGTAAGTAGTATGGACCAGTGCATTGAACTTCTAAATTTTAGCATGCAGGAAGAAAACTAACCTTATATGTTCAATCAATTGGCGACCGCAAGCAAGAAGCCATGGCTGTTTGTGAAATGAAGATTAATGGCATTGCAACCGAGATAACAACACTTGTCTTGGCCAATATAAGATTTCCTCTTACCTCATCTCTTTTACCAAATATGACAGAAACACTGAAAGTCGGCTCAGTGGATACACTTTCCTCCTTCCTAGCACCATAAAAAATTCATCAATCTCCAAGGATAGAAGTTTATGGGAAAATAGAAAAATACTTGCAAACATACAAGTGATTTCAATGTTAAAGTTGCATAAAAAAAGGAAACATTATTCCTTAACATGGGTGATTCATTGGAATTTGTCATTAATGGGAGCGGAGTATCATACTAGAATGAAACAATGTGTTAATAGCTCATAATGCTGGTGCAATTTTGCTTCATTCTACAGGATGCTGGGGAGTCATATTTGGCCCAACTTTATCCTACTATGGTCCACTATCTAGGAAAATGAAGTAGAGAAACAGCAATCAATCAAGGATAGCATCTGTCAGGAAAATACAAAGGACCCAAGTACAATATTATTAATATTGAAAGACTACTCCATAAAGAAATACCTTGATAGTAAATGTTTACCATTTGAAAATTCATACATGATCCACCCTTCACTTATGTCTCCAATCCTCCCTCCACATCTAAATATGTAATTAATTTTCTCTAAATGAGAATAACAAAGGGAGGTTCCTTGAAGCCACTTTTTATTTCTGCTCTTAAAGTAAATGTGATAAAAATTTTGAACACAAATAACAGAATTGAAAACATTTCATTGTGTGTAATAGAAACTAAAATAGCCACCTGCAATTAGAAGTAAAAAAGAACAACATCTGGCTTCGAAAAATACAATGAGAAATTTCTAGGTCAAACTTCTATAACAATCTCGCTAATTGATGCCTAATTTAATTTATTATATTATGAAACCCACAAACAGTTATTATCTTAGGAAATATTTGTATTAACCAAGGATTTGTATATCCAAACTGAAAATTATATATGACATATTAAATTTATACATAGTCTTTGATTTTAACTCCAATAAGAAAAACTTCTCACCTAGCATGCAATATGGTCCCCATGCATCCGATCTGGGTTACTATGACCTGAGGTACTTTGTTGTTAGCACCAAATATTACTTCAACCAAAGAGGTAAAGTAATCATACTAACCAGAAATTTGTCATCATACTTACAGATAACAATGTCCGTTTTATTCCCCTACAAGGTAAAAGGAAAAAAAAATCCAACAAATTAAATATACCTGCCAATACATTGTTAAAATACATTTAACATATGCACTTAAGATGATGAATTGTATAGAGAAAATGAAAATCATATCATGCTGATCACTGAATGAGGTTGAAAATTTTCTTATACATATGTATATATAGATAGTATAGATACAGACACACACATATACACAGAATAATTGGATATGCAAGAGAATGCAACAAGAGCAATGAGTCATCTTAAACATCTATTATGTATTATATAGGGAAATCAAAAAGTAATACCGCACTGACATCAATGATTATGAATGAATGAAAACAATTCTCTTCTATTTCATATTTTACATACAAACAAACATATTATCAGTATGTGTTTATGTTTGAGTCCCTTTATTAAGCTCAATGCACATATCATATAATATTCAAATATACCTTAGCCGCATACAAAATTCGATTAGGCAAGAGGACGCAACAATAACAATGTGTTTACTGTCTTAGAAAACAATAAATAAGTATCATTCACTGAAGATACACTGTAAAAAATGTCATAAGAGCTCATTGTGTGCCTATTCTTGACGATCCAAAATTAGTTGAATCGACGACTTCCCAGAACAGAGCAGATACAATTATTTGATGGCACGCCAGGATATAGAATCATCATCATCGAGCTATGTTGGTCACAATAACAGTTACATAGAGAGAATTTCTATTAATCGTTAAACTGATAAACTATGCTTTTATAAAAAAATTTAATCAAATGACAAAAAGAATTGAAATTTCAGCGAGGAATATTGATAATGTACACTCAAAATGTGCTTGTATTGAACAGGAGAGTTCCAAATTTATTTGGTTAATTTTCAAGGTCAATAAGGATGCACATAGAAACAACTGACACCAGCAAACAAGCTTCTTCTTCTTCTTTTTTTTTTTTTTTTTTTTGCATCAATACAATAGCCATGTAGCATAGTTAGAAAATCGTATCACCAATATGTAGAATCTCACAAACCTTGATATCCAAAGAAACGGACTTATGCGTGACGGGGAATTGAGGAGGTTGGGGCGAATCCATCTTTCACTCTATTTGCCTCTGAGGATATCTATACCAAAAATATGCTGCAATCCTACAATCGCATAGTGAAAAAATAAGAGCAACAGAATTAAAAAAAAAAACACTTGACGACTTGTGAGCAATTCCTGGAAGCAGATACTTTACTTTCAGATGATGAACAGCAATACCGAAGACCCAGCTAGAGAAGCCCGGAGCGACGCAGTCGGGTTATCGTATGGGTGTACTGGAGCCGCTTGGTCACCGGCGAACGATGCTCGATGATCCAGCAGACGGGCAGCCTATCGCAAGGAATTGCTTCATCTAGGGTTCCGATGGGGGTGTTGGCTCAGCCCAAGAAGACTCGAATAGATCTTTAGGCCCGGCCCCCTCGGCTCATCCATTGGCAAATGCTCATGCAAGTTTTATTTAGTACGAAATTTTCAATTTGCCCCTCCAATCAATCTCATTTCACAGAATTTGATTTAAAGTTAAGTTTATTGTTTATATTATTGTTACACATATACATCCGTTTTGAAAATTTGTAAGTAATGAAATTGAATTTAATTTCATCAATAATTGAATTTAAGTGGGAATTAAATTCAATTCTTATGTTTGGAATGAGTCGGTAAATAAATTAATTAAATTCAATTCTTTTGTTTGGAATGAGTCTAAAATCAAATGAATTTGATCGATTTTACTACTTTATCTTTTATTGATAGGTTAGGAATCAAATATTATATTTATATGAGGTTATTTTAGTATTTTTATTTGTTGAAATTTAATTTCTATACCAAATCACACCTATTTGAGTCTAATTTTAATTCCTTAATTTTGTTTGATTTTAATTCCTATGAAAATTTAATTTCTTTATTTAAGTTATTTTTAAATTATGAAATTCAATTAAATTTCTAGATAGAATTGAATTTTATAGGTTTTCAAACAGAATGATAGCGATGCAATATATTAAAATTGCTGGTAACACAACTAATAATCTAAATTCTCAAATATTTTTCAAGAATATATTTAAAAATACAACAAAATTATAGGGACAAAGTGAATGTTTCGTAGTAGATTATTAATTACATCTCCGAAGAAAAGAGTGATTAGATTTTTCACTAAAGCAATTTATATATTTAATTAGTAACTTTATTTTATGCCGAAACCTTGAACGGCTTTTGCAAAATGAATCAAATCGGAAAACATCCGGCTTCTATTTAGAACATTCACAATAATTTAACGTTTTTGGTATTATAATATTTATGAGGTTCACATATATATATATATATATATATATATATTATCTCACATATTTATTCATTTATATAGATATTTTTTATTTTCAATTTTATTTACATAATTTAAATAATTTTTATTTAAAATAAATAATAATAATATTTTTAAATATATTTATTATTATTTGACGATTATAATGAGAGTTATAAGGTGATAAGTATTTATAGATTAAATTATAAATTTTTTTATTTAAATAGCAGCACTATTTTATGACTATTATGAGTGTTTATTAGCCGTTTAGGTGACTGTTGTCGATTTTCAATCGATTATAACACTTCTTGATCAATTGAAAACATTTATGATCATTATGAGTGTTTATTAGCCGTTTAGGTGACCGTTGTCGATTTTCAATCGATTACAATGCTTCTCGATCAATTGAAAGCATCCCCATCGTAGCCCTCAATCAATTGAAAAAAAAAATGATTAACGAGGTTTTTTCAACCAACTCAGGCGACCGACCTGCCAACACGGAAGTTTTCCACCGGCCGTCAGGGTAAATCGGGAAGCGCTCGTAGTGGACGGTCTAGAAGCCCAGCATCCTAGGGTTCGCGCCCCATTTGGAAGAAAAATTCCTGCAAATGCGCCGTAGCTGGGGATCGAACGCGGATGCCCCGGAAAGCGACTAGTCGCCCTACCACTGCACCATATCCCCGATAACTGCCCCTCAATCAATTGAGATCACATTGAGAGTGGCCCCAATCCTAATCTATTGGGGTCAAAGGTTCTCCTATCGATTGCTCAATTAATAAGGATGATTAATGAGATTTTTTTAACCTCGGGCGACTAATTCGGCCTCACGAAAATTTCTTATCGATTGTCAGGGTATAGGAATGTCATATCATTTTTGTTTTTTTTATCGATGAATACATTTAGGGTGTGTGTTGGTTGAGGAACACCCTCAAACGCATCCTTGGTGTATCAGCACTTGTCGTCGCAATGATATTAACGCGCGTGGCTCGTCAATCGAGTGTTAGGTAATGTTAAAGCTAAGACCATCTCCAACCCATGACACCAAATTTGGTGTCAATTTCGCACCAAAATGGTGTAATTTCAGCACCAAACACTATTTCAGCTCCAACCCATTCACACCATTTTACACCAAAAAGGAATATTCCTTAGAATATTCTATTCATTCTTATTCATTTATTCAAATTTAATTACCGAATAATTAATAATATAATGATTATGATAATTATTATATTTAAAATTAATATTTTATTTATATTTAATAAATTAAAATTTTCATATGTATAATCATTATGATTTTCTTTTTTAATATTTATTGTATAATTATTCGAGCATAATATATTTTAAAAATAGTATAAAATCACACATAATTAGGATAAAATATATTATTAATATAAAACAGACAATAACACTTAATTAAAAATACAATATTATGGGAATTTAACATTCAGAATTACTATATTGTTCCCATATATGATCAATTAATGCATTTCGCAGGGCAATATGAGCATCTTTGTCTTTGATTTTTCTGTGTCGAGCTAAAAATTCTTCAAACCGAGTATGATCATCTACTGCTGGCTCGACATCTGGAGTTGATACCTCGAACTGCTCCATGATTGGTGCATTTAAATCACGTTCATCTTCAATTATCATATTATGCATAATAATACATGATGTCATTATATCATGTAAAATATTTTTCTGCCAAAAACGTGAAGGCCCTGCAATAATTGCAAAGCGTGATTGGAGCACACCAAATGCTCGCTCAACATCCTTTCTATATGCTTCTTGCTTCATTGCAAATAATTTATTCTTTCTACCTCGTGGATCATGAATCGTTTGAACCAGTGTTGACCATTTTGGATATATACCATCAGCTAAATAGTAACCCATATTATACTCTTTTCCTTGAATGACATAATGAGCAGGAGTAGTAATACCTTCAGCAAGATTAGCAAAAAGATGAGAAGACTCAAGCACATTAATATCATTGTTCGATCCAGGAAATCCAAAATACGCATGCCAGATCCACAGATCATAATCAGCTACAGCTTCCAGAATAATTGTTGGCTTTCCACTACGACCAGAATATTGTCCTGCCCATGCTGTTGGACAATTTTTCCACCTCCAATGCATGCAATCTAGGCTACCTAACATACCTGGAAAACCACGTTGCTCACCAATCAGAAGTAGCCTAGCAACATCTTGAGCATTTGGAGATCGTAAGTACTGCTCCCCAAAAACTTCAACAACAGCACGACAAAATCGTTTCACACTTTCAATGGCAGTCGATTCTCCTATTTTAATGTACTCATCAGTAGCATCTGCAGGTAGACCATATGCCAATATCCGAAATGCAGCTGTTACTTTTTGTAAGCCGGATAAACCAAGTCTTCCAACCCCATCTCTTTTCTGTATAAAATAGTTGTCATGATTACTAACACTATCATAGACACGCATAAATAAATTCCGCCCCATTCGAAATCTTCTTCGAAACATTGCATCATTATATAAGGCATTTTCGGCGAAATAATCATTGAATAGATTACGATCAGCAGCTTCACGATTACGATTGATCACGTTGTGACCATGAATTGAGCCTCGATGCATGCGCTGGCTGCTTTCTTCATTCAGATAATTCAAGATAATTTGATTGGAAGAAATCACCTGAGAGATCAGTTGTTGTGTTGCGCCAAACTGCTTTGCGACAAACATTTCCGCATAGTTATCATCATCAGAGCTTGAAGATGATAAATTTGATGAACCTTCATTGGTGGTATCCATTTTTGGAGATAAGTGAATGAATGAGGTATATGCTGCTTATGGGGTTTATATTTATAATGACAACTTCGGGCCAAGTTAGGCAGGCGACGTGACTTGGCAATGAAACATTTATTTTTTTTTTGCAGATGACATGACCTAGCAATGAACACATTTGGATAAAATTGCTCAGATGACATGACACAACAATGACAACTTCGGGAAAAGTTAGACATGCGACGTGACTTGACACTGACCACATTTGTTTTTTGTGCAGATGACATGACCTAACAATGGACTCATTTGGACAAAATTGCTCAGATGACAAGACACAACAATGACAACTTCGGGAAAAGTTAGACATGCGACGTGACTTGACACTGACCACATTTGTTTTTTGTGCAGATGACATGACCTAACAATGGACTCATTTGGACAAAATTGCTCAGATGACAAGACACAACAATGACAACTTCGGGAAAAGTTAGACATGCCACGTGACTTGACACTGACCACATTTGTTTTTTGTGCAGATGACATGACCTAACAATGGACTCATTTGGACAAAATTGCTCAGATGACATGACACAACAATGACAACTTCGGGAAAAGTTAGACAAGCGACGTGACTTGGCAATGAACATATTTATTTTTTGTGCAGATGACATGACCTAACAATGAACACATCTGGAAAAAATTGCTCAGATGACATGACACAACAATGACACTTCGGAAAAGTTAGACATGCGACGTGACTTGCACTGACCACATTTTTTTTGTGCAGATGACATGACCTAACGATGGACTTATTTGGACAAATTTGTATAAATTTATATTCATATTTTTCCCTATATAATGGCTTACCAAATATTGGTATAACACATCCTCTGCAAGTATTATCTTCTTCGAATCAAAATGAGTTCAACCCCCACCATCCGACAAGTTTCATACTCAATAGAAGAAGATAAACACTTATGCCATGTTTATCTTCATATTTCACAAAATCCGATCATAGGAATCAATCAGTCAAAGGATCAATTCTGGGGTAGAGTAGAGAAAGAGTATCATGCTGAGCCGAATTTTATGCATTGTAGCCGACCGCCAAGATCATTGCAAAAGAGGATGCAGCTTATGCTTGGTGCAGTATCAAAAATGAAAGGCTGTATACGACAAATCGAGCATTTAAATCCAAGTGGAGCATCAGAGCACGATATTGTAAGTTGTTACGCTCATATTTATTTTAGACTATCTAAATTTTATAATCAAAGTCTATGTTCATTAATAATATTCACTTCATAACTAATGTTTAATTGCTTCCTTACAGTTAACTCGTGCTAAAGCGTTATTAGCACAAGACCCGAAATATACAAAGGGTTTTAAATTTGATCATGTCTGGGATATTCTTAAAGATATTGAAAAATTTGGCACTGATAATATGAATACTGCAAGCATCAACTCGCGAGGACAAAATGCTCCTGTTGGTTCATCTGAACAACAATTCTTCGAGGAAGAATTTCGTCCACCTTCATCTCCTTGTGTGGCTAGTTTTGATCTTAATATCACTTCTTCAGATAGTGGTGGTAGTTCCAGTAAACGACCTCCCGGGGTGAAGAAAGCAAAAATGAAGAAAAAAAATGATGATCAAATTGCAAAGGTAATCAATATTAATGCTCAACTTGTTGAGGCAATGAATGCAAACACTGCTGCTACTACGAAATTTACAGATGCTATGATCTACAAGCAAGAAACTAAAATTTTATTCAAAGATTTGAACTCGATCTCTGACCCGATGATGCGTGATTATATTCGCAATGAACAATTTAGAATTATGCAAAAGAGAATGGAAGTCCAGGGATCTCGTCCAGCTGCACATCAAGGAGAAGGATCTCAATCATCACCAATACAGAGAGAAGGATCACAACTCAATCAAAATCAAGATGAAGATCAACAATCTCAGAATCCTATGAATTTTTACAGCCAATATCATAATTACTTGAGTGGAACGGGGAGTGATTTTCCTGAATATTAATATTGTAATATTATTTTAGTTATTTAAAGTTTATGTGTGTTTTATTTGTAGCTATTTGTAAGGTTTAAGTATATCAGTATCGTTTGTATTTGTATCCCTAAATATTTTTAAGTTTATGTGTGTTGTATTCCCAATGTATTTGAGTGATTATTAGTAATATTTTGAACTTGTGTCATTATTATTTTTTTTGTATGTCCACATAATAGATAATGCATTTTCAATTTATGCATATTAAATTTTTAAATATTTTGTTATATAAAATTTTAAATTAGTTAATTAATTTATAAATATAATTATAATATATTATAAATAAAAAATTTATTAAATTAATTCTTTATAAATATTTCTTCATAATGAAATTAAAATATGCTATTATATACCTTTAATTTATATTTATAATAAATAATTAATATTACTATAATTAATGAGGAAAAAATAATAATTATAAATTAATTTTTTATTTATAATATTTAATAATAATTATTTAATTATATATCATTTGTTTTTAAATTCAATATTATATTATTTATATTATTTTGTATTTATTGTTTAATTAAAAAATAAAAAAAAAAATAAAAAAATTGCTAAAGCGCAGCACCAAATTTGGTGCTGCGCTACAGTGTCGCACCAAATTTGGTGCGACACTGTAGCAGCACCAAATTTGGTGCTGCTTTTTGGGGTATACATTGGAGAGGAAATGGTGTGAGTTTGGCACCAAATTTGGTGTTTTGGTGTCCGGTTGGAGATGGTCTAAACTGCATCGCACCGCTGCATCAACCCGGTCGTGACTCATTTAGGTGTCGAACCGGTCGTCTGTTCTCAATCGGAGACGAGATCCGGGCGGAGTGCAGTCTTCCTTCCTCGACTCTTTCTCCGTCTGCTTCGTCTTTCTGATTGATTTCTTCTCCAAATCGAGTACGTCGGGCCTCAGCATGTTGACCCCGAGATCTCCCAGTTCCGATGCGCGATTTGCTCGCTTGTCTGCATCCAGCGCACCCAGTTCGAGGTGAGTCGTCCTCGCTTTCCCTCGGAGGAATTTGTTGACGCTAGGGCATCAAATCAATTGATTGTTTACTCAGGAAATTGAAAGCCCTAGTGGAGATTTTTGAAGGCGTTTATAATTTTTCTCTTTTTTTTCGATTGGAGATCAGTAATTGAAACGGTATGGAGAATCATGCATGACGAGCACCTTCGATTTCGATTTGGGATATTTGTGCAGTTGGAGAAAAGAAGGGAAATGAATCAATGATGGAAGTTGACATAAGAAAGCATAAACCCATTGCATTATAGTGGAACCACTTGATCACACTTTTCTTCTACAGAACACCTCGAATGACCCTACGTGACGAAACGATACTATATATTGGAGGGTTCTATTTAGTGTCTTTTTTTTGCCTTCTCTATAGATGTTGATGCCATGAAGTGTATAAACGTATTGGTCCAATGATACCCAAAAACACCTAGCTGCCCCGTGCTTTTGATTATTCAGCTGCAGTCGTGACTATTATTTACCTTGTTGTTTCTCAAATTGATGCTCCAGGGTCCATATTTTACCATACGAAAGATTTTGTAATCTGTTTGTATTGGTTTATTTTGTCTCTACTTGCTGGGTAAAACTAAAGAAAAAAAAGGGTCTTAGATTCTGCATTGTGAGACCTCATGGATATAAGTAACTCTTTCTTCCTGAGAATGAGCCAATGATGATGAAGCTTGTTTGGATCTGTGAGACTGGGGCACTTTTTTTGACGGACAATTTCTGGCTAAGGTCTACTGCAATAGTTGGCTGTGTAAATAATTTCAAATTCAGATCGGATTGAATTAGTGCACCTCTTGCATAGTTTTGATGTAAATATTTACTGGTTAGGTGGGAAGAATCTCTATGTCGATCAGATCAGCAATCATAAGTTGTTGTTCCAGTAGTCTGAACTAATTGCCTAAGCCCTTTGGTGTTTGTTATCTGAAGCTGATTTTTATAGACAACCATCATGTGTTACTAATGTCAGTCGGGTCTAAGTCTTATTGGAGTACTGAGTCACCATTGGGAAAATTGTTGGTTTGTTTTTTTTTCCTGTTCAGTCTGCCCTTTCATTACAATACAAATATCCCTACAGGTTACTGGCACATGGAGTGCTGCTCGAGATTAGATTTGTTTTGTGAAACAAGCTGCTAGAAATATTTGCCAGCGCTTCTTCATATTTAAAAATGTTGTGCTCTCTGTAAAGACGCAGTGAGCTCTTTTTGTGGAAACATTATTGTTGATTTTAGCACTACAATTCCTAAATTGCTCAATTTAGAAGTATATTCCTATGCGTGTGCTATTAGTAGGCTCCGTTAGTGTAACAAATGGTGATTAATGCATTTGAATACTGCTATTGATATATTCTGCTATAGTTTAGTTGAAGGATTAGATGCATGTAGCCAACTGCAAATAGTTGGAATTTACTTAGCGATGATAATGATAATGGTTCCTTGCTAGTGATGTTTATTTTCCCTTCAGTCTTGTTTGCTTAAGATATCTTCTACTTGAAATAAACTTTGGTAACAAAGTTATCCTTTATTTATGTTGGAATTTGCTTTCTTAGGCAAACTCCTTTGCAGATAATACATGTTATTGCAAACTTCATGAGAATATGGTCTGTATACTCCTTGTATCATTATCTAGCACATCATGGAGACAGTGTAGTGCCTTTCATTTTCAGTTGCTTGGTTCCAGCTTCTGTTATATTCCTACTTCTTCAAAAACCTTGGCAAGGGAGACCTTTACCCAATTCTCAGGTTATGTAAGATACTTTTTGATTGTATGCCAAAAAAAAAAAGCTACCTACTTATGTAACTTCATGAATTTTTTGTTAGTCTGACATTCAGCAATTTTTCAGATAATACCAACTGTGATTAATGGTGGGATTATGGCATTATATTTTGTATTATGGGGAAAAGGACTTCAATCATGCGGACCACTGATGTATGCTTCAACTTAAATTTTGTTTGAACTATTTGTATATGGAATTTCCTTTCATTCGCTGAAATATGAGCAAGAATGTTATCTAGTAGAAGGATGTAAAAATGAGATAAAGAAAAATATGGTTTCATGGTGAATAATGGAAGTTTATCCAGGTAATTAGTGTTCTTTAATATTTGTTTTGCATAAAACAAAAAAATTAGCTAGCTGACTTTTGCTTTCAAAGTCCAAACTGAAACCAATGACACAGGGAACCTAAGGCAGCGTTTGGTACGCTTGTTTTCATTTTTCACAGAAAATTTGGTTTTTTAGAAAACGTGTTTGGTTTGTATTTTCCAAACTTGTTTTCCAGAAAAAGATATAGCGTTTTCTGGAAAACTGGAGAATAAATAAAGTCATTTTCTAGAAAATGAGAAAATATGATTTTCTAGAAAATGAAAATAGAAAATGGAGCAAACCGAACACTCCCTAAGCCAATCTTGTTGTTGGTCATACATGAAGGTCTAACAGATATCTTGGCTACTAGTTTAGAATTA
Source organism: Boesenbergia rotunda (assembly GCA_024364735.1). Classification (NCBI taxonomy): domain Eukaryota; kingdom Viridiplantae; phylum Streptophyta; class Magnoliopsida; order Zingiberales; family Zingiberaceae; genus Boesenbergia; species Boesenbergia rotunda. The sequence continues at coordinate 237,324 of JAGFNQ010001042.1, forward strand.
GGCATTTGATAGATTGCCAAGTTACCATCTGGTTATTCATTTGAAGTCTAGAAAGTAAATTATTATACAAAATTCATATTTTGTTTTATTGAACGTGAACAGTACTTCAACTCATTTTATTTACTTGTTCATTCTTGTGCTGAGATCTCATTGCTCCTCTTTTTAATTTCAGTGCTCTACTAGCAGAGTATGCAGGTGCTATCCTTGGGGTCTTATCTGCTGCATTATATGGACGGAAAGTAGATATTTGGAGAAAGGTTGGTTGCTCCTTTAGTATTCAGCACTCCAAATAGCCAATATTGTAGGATTATTATTATTATTTTGATAAGTGGTATCATCTTATTTCTACTTGTACATTTTCTTAACAGTGTTGCAAACTGAGTGAATACTAGGAAAGATAGTTGATAAATTCAGTACTGGATGCATTTGAGCTACTATTTAGTTTCTATAAATGGTTCAATAACCAGCTATGTGATAAGATTTGCACGTCGATAAATCTTCTCAAATTCTAGAAAGAGAAGCAACTTCTCAAAAGCGAACAACAAAGAGGAGGAGAGTAACAAGCTATTTCTCTGGTGAATCTTGTATCACCTAAGGTTTCTCATTTGCTGTTCTTTCATAGGTCAGTAAAGACTTATCTTAGGATAAGTTATTTACCGGTCACCTTTAATCCTAACAGGATTATAGAAGTGAGCTTTATCAATTCTGTATTTCCAATGTAAATCGAGTTAAACTAGTTTGCTATTTTTGGCAAAAGAAAATCCCTCATTGACTGATTGCATCACATACTTTTCATTCTTTGTTACTGGCTATCCCTAATTATGTGGGATGATGTGGCCAGGCAACTAGGTGACAATTTAGCCTTGAAAAGTTTCTCCTGAAACGACAGCTAAACCTTAGACTTTGATTAGCCTAGTCTAGTTAGAGTTTGTGTCAGGAATAATGTCTTGGTTGTTCTGTAACACAATGGTGCATGCCTTGCATGCACATCACAGCATATGTTTTTTTATCGAAAATTGTAGCTTTCTCTTGCATAAACTCAACAAATTTGAATTGTAAAGCCTCATGGGTGTTTGCTGGGAACTTTCCAGGTGGGAGGACTGGTTGCAATGATGACTTCCTACTATTTACTCTCAAGAGGGTGGGCTACAAGAACAAATTCACCATTTTGTATCCATCGCAAAATGATTTTAACTTGATTTCACGTTCTTTTGTTTTGCTTTTTGAATTGTATCATTATAACATGGTCATTACTTATATAGAAATTTGATGAGCTAGAAACAGGTCGTACTTGACTTATTGATGACACAGATAGCTTTGACAAAGAATCACTAACACAGGCAAAACCAACTTTAGAACTCAATAAATTAGTGGCACCAATTTCAGCTGGCATTTTATCAGCTTTGAGGAGGGTTATCGCACGACGCATATCTCTCAAGGTACTATTACTATATCTTTATGAGGAAAAAATTGTTTGCTGTTTGAATGAAAACTTCTTGCAATCTTCATTGCAAAACCATTTATCATTTTTATTAGAAAAGTTTTCTTCTATTATCTTAAGTAGAATTTAAGTGCCTCATTGATCTAAGTACAAAGTAGAAGTTGGAGAATTTCATTATAGCTAATCCCTTATTAATTTTATTGTAGAATCAGCTTAAAAGGAGACTTCACACAATGAGTGTTGCTTCTGCAGCATGCTTTCTTTTTCCTCTTGCCATGTGGGACACAATATTAGTAAGTGTAATTGAAGAAATTACATGTATGCCTTTAGATAAAACAATCTTGTTCTTTTTGTGTGATATTTCCACCAAAGTAAACCAAAAGTTGTGCTTGGTTTGGTCTGTTAATGTGTACTTTTAATTGATTGACTGCAGGGTTCAACTTCTGATAGTATTGTTAAGTTTCAGTTTCCAAGCTGGGCATACTTGAGTACAATCTTCTTTGGAATTATTTTCATATTCTATGCCGATAACATTGCTGAAGAAAGGTTAATTGCTAATGGAACTTCTTCATAACTATACAACTGCCTTAGGAGAAACTGTTTGAATGATTATCTATCACTTAAATGTTCATGCTGATCTGGGATCTGGATTCCCAAGATTTTTGTATGTCTTATCTTTCATTCTTTATGCCTTGAAGCTTCTTGGCCTTGCCGTTGACTTTAAAGTATAAAAAACTGAAAGCCATTGTGTGGTCAAGGAAGGGCCAGAATATGAAATATTTCTTACTGTACTGCAAATAAATAAAGAACTTCGGCATCATCGTCATTAGAATCGGACAAAACCATGTTTTCCACAAGATTTAACTGCAATTAAAGCTTCATGGTCTAGAAGTTGAGATTGGAAAATATTTTGTTTTAGTTATACTAGCATCTATAATGCACTTACAAAATTAGCTAAGAGATAATTATGGTTCATTGACACTTATAAGGTTAAAACTTTTGTTAATGTATCTTAGATGAAGCGAACTCCGCCTGTGACGACCTAGTCATGGCCGGTCCCAAGCCCGGATAAAGGAGGAGGGTTGCGTTAGGTTGCCAGCCAGCGTAAAAAAACTATGGCAAATACTCAATGAATGGATCCATTAAAGTATTATGCTAATGCTAGGATGTTCCCCGGAAGGAACGCGTTGCAGGGTCCGACTGTAACGTCTCGGCAAGGACCGCTACATCTCCAGAACCCGGGTGTAGTGCTAAATATGCAAGGGTTCGCGTTGCAGGGTCCGACTGTAACGTCTCGGCAAGGACCGCTACATCTCCATGAGAACTTGGGTGTAGTGTTAAATAGGCAAGAGTTCTCACACCATAGGTGGACTAAGAATAAACATTATAAGAAAAGTAATAGTCTCAGATTTGGAACATGGAATATAGGAACTCTCACTGGTAAAACAATGGAGGTAGTAGATACAATGATTAGGAGAAAAATTAGCATTTTGTGTGTGCAAGAGACAAAATGGGTAGGTGAGAAGGCAAAAATGATAGAGAACTCGGGTTTTAAGTTATGGTATACAGGAAAGAGTAAAACAAGAAATGGAGTGGGTATTTTTGTAGATAGTTCTTTAAAAGATGAAGTTGTTGGTGTAGTTAGAAAGGGGGATAGAATTATAGCTCTCAAGATAGTAGTGGCGAAAGAAGTTGTGAACGTAATTAGCATATATGCACCTCAAGTAGGATTAGATGAAGAAACTAAATCAAGATTTTGGAGCGATTTAGATGAGGTATTACAAAACATTCCGCCAAATGAAATGATTTTAATAGGAGGCGATCTAAATGGACATGTCGGAGCGAAAAATGAAGAATATGAGAGGGTACATGGGGGTTATGGGTTTGGAACAAGAAATGAAGAAGGAAAAACTATATTGGATTTTGCGATAGCATATGACCTTATACTAGCTAATACATTTTTTAAGAAAAAAGAAGAACACTTGATCACATTCAAAAGTGGGAATAATAAATCACAAATTGATTATTTTATGGTTAGGAAGAGAGATAGGAAGATTTGTAAAGATTGTAAGGTTATCCCTGGAGAAAGCTTAACTACCCAACATAGATTAGTAGTGTTAGATATACGCCTTAGTTATAATATTAATAGAGGAAAAATATACACGACTCCTAGAATTAAGTGGTGGAAGTTAAAGGATGGGAAGCAAAACATATTGAAGGAGAAGGTAGGAATACAAGCATTAGATGAAATATATAGCGACTCTAATACGACATGGGATAAGATGGTATCAAAGTTGAAAATAGTAGCTAAGGATGTACTCGGTGAGTCAAAGGGGCATGCACCACCAAGGAAGGAATCTTGGTGGTGGAATGAGAAAGTACAAGAGAAAGTGAAAGAAAAACGAATAGCTTATAAGGAATTATATATTTGTAAGAACGAGGAAAACTTAAAAAAATATACAATAGCCAAGAAAGAGGCTAAGAAAGCAGTGAATGAAGTAAAAAATAAAACTTTTGAACGATTATATCAAAATTTAGATACAAAAGAAGGGGAAAGAGACATTTATAAAATAGCTAAAGCAAGAGAAAGGAAAACAAGAGACCTTAGTCAAATAAGATGTATTAAAGATGAATGCGATAGAGTACTAGTAAATGATAGCGAAATAAAAGAGCGGTGGAAGATTTACTTTCATCAACTTTTTAATGAAAGTTTAGGGGACCAACTTGACTTAGGCAATTTAAGTATTTCAAATGAGTATAGAAATTTTAATTTTCATCGGAGAATTCAAACTTCAGAAGTAGAACAAGCTTTGAAAGGGATGCAAAATGGAAAGGCCGTGGGACCGGATGATATCCCAATCGAGGTATGGAAATGTTTAGGGAAAAAAGGTATTGAATGGCTTACAAAATTATTTAATTTAATATTGAAAACAAAAAAAATGCCTAATCAATGGAGGGCAAGTAGTCTGGTTCCCTTATATAAGAACAAAGGAGACATACAAAATTGTGCAAACTATAGGGGTATTAAATTAATGAGTCATACCATGAAACTTTGGGAAAGAGTAATAGAAAAAAGATTGAGGAAGGAGACCACGGTAACCGAAAATCAATTTGGGTTCATGCCTGGAAGGTCGACAATAGAAGCTATACATCTTCTTAGGCAATTAATTGAAAAATATCGGGAGCAAAAGAAAGATCTACACATGGTATTTATTGATTTAGAAAAAGCTTATGATAGGGTACCAAGAGAAATTATATGGAGAATTCTAGAAAAGAGAGGCGTTAGCGTAACATATATTGACCTAATTAAAGATATGTATGAAAATGTAACGACTAGAGTGAAGACTTCAGGTGGATTGACTGAAGCATTTCCAATAAGGATAGGGTTACATCAAGGATCAGCTTTAAGTCCCTATCTTTTTACACTAATCATGGATGAACTCACTAGGCACATTCAAGATACAGTGCCATGGTGCATGTTGTTTGCAGATGATATTGTTTTGATAGATGAGACACGTGAAGGAGTAAATGCTAAACTAGAATCTTGGCGGGAAACTCTAGAAATGAAAGGTTTTAGGCTTAGTAGAGTAAAGACTGAATATATGGAATTTAAGTTTAGCAATGCTAGACGTAGTGAAACAATTGTTAAGATAGGAGATGATGAGTTGTCTAAAATCGAGAACTTTAAGTATTTAGGATCGTTCTTGCAAAGTGATGGAGGAATTGAGAGAGATGTCTTACATAGAATACAAGCAGGATGGTTGAAATGGAGATTAGCATCGGGTGTCTTATGTGATCGTAAAGTACCTCTAAAACTTAAAGGGAAGTTCTACAAAACGGCAGTTAGACCTGCTATGTTATATGGTGCTGAATGTTGGGCTATGACTCGGGCACATGAGCAAAAGATGAAAGTTGCAGAGATGAGGATGTTAAGGTGGATGTGTGGACATACGAGGATGGATAGAATAAGGAATGAGAGTATTAGAGAGAAAGTCGGAGTTGCATCTATTGAAGAAAAACTTCGGGAGACACGTTTGAGATGGTACGGACATGTACTTAGAAGACCAATAAATGCCCCTGTTAGACGATGTGAAACTATGATAAATACGCACATTAAAAGAGGGAGAGGAAGACCAAAAAAGACTTGGTTGGCAACAATAAAACAAGATAAATTTTATTTAAATCTAGATGATGATATAGTAGGGGATAGAACTCAATGGCGTAAAAGGATCCATATAGCCGACCCCACCTAGTGGGATAAGGCTTTGTTGTTGTTGTTGTATCTTAGATGAAGCGAGTAAGAATAAAAGCTTCATAGTCTCATTTTGAGCCAAAAAAAAAAAAATACTGATCCAACGACAGCTTTTTATAACTGATCGTTACGAAACTTCACTCAAGTTTAAGTAGTATACCATGCTAGACCACACAATGACCCTACAAAACAAATTAAATGTTTAAATTAACTGGTATATTGTGCCTACAAGTTATATGCTCTAACTTGTATTAGGTTAGACTTTGTTACTGGTTGGTTTTACCAATTCAACCAATACTTAAAAAGTTTAAACCATGTTTGAAACTCCAATTGATTATATTTGATTTATTAACTACTGCCTTATAGGGATCACTGCACATAATTATTCTTATCCTTTTATTTTCAAAACGGACACTAAAATTAAGATTAACCAGGGAATTGTAACCGGTTAAGTGAACAAGAACAATCGATCATAATTTAATGAAAAAGGATTGTAGATATTATAGATCTATTTTATTCTGAATCGGCCATGCTAAGATCAATGATATGACTACTGTGTCTTTGTACTGTTTGATTGCTTTTATACTACATGCATTATTGATTATGGCAGAGCCAAGTATAGTAAAGATATCCTAAGTTACTTAGAGGATTTGTAGCTGAACTATGAATGCCAATATAATGGTTCGATGATGGATGTCTTTCTTGTTACTGATCAATGATCCCTCTCTTCCTGAGCTTTGTCTTAACTAATGTTAATGCCTGTTTACACTTGTGTTTGAACATTTGCAGGCTGCATCTTGTTTTTTCTTCTCCAAAGCATCTAATGATTTCAGGAGGATGCATTATTATTATGGAAATCTTATATCTAATGGATTTTTCCCTTTTGGGTTTTGTGATTTGTTCTTCAATTTTGGGATTTGGTATGCTTCCTCTTCTTTCTTGTTATAATATATTCCATTTTCACATTGAGTGTAGTCTCATGAGTTGCTGCTTCTGTGGTGATTAGAAACTGGACAAGGTCTTGATGATCCATGGTCCAATAGGTTGGTGGGTTATATACAAGGTTTTCCTTGTATTGTTTACAGTATTCGTATGGGCTTCTCTTTTGTGCTTTAAGTTAGTTGGCAGAGAATGCACACTTGTTGATCTGACTTGTGTCATGTGAATCATATATGTTCAAAGATATACATGATCAACAACAATGAATCAAGCTACTTAGCTATGCCGTGATTGTGTTCCAGCACCATAGTCATAGGCACAATAGAACATATATTTACCAAGGTACTTAGGCAATGAATTTAGCTGTGCGTATTTTGATAAATATTTTTCTTTGTTAAATTATTTAGCACCCAGAGCAACATAGTTGTTTCTTATATCATTTGCATAATCATCCTGAAAAATGAAAATCTGATATTTGTGCAGGATCAAGAATAGTACAATTTAACACATTTCATGTCTGATATTTGATGGTGTTTGGACATACAAAGGAAAGAGGGCACCAACTTAGAGCCATAGCTTTGAGGGTCATGAATTACTAATGATGTGTCTATCCTCGTGTTTGCATATCCTTTACTCAGCATCCACATGTTCCATTGTACCTATACCATTCTGGTATATTTCACTAGGATGTCCCTGATTAATATGGTTGGTGTGTATAGTTTTGCTTTGATCTGCTTACACTCCTTGAGAAACTTAAGAGGATGTGTTCTTTCTCCTTGATAACTGGTGGTATAACAAGCACCTTACACTTCTTCTTGATTAGAGAGTAAGTTGCAAGGACTAGAACTAGATTAAAGAAAACATTATCAATGTAACAATGATTTAATTGATTTGAATATACTAGTGATATCACCTTTTACGTAGCTCAATGAAAGATCAGCTAAGCTGACCCCAATAATTAGGACAAATAAGGCTTGATGATAATGATGACATTGAAGGTTACTTATCATTCTGGTGTCATGCTGGCATGCTCAGTACACATAGTTGACATGTATGAAGTTAAACAGCCAATCCCGTTGTCTCTCTTGTTTGTTTGATCGTGATCATGTTAAATTATGATTAGGTATTTTTGAAGCAACTTCACTTGGGAGTTTAGAAGAGGTCCTCAAGATTCTCAGCCTGGATCAGAGGGAGAACTTCAAGAAAATATTCAGATGTCTCCTCTTCCGAGCTGATGTATGTTAATCCTTATTTAATCTGTTATGGGCATTTTTTTTTGAAAAAAAAAATCTATATAGTTAACTCATTCATGTCTTGCCTTGTAAATGATAAGTCTATTTGTTGCAGGATATTTTACCTCCTTTATCATATATCACATATTAATGACAAGACAAGCAGTTGCTCAATTTCTGGGTAAAAAATTGCTATTGTTATCCTTAAATAACAATGTTAAAAACTAATTGGAATAATGAGTATTCCTCCACCATTAATGATTTTTATTGTGTGGTGGATTTTTTTTCAGTAGGAGGATTAGACACACTTGTGCTTGGGCCTTACACTCTCTCAATGTAATATGCCCAACTGAACAGCTAATCTGTCTTGTTTACTAGTTAAGTGAGAAGTTCTTTTCCTGATTCTTTCTTCCCGTTTAGAGAAATATCAGAATAGTTCTAAGATGAATTGATTTTATGTCTAAAAGAATACAAGATACTGTTTGATGTGCAATTGGACACCAATTTTGGCTACCTATTGGAATTTGGCATTTTGGCTAAAATTTTGCCTTTTTTTTTATTTAAAATTTTGTGTGGCAATGATGAATGTTGTGTGTTATGGTCAAAACGGATGTCTCAAAGAAATGATTTGTCTTAAACATTCAAATTAATGCCATCATCTATTATGGTCCTGCTGTGATGTATATGGTTGCCTAACGTTGAAAAAACATTTCCCTGTCTTTGATTATTGCGTTTCATTAATCTGGCGTTTAATTTTATGGTTAAGAAGTGTTTATTTTCAGTGTAATCTTGTACATTATATCTTGACTGCATTATTCCCTGTAACTACTGTTTTTTTGCAGAATCATCAACAGTCCACTTGGGATTGGATCCCTCTCACACTAATGTGGCCTCGATCGGTAGCAACTACTTTCTAGATAGATTTTTACAGGTTACTGCCTATTACCTCAACCTCACCCTAGGTGCTCAAGTCTGTTTAAAGCTATAAGAATTTCCTTCGACAAATTCTGCAAGATCGTTCAGATTAGGGTCGATACTAAGATATCTATTTTCTCTTGTTCTCATGTAAGCAGCATGTAATGTAGAATTTTTTACAGAAAAAGCACCACTTTTATGTGGCAATCTGCTTCATTCATTTACAAAACTCAAGTACAAAAATGTTCACATGAATGATTGGCTGCACCTTTGTAATGTTATGTTTACTTGAATTTATTAAATTGTGTACAATTGATCCTTATGTTTGGACGGCAGCATTCTCCTATTAATGATCATTCGCTTTGTGCTGCAGCTACTTTTCTGATGATGCTGATTGTTCTGCTCCCAGTCGACTGAAACTGATCAAGTCCTTTTCATTGAATCGTATACAACGAGTGGGAAGAACTGATGAGCTGTCCATGACAGGAGCAAGATCAGTCAAAATGGACTGCTTTATTTTTCCAATGATCATGTGATTCAAGTTCGATGAGCGTGGACGTTTCTGAACAGTCGCAGAATCTGGAAATCGATCGTGCTCTTTTTTTCCTGTTGTTGGATTGGATCATACTTCATCGTCGGCATGTTTTATGCCGACAACTTCTAAGTGGGAAGCAAAATCCTCAGACATTAGTGCATGAACAATTAGCGATTGAGAATATCCTATGCTCGATCTCATTTTATCCATACATAGATTAAAAAAAAAGATTTACTTGATAAAAAATCTACAAGGACCTCGCCATTTAAGGTTAGGCCTAGACGATATTTTACTTCTGCAAGGAAAATCTAAAGGCCACTCGCTCATCCAAGTTTTAAATTTTATTGTATGTATTATTTTATAATCTCTCTTCCAATTCATCATCTTGCTTAGCTTGCTTGAGCTAGGAGATGTATTAATTAAGAATCATAAGAAGATTTTCTAATGATTCTTGGACACAAAAATATATTTCCATGATCCTTTGATTCATACACTTTTGGCCATTGCTTCTCGAGGAACAAGGAGATGGAGATTCCCTATGTGCCCATGGATACACTATTTAACAATTTCTTGTGGTACGAGAAGATTTCAACAAAAAGATTTTGAAATAAAAAAGAATTAATTTGCAAAACATTTATCATGCTTTGATTAATGAAAGTTGAAGAAGGAACCTTATGTGCGGCAATAACTAGCTGTTCTGGATTTTTAAAATAAAATAAAATAAATTTAAGTTGAACTTAGGTGATCATGTATTATAACATGTCATTTATCCAAGGAGATTAAGAAATCTAAGGGGTGTTTGGTTTGCATTTTCTAGTCTGTTTTCTATTTTCATTTTCTGTAAAAAATACGGTTTTCTGGAAAATATGTTTGGTTTGCATTTTCCAGATTTGTTTTCAAAAAAAAACATTAGCGTTTTCTGAAAAACTGAAGAATGAAAAAAAATCATTTTCCATAAAATTAAAAAATACAGTATTCTGAAAAATGAAAATGAAAAATGAGACAAATCAAACGCAATATTTTCTCTTCAATTGAGCCCAAAGTTTAATCAAAATGTTGAAATTATCTCATTCAAAGCTGTTAGAAGTCAAAGATTTCATACTTGTGTGCATTGTGGTTTAAGTTGAGTCCATCTCACCTAATACAATGAAGATGTCATGCAATTGCGTTGACTATTATTGATGTAATGGTGTCTTTGTGGAATTAATTCTAATCAATTTGGCTTAGTTGGCCAAGGAGACTAATATAGAAACTAATAACAACGAGAGAAGCCCTCTTCATTTTTTTTTAAAAAACCTATTTTTTATTCATAAATTTTTTCCACTAGTTATTTTTTTTTCTTTCTTTTCATTGTACTAAATATTAGAAATATAAAAGATATTTTATCCAAATATTTTTATGTAAAACAAAGAAATTTTCTCCTTGATTAACATGATTACATTTAAAATTTATTATTTAAATTTCAAGAGAACAGTATTGTTCGGTTCATGAAAATGGAACAGGGATCCTCTGGTCCCAAAATCTCTGGTCCATCCCTGATCCATACTAAAATTATGGCAGAATCGTGATTGTGATTCGGCCGCAATTTGTTTCAATCCCCTCTAGGGTTTAGAATTTTAGATTTAGGATTTAGGTCGGGTGACCTCCGGCCATCCATCCGAACCCAAACTATAATCTGAGGAGCACGGTGAACCCTAGAGGGGATTGAAACAAATTACGGTCGGATCGCAATCACGATCCGCCCGTAATTTTAGTGTGGACCAGGGATGAACCAGAGATTTTGGGACCAGAGGATCCCTGAAAAATATTTTCTATTTCATTGGAAAATAATTTTTACTCTTTTTAATAAAATCTAGAATTCTATGGTAAAAAAATAACGGTAAATTGCCATAAACGCCCCAATAGCCTTGAGATTTGTATTACTCCACATAAGTTTGCCTTTTTTTACTCCTGATGGAACTGAGTATAAAAGGGTAAAAATTAAATATATATCAGTAAAAGCTGAGTATAAAAGAGTAAAATATGAGTATAAAAAGTGAAAATTGAGTACATGGGTATTGATGTGGTTGATGGAACATGCCATACTAAATTTTTTAACTTTTATACTCACTTTTCTTCAAACAATACTCACCAAACATCCCATCAGAAATTGCTTGTAAAGAAATGTTTGTGTAAAGATTGCATGCAAAGTTGACTTACTAAGTAGGGAGTTTAGAAAAATTTACCCAAAAAATAACGATATTGCAAGATTCTCTAAACTATTTTTTCTATACAAAATAAAAAATGATAATAAAAAATATCAGGATTGTTGTCTTCTACTTAAATCGTGCCTCAAATACATTCCTTCCAAAATGCTCAATCAATTGGTTAGAAATATTCACAATATATACACATTAATTCTATTTAAAATCGAAATAAAAATTCATAATATATACACTCTTTAATTGTATTTTAAACTGTAGAAATAAAAATTTCAGCCAAAGAAAAAACAAAAAAAAGTGTTGTTTTTATTGATCCACCTTTTCCGTTAGAAACTGCTCCAATGCTGCGGCCGCAGGCCGCGCCACGTCCTTCTCCCACGCCGTTTGCGCCTCCGCCGCCGGACCCGCGACGGATGCGGTGGCGTTCAGCCGCCGCAGCCGCCAACCCATCTCCCCCAGACGATGGATCTTCCTCACCTGCTCCTCCGCCAGCCGCCGCGTGTTGGCCTTGATGGCCGATACAGCTGCCTCGTACGCCGCCGGCGTACCCCGTCCCTCCCCCCTGAAGTACTCCCGGAACTCGGCCACGCCGATGGCCTTGCCCAGCCCCAGGTGCCTCCGCTCCCCTGCCGTCGACGCGGACTCCTCCTCGAAGTACCGCGCCAGCTCCTCCACCATTCCTTCCGCCAACATTTCCTCCACCCGCCGGTCGAGCTTCTCCGCCAACGCGGCCGCCTCGACGTCCACCCACAGGAAGCAGCAGCGGTACCGCAGCGCCGCCGCCTCGCTCCAGCGCCGGTCGAAGCTCCTGGCGATCGCCGCGTGTATGAAGGAGTTCGACCCGCCAGCCATCACCGGCAGCTGTCCGCGGCCAGCAATCCCCGCAATGGCGCCCGCCGCCATCTCCCGGAAAGCCGCGGGAGGGAGCTCGCCCTGCTCCGGGTCGATCTCCCCCAGCAAATGATGCACCACGCCACGACGCTCCGCCACCGGCATCTTATTGGTGGCGACGTCGAGACCCCGATACACCTGAATCTTATCGGAGTTCACCACCTCGCCGCCGAACTCAGTGGCGAGCCCAACTGCAAGCTTGGACTTGCCGGTGCCGGTGGCGCCCAAGACCACCACCACCCTCTCCTCCGCCTCATCACCATTGCCACGAACGCGGCAGCCTCCGTGCTGCGGCAGGGTCGGCACAGCCATGTCCGCGACGAAAGCGTGACCAGAGCAAGCTCGCCGGCGCCGGTAAGTGAGCAGAGCTGCGTCGGCGCCTCTTCTGAGTAGAATTCTCATAACGCCCACAGACAAGAAGCAGCTCCGGCCCGAAGACAGTGATGCAAGAGAAGAACAGAGGCATGCCACTAGAAGTGAATCGAGTTCTATCCTCGGAATTCGACGCGGATCTTGCGATCAGAAACGCCGGCGATTGAATTAAGTGGCTTGATCGTGCTAGTCTCTCCGCGATCCATGCATCTTTGGTTGTTTATAATTCCCTAACATGATCATCCCTTTTTGGTTCTTCAGGGTCGGATCTAGTATAGGATTAGAATAGATCACGACTCCGATCGAAGACGGAGGAAGATTTTGGTCTGTCAATCGCCGACAGATTGATCATGCTGTCCTACGATGATATCTTTATAGGTGGAAATCATCGCACACTGAGGAAGGATCCGACCCTGATTCTACAGTAATCTCACTAGTCTCTACGTCGGGATAAGGCCGACACCGTCTAACTAACTAACTATGCTTAACGTTGGCCGAATCGGGAATATTTCACTGTAACTGCATTATTATTATTATTTAATGTTAATTATTGATCGAATGCCAGATCGTGTCAAGAAAGAAGTCGCTCTACGAGTTTGTTGACTTTCTCCAGCCAATGACGCGGAAGAATCCCATGAAACAAGCGATCTTACGGAATGAAGAATTCCATCGACTGTGGTGGATACTCTCTCTCCCTTGAAGAGTTTGTTGACCAGCCCACTCTCACTAATTTATCATTATGGTTGTCGTTTAAAGCATTAAATGTGTTTCTGATAAAGCAAGTTGTGTGTGTATATGTGCATTGTGATCCATCGATAGTTTTCTGATTTGTGTTATATATATATCAATAATGTTGAACAAATGTAGCAGGTATATAATGACCAAAACCTTGAAAGTAGATTTTCTAATCTGAATTATAAATTATTTAATTACCTCTAATCTTGATTCATTCAGGATGTTTTACTGAAGTTATTTGAAATCGAATCAAGATATCATAAATTTATTGATTGATAATTATAATTCAGTAAGATCGGTCAACACGTCAGCGGATCATATAATCGATCAGCTTGGAGTGATTATTATTCTAAGGTTAACTTATCTTTCCAAATTATCCTCTATATTTATTTAGACGAAATATCACAATATTAACCGAAGCATTTTCGGATCGACAAAGTTAGACCACTGTCGGCCCTGATAAAGGAAGCACCAATATAGACCTGGACCACCCGCGAGGACCCCGGTCGGTCCGATCGTGGCGTCGACGTCGACAGTCAGTTGGCAGCCACCGGTGATCTGCGCGCAATCGCTGACATCGCGCTGACAGCCAACCGCCGATGTTGGACATCGACTGTCTACACGGACACCGACGTCGATGTCAATGTCGACACCGAGCGACTCGATATCGCCGGCAATAGTTTTTAAATTTAATATTTTAATTAGATTTTAATAAATTAAATAAATAAATTTAAATTTAATAAATTTATCTAAATAAATTCTAAAAGATAATACTGTAAAATATTATATTATGTTATAGACTATTATCTCTAAACAAATAGGATTTTATTTGAATATCTAAATTGAACCAAACAAATTCATATTATATTTCATTCCTCATTATCTTAATTATATAATTATTTAATAATCACATAACTAAAATTATATATGATAACGTGAAACAAATATATCCCGAAAGTGTTTTCTCCTTGTCAATAGTAGTGTATATAAATATCAACGGTAATGAGCCCTGTAGGTAGAACCTTTTTATCAAATTATGGGCCTCCGGGGTTATGGTGCAGCGGTAGGGTAACTAGTCGTTAACTCAGACATCTGCGGTTCGATCCCCAGCTACAGCGCATTTTGCAGGAATTTTTCCTCCAAATGGGGCGCGAATCTTGGGACGCTGGACTTCTAGACTGTCCACCGCGAGCGCTTGATTTACCCTGGTGATCGGTGAGAAACTTTCGTGAGACTGGACTGGTTATCCAGATTCAATTTATCTGCTGTCTGATTCATCATTTTTTTTCTTTTTATCAAATTATGGACAAAATCTAGCTGGGCTCCAAATTGCACCATGTCGTATTTTCATCCAAAATTCAATTATAATTGTGATAAACTATGTATTTACATTTTAGTTTTTAGCAATTAATATGGAAAAATTAACCGATGGAAAAGAAACATGGGCCTAGCCCATGGGCTGAAAGTAATAGTTGTTAGATATACATTCGAAGGGAAAACGCCAGAAGTTCATGGACGCGTGTCAGTCGAGTGAATGCTATCAACTGCCCATTCAATTTCCACTTTTGAATTGCGCGGGAACACATTCTGGCGGGAAATGACTGCGCGCGTTTTCTCGTGGCGACTTTGCCTCCACTACGCCGCCTTTGTCGGGAAACTACTTCGACGTTTCCTTGGTACCCACGCCACCTGCTCCGCTTCCGTGGCCCTCAAACTTTCTCCAAGATTATATGTATTAATTATTATTATTATTATTTTAACATTTATAAAATATATCGAATTTATAAACCGGCGTGAAACCGCCTCTCCGTCGTGGATTATTAACTTCCAACGAAGGCTCCCACGACCCAAACGAATAAAAAGCATACTCTCAATCGCAACCTGGCTAATGAATGGCTCATCGAAGTCGGTCCCATGTGGATCCGTCTCCAAACGTAGGTTGGTGTTTTCTAGGGGAAGAAATATCGCGTGACAGATTGAAATCCCAATTTCACCACTACGGCATTCGACCGCTTCGGGCCCGCCGTCAAAGAAGAAGCTATAAAACCTGAAGCGGCGAGTGGAAAAAGGTAGGGAGTGTGACTCATGTACCACTTCTCGGGGGTTGAAGGAATCGATCGTCTTCTCGTCGTTGCTTTGGTGCTCTCGATCGTCGAAGGAAGGTGAGAAGTAGAAGCAAGAGCCGGTACCTGGTAATTTATGTCGGATTTTGACATCGTCTTGCGATTCTGCTTTCGGAAGGAAGAAGAAGGGTGTGCTGCCTGTTCTTGCTATTCTTCTGCAATCTGCATGAAAAAGAAGTTTGCTTTCCGGAGATCCATGCGCTTCAAACACTGTTGGTAGGGTTGTTTTCTAGTGAAAATAGTGATCTTTTGTGGTGGATCTGAATTGTTTCATCTTGCAGGGCTGGATTTGGTTTCGGAGTGAAGTATTTCGGATTTCTTCATATATTTCGGTGTTTCCCTCGCGCCCTCACCTGAAGCGAGAACGTTGTCTCGGCTCAAGTTTGCAGTGTTGAGAATCTGACCTGTGCTCGCTGTTGATCCGAGAAAGAAGAAGCGAGTTGGGTGCTTTGCTTGCTGCCAGAATGAGAACGAGGAGGAAAATGAAGAAATTGGAGAGTTTCGATTCCTCCGGCTTGAATCCGGTGGAAGAATCGGAGGAATCGGCTTCATTGGATTCAATTTCGTCGAAAATGTTGAGCAGTTCGGAGAAGATCGGTAAATGGATCAGGCAAGTTCGAGTCTCGTTCACTGACCCCGATGCCACCGATTCTTCCAGCGAAGAAGAGGATGATAACCTTGGTGCTGGTTTGAAGAAGAGAAGACGAGTTGCTTTCGTGATCCCTGTAGTCCCTGCAGCCTCTACTCGCAGGCCCACAAATCTCTCAAAGCCGATGAAGATCCCCACCTCCGGGAAGCAGAAGGGCGTACGGCAGCGGCGGTGGGGAAAATGGGCGGCGGAGATCCGAGACCCCATCCGTGGCATTCGTCTCTGGCTGGGCACCTTTCCAACTGCCGATGAGGCCGCCGAGGCTTACCGTGCGGCTGCAAGGCGGATTGAGAAGGAAAAATCCCTTCTGCAACGCGAGCAGCGCTACTCCAATGACGAAGACGCTGTCGCCGGCTTTATTTCGTCTTCCTCTTCAGCAACAACAGGCGCAGGCGTCGGGGATCCCCGTTCCATCTTCTCCTGTCGAAGCTTCCTGCTCGGTCGAAGAAAGTGCTTCGGCTGGTGCCGCTACTGCGGCGGCGGTGGCGGAGTGGATTGCAAACATTCCAACGCCGCAAGTGGAATTTGGGCTCGATGAAGAGCCGTTCTTGGTCGGCGAGCTCGTTGAGGATTTGATCGGGCTTGCTGATTTGCCGCTGTGGACGGAGAACCATTTGGACGTCGGAGATTTTTCATTTCTAGATCTTTAAAATTAATATTTAGAATGCAATTTCTGTTTTCATATTAGAAATCATGTTTTTTCCCTTGATCAGATTGTAAAATACTAATGTAAATACATGGCTTCAGCAGTTCTTCATTTCTAAGTTCTTGATAAATTCAGAAAAAATAGATAAAGCTTATTAGGTATTGAACAGGGCAACAACTTCTAAGATTCAAAGCGATACGGATACCAACCTGTTCTTCGACATCTGGACCCTTTCCCTAATCAAGGGAAATCGGGACCACGGATTGGCGCCGGAGGACGGAGGAATGAAGGTAGAAGTACCTTATCAACTTTTGGGGGAAAGCTTCCGGAGATTCCTCTGCTCTGATTTGTCCTCAGCTTGAGCCCCTGCATCTTCTTTTCGAACTCATGGAAACCATCTCCGAGGAATTCCCGATCGTCCGCTCTCCCATCGATATTCTTCCTCCCCCAGTCAACACTCAACAACGATCACGAAAAGAGAAGCAGCCGAAGGGCGTCGATGGAACCATTAATCAGTCGTTTCACGTACCTGGACGAACCCCTCTTTGTCGGATCTTATCACAGCGTCCGTAGGCGCCACTTCTGCCCCCAACTTCCGCAGCGCCAACCCCCGATCCAACCTTAAAAAGTCACACTCGACGCCAAGGATCTCCGCCTGCGTCCGCCATGAGGAGGACAACCCCGCCACCAACTCCATCGGCGTCCTATTGCTCCGATCCTGATCCAGTAGATCCCAAAGATTTTGTCGTTTCTGCCCTTTCTGCCGCCGCAGCAAGGCGGAGGGTCATGGGCGTAGCCGGCTGCCCCTTCCGTGCCTCGCCTCGCTTCCACCTCCTCCTTCTACCCAGACCGCGAATCGATTCGCCAACTGCAGCACCCATCGCCGGAGAAGATCTGCCGGTGGGCCTCGTGGTCCTTTTGAAATTATCTCGTCGATCTTAAATACCAAAAACACGCTCAATGCTTTCCTAAATTACGTCAGTGACCAATTCCGTACCTAGAAACAAAATGATTAATTAATGAGGTTTTTCACAGACGAGATCCGGTCCTAGAAGATTCCTGTCTCACATATCTCGTACTCGCCGGCGATGGCTAAGTTGTCCGATCGTCAATTCGACATCGTTGATAATTTTTTATTGTCGTTTCGAATCAAATAATATTCTAAAAGAACGGTGAACCGGTTGAAATCGTTACAATTACAATCTCGTTGGATTCGACAATGAATCCAACAAGATCGCAATTGCAACAATCCCAACGGATTCACCGTACCCTCTAAGGTGATGTCCGATCGGCGATCGGATGACTCATCGGCCCTCATCGACGAGTGAGACAGACGGGATAGAGACAAAGTGGGACAGAGAATCCGTCCTTGATTTTTTAACCTCGGGCCACCAATCGAATTCCATAAAAATTTTTCACCGATCCTTATGATAAATTGGGAATTTCCCATCCCGTCGCTATAGCATCTACGGATTAGTATTTATATTTTAATTTATTTCTAATAAATTTTATCCTCTCTTTATTTGGTGGACGTCCATAGGCCGGAGGTTGTTAGGGAGCCCTTTCAATTTTCTGAAAGGAGCGTTCTTCCATTTTTTTTATATTAAAACGATTCATTTTTAATTTTTTTAAATAAAAACAATAAAAAATTATCACTGAACGTTAAAAATTAACCGTTAAATAATAGTTAATTTTTAATCATTGTTTAATGGTTAATTTTTATTTTTTATTTAAAAAATCTCTATAAATATATTCTCAATTATGTCAACCACTAAAATATTTTTATTTATTCCAAATGACTAAAAACCCAGATCTCCGTAAATCCTTGGAAAATGAATTGATGGAATATGTGTAGGATATTGAGAAGCAAAGAATGCTATGATTATATAACACAGCAATATACGTCAAAAAGTTCAATGTTCTTCCGACAAAACATAGGAGAATGTGTTTGAATCTGGATCGTGAAATTGGAAATGCTCATCTTTTCAATTATTACTTCTCTGATGAGCCGGTATATCTTGATAACGTGGGCATGAAACAATAGATTTCAGGCTCACGTTCTGTTTTTTTCAAAAAAAAATTTATACATTAATATATTTATTAAATATTATTTAATATATTAATTTCTATTAATCAAATATAAAAATCATTTATTTATATTTTTAAATCACGTTGGATGAGATATTTTTTAACTGAATTATTTTTTTAATTTTTACCTTACGTTTTTTAGTTTAGCGCCGATTCCATAATATATTATTTTAAAATAAAAGTCTGAAAAAGCATGTGCAGACGTCTCGGAATTTGTTACTAAGAGAAAAAGAGAAAGACAGTATATAGCAGGAGGGGTATAAGAGGAAATTCACTAAAATGAGTGCGTCCTTTGATGAAAATGAAACCATGATATGCCTTTTGGTAAATACCAATTCTTAAGTACGCCCTTTGGTAAATTGATCCTTATTCAATTTCTTCAATGTGAAATTGAAGTGTTGAGGGCCAATGTTTGGAAATACCTTAGTCTGCTAATATCCAACGCTTGAAATACATGAGCAAAAACACAACTTTCCTAGCATATTAGATAGTATTAATTATATGCATTGGCAATAAAAACAATTGTCCCATCGTTTGGAAATATCAGTTTACTCTAGGAAATCATGATATCCTAACAATTATGCTTGAAGCAATCACATCTAGAAACTTGTGGATATGACATGCCTTTTTTGAGATTGCAAGGTTGCACAATGATATCAATGCAGTTAACAAAACACCTTTATTCAACGTCTTATAAGAAAATGTACTCAAGGTTAACTTTATAGTTAACAATACACAATATACAAAAGGATCATATCTAACCGACTGGATTTATCCAGGATGAGTAATTTTCGTCAAGAGTTTTTCGTGCCCCCAGATCCCAAGAGAAAAATATTTAAGGAACGACATGATATCACAAAAAAGATGTTGAGCAAGCATTAGGGGTGTTCTAAGCTTGATGGATAATGATTATAGGACTTGGACGATTTTGGTACAAGGATAATTTGAAAGACATCATATATATATATATATATATATATATATATATATATATATATATATATATATATATATATATATATATATATATATATATATATAATATATATATGCATTATTTTGGTACATGATCTCTAATTATGGTAAATTTTATAAGAATTTTTTTTCCAAATGTGGCGCGCAATCGTGGGATGTTGGGTTTCTGGACAGTCCACCGCAAGCACATCAGGATTTACCCTGACAGCTGGTGAAAAATTTCTATGAGATTGAGTCGGTCGTCCCAGCCTTCCAAGTTGGATGTTACATAACATGGTTAATCATTATTTTGCACAATATAATTATCGAGAATGAGAAAGATGCAATAGTCATTTGGTCAGATGATGACAGAGATCTTCATCATAAATATTTCAAAGCTCCACCTAAGAATTTGTTAAATATCTGAAAGTTTAGGGGGCTAATAGCAAAAGTGTTGGAACTTGGGGGCTCTTTTGTGAAGGACCGAACATGGAGGGGGGTTTTTGCAAAATAGCCACCCCTTTAAGTCATCCCGTCTGCTCCCCCAATCGGGCAGATCGGAGTCGACTCCACTCGCTTCTTCTCCATCCTTCTGTTTTTTCTCTCTTCTTCGTCGAGTGTTGCGGGTGTGTGAGGGCGAGCACAGGGCGGCGTCTTCCCCACCTTCCCCGATCTCGCCAAAGCCCTAACCGTTGCGGCGATCCCAAGAGCCGAGTTCTTCTCCGCGCCTCTGCGACTGGGTTCTTCATCGAGTGGAGGCTTTGTTCCGACCACACGATCGTCGACGGTCGTCGTCCCGCTCCCGAGCTCGGATCGATCTTTACTCTAGTCCGATTGAAGGTGAGTGGTGTTGCTTTCATACAGGTTTCCATCTTTTTGATCGATCATTGTGGGGTTCCCTAATCGATCTAGGTTGCAGCTCTAGGATCACGCGATCGGGGCCATTCTAGGGCACGGCTGAACTTTCTTCTTTCCACCTTCGTGGTTACAGATCGTGCGGGCGATCTCCGGCCTCAGCTCGTTGAGGTGAGTCGGATCCCCAAACTTGAGCAAGATTTCTTGGTTCCGAGCTTCGCGTGAGAGGTGGATGTTTGGGATGTTGATTCTTGCCATGTCGAGAGTTTTCTTGAGTTGGTCTTGCGTCCTCTTTGCAGTTGCGAGTTGGATCCGGATTGGGGGGCTGATTTTGGATTCCGTTTGCACAATTTTTGGTATCAGAGCGAGGTTGCGAGATACCTTGTGGTCTTGTGGGAGTCTTCGGATTTTTAGTCGGGGTCGTTTTCTCGATAGACATGATTGAGACATGGTAGCGATGGGACATCTCCAGGCGACACGAGGTATATGTCACGACTCATTTACCTCTTCTGGTATTTACTGTCCAGTGTAGGGTTGGTCATTTTATTATTTTGGTGGGATTGTATATCGACTTATATTCTTTACCGGTAGGTACTCGTAGATATATTTTGGCTGGAAGTCATGTAGTCGATCCGGTTTATTTGCGACCATGTTGGGAGTCGATTATTGGTGACTGGTTGACATGTTGCCGACTCGTCTAGGATGCAGAGAATGTTGATTCTCGAGTAGCACCGATATATGGTCGGAAGACGAGGGTCGAACCTGTCAATAACCTATCGGAGGTTAAGGAAATCAAGTTATAGAATTCCTGTCCCATACCAGTTGTATACTAGTATCAGTTGTTATCGACTGTGTGAGACATTGAGACTGTATATCGATACAGTGATGATTTCTCCTATATCGGGGAGTTTTAGACTTCTGGTTTGCTTGTGCTGAGTTAGGTGACCTAGAGGGGACGAGTGAGTACACAACCTGCATTGATGCAGGAAGTGTAGTACTTGCTATATACTATAACTGATAGTAAAAGATCGATATAGATGATATATGGGTACGACTTACATAGATATATCATTCGTAGTACTTGGTGTATACCATAGCAGATATAAATCGCTTGGGTATCGCCTATATTTTCGTATATCCTACTTTGGATAGTTTGGAGGGATATTTGTCGATTTAGAGGGGTTGGATATCTATTCCCATATCGCTAGAGTGGGTATCCATTGACTTGGAGTTAGCTTGATTGACACTCAGTCAAGCTTTTCCAATTACAATGCGGGTCAAGGTTGACCAGGGAGATGATCGGATGACACGTGGTGAATTCGAATGTATAGTGGAGAATGTTGACTCTCCAATGGTACCGACTGATGAGTCGGGAACCTAAGGTTAAATGGGACGACAATCTAATGGAGGTTGCGTAACGTAGTTGGCTCGACCGATAGAGGATCGATTCCACTTTAGCTCATGGAGCTTTGGGCTGATAGGGTTATTTATTTTTGGATAGATAACCTGAAATGACATGTTTGGAGGACATGACCGGCTGTGATGCAGCAGAGATGGTATTCATTGTTTATCCTCTCAGTTGAGAGAGGATAGATGTATCCTACCTCGTGAGACTTTTGACCCCGGATTCATTATCCCTGGTTAGATAACCTAAAAGTACAGTCAGATATGACTTGTACCGATCCGGAGGAGTGTAGAGTTGGTTGCTTGACACTCACAGGTTATCACTCGTACTTGGTTTGGATAACCAAGTAGGTACTCTCGAATTTATGGTTGCGTCGATGCAAATCGTGTTCGAGGCTGGGGCCACCTTGGAGTAGATACGCCAGGGACGATGCTCGAGAATAAATTACCACTTCGTGATTATTTTGGGATACCCCTAGAGACATTGCGTCTCTATCTCCTTTCGTGGGGGAGATGGGGTGCATTAGGTTACGAGACGACGGTTAGTTGACTCGTCTGACGCTGTGCTAGTCTATGAGGTATCAGGACTCCTGGACTAACTCTGCCTCGTGCTGACCTCTCTGGGGTCCCAGCAGCTGAGTCATCCTTCTCACAAATGTCCTTAAGTTTCAGAACTTTTACATTTTAGTCCCTCAAAATTTTCTATATTTCTACATTCTCCCCCACTAATAAAAATTTGGTCTCCAAATTTCGTTGTCCCTTGTGCTAGGTACGGTCAACTAGTACAAAATACTGAACTAATCACTCACCCGTACCTTACTCAAATAAGTGGGGGTAGCGAGCACGTATAGAATCCTCGAGCTCCCAGGTCATCTCGATATCAGAATAGTATTGTCATCCGACTTTAACCAGTCGGATTACCTTGGTCCGCAACCGATGCTCCTGGAAACCCAAAATTCATATAGATACCTCCTCATAAGTAGTGTCAGACTAGAGCGGACAGACACCTCGAATAATATGTGAGTGAGGTCTGACACATAACCTCTCTATATGGATACCTGGAACACTTCGTAGACGTCGGTCAAAGACGGTGGAAGTGCTAGACGATAAGCTACAACTCTAATCCTTTCCAAAATCTGGAACGGTCCAATATACCTAGAGCTAGCTTACCTCTGAGCCCAAAACGTTTCACCCCTTTCATGAGTGAAACTCGAAGGAACACCTGATCACCTGCGGCAAACTCAATGGGTCTGCACCTACGGTCAGCATATCCTCCCTGGCGATCCTGCGCTGCTAATAATCTCCGTCTGGCAGTCCGTACTAACTATGCCTCGTGCTGAACTCTCTGGGGTCCCAGCAGCTGAGTCTCCCCGACCTCATCCCAGAGGGTGGATGTCCTGCACGCCCTACCGTACAACGCCTCCAACGGTGTCATCTGTATCGCCGAATGGAAGCCGTTGTTGTAGACTAACTCCACCCAAATGCAAATAGTCCTCCCAACTGCCCCCAAAGTCCATCACACACGAGCGCAATAAGTCCTCTAGAACCTAAACGGTATGCTCGGACTGCCATCCATCAACAGACGAACAACTAAATCGAATCGCAGCTATGCGCCGGTAACTCGTAGGAGACTCCTACCAGATTCCAGAGTAATCCCTACAATCTAGTAATCTCCCTATCGTATCTCTCTACTAAGTGATCCATCGAGTCCAATCCTACAGATCGAAGGAGAGTGCATAGATTCGGTTAATCGTTCAATGATCAACTAAATCGACTCGTGTTGCCTCCATAAACCAACGTACTAGGCTTTCATTCATAGGGAATTCTTCGAGAGTAAGACCGCTAGTCTCTGACGCTCCCTGTGGGTTATGAGCCCACCGCGCTACCACTGCGTCAATCGACGTATCAATAATCTGGATACGAAGTCTCTCAATGTCCTTTTCCCATGTCATTCCGCCAACAGAAACGTTTCAAATCCCTGTACACCCGGGTACATCCTCAGGATATCGTAAAAACTAGGTCAATGCGCCACCTAAGTAAATTCTCCGGGACAGGAGGTGATCTCAAGACTGCACCACCTATTACAGAATAAACTATTCCGTATACACCACGAGGACCGCTACGTCCGATGCCCTAAGGCTACTCTGCCTCGAACACACCGAGGGTATAGAATCTCTAACTGGAGCACACCTAATCTGATCGACAAAAGTGTCCAATCATCCAAAGGTAACACACGTGCTCATATACCCAGCCAAGAATACATCCGGATGTCGTCTACGAATAGTAACGGCTCATCCCAACATCCTAAGGGCACCAGACTCCAATCCACGTGGTGGTCAGATCATCGGTATGCCCGTACGACATACCAAGGGCATAACTGGTCAAGGGAACATCATCTAGCCATCGGCTACAACCGATCACTAATCAACATCACCCATATCAAGGGTGCTCACCCTAGGGTCACTTGTGTGACATCTATAATCTGATCGTCCGAATACACAAGAAACTGTGCAGATTGGATTAATCGCTTAACGATCACCTAATTCACATAAAGCCCTCTCCGAGTCCTAAGTAAGTCCACGACAAGATCCTTAATACCGGTTCTTATTTCCAACCATAAATTGGAATCGTCTAGTATAACCCAGTGAGTCTCTAAGATTCAACCTTCATCTATTGACATACCAAATACCTAACTACCAACTAACCTACCAAACCTCTAAGCACAACATTCGTGATATCCTTCCTAATATCGGTCCACCAACGGAAACGCCTCCGATCTCTGTATCTTCGGTATTACCTGCAAAACACACAAACCAAGAACGGTGAGCCTCACTTGCCTCATAGGTGAGATAATCAGTGAAGCTCCTCCATAAATAGGTCAGAAAATTTTCAAACCATAGAAAACGCTAGAACACTCCTTCGGACTGGCGTCCGGATGCTCTCGAAGTGTCATAATGCAAACAAACCACAACTACGCCAAGATGCATCAAGTGCACCTGATAGCAGTGACCTGTGTCACTCTCTCGACATGCCCTGACTATCGCTATATTAGGTAGCCAGGAGACAGAACAGCCTAGCACTAATGACTGTTTAACTCAAAAACCCCCTATGCACAATGCAGGAGAAGCCAACGCACCTGGCTATACGGAATGAATAAACAGCCAACGCACCTGGGGCTATGCCGAAAGCATGAATAGCCAACGCACCTGGGGCTATGCAAGATGCATGAATAGCCAACGCACCTGGGGCTATGCGAAATGCAGGAGTAGCCAACACACCCGGAGCTATGCGGAAGCTAAGGTATGTCTGATGACCCGTTTCAACCACTCGGAAGTCAAGGGTCACCGACGTATACCTCTTCTCTTTCAACACGGCTGTCGATCCGTGTTCAACCACCAGGAAGACAAAAGTCATCCGTGCACACATAATACCGACGTGATGCATTTAGACATTGGAGGACCTGCTGAGATCATGTGTTTTGGATTTCGGAGGCAGCTGGGAGGATCATTTACACTTGGTGGAGTTCGCCTACAACAACAGCTATCACTCGGCGATTCAGATGGCGCCGTATGAGGCGTTGTATGGTAGGCCATGTCGGACACCCACCCTCTTGGAGGAGGTTGGGGAGGCCCAGCTGCTAGGACCAGAGAGAGCTCAGCAGGAGGCAGAGCTTGTACGCACCATCAGACGGAGGATGTCAGAGGCACAGGATCGCCAGAAGAGTTACGCGGATCGGAGACGGAGACCTCTGGAGTTCTCCGTGGGCGACCACGTATTTCTTCGAGTTTCACCCACGAGAGGGGTGAAGAGATTCGGCATTCGGGGTAAGCTAGCTCCGCGATATATTGGACCTTTCCAGATTCTGGAAAGGATTGGAGCAGTAGCTTACCGATTGGCTCTTCCCCCTGCTTTGGCCGGTGTGCATGATGTGTTCCACGTCTCCATGCTGAGGAGGTATGTGGCCCACCCCACACACATTCTATCTGAGGTACCGGGTTCGCTGCAGCCAGATGCTACCTACGAGGAGGTTCCTGTACGGATCTTGAAGTACGGGGAGCGTCAGTTGCGGAACAAGACAATCCGACTGGTTAAAGTCGGATGGCAGCACCATTCGGATGCTGAGGCGACCTGGGAGCTTGAGGATACTATTCGAGCTCGCTACCCCCACTTATTTGCTTGAGGTACGTGTGAGTTTCATTCAGTACATTTATACTACATATTTCCTGTTCAGTAGATTTGCACTGTATGTTCTTACATGGGGCTTGTAAATCATAATTTGGGGACCAAATTTTATTTAGTGGGGGAGAATGTTAAAATACTAAAAATTAGAGGGGCTAGTAGGTAAAGTTAACCAAACTTAAGGGCTTGCATGAGTTTGGGCTAAATCTAGAGGGCTTAAATGCAAAAGTCACCATCCTTTAATACCTTCTCCTTGTGATAACCTAATCGGCCGCAACTCTTCGTTCGAGTTCTTTTTCTTCTCCCCTCACGGTGCGATCGACGAAACCACGCGGCGATCTCGGCCTTCTCCGTCCTCTTCTATTTCTTCTTCGATTCTCGGTTGCCACTTCTTTCCACTGGCGTCAACGATTTCCTTCCTTTCTTCCCTTGCGATTGGGGGCCAGACGACGAGGGGCCGGCCGATCTGCGCGTGTGGACTCTCCGGAGTTGGGCTAGGTTTTGTGGCCAACGTTGCTTCCTCTGGTAAGTCCCGTTCTCTTTTGGTTGTAGATCGCGGTTTGTATTCGGCGATTCTATTATGATCTGTGGGTTCTTTGTGGTCGATTCAGAGGAGTGCTGACTTTTGCCCTAATTTCGGACGGGAGGTTTGCCGGAGTCAAGGAGGATCACCAAAAGGAGCTGAGCTGATCGGATCTGAGCGGAGATCCTCCTGTCAGAGTCAATCCGAGTAAGGAAGTGGTTAATGATTTGATTGGTGTGTGAATTCTTCATCTTTGTTCAGAATCGAGATCTTGTGTTCTACTATGTGTTTTGGATCTCGGAGTGGGTTTGAGGGCTTAATGGGTTTTAGCGATCATGTGCTTGGATGAGGGGAAATCTGATCAGTTTTGATTTGTGATTTCATCTCGTTTTTTTGATCAGTTTGCGTTAGATCTATTTGACTCATATAGTGTGATCTGATCTCGATTTTTCCTTTGAACTGGCCGTGAGTTTTGTTCTTCGAGCGTTCTTTGATGTAGTTGGATGGCATAGGTAATTTGGATGATTCTTGTTCTGTTTGGGTAGATTAAATTATGTGTGTGATCTGTTCTTGAGCTTGCCGTGGGTTGGTGAGGTTGATCGGGTGATGAAGCTGGGAATTAGCTAAGGTTGTGTGATTGAAGTGAAGCTTGATCTGGGAAGCTGTTGTTTGTTTGTCTTGAACTCAGAATAGGATGCTGCTGTTGTGTTCTGTAATTAATTTGGTTTGGAAGTGGACTGCGGAATTAGGGGGTTCATTTGGCTAGGTATCATATGGAATTGTAGCTAAGTTAAGTTGTATTTTGATCCAGGACATTGATTTGATTCCTTTCGGCGCGGATATTATATTTTCGGACGGGGGATTCTCGTCACGTGGATTTCTTCATATCGAGGCGAGTACGCTGGACTTATCTTTACTAGATATAGTCATCTGTTATGCATAGCTAGATATGGTAACAGTAGGGTTACCTGATAGTTTTATTCCTGTACTTCTATTCCGATATTTGTTATCTACTTAGGTTACTGTTCCATATTTCTGTATCTGTTAGATTACGGATAGCATACCTTATACCTCGCGCTAGGGTTTAGGCTATGGTGCATCCCGGTTATCTGGATTACTGCATATCATGTAGATGACAGCAGGGATAGATAGTGGATGATGCATGGGATAGTGACATGCATCATTCTTGCACGTAGCATATAGGGGACGACCTTTGACTCCCTGGAGGTTGAGATGGGTCGTCGTACTTGCTACTCGTGTAGGGGCATATGCAGGTGACCTTTGACTCCCCTAGTGGTTGAGATGGGCCGTCATACCTGCCACTTTACCTGTCGTGTAGTCCCAGTTCCACTCTTCGTTAGTGGATTATAGGCCACGGCGCTCCGACAGGTCCCCTACCTATCCGATGATAGTGAGGGGCAGGGAACGTCACTTTGTCCGATGACAGAGTACGTTCAGGGTCTGAGACCCGGCTCATTCGGTGTCGTGTGAGGCACGACGATGGCCGTTTAAGTGGAGGGAGGACCCGGTCAGAGCCCTACCCACTCGGTTTCGCGTAGAGGCGATAGTAGCCGACTGGTGTCAGGGGTGACCCATGCTGCATCATGAGCATACTATGCATTGATGCATCTGGTTGTGATTGCTCTACTTGATTGCTGCACTTGGTTGACATGCATACTACGGGGATGGTTCGGCACAGGTAGGTATACTTCTAGTCTGCTGGTTTAGATCTGCTTTTATTATTACTGCACTTTCTTCTATTGTTGCTGGTACTTACTGTTATTATATCTCCTTGTGCATACCTGTATATTCGCTGAGTTCTAGGACTCACACCGTTAGACCTGTTTTTCCTCTATTTCAGGATGATCGACTGGAGTGCCTGTCTGCCTGTCCCTGTGTATGTGTGTCGAGGCGACTGTCGAGGATTTTTCTTGTATTCGTTGTGGGTACATGTTTGTACCCTTCTTATTCATTTTCTATTTCTGTTACTTCACCTTTTCCGCTGTTGTATTTTCGATATGGTTGTATTTTTGTGTGCCATGGAGGCCATCGTTTTACTTTGCTTTGCCGTAAGTCGTACCGGTACGCATCTTTTTGTTTGACGACGTTGTTTGTTTTACGCGTTCGGTGCCTTGTTCCAGCTCTATAGGCTTGGGTACAGGCTTACCGTGAGAGTCGATGTGCTAGGGTTTCCGGATTGTCCGCCGGTTCGAGGAAGAAGCAGTCCGGTCGGTATCGGATGAGCGGCTCCTCGGGGAGTGACAATTTACCCTAACCTCTACGACCACCTCAGATGGCTGTACCGCAGCCTATAGGGCTGGAACAACCGTCTGAAATACACAAAAACGAGACGACAATAAAAGCTGCGTACCGGTACGACTTACGACAAAGCAAAGTAAAACGAAGGCCTCCATAGCACACAAAAATACAACCATATCGAAAATACAACAGCGGAAAAGTGAAGTAACAGAAATAGAAAATGAATAAGAAGGGTACCAACATGTAACCCCAACGAATACAAGAAAAATCCTCGAAAGTCGCCTCGACACACATACACAGGGTCAGGCAGACAGGCACTCTAGTCGATCATCCTGAAATAGAGGAAAAACAGGTCTAACGGTGTGAGTCCTAGAACTCAGCGAATACACAGGTATGCACAAGGAGATATAATAGCAGTAAGTACCAGCAACTATAGAAGAAAGTGCAGTAATAATAAAAGCAGATCTAAACCAGCAGACGAGAAGTATACCTACCTGTACCGAACCATCCCCGTAGTATGCATGTCAACCAAGTGCAGCAATCAAGTAGAGCAATCACAACCAGATGCATCAATGCACAGTATGCTCATGATGCAGCATGGGTCACCCCTGACACCAATCGGCTACTATCGCCTCTACGCGAAACCGAGTGGGTAGGGCTCTGACCGGGTCCTCCCTCCACTTAAACGGCCATCGTCGTGCCTCACACGACACCGAATGAGCCGGGTCTCAGACCCTGAACGTACTCTGTCATCGGACAAAGTGACGTTCCCTGCCCCTCACTATCATCGGATAGGTAGGGGACCTGTCGGAGCGCCGTGGCCTATAATCCACTAACGAAGAGTGGAACTGGGACTACACGACAGGTAAAGTGGCAGGTATGACGACCCATCTCAACCACTAGGGGAGTCAAAGGTCGCCTGCATATGCCCCTACACGAGTAGCAAGTACGACGACCCATCTCAACCTCCAGGGAGTCAAAGGTCGTCCCCTATGCTACGTGCAACAATGATGCATGTCACTATCTATCCCATGCATCATCCACTATCTATCTCTTCTGTCATCTACATGATATGCAGTAGTCCAGATAACCGGTATGCACCAATACCTAAATCCTAGCGTAAGGTATAAGGTATGATGTCCGCAGATCCAATAAACACAGTAGCATGGAACAATAAACAGTAATCCCTCAGCAGATAGCAAGTGCCGAAATATAGTACAGGAATAAAACTAACAGGTATCCCTACTACTATCATATCTAACTATGCATAGTAAAGGTACCCGCCTCGATATCAAGAAGTCCAGGCGACGAGAACCCCCGTCCAAAAATAATAGTCGCGACGAAGATAGTCGCAACACTCAATATCCTGCATTAAGTACGAAATCATTTAGCAAGATATAACTTCTAATTTTTATTAGGATTAATCCTAATCAATTAACCCTAACTTCTTAGCCAACACATCATCTAAATTAATTAGGGTTAACTATGATTAATTAATCCCCAATTAATCCCTTAACTCCAATCAAGCATCACCACAGATTCAACTCACCGAAACCTTCCAAACCCATACTCAAGATCTCAGCCCAATCCTAATCACAGATCACGATCAACAGAAAACATTACCCAGAACCTAATCCAATACGATCTACCAATCGAAACACACCAAGCAAATCAAACTCACCTGATCACAGAACATAGAATCAAAGAACCACTCAACAGAGAACTCACGGCAACCATCAGCAACAAGGAAACAGAAAAATCTCCAACCATTGATCAAAACAGAACTACACATATGAAGCTAATGAACACTAATCCCATTCAACTGCTATCCCTAATCAAGAACAGAAGATCCAGCATACACGAACAGAGCACGAGTAAGAAATCTACTGAATCAAAACTGCATTCAAATCACACCCAACTCTACATAGCAACAAATCGAAACCACTTCCTATCCATTCAATCCAATACAGAACGAAGAACGAAACCCATCACTAATCCTTACCTGAGATGAGCTCCGACGTCCTGGCTCCAGCTCTGCCGATCGCAACAATTGTGCAAACGGAATCCAAAATCAGCCCCCCAATCCGGATCCAACTCGCAACTGCAAAGAGGACGCAAGACCAACTCAAGAAAACTCTCGACATGGCAAGAATCAACATCCCAAACATCCACCTCTCACGCGAAGCTCGGAACCAAGAAATCTTGCTCAAGTTTGGGGATCCGACTCACCTCAACGAGCTGAGGCCGGAGATCGCCCGCACGATCTGTAACCACGAAGGTGGAAAGAAGAAAGTTCAGCCGTGCCCTAGAATGGCCCCGATCGCGTGATCCTAGAGCTGCAACCTAGATCGATTAGGGAACCCCACAATGATCGATCAAAAAGACGGAAACCTGTATGAAAGCAACACCACTCACCTTCAATCGGACTAGAGTAAAGATCGATCCGAGCTCGGGAGCGGGACGACGACCGTCGACGATCGTGTGGTCGGAACAAAGCCTCCACTCGATGAAGAACCCAGTCGCAGAGGCGCGGAGAAGAACTCGGCTCTTGGGATCGCCGCAACGGTTAGGGCTTTGGCGAGATCGGGGAAGGTGGGGAAGACGCCGCCCTGTGCTCGCCCTCACACACCCGCAACACTCGACGAAGAAGAGAGAAAAAACAGAAGGATGGAGAAGAAGCGAGTGGAGTCGACTCCGATCTGCCCGATTGGGGGAGCAGACGGGATGACTTAAAGGGGTGGCTATTTTGCAAAAACCCCCCTCCAAGTTCGGTCCTTCACAAAAGAGCCCCCAAGTTCCAACACTTTTGCTATTAGCCCCCTAAACTTTCAGATATTTAACAGAATTTTAGGAATACCTTCGGAGTAATTGTGAGCTACATAATCAACTGTATCATCATCAATTTCGAGCAGACTTGGTTGAGTATATCTGTGTACGTTACGATTGTAATCAATGAAAAAATAATTTATTAATTGTGATACATATACATTAATATTTATGTATTTTATAATTATTAATGTTATTCCATATTAGTAATTTATGGATTTAAATTTTACAAAAAATATAATTATATATAATATGAAATAGGAAAAAGAGATGGAAAATATATATAATTAAAAAGCGTGGGATCTCTGAAATAATTTTTGAGAATTTTTTTATAGTAAAAAAATTATATAAAATTTGTTATTGTTATGTGATATAGATGTAACTAGAAGAGCTCACAAGAATTTTCACTACGGTCTTATTGCCACTAGCCAATACTATACCTCTCGTCACTCCTGTTATCCACCGTCCGACGTGTAAGCATGCTATTGGATGTATTATCCTTTTGGATAAGATTGGCCAATCAGCACCTCACGTGCCCCATCTCCTCCTCGCCCTACCACTTGTTATTAGCTAACGCGCTCCAGCTCCGCCCTCACTGCGCGTGTTGGAATCCAATCCAATCCAATGGCATCCCTCACCATGATGGCTTCCATCCTCGGCGGCGCCGCCACCGTCGCCGGCCGCCCCTCCCTCAACTCCGGACGCCGGAGCCTGATCGTGGCCAAGGCAGCCACGCCAAAAGCTCACGATCAGGCAGCTAGTTCCAAGCCCGACGACCGCGACGGCGGACGCAGGGCGGTGATGTTCGCCGCAGCGGCCGCCGCGGCGTGCGCCGTCGGGCAGGGGATCGCTACGGCGCTGGACGAACCGAAGCCGGGAACGCCGGAGGCGAAGAAAAAGTACGGGCCGATCTGCGTGACGATGCCGACGGCCAAGATCTGCCACAAGTGAAGTGGCGTCGGCGACGTAGCTAATTATAAACGTTGCATCTTTCGCCCTGTTAAATGGGCTGGACTAGGCCTCGTGTTTAGGATCTATTGGGCTTTCATTTGGCGGCGGGTGCATCGATGTAATCATGTGATTAAACTACCACTTTAATGTGTCTTCATTTTCGCCTTAATCGGAATCAAATTATAAATGTATAAATTATAGAGTTGTTTCATTAATTTATAGCTGACATTGAAATAATAATTATGTATGGTGGAAAAGTTATATCATTAATTTTTGAAAAGTTATATACACACAATATAGTTCATGGTGCAGCTCATAATCACAAGAACAATCGTTTATTCTAAAAGCTAATATTCTTCGCATAAAAAAAGCCAACAGGATAAGAGAATTCTTTGGGTTTGCTTGTCGTAAGTTATATAGAAGATTCATTGGAATTAGATTCCTGTGTGACATGAATATGAATAGATCTTCCACAAACTACAAGTTTTGACAAGTTACTCGTGTACATACCTTCAAACCCCAACTCTCTCTCTCTCTTAATTACAAAGTACTCTGTCAAAGTTAAGGCGGTTTATAATATATTTTTCTCTTATTTTTTTTATTCAAATTATATTAAAGTCTTTTCGTATAATTTTTAATCTAACTTTCATTGAACGGGATCCTCTGTCCCAATAATCCCTGTCATGCCTCTCTCGTACTCTCCGGTGATGGTCAATGAGTCGTCCGATCGACGATCGGGCACCATCAATAATTTTTGATTGTCGTCTCGAATCAAACGATATCTTGATATAACGGTGAATCGGCTGAAATCGTCACATTACAATCTCGCCAGATTCGAAAGTGAATATGACGAGATCATAATTACGACGGTTTCCGACGGATTCACCGTATCCCCCCAAGATATAGTTTTATTCGAGGTGATGGTCGGAGATCACCGATGGTACCCGATTAATTATCGAATGGCTCGCCGATCATCGTCGAAAATTGGGACAGAGAGACAGGACCTCTTTGGGACAGAGGATCCCGTCTCAACTTTCATAGATTCGAAGTTTCTTAAGACAACATATACTTTGATTTGTTTGAGCATACAAATTCATTTTTTTCTTAAATAATTGGGGCATGATTATTATATCGGTAAATTATCATAAATTCTCCAATAACCCTTTCATTTTTACACGTACTCTTCACATAAGTTGGTCAAAATGTAATATGTTTAAATCGAGCATGCCTGTCATTGGTCGGCAGAGCTTCGCCACGTTACTCATCTCCGCGCGCCTAGAAACGCGTTCGAACCGTTGGATCTAGCCTTTCGCGATTCTCAAAGCGCGACCGGTCCAATCTCTGGACCGCACTCGACCGTGCAAACCGAGCCGCGGACTCCACCACGGATTCAAATCGAGCACAATCGCCACGCCGCACCACGCGACCTTATCCCGTCACCGGCCTCACCTACGCTGCTACTCGTCCTCTTATTCTCACCGCATAATTGTGTCTTTCCTAGTGTTTACCTGAAAATCTGCCCGCCTTATCATTGGCTACATATGTGGGCACCCTATGCTTAAGCTCGTAAATGGATAAAATTATTTACATTTGGAGAAAAAAACCGTGAACGGGTGAAAATTCGCGTGCCATGAATCTCGCGCATGGCCGGTAATAAGAAGGGGTAAATGTGCTGCGTTTCATTCTCGTTTCATCTCATTTCGTTTCGTTCGAGAGCGGTCTACTCCCCGCTTTGCTCATAGCCTTCCTCTTTTATATCTGCGAGGTTTCCGCGAGTCGGCGATCGAGCTGTGGCGGCGGCGCGGAGTCTGCCCACTAGGTCGTTGGTTGACGAAAGAGGTCGCTGTGTCGTCCGCCGCCTCTTGTGGTTGCCTTTTCTGAGTAGTGCTGAAATATCGGGTGTCATCGATCCCTGGTCAGTTGTTTTTGACTTCCTCGCTTCTTGTCTGCTCAAGGGAAATCTGTTAGCGATCTTAGTTTCTAGCTTCGGTGTGTATGTTCGTCGCTTAGCCGCTTTGTTGGATCTTTTCGATGCTGCCTGCAAAAAATAATAAGGCGAGCTGCGTTGGTTTTAGGTTATGTATGTTGTCAATGATTTGAGTAAAAGTAAGCGTTTTGATCTGTTTTTGCGAATTATTTCAACGGAATGATATGGTGAGCGTCTGTTTGTTCCCGTTTCTTTTATTTTCGATGCTTGATGCACGATTTTTTTTTTTGACACCTGAAGACATTCCCGTCGCTAGGGTTTATAACAGATTAGGAATTTTTTGCGTGTATCTTCGCGTATTTTTTTTCTTCTTTTTAACGATTTGGTGCCAAAAGGAGAAAATCTGTAGGCTGAAGGACCAGTGATTTTTTTTATCGACCAAAAGTTTAATTTTTTCTCTTGTCGTCCGCATGAAATCCTTGACCAAATCTTTTGCGATCTTCCATTTCTTCCCCATTAATCATTCTGAACTTGTAAAAATGAGATTTTTAATCCTTCCTTACCAGGCCTACTTCCAGTCGCCGGCAGTAAGAGCAGATTCCTTTAAGGCATAAAGCTTTCGTCCACGCCGGCAGAGTCACCACGTGAAGGAATAATCAAAATGCACACCCTCAGCGTTAAGGTCGACGAGTCGTTTTCTAGTCTCCTCGAGTTCGCAGCCGACAATGACGTGGACGGCTTCACCCGATCTCTCGAATGCAATCCATCAGCCGTCGACGAGGTCGGCCTTTGGTACGTCCGAAGCAAGGATTCCAATCGCATGGTGCTGGACCAACGAACCCCGTTGA
Source organism: Boesenbergia rotunda (assembly GCA_024364735.1). Classification (NCBI taxonomy): domain Eukaryota; kingdom Viridiplantae; phylum Streptophyta; class Magnoliopsida; order Zingiberales; family Zingiberaceae; genus Boesenbergia; species Boesenbergia rotunda. The sequence goes on from JAGFNQ010001042.1 coordinate 273,069, forward strand.
TGGTGGCTTCTACGTACGGGAGTCTCGAGGTCCTCAAGCTCATCCTCTCTCTGGCTTCTATTGACGTCAACCGTGTTTCTGGACACGGCAACACCACCGCGCTTCACTGTGCTGCGTCTGGTGGCTCCTTGGCTGCTGTCGATGTTGTGAAGGCTCTTCTTGCTGCTGGCGCTGATCCCACGGTGGTTGACGCCTACAGAAACCGCCCAGCTGACATTATTGTAGTACCTCCCAAGTCGCCTCTTGCAAGGAATTCCCTTGAGCAACTCCTTGGCAAGAGTAACATTTCGAGTTATGGCGGGATCAACAAAAATCTTCCCCTCGTGACGACTACCCCATCAAATTCTCTATCTGCTGTTGAGAGTGATTTGGCCTCCTCGCCTCCAACCAAGTACCCTGATCTCCCGCCACTGACTGTGCCAGCTAAAAAAGAGTATCCAGTAGATCCGACGCTTCCAGATATCAAGAACAACATCTATGCCACAGATGAGTTCCGCATGTTCTCGTTCAAGATCCGGCCTTGCTCCCGTGCATATTCCCATGACTGGACTGAGTGTCCATTTGTTCATCCTGGTGAGAATGCTAGGCGGCGTGATCCAAGAAAGTATCACTATAGTTGTGTCCCTTGCCCTGACTTCCGGAAGGGTTCTTGTAGGAGGGGGGACTTGTGCGAGTATGCTCATGGGGTGTTTGAGTCCTGGCTTCACCCGGCGCAGTATCGCACAAGACTATGTAAAGATGGAACCAACTGCTCTCGCCAAGTATGTTTCTTTGCGCACACAAATGAGGAGCTTCGTCCACTCCATATGTCCACTGGATCCATGGATCCCTCCCCTCGAGCAGTCTCTTCTGCTGCAATGGAGATGGCAGCTGCCATGGGTTTCATCCCTAGGTCACCTTCTGCTGTTATGGCTTCCTTCACACCACCCATTTCACCTTCGGTGAATGGTTCTGGACACTCATTGGGTTGGCGACAGCCGAACATACCCACATTAAATCTTCCTGCAAGTAATCTTCAGTCAAGCAGATTACGGTCATCTCTCAATGCACGAGACTTGCTGGTGGATGACCTCGCACTTTTGTCTGAGTTGAGTTCTCAACAATCTCTGAATGACATGCACTATTCTCGACTTAACTCTATAGCAATGGCTGGGAATTCTCCGGTCAGAACCAAAACCCTGAATCCTGCAAATCTTGATGATATTTATTCTGCAGAAATGACCTTGTCACCGAGGTGTAATTCTGATCATGGGGGCATATTTTCTCCATCGAACAAGAATGCCATGCTCAGTCAGTTTCACAATCTGCATCAACAGCAGAGCATGCTTTCACCCATTAACACTAATGTATATTCACCCAAGGCAATTGATTCTCAGCAACTTCCTGCTCACTCGTCTCTATTACAGGCCTCCCGTAATATCTCTTCTCCTGGTGTTATGTCACCTCGAAGCATCGAGCCTATCTCTCCGTTAAGTTCTCGCCTGTCTGTTCTTTCGCAGAGAGAGAGACAGCAACAGACTCAACGGAGCCTGACCTCACATGATCTTGGTCCCATCTCATCTCCGGTGATTGGCTCTCCTGTTAATTCATCACTGCTCAATTGGTCATCTCCTTCCCATGTTCCTGATTGGGGGTTAAATGGCGAAGAGCTAGGACATCTCAAACGATCATCTTCATTTAAGCTTGGAGGAGATGGGGATGAACATGATGTATCATGGGTCCATTCGCTCGTGAGGGAATCACCTCCTGAGAAAGTGGTTTCTGCTGCCATGGTCTCTCCTGGGCCGCCCGCGTGCCTGTATACGATGGTGAGAATTCTCATTCAAATGACCAGATGGATGGGGGGCTCGATCAAGCTGCAGCACTTGGTGCATGGCTTGAACAGATGCAGTTTGATCAGATGATGAACAAATTTTCTCTAGAATGTTAGAGAGAAAAAATTGGTAGTAGTTATCAACATCAGCAAAACATTATTCTTTTTTGGTCGAATGGATTATCAAGAGAGTAAAGTAACAAGAGAGTAAAGTAAGTAGCAGATAGTGGATGAACTTCAGATATTCATTTATTCTGAACAGACTTATTATTACTACAAAGAGTTCAATTAACTTGGATCCAATGAATCACTTTCACTCGTGATTCTCTCAAAAGTATACCAGGTGACTGCTTTCTAGTATTTTGAAGTTTCTTATTTTGTAGCTACTAATCTCCAAACTTATTATATTGGATGACTGAAATTTGTGCAATTTACTTCTGTTTACCTTGTTATTTGGGTTATTTTGATGTATTCATTGAGGAACCAACCTAGCCGTGGAGAAAAAGCACGGAACACATTATTAAGTGCCCCACTTTGATGTATGAGTTATTTATATGTGCAGTGCAAGTTCTTGAATTCTAGCAACTTTTGTTCTTTGCAACTTTATTGCTATCATTTCAATGCCTTTGTTTCGTTACTCCTACTTATTGTTCATTACTCCTTGTTTGGTTCTTGATGCCTTTATTGAGATTTTCTTCATAAAAGTGATGGATATGACTTATTTTGTCCTCTTAAATATACATTGGAATTGATCTGGTGGAAATTTTTTCTAAGTTGGAATTTATTGGATTAGTCCTCCTTTTTCAAGCTTCAGTGATGCGGGTTTTTTGTTTGATTAATGAGGTTTTTTCAATCTCAGGCAACCGATCCGGTCCATAGAAATTTTCTATCGGCCGTCAAGGTAAATCGGAAAGCGTTCGCGGTGGGCGGTCTAGAAGTCTAGCGTCTCAGGATTTACAATCCATTTGGAAGAGAAATTTTTATAAATACGTCGTAGTTGGGAATTAAATCGTGGATATCTGAGTTAGTAATTAGTCGATTTATCATTGGACCATAACTTCTGGGCTGTGATGTGGGTTTTTTGTTTTTTTAGTTTAGTTGGTGATCACCAATTTATTGTTCGAATTTCGATAAAGCCCAAGCAATTACCTTTCTCCTGATTTATTCCTTTCATGGAATGTTTCGTGGATGGGTAGATTGACTGATTTCATCCTACAGAAATCATGTCTATTTTTTCAAAATTATAAATCTACTTTTTTTTAAGATTTGTTATATTATAAATTTTAAGCATCTTTTAAATTTTTTTAAAAATATTTATAGTATATGAACTCAAGGGAATAATATACTTATTAAAACACCAATATATACATTCAATTGGGGATATGAACAAAACTCTCAAATGCAATTCTCATTGTATCTAAAAAGAAATCTCAAATCTGAATTTATTCCTTCTAAATTTCCAGGATAAATATTATATTTGGCCAATTGGTAGCGTTTAGACAATCTGCCTATTCCAATTTGTTTTTGATGATAAAGGTAATTTATTTTATGGTGGAAAAAGGCAAATTATTTGTCTTCGGTGTCTTTGTTAATCCGTTTCAGGGTCAACACGTATAAGGTAGATTACGAAGATTATTAGTTCGGATGTTATGGCTAGTGTGTAGGGAGTGGACACACTGACTTTGTCAGATTTTGACTATCCGATCTCATTGTGGCAACATCCACGTATTTATCATCATATTATATGGAGAGATAAATTATGATAATTATAATTTTTAGTGGCTAAAGGCGATTCACTCGCCCCAACGTCTCTGCCAATTCGTCACAGGATCAATACAGAGGAGATAAATCACGAGAGCTGCTAGTCCGGATGTTATGACTAGTATATGGGAGGGCGAGCATAATGATTTTGACCCCAAATTTTTTGATGGCAACACATGATAATTATAATTCTTGCCATCAAGAATTGCTATTATCATTTTAAATATTCAAAACTGAGAGGGTTGTTTTACAAAAATACTTTACAAAATACATATAAATGGATTAGTCTTTCCTAAAACCCTACATTTCCTCTCAAAATTCACTTCATCTTCCGCCACAGCCCCTCGCCCGCCCGAAACCGCCGTCCGCGACAACCGCCGCAAGCCTCTCGATCTCCTTCTTCCTCCCTTCCTCACGTGATCAAGGTCACCCCAGAGCCCTATCTTCTTCCTATTCCTCTCCTCCTTCTTTGTTCGCAAATTGCTGCCGACGCCCAACTCATCGCGCCCCATCACGCGACCACAGCCGAGCCAGCCGAACAACTCCTCGGCGTTTCCTCCTTCCTTTGTCTTCCAACGTGACCGCGGATCCTTCTTCTCTGCAGTGATTCACCGCCGCCGACCCTTGTCTGCTCTGTTTGTTGGATTGGAGTTTCTAGCTTTGGCGCATGGGAGGAGTTAAAGGGTAACGAGATCCTTGACCTATTGTTATCCAGGGTTCTGATCCTGTCGCGAAGCGGGGTGGAAGTCCCAAGGGTGAGATGGTCTTCCGAGTGTCACGAGCTCTGCTGACCTGGCTCGTATCTGGCTATGACCTGGCTGTGACCTGCGAGAAGATGGCTGTTAGCAAACCCGTCGGGGATTTCCCCCGGTCAGGTCTTCCGACGGTCAAGTTAGTATCCACAGGCAGTATAATAGGGCAAAGGAAAATGCAGGAGAGTAAAATAGGATACTGTCGCGCATATCTGCGGAGTGAGAAGGGGAGGGGCTTATATAGCCAGGGGAGCTGACAACCCCTGTCCGTGTCGACGAGACAAGGGTATGGTGCTTGTCAGCTCGTAGAAGAGCACCTACGGGTATCGGGCATGGCGCGGGGTGCTTGAATGATACGACCGTACTGAGTCAGCGGGATAACCGCGAGATGTGTCATAAATGGGTAAGACGTGTGTTACCCCGACGTCATGGTCGTACCCCGGATGTACTGATGTAGGTCGGCGTAGAGAAGAGCTGGTCCGGAGATCATATACTGACCGGCGGGTCTGAGCGTTATGGCTCGGGTCGGGTTATGTCCAGGGAGCATGTGCCGCCACGCGTCCGACTGGGATCAGAGAGGCACGAGGTACATTCTGAGTCGGGGGTTTGTTGAGCTTTGTCTGTCTTACCATGTCTTTGGTCTATTGGTTGTCAGGTCCATGGGGTACTGAAGGTTGAGACCGCCCGACTGGGCCCCGGGTCGGGAAACTGGACTAGGTGGCCGAGCAGGGAAGTGCTCGGGGTCGGCTTGTCCGATCTTCGACCAGTGTCGGTTGGTTAATGGCTCGGGAGAGTCCCTGGTTCGGGTATTCCACGGATGAGACCTTTGCTGGCCCCTCTGGGTCTTCGTGGCGCCAGGCTGGCTGGCTAAGCTGGCCGAGCTACCTGTAAGCAAGGCCGGGATCAGGTTCTATTTGGATTAATGTGCTTGATGATGAGTCTTGTTTTAGACTGATCTATTTTTGGGGGTTTTGGTGTCATCGAAAGGTTTATGGTTGTGCTCCGCGTTTATGCCGTAAGATTCGACTTTGGTTGGAGTGTTCTCGAATGAATTACGATGGAATAATTATGTGGGTTTGGGAAGTAAATGTTAATTGATTTCTTGATTCTTCTAATACTCCACTTTGAATTGGGAAACCGCGAAGCTTTTGAGGCTGAGACGGTGAAAATTTGAGAAGTAAGAATTTGGATTAGAAATTTATTCAGTGTGATACCTTTCCTCCTATGAGAACTGTGATGGGAATAAGGTTGCTGTGGAGTTTTTTTTATAATAAACCCTTGATTATTTCTATTGACATGTGCCATGTGAAGTTTGGATAGCAATGGAAAATTATTATTTGTATAATAGCTAAAATTGGTCCTTAATACAGGACATTGATCGTCGGCGAATATTTGATCGCGGAGGTTCCTACAGACTACACTTTGGAGGCGGGTATTTCTCCTTTGATTCTATAACTTATTTATCTTTAAATGTATGATTGAATTTAAGCTGGTTGCTTTACCTTAAATTTATATCGTTTACTTTCCAACTTGGTACTTACTTTTGTTTGATCTTTGAGATAAAATTTTAAATTTTCAGTTATACAGTCTCAACTTTTATTTTTCTGATCAGAAGAATACCGCTAGTATGCATGTACTTTATATATATCATGTGACCTATCTAGGATTTGGTTTGCATTAGATATACCCTACCCAATATATTAGTTGCATACTAGTTGGTTATGGTTTTGGTTTGGGAACATATGTGACTTATTGCTTCGTTTGACTTGATGTTGGTATCATGCACCATATTGCATTGTTGAAAGCTGACGGCTATCAGCTTCCTTGTGGTTAAGCCCGCCGTTAGTCATATAGTGGTCTGTTTACTCAACCACTCGGGATAGTGGTAGTTGTCAGAGTGCGAACGGCCGTTTTGTCGTGTCAACCACTCATGAGTAGTGGTAGTTTTCGGAGTAGTAATCGATAGTGACACTCCTTAGCTATTTATGAGGGATAGATAGAGCGGTTGTGTTCCCCTTCCTGGAGTTAGAAGTTCTTCCTTTTTTTTTTTGGATATTAGAATGGTTGTGCTCCCCTGAGGTCTTTGATATAGAGCGGTTGTGCTCCTCCTTGTATTGGGGTTCAGGATTGAGGTTTTTCTCCCAACATCTTGTCCACTCGACCCTCGTATGGGATGAATCTACGAGTGCGTACAATTGTCACATTCTTCCCCAGTCGGCATCGCAGATATGTGTGATGGTTGTAGATTGATGTATAGGGATGACACATGTCATTGCATCATTTACTTACGACACATCTTACATTTGTTTAAGCTATAACTGTTGCACTTGATTGACATGTATATACGTATCTGATTTGCATTTGTTATTTTATCTGGATCTACATAGTAGTACGAGCAGTTTATTGACTTGGAATGTGGGTTTTCTGATTATACCTCGCAAGTATGCTTTTGCATTTGTTGTGTAGTCTGTTTTTTCGGAGACTGTATACCTTGTTTTCATCTGTGTTTTGTTATCTTATTTATACTATGCATTTAACTGTTCACTATATTCTAGAGTTCGACCTTAGACTTACCATCTCCTGCTTTTCTTTTTGTTTCAGGTGATAGGTGTGTCTCGTGCCGCAGGAGAGGATCCGTCGCCTCTTATTGTTGAGTTTCCAATTTGAGTTTGTTTTGTATTTTTCTATAGATGTTATTTTATTTCCGTAACGAATGTGTCGATATTTTATCATTTGGTTGTGAACTTTTACTTATGTCAGGGGTTTTTGATTTATTTACATTTACTTTACGAAATTTAAATTATTTATTATTTATTATTTAGATGTTAATAAACCGCATGAATATCCTTTGTTTATTTCTTCTATTAGTGTCAGTCGTTGGTGGCTGTGATTATGATATGGTGTGAGATGATATAATATAAGCATCACATTGTTCGCCGTACAAAAAATATGCTGTCCGATTTTCGAGTAAGCATGGATCTTTGGATGCTGCGTGACAATCATGTCTTGCTTCTGCGTGACAATCATGTGTTGCTTCTAAGAAGTCTGAGGTCAAATCTAATTTTTGGTCAGACAACAAAGTGCAAATCTAATTTTCGAATACTTAGATTTTGTAATCCTAAAAGTAGCTTAAAACACACTCAGGATATCTAGATAATCTACATATTAATGCTAATATATAGACCAGATCGTGCGACAAAAATAGGCACCTAACAATGGGAGAAACCTATGTATGATTCAGTTTCCATCGAATTACACCAGCTCACATGTTTATTCCTTCCAAACAAGTAATTGAATAGAACAGCAAGAAGCGAGAGCGAAATCCGACAAGGAAACTAATTGTTTCTGCCATGAAAGAACAAGAATCTACTCCAGATAAGAACAAGGTTTCAGAAACCAAAACAAATCAGTTGCAGTCCCTCCTCTAGAATCACCAGCAACGGACACATTGCTGCAACCTTCTTGAAGAACGGCCCTTTCCTGATCAAGCGTAATCAAGAACCATTGGCATAAAAAATATCTGAATTTTTTTTTATCACGTTCTACTAATTTCAGAGAGACTGTAATCGCTCACCGGCTTGTGGTCGAGAGGGGATCGTCCGTTAGCAGTTGCCTTTGCGTTCCTTACACCGCGAGGGGAAGGGAAACGCTGTGGTGTCGGAGGATTTGCTCTGACCTCCTTCGGAAATGTTGATTTCTCGATCTCAATCTTCAGTTTTCTGCCCATTTTTTTATGATGATGAGGAGAAGAATGATGAAGAAGAAAAGAAAATTAGGGTTTTGGTGTGTGATTACTTTGGGATCAGAAGCTTGCTATCTTGTTGAGGGCTTTCATCTACATTGTCGACCTCCTCCTTGGGAGTCCTACTTCGGATCGCCATTCTCTTGAGCTCGTGGTAGAACTCGGAGATCTGGCTCAATATGTCCTTCCCGGAGAACAAATTCCTGGCCGACATCGTGGTCTTCAGACGAGGTGGTAGCTTCCCCGGCTTCGGTTCCTCCCTCTCCTCTTCTACCATTTTCCCGGCGCTCGACTTGATCATCTCTTTTGCGGCGTTCCGCGTCTTTGTCGGGCGGGGGAGGCGAGAGGGCGTTGATTGGTTCGGGTCTTGGTTCTCAAGATCCTCCTTGAAAGACTTCGAAGCGGCGGTCTTTGGCTTGAGTGGAGACTCCGGGAGGAGTGGAGCAGCGACGAGGCCTCCTCTTCTCTTCAGCTTGTTCTCGTCCTCTCTGAATCGCCTCAATCAAGAAGGAAAATTAGCCCCTTTCAGCTTCCGCCAAACTAAAACTCCATCAAAATGCGAACTTTTTGGTTAGGCAATGCAAATCTGATACCTGCGATTGCTGTTTCTTTCTCCGAAAGGCAATCTCTCTGAGCTCGATCTCATCAGCTTCGCCTGGTTGCCCACCCAATCCACCACAATTGAACAATCAAATCGATAAAAGAAAAAAGAAGGATCATTAGACGGAATAAAAGAATTTCAGCATGTTTCCTTCGAACCTTAGGGCTAGCCATGGCCGAAAGCTTGAAATCTTCGGCGGTCTTGGGGTGATTGCAGTCTGGAATTCAAGAAAGCGAGACATAAAAACGGGAATTCTCGAGCGAAAGACAAAAAAACAGAAAGGAAGAATCTCTGTATGAGAAATGACCTGGCCGGCAGAACCAGGTGGCGTCGTCGACGGCGACGTCGTCGGGGGCGAAGAGGTCGAGCCACATAGGGGCGTTGATGTTCTCGTACGCCTCGTCCCGAACGTACCTCGACTCAACCCTCTTCCAGTCAATGACGGCCGGCTCCATGGCTCGCGCTTCGCTGGAGGAAAGCGGCGCCGGAGATGGAAACCTAGAGGAAGCAGAGAGCAGTGAAGTGGCGGATCGAGAGAGGACGAGGAAGGAGGGTGGAACGTTACGCTTCTTGTGTTAATTTTCCGACCGTTAGACGGATCGTGGATGCTAAAGTGGGCCCCTCCCTCTAGTAAATAAAACAAACATTCATTTTGCCCCCTCAAATTTCATTTCATCATTCTCCTCCATCGTTTAATGGCGAGGTCGAACGATTCAGCGGCGGGATTATTCGCCGGCGCCGGCGGCCTTTACCTTTTGCCGATTCACTCGCGTTGCAAGAGGAGGACAGAGTTAATCTGCTTCCATTATTGTCATATAAAACACTAATTGATTACAATTCCATCGAGTGATCATTGAAAACCGCCCACTCCATTATTGTCATGTAGCTGTTGAAGTCATACATGTACGTGAGCTCGGCTTCTCCTTCCACCCCGAACTCCCCAGCCAATGGGAGGACGCTTGAGAAACATGAGCTCGCGCTGCCATCGCCGACGCCTTCGTCGGGAGCTGCACTAATGCCCGGGGAGTGCTTCCTTATCTGCTCCTCTGCTTCCACAAGCCTCTGTTTCAGTTTCAGCACCTGCAAATAGATCAATCGCAGCTCAGCCATGTTTGCGCAAGCATGCACTACTACTACTACCACGAGTCGAAACTTGAAGCTCACCTCGTTTTCCAGTTGGTATTTCTCCACGACGGCGGCGTCGTGGGCAGCCTTCAACTTGGCGTAATCCTCCACCATCAGCTTGTTCTTGTGCCGCGCCCGCCGGTTCTGGAACCACACCGCCACCTGCTTGGAGTCCAACCCGAGCTTGGCGGCCAACCGGTCCTTCCTCCCCGTCTCTAATCTCTTCTCCTCCGAGAAGCTCCTCTGCAAGAACTCCACCTGTTCCTCGCTCAGCCTCCTCTTATTTCCGCCGCGGTCACCGCCACCCTCGTTCGCCTTCCTCCTCCTCCGGCGAACCCTGGTCCTCTCGCCTACTGCCACTGAAAAGTAATTAACGAATTCTAATTGCAATTCTATTCACATGAATAACTGCGTGAGTGCAAGCCAACCTCGAAGAGGCATCTGGTAACCGAATGAGGAGGAGAAGAGCACTTGTTCTTCCACAGTGGTCATGCTCGTTTCACTCATCTTCTTCTGTAGTTTGCTAAATGCCATTGTGTCGAACTCGCCGGGCTTATTTATAGGTGGTAGGTGAACAAGGACCCTTCAAGGAAGGCTGGAACGACATCAAGATGCATTTGTCAATCAATCACATCCAATGGAAGTTGGAATGCTTAGTTTGTTATCATCAAATCCCAAGATCATTAGAGAAAGAATGACATGCTCGATCGCTCGGAAACAATATAATTTGTTGGCACTTAAGGACACTCTTAGACTCCTTTGCAACGTTCTTCTTCTTTTCAATGCAAATCGTGAGCCATTGTCTTTCTTCCTTTTGCTGCAAGCCGTGAGCAAACATCTCTCTTCTCTGTATATATATAAAGAAACAGGTTAGTATTGATTACTCTTTACTTCCTCGTGGTTAATGGTGCAGTAATCTATTACACGTGCAAAATTGGCATGTTTGGATGAAGCTTCCAAGGTCTAAAGCTGGGAAAAACCTTGTCTTTATAGGAGAGGATAAGCATTAGCCACTTGAATCAAGCCTTTCCTGTGCACGCTTGCTGATGCATTGAAGCTTTAGTGAACAGTGAATCAGCTTTGGAAACCTCTGCAATAATTAATGGCGTAGAGCCGTCTCCCATTTGATCAGTCACTTCGTCTCTGCATCTGATGCAAAGGTCTGTGCAAGATAACATCGAATGTTCAGCATGAAAAAAATGGAAACTTGGGAGGGTCCCTTGGCCGTGAGGGGTTGCACCTGGCTTGCCTCTCTGAGGATAGTTCCTATCCTCCAACCACATCTCTGCCACTCTCTTGTTGTTTTCCGATTCCCTCATCTTCCTTCCTTCCTGTTGCAATACAAGCAAATCTTATCTCCTCCCTGTCACTGATGGAGGCTAAGTCATCACTTTAGCTGGAAAGAGGATTAGCATGACTAAGAGTAGTATTGTGGGCTCCTAGAAATGGGACTGTTCACATTGTCCCTTCTTCCACCTTAAGGACAAGGCGGTCATCTTTCAGGGGATGTCCGTATTCACTGATGTGATGTGCACGACCCATAAGACTCAGTAATGATATTTCATTCCTGCACATAATTATTTCAATAAATTCTGGAATCAATTTTCAGCCAACGTAAAATGTTTCATTGGATACTGACCTTTCTCATGTACCTTGAAGAGTAATAATATACAATATAAATTTAAATATAAAATTCAACGTAAATAATATGATGTTTTTCGTGTTCACGTTCGATTATCGTTTGGCCATTGCTGGCAGCCTCTGGCCGCCGCTCCAAAACAAACTATACCCTGAGGGACATTGTGAACCTGTCAGGGATCGCTGCAATTGGAGTGTCATGTCATTCACGTTGAATTTCATGCTCCAAATTCACATTGTGTATCATTTTTTGCCTTGAAACTATCAATATTGAACAGTTTAGGTGAACAATATTACTTTTTCTGGGAAAATACATTAAAATGTCCCTATTGTTTCAACCTTTTCCCATTTATTCTCGTCAAAATTTTCTGTGCTATTTACATCCCTCATCCGTAACTTGATTTTCGAAATACGCCCCTATCGTCAAATTCCGTTAATATTTAACAGAGAATTTCAAAAGTATGTCACGCTCGACGAAGTTTCTGGTCGCAATTTTAATCTTTGCCATGCTAAATCTTCTCCCGACCCTGTTCTTGTTCAAGCTGAGCGAACTCTTGATCGTCGCCGCATTCTTTGTGCTTCTCGGAGAACTCTTCTTCGCTGGCGGCGTTTTCTTCCGACAACGTAATAAACCAACAAAAAGCAATAAAGTGATGCCCACTAATCCGACGACAGCGCCGGCGGCAGCAATGACCGCCCATAAAGTCTTATTCTTCGGCTTTTGAGCAATTTTGTTACCTTGCATTGCGCGGATTTGCGTGTGAGCATGAGCGAGAATTCTGTTCCGTCTCAGCTTAAAGATCTCGACGTTGTTGAACAAGGCGTCGGTGTCGGATTCGCTTGACAGCAAATTTGGCCCCAACTGCACCCAAAGCGAGTCCACCTTCGGTGAAATCATCTCCACGTAGTCCTCGTGGTACGCCTTGTTCTTCCCACCGGCTTGAACGAACACATCAAAGTTCTCCGCCACCGTCTTGTTGTTTATATAAATCCTAAAAATCCTCTGGTTCGGCTTGTCGTAGACGAGTTTGGAGAAATGCAACCGGATAAGATAATCGAAGTTGGGATCCACGTCGAACCTCCATGACACGTTGAATCTCCTCTCCGCCACCTGGTTGTCGGTCATCGTCCTCGCCGTCTAATCTCTACTCCAATGAGCTTGCGACCTGACGTCGCTTCGGAATCCTTCTGCTCCTTCTGTGTCGCGGCAACCGCGGCTACAAAGGTCATTCCCGACTCCAAGGCCTATGCGGACGCATCGAGATTTTCCTGATGATCATACCGTCTGCAACAAAAGAGCAATGCCACCAGGAGGAGGAGGAGGACAAGCACTGTAGCTACTGAGACGTATTTCTGAAATTCTTTGTTAAATATTAACGGAGATTTGACGGTAGGGACGTATTTCGGAAATCAAATTGCAGATGAGGAATATAAATGATACAGAAAAATTTTGAGGGACATAAATGAGAAAAGGTTGAAATAATAGAGACATTTTAATGTATTTTCCCACTTTTTGCTCTAGTAATGAAATTGGCTTCATAAGACTCAGGGAAGCACTAGTTGTGCATGTGCATTTGGTTTACCTATGGAGTTGGTCGATCAACATGAAAGAGTCCGAAATAGATGTTCTTGTGCTTTATCTTGTGTGATCACATGCCTAACTATGGCTAAATCCATAACCAAATGCTGTGTCATCTGACTATGTTTCCTAGTTTCTAACTCTGGGGTGCCCATCAGTCTATACCAAAGCCTCCAATGTCGAATCATTCAATAAATATTCAAAAAGATGGTTTGATCTTAGGCAGGTCTAACGCAAGCAGTTAATTCAAAATCTGTAATCTCCACATTAAAAATCTTAACATAAGACATTCAGATGGAAATCATTAAGTCATTGGCACAGCTCGGCTACCGCAGAATCACATACATGAAAAATCTAGACAACAAAGAATGGATGCTGAACTAGTCAGCATCTATACATTACAAGCTTAACGGAGTAAAATTTGAGGAAAAACATCAATGTTTAGATGTTACTCAAAGATAAATTACATCAACTATGATTAAGTGAAGGTAATGTTTGCCTCTGTCTCTCTGTTCTCAAGTAAATCAACAAAAAATTGGGTAGTACCTTCCAAGTTCCAACTATTGCATTTACACACATGGATGAAGGTGCTGTCTTCTGTGTTATGACCTAGCAAATGCCCAGCATATGGATTCAACAATCTCTGAATTTTTTATCTTTCTTTGTATAGAGAATTGTATAAAATTCTGTAAACAATCCTTATAAATTATTTCAGATAATTATATTATGTTGCAATCCCAAAGGTTCTGTAGTGTCAAAGCCAAGTTCTTCTTCATCCTCCTGCTTGATGCATAGTTGCTAGAGCATTTAGCGTCGTTGAATTGTCACTCTTCCACATCCATACATACAAATCACCTTACTTCCTCCGACTGGTGAACACGTCATTGTTTTGCATCATCCATCTTCTCTGATCCTCACAACCAACTCCAAAATCAAATCATACAATCTCCTGCTGCCGCTCGTGAACTATTGCAAATAACACTTCACCCCATAAGACCGTTGATACCGACCCAGTTTACGTGTAACTCGGCCGATTAGCTTGGTGCTCCGTCAGAGGGTCCCACGGGCTGGGCAAGCTAAGACACCCGAGTCGATAGCCGGATGGCCCGACCCATTTTATGGAGGAACGGTAAGAAGCCGACCTTGGCCGAGAGGCCGGCCCTGGCCGAGACGACAAAAGCCTTAGTCTGAGAACTCCCAAACTGGAGAACCCCGAGCCTTCAACCACCCTGCCCCCGACCCAGTTTCACTCGGATCATCCGGTTGGCAACCCGCCTCAGGGTCTGCCATCCTCTTTCCAACACCTGCTCCTCGACGTTGTACTAACAGTCGTGGTACGGAGGTTGGCGCAGACCTTACCTAGTTATAACAAACATTGTAGCTATCCCATCGTCTCCGTACTCACCCGGCGCACTTAGACACCCCGCACCACGCCCCCTTCTCTGCGTCGGGCTGAGCAGCGCCATTTGGCACCATACAGTGAGTTGACAGCGCCCATGGCCCCGCCGCATTCGAGTACAAGAAGACGGATGGCATGAGCAAAGAGTTGTCAGTTCCCTCGGCTATATAAGCCTCTCCGCTCTCCGTTCCGTAGGTACACGCGCGCAAGTGCTTGCTACCATTTTGCTGCTCTACTGCTTTCCATTTTTACTCTTGTGGAAACTGACTTGACCGTCGGAGGGCCTTGCCGGGGACTTTACCCGGCAGGTTGCAAATGATCATTTTCTTACAGATCGGAGCCAGTCTCGGCAGCTCGCGACCTTCGGGAGACCACCTCACTTCGCGGGCGACCACCGGCAACGATGGCGGGCGTCGGCGACCGGCAACGACTCGACGGCCGATGGCCGGCGACCGACAACCGCTGGTGGCTGGCGACTGATGACCGCCGTCGACGACCGGCGATCGGCGCCAATCGTCGGTGGTCAGCGTTGATCACCGACGGTCAACGCCGACAGCCAGTGCCGATCGACCGGTGGTCGGCGCCGATAGCCACAAATCTTCGTTCCAGGACACTGAAACTTACAAATCGTTCCTTTTTTACACTTGCACTGAAACTTACAAATTGGATTTATGGCTTACGATTACTCTCTTTCACCGGAGAAACTGCTGCTGCTGCCGGGAAGAGAAAGAAGTCCGCGTTCGGGATTTGATATGATACCACGTTGGCTTTGAAGCAGCTGCATGGTACTGGCATTTTGTAGACGAGGTTCGGTTATTCCCATTTTTCTCTATCTATTGGTGGGGAGGTATATGAAGGAACGAATCAGTGGATTGAGGAATGAAAGCTCGAAGACAAAGAGGACCGCCTACCGTCGGTGTCGGACACCGATTGCCTACGTGGACACCGATGGTCAACATTGATGCCGAAGCTGATGTCGGTGTCGCCGACGAATATTTTTTTAATTTAATATTTTAATTAAAATTTTAATAAATTATATAAAAAATTAAATAAATTTAATTTAAAATTGAATAAAATTATCTAAATCAATTCTAAAGGGTAATACGATAAAATATTCTATTATGTTATAAAATATTATCTCCAAACAAATAATATTTTATTTGATTAACTAAATTGAACCAAACAGCTTCAGGACATATTTCATTCCCCATTATCTTGATTATGTGATTACGATTACCATAATCAAGGTTATATATAATATTTTGAACCAAACGCACCTTCAGATTGATCTTTATAATTGGATTAGAATCTTCAAGTTAAAAAAATTAAAAACCTAAAACTTCTTTCATTTACTTCCCAATTGAATTATAGTGCTTAATTATAATTTTTTTAAAAAAAATTTGAGGAGTCTCCGATTTCACAATATTAAAATTATTTCTCTTAAATTTTAATATTAAAAAATAATAAACATCCAATTTTAAGACTATCAAAGTCTTTTTTTTTAAATTAACATCAGAATCGCTAATTTAAATATTAAAATTGAGACTAAAAAATACATATATCATTTTTTTAATTTATGAATATATTTTTTTGATATTTATAAAAAAACTAAATCACACGCGCGCGCGCATACAAACTTAGACAGTGTTTAATTTTCTTTTTTCCATTGTACTTTGGTTTGCATACTTATTTTCTAAAAAAAATGATATAATATTTCTTAAGGAAATTAAAAAATTAAATAAAATAATTTTTTCAAAAATATCATCTCTAGAAAATAAAAATATAGAGTAAATCAAATACTTTCTTAATTTTTTTCATCTCTTTTTCTTTTTCTTTTTTATTTTTTTTATTCAAAGATAGGTCTAATATGCAATCATTTTAGTGTTTAATTAACTTTTTTATAACATTTTAATCATTTCAAAAAGATAGACGTAAATAATAGATAATATATTTAAATTTTTTATCATCTCAGAAATCCCTAATAATTAAAAAAGAATGCTCTTTGAAATCTCTAAGTTTACGAGTGAGTTTAAATAAAATTATTTATTAATCAACTTAAAGATTTGAAATTGTAACTATTTTAGATTTTATGATTGTAAAGATTTCAAATAATATCTATTATTTATTTCGATATGTCTAGAGATCAACATGTTAAAAAAATTAACTAAATTTTAAACGTTGTGATTTGTATATCAGACATTTATTATACATGTATAAAAAATAAGTTTAAACGTTGTGATTTGTGTATCAGACATATGTTATACATGTATGAAAAATAAGAAAGAGGAAAAAAAGGAGAGGAAAGAGAAGCGAGACAGCAAAAAAATCAAAATTAATAGAAATAAGAGAAGGATAATTAATTGAATTTATTGGATAAAATTAAAAGAAAAAAATAATTACAGTAGTTTTATTAATCTCGGATGATCGTTCTGGTCTCATATAAATTTTTTATTGATTACTAGAGTAAATTAGAAAGCGTTCACGATGAGTGATCTAGAAGTCTAGTATTTTAAGGTTCGTATTCTATTTGAAAAAAAATTCTATAAATTCTAATAAAGATTGAATCGTAATTGAAATAGTAATTAATGTGTCATTTACATAAATGATAAAAGAAGTACGTTTAAATTCATTTAATAAATGATAAAATAATGTCCGCGTTATAATAAATTCGAAACCTATTTAGGTCATTCTCTTTTATTTATATATTGCAAGTTGCTACCTAGAAAATTACGTTTTTTTTACTTAAAAAAAAAAATCACAGGCGAGTAGGGATGCCACGTGTGCCAAAGAAGCGTCCCGTGTTCTCTCTCACTATAATTATTGTCAGTTCTTATTTTCTCCAAAATTAAAAATTAGGGATGGAAAATGATGCCAAAAAATTCTTATTAAAACAAATAATTAAAACATTAAGATTAAACTAACAAAACCATTAAATTTAATGATTAATCTTGAGAAGGATTGGAAGTTAAATAATAAAATCTCTCTGTAAACTATTTTGTGAAGGAAGTCTTATGAATACCCTCCAATTTCGTGATTAATCCACTAATAAATTAACCGTAAATGGCAAGTAAAATTTCTGGTTCAATTCGTGTTAATATAACCCTAAACCTGCCCATTTCCTTCCTTATATGCGGATGGCTCCACTGCCGTTCATCTGATTCGAGCACTGTAGATCAACGGTCACGGCATCCGCTTCCATTTTTCGTCGCTCGCGCAGCGGCTCCCGTTATATACGGTGGTCGCACCGTCGTCGACCAGGAAGAGATCTATTCCCGATGGCTACTTCGGCGACCTCTGCTATCGGAAACCCTATCGTCGGCCTCGCCAAGTCATCTCCGTCGTCGTCGGCCTTCCTCGGAGTCCGGATTCACCTGGGAGGCGACCGGTCGGGCCGTAGCGCCTCCGCTGCGCCATCATCCGCCCTTGCTGTTTCCTGCGCCATGTCTGGGTATGTCGCGGCCGTTGAGGCGGAGAAGAACGGAAAGCCTGGATTGGGGCCGAGGCCGGATTCCTTCGGCCGTTTCGGACGGTTTGGGGGGAAGTACGTGCCGGAAACCTTAATGTACGCCCTCTCCGAACTGGAGGAGGCGTTCTGGGCGCTCTCGAAAGATGAGAACTTCCAGGTACCATATGTACTTTGGCTTCGTGTTTACGGTTTCTATTTTATACTGTTTAGCTTCCTTAAAGCTTTGATCTTTGCCAGTCGAGTAGTTTGGGCAAATTGAATTCGCTCCCTTCTATGACTAGAATCTTCGTGTTATTTAATGTTTTATTTTCTTCATCTCGAAGACTACAGTCTCTCTTCCTCAGAAAAAAAAAACCATGGAAAAACTCATATTTTGGAGTATGAGAGTTGCAGGAAGAGGGGATTAGTTGTTAATAGTTTGGAAAAAGCATGGGGATGGGGAGGACCCTGTGCTCCATTCTTCTCCACCGTCCCGCTTTAATAGTTTTTCGATTGAAATCTGTGGAGAATGTAACAGTACGACCATTATAATTTGAGATTCCAAGCTCTAAACGCCAAGCCTTGTGCACAAACTTTTTCTTCTATATCCTCTCCATCCATGTCCTTAGTGATTTGTATTGTATAAAAAAAAATCTGTGGTTCAATATTTCATTGCTTAGTTGGATATTTGGAATACCTATTATGTATTTAAGTGGACGGTGTTTATAGTTTGGAAAATAGGTGACAGGAATAATTTTTTTTTATTTATAATTTATTGCTTACTAAAAAAACGATTAACGAGGTTTTTCCAATCTCGGGCGATTGGTTCGGCCTCACGGAAGTTTCCCACCAGCCGCTAGGGTAAATCGGGAAGTGCTTGCGGCGGATGGTCCAGGAGCCTAGCGTCCGAGGGTTCGCACTCCATTTGGAGGAAAAATCCCTACAAAATACACCGTAACTGGGGATCGAACTGTGGATGCCTAGGTTTATTGTTCACTAGGATGTATGCCATAGATCAATATGAAAACGGACACATTCCATTCTCATCAATTTTTAGAACAAGGTTCTGTTGAAAATGTTATTTATCTTTTCACCCCTCCCCCATTTTTTTCATCTGCTTACAAAAAAATTCTGAAATAAACTTTCCTGTTCCTTGAATAATTTCAATTCAGAATTGGAGTTAATATGGTTAATTGCTGATATCATAACCATCATTTTGCTTTAGTATCATAAGAATATATGATTGTTTGATTATATCATAGGTTATTAAATAAACAAGACATACACATACCCTGATGGAAAATATACTTTGTTTCTTTCCTGCCATATTTTCAATAGTCGTCTAATGGCCGTTAATATTGGCTATAATTTTAACCACATTACATTTTCTCACTGCTCTTTTTCTCTATACAGAAAGAGTTGGATGGAATTCTCAGAGATTATGTTGGCCGAGAAAGCCCACTTTACTTTGCAGAACGGCTCACAGAACATTACAGACGCTCTAATGGTGAAGGTCCACATATTTATCTGAAGAGAGAAGATCTTAATCATACAGGTGCTCACAAGATCAATAATGCTGTTGCACAAGCCTTACTTGCCAAAAGGCTGGGAAAAAAGCGTATCATAGCTGAGACAGGAGCTGGTCAGCATGGAGTTGCTACCGCTACAGTTTGTGCTCGGTTTGGCTTGGAATGTATTGTTTATATGGGTGCCCAGGATATGGAAAGACAAGCACTCAATGTATTCAGAATGAGGCTTCTTGGAGCAGAGGTTTGTGTAGAAGAATGGCTTTATCTTCATTTTCTCATCCATGTCAAGTGTTGCAAACTTGAAGTAAATGTTATTATTAAACATTAGTGGCAGTGGTTTCCAATTTTATGCAATTAGTTCATTTCCTTTGGGAATTTGGTTAAAGCAATGTCACCGGTCGCTGTTGTTGCTTCAATACAGGTAAGGGGTGTTCATTCTGGAACTGCCACACTCAAGGATGCCACTTCAGAAGCTATACGGGACTGGGTGACCAATGTTGAGACTACACATTACATTTTAGGGTCTGTAGCAGGTCCGCATCCTTACCCAATGCTTGTTCGAGAATTTCATGCAGTAATAGGCAAAGAGACAAGAAAGCAAGCTTTGGAGAAGTGGGGTGGCAAGCCAGATGTTCTTGTTGCATGTGTTGGTGGAGGCTCAAATGCCATGGGACTCTTCCATGAATTTGTCGATGATTCAGATGTAAGATTAGTTGGTGTAGAGGCTGCTGGATTTGGGTTGGACAGTGGTAAACATGCAGCAACCTTAACAAAGGGAGAAGTGGGGGTTCTACATGGTGCCATGAGTTATTTGCTACAGGATGATGATGGTCAAATAATCGAGCCTCATTCTATAAGTGCTGGGTTAGTGATGGCATTTTAATTACTGGACCTATGCTTTGTCCAGTTGGATCACACTATATATTCGTTCCTGATAATCTGTTTTTTTGCATGCTAGGTTGGACTACCCTGGAGTTGGACCTGAGCACAGCTATTTGAAGGATCTTGGCCGTGCTGAATACTTTAGCGTCACAGATGAACAGGCTTTGGAAGGTAATAAAAGCTATCAAGTGCTTCATATGTCTTGTTCTTATTCTGCTTCCTAGTCTAATTGTTTCTATATGAATTGATAGTACTAAGCAATGTATTTGGACATCACTAACATCTATAAGCTGCATGAGAACTGAAAACTTCAATTAGGACACCATTTAATCACATAATCCCATTGTCATCCATGTGATTGAGAAATCAGCTGCTATTTTCCAAGCTACCACGTATTCATGTTCACTGCAAAATGCGATGAGCTGATATTTAGGTTTCTTCACTGTCGGCTCAATTGGTAATCTCTCTCTGCTTTCAGCTTTCAAACGGCTATCACGCCTGGAGGGCATCATCCCTGCTCTTGAAACCTCTCACGCACTGGCCTACTTGGAAGAACTTTGCCCAACACTGCCGGACGGCGCTAAAGTGGTTCTCAACTGCAGTGGCAGGGGAGATAAGGATGTCCATACGGCTATAAAGCATCTTCAACTATAATTGAAAACAGAGGGAGCTGCAATGTGTTTTTTTTTCCTGTCTGAATAACTGAGAGCTGTTTCTTAGAAGTGAAACTTCTTTCAAATTCTCTTAGTCCTCCCCTCCACATTGCAGGGTTTCCTTGTACTCTAAATTATGTTTTCTTTCATCTCCTGGGGAGGGAGGATTAAATAAACCTGCTTGGTGTTTGACTTGACCAATTGTTTTAGTTAATGATAGTTCGAGGAGTTTGACATTTTCTAGTCGAACCCGTGTCTGCTCTTCCAAGAAACCCATCCCAAGTCAACGTTATATGCCTTCATTTTTTTCCCCTGAGAATTACGCCACAGTGTATATATATACACAAACATGAAGAACCACAGCTGCAGAAATCGGGTGCTTTTGCTGAAATTAATTAGTTCATGTGGCGTTTTTGCTGGAGGAGAAGCTTCAGGAGGAAGAGCGTCGACTTGAAGGAGGAGGATCCATGGACGCTGAAGTCGACCTCGCCAAAGAAGTCGAGGAAGAAAGCAGCAGCCAAAGACAATCGGTATTCGAGTTTGGGCCTCGACAAGTTCTCCTCGTTGCTCTCCGACCTCCAAGCTCGAAGGGCGACGATCGCACTCGAATCGGAGCACAAGCCGATGCTAATCTGGTTCCGCTTCTCGGATTCAAACGACTGCGTGCCGATCGTCCTGAAGCTCAACGACGAGACAAAGCAGTTCGGTCGCCTGAAAAAGTCACCGGAGCCGCCGCCGCCGCCGGAGGACGAGGAGAAGAAGAAAGTCAACGCGGTTGACTTGCCTCCGGCGGTCAGTCATAAAGGAGGAGGATGGCCCTGGAGACCTAAATATCAGTGGCCTCTCGTGCTGGTTTTGATCCTCGTCTGCTTGACGTTCGCGAGGACGTTCGCCATAGTCTGCACCACCGTGTGGTGGCACATGGTGCCGAGCATGCAGGGAGAAGAAGGAAGGAAACAGAGGAGGCGGATGAAGAAGAAGAAGAAGATCGACGACAGCAATGACATCCTGTAAATTAAACAAGAGTTTTAAACGTTGTGCATGTCCACCGTTGATGGGTTTGACCTGGGAAAAGTCTCCAAGCTCATCATATCCATGGTGTTTTCCTTCTTTGAAATTGCTTTTTCTGTTTGGTTTGTGAATCTTGATTACATCTGCAACACTAATGGATAATTACTCGTGACGTTCATGTTATTTGACTACTAATTAATACTGAATATTCCGGGGGAGTTGTCTGGGGTTGCAGGTCCTCTACATGGTGTACGATTTGATAACCACCACTGTCCATTGGGATTTGAAATCTTGTTCTGTAAGTCAATTTTTTTTTTTTGGATTTATAAGAGATATTCAGGTTTGCGTCCGACTAATCCGCTTGGCTGACCAATTATGTCCCATAATTTTCAACGAGGTTTCAGCCGATCAACAAGGATAAATCATTGACGAAAACACAGTGGTCAGATTTTGGTTTATAGACTGGGCGTTATTTAACTTACCAAGGCTGAATTGGAAACCGTTAACACGAGCAAGTCAACAAAAGGGAGCAGTTGGGTTTGTAACTCTTAAAATATAATAACTTATAATTTGAATTAGAAGCATTTTAAATTTTAAATCCTAATAAAACTGAAAAGGACACTTTATTATATTTTATTTATCCTAAAAATATTCTTCCTTTTAACGGTATAATAATAATAATATAATAATAATAATAATAATGAATTCGTTATTGTAGCGGTCCATCATAAAAACACCATATATTTTAAAAGGAATAATTATGAAGAATATTTTATCCCAGCTCAGTTACTAGGTGATAGCTTATAGGAAAAATTGCTAAAATTTATCTCAAAATCTTATTACAATAAATACTTATATAATGATATTTTATCAAAAAAACGTACGTGAGAACTAAGAATACGTATTTATTAAAAAACATCCTAGGGTTTTTTTTTACCAAAGAGCATATATAAAATTAGTTCGTTCCTCTTATATTCTTTCCGCCATCAACCTTTTTCGCAATTCATTTTGTGAGGCATCCGAACCACTTTTTCATAATTTTAATTTTAAAATAATAAAATATGATTCAGATGCAGATATTCTCATCTTCTCTCATCCTATATATCTCTTCCTGTCTTTTACAACCCGACTCATCACGAACCTTTTACTGTACTTTGCTGTGATTGTGAAAAGATTAAAAAATAATTAAAAGATTATCCTATACATGAATAATAAATGATGATTATATATTTTAAAAATATATTTTTAAAATGAAATATATATCAGACTACGTTGGGCCTAAAATCCTAGAATATCATGTCCAACGTGGGCCTGAAATCCGAGAATATCATGCCTTTGATATTCAAAATCAAAATTATTTTTTCAAAATAATTATAAAATATTGAAATAAAGATATAAATAGAAAATATAAAAAATAAAAAAAAGGAAAGGTGTATAAAATAATAAAAAATAGAGTTTATAGAATTATATATTAGAAATATATAAAATAAAAATTAAAATAAAATTTATATGTGAAAATTAAGATAGATTAGATATCATCGTAAAAATTATTAAAAGATGAGAATATATTTTAAAATTTTATTAAAAAAGAGATAAATATTAGACAATGTGGGCTTGATATCCCAGCATATCAGGTCCTCTGTTAGTTTTTTTTAAGATCAGAAGCTAGGTTAGACACTAGCTTTAAATATAAAATTAAACAAAAAAATGATAAAAGTAAAATAAATAAAAGAAAATAGAAAGAAAATAGAGATTTAAATAAAGATATAATAAGAATAAAAAATAAAGTAAAATAAATAATATAAGAAAATAAATAATATATAATACAAATAAATAATAAAGTAACAAATATAAAATAGAGAGAAGGATAAAGAAAATATATAAAGATAAAAAAAATAAAGATATAAATATAAAATATAGAAATACATAAAAAATACATAGAGTTTATAGAAAACTCCCTAATTCCCATATGATCTTTGCATGCACTCCCCATTTGAGATTTTCTTTGCATTCATTCTCGATGGATTGAGTATAAAAGAGTAAAAATTGAGTATACATCAGTGAAAATTGAGTACACAGTCTCTTGATATGGTGGATGCAACCTATATACTCAAATTTCTAACTTTTATACTCAACTTTCTTCAAATAATACTCTCAAAACTGTCTTGTCAATCTCATTATGGACTGCATGTAAAAAAAATTTTCAATAGGGATTGCATGTAAAGAAAATTTTGGAATTGGGGAGTTTAAGAAAATTTTCCATTAAAAATATAAGAAATAAATATAAAAGAAATTAAATTAAAATATAAATATGGGAAAAAAATTAAAATAGATAATAAGAGATAAAGATAAGAAAAATAAATACTTAAATATGAGTAATAAAAGAAGTCTAAATGTGCCACAACTGCTATATGATGTATTATTTTTTGACAAGTGGCACGACACGAGAAGATTATTACTAATGACTAAGATTAAGTTTTGATATCATAATTACCCTCTAGCTCAACCCTACAAGTGATATCAAGTATTTAGAAATTCAAATATCCTATGTCCATCAGTGGCGTTCGATAAAAACTCTCTAATGGACCTAGAAAATTTCGCTTGCATCAATTTCAAATATTATAAGTTTATGGTGTTGCAAGGACTCGAATTATGCTATTTATTGTGTATTCAGAGTTTTTCAAATGACGATACCTTTAAACTTGTTTTAAGGTAAAATGAATTTTGTTATCCATGCTAAGCCTGATATTCTCGGATTTTCAGGCCCACAATGTACTTGAAATCCTAATATATCGGGACTACATTAGGCCTATTATTCTCATATTTCAGGCCCAATGTGAACCTGAAATTCGAGAATATTAGATCCTTTGATATCCAAAATCGTTTTATTTCAAAATAATTATAATTAAATATATAAACTATATAAAATTGAGATAAAAATAAATGAACAAAATAAAGAGATAAAAAAATAAAGATATAAATAAATACATTATAAATGAATTGTATTATATATGATTTTTTTTTTCAAAACGTAAAATACATTATAATTGTAAATATACAATCTATACGCAATAATTATAAATAAATTATATATCACTATTTTATATATTAATTTATAAATATTTTGAAAAAAAATATTTTGATTTTGGATATTAGAGAGTGCCCGATATTCTCAAATTTCAGGCACACATTGGGCTTGAAATTCGATAATATCAGGCTCATTGCGGGCCTGATATACTGGGATTTTAGGCTCAATATGTCATGATATTTTTTTCAATTAAAAATATATTTTTAAAATATATAATCATCATTTTATTAATTATTTATAGGATAGCTGGGGGAGCTGACAACCGCTGTCTGTGTCAATCATCTTTCGGTACCTGCCTGAGACAGGGGTATGGGTGCTTGTCAGCTCATGGGAAGGCACTGATCGGCGTCGTTTTGCCGGACCCGCAGAAGGGCGGCATGACACAGGGTGCTCTGGTAGTACAGTAGCACAGAGTCAGCGGGATATCCGCAACATGTGCCTTGAATGAGTAAGGCTCGCGCTGACCCCCGTATCATGGCCGTACATGTGATGTCCTGAAGTGGAGGTGGCGTAAGGAAGGACCGGTCCTGAGATCGGTTGCCGATCGGTTGTCCCAAGTGATATCGGTCAGGCCGGGGGTAATGTATCCGAGTGACGCAGGGTACGTTATGATTTGAAGGGGGCACGGAGATGTATTCGATTTGCCCGCTCTCGGGTCTTCGGGTTGAGTGGCCGAGCTGGGGAATGCTTAGAACTGACCCACCCGACCTAGCCCGGGGTCGGGTGGGCGACCCTGGTGGCTGAGTCAAGGGGCACTCAGTATTGGCCAGCCCGATCTGGACCAGGGTCGGGCGGTTGGGGGTCCAAGGGTTTCCCGGCTCGGGAACTCCTTGGGTCGGGTCTTCGTCGGCTCGTGTGCATTTGAGTCAAGGTCGACCTCTCGATGTCTTCGAATAGGTTGGGCCGGGCCGGATTCTGTCGGCCTGACTGCTTGCCTGGGTTCACCTACACCCCGGGGGCCTCGACTTCAATCCTACTCAGATGTGGCACCAGGCTGGTCGACCAAGCTACCTGTGAGCTAGGCCAGGATCATAAGCATCCCCTTCGAGTCTAGTCGAAGGAGGCGTTGAGTCCGACTGACTGGACTGTTGTTTCAGAGGAAGCCTGGCGCACTCAAGTAGTTTACCCTTCCTGTCGACCTCTGCCGTCCAACCTGAGATAGATCCTTGATCGACAAGTCAATGTCATTTCAACTGTCTTATCTGCCTCGTCACCAAGCCGGGCGGATCCTAGCTGTATCTGCCTCATTAATTACTGCATTAACTAGCGAGGCCACACGTCAGTTGACTATTGGTTCCCCGAGCGACAAAGTGTCTGCCGGCGGTCTCAGCGAATGATAGGGGCGCACGTGTCATACCGAGCCTCGGGAATTACCGCGAGTTTGATCGAACGGTCCAGATCTTTTCCCGCCTTTCGCCCGGACGACTGGGGTTGGCCGCCCAACCCTATATATAGGCTATTACCCAGCAGTTGTCCCCATTACTTTTTTACTTCCGACACTGACCTGTTGCCACTGCTCGCTATGCTAGGGTTCCGGCGACTCCCATCAGAGCGCGTTATCCGGTCATCATCTTCGGCGAACCCTTTCCCACTCGGTTAGTTCTATTTCCTGTCCAATCCCTTTCTTCTTTCCTTTGCCAAATGGACTCTCCTTCTTCCTCCTCGGACCCTTGGTACACTACCATGGTGTCCGTGCTCCACCACCACGATCTTGACTAAATCTGAGCCGACTATCGTCTCCCAGACAACTTCCGCCTCCGCTTGCCCGACCCGACTGACCGTCCCGTGGCCTCCCCTCCAGGTTACATAACTATATCCTGCGACCATCTTCAGGCCGGGCTTCATTTCCCGATTCACCCATTCATTTTCTCCATTTGTAGTTTCTTTCAAATTCTCCTATCTCAACTTGCCTCGAACGTCATCCGCCTGATGTGTGGCTCGGTGGTTATCTTTACCTTGTATAAGATCCCATTCGAGCTCGAGTTCCTTTATTATTTCTTTTACTCCAAGAAGCAAGAGGCGGGCGACTTCTTCCAAGCCCGAGCCAAGACTTCCTTCCTTTCAAAACTTTCAACTTCCAATAAGGGTTGGAAGGAGCGTTATTTCTTCATCAAGCTTGTCCCAGCCCCGAGCGGGCCAACCCATTGGATATCCGATCTTCCTCCTTCTCCTTGTCTCCCCAAGAATTATCGCTCCCTACCTTCTTATAGTCAACCCTCTCCAAACTCGGGGGCCGACACTTCCATGGTGTCCATTTGCTTAGCGCGGACATCTTGTACGTATTTGGGCTCAGCCCAGTACCAGTTCGCCGACACCAGTTACTCGGTAAGTTTTATATTTTGTCTTTCGAACGATTATAGATGACTAAACCCTTGTTTTCCTGCAGCAAATATGATGCTAGCAGCTGCCTTGGAGGAGGGGTTTGGCTTGGACGACACCGAGCTCAACTCTCAAGTCGGCGAGCAGCTAGCCCAGCGAGAGGCAGCTCCGCCCGCGGCTCCTTTCACCAACACATCTTCCTTCGGCCCCCGAGCGGTACCGGCTTCCGACCCCGAGCCCATAGATGTGGATGACCAACCTCTGGTCACCAGGCGTCGAAGGGAACGTCCAGCTGCCTCAGGGTCTGCGCCTCCTGTCGTTCCCTCTACCGGAGCCCCCGCCAGCTCTCGGCCAAAGAAGAAGAAGAAGAAGGCAGCGCCCCCTTCTCCAGCAGCCTCTTCTCTCGCGGCTCCTACTCCGGTAGCCCTCGCTCCAGTAGTCTCCGCTCAATGGCCCCGACTCCATCGGCCTCAGCTCCAGCCCCGCCCCCGACTCTGACCCAAGCCGACTCCCTAGAAGCCCAAATCCGGAGGGATCCTTCCCCTCCTGCTGCTGAAGACTCAAACAATCGGTCGTTCCACCTGGTCCTGCCATCCCGGGTCGTTGATGCCATGGGCTACGAGGTGCCCCCCGCCGAACCGACCGAGCAGACCCGGGAAGTCCATCTATACGGTCCGCTAGGTGACCACTTCTACCACGGCCTTCGGGAAGCCAACTTTCGAGACCTGACCAGCAGGGCCAACTACTTTCTTTCGGAGGCCAGTCAGGTACGTCTGTTCCTTACGTATGGTTCTTCCTTTTGCTTATTCTTGCATTAAGACTGAGATTTATTCTTTGTTCGTAGCTCTTCGGCTCATCCTACAGCCTGGCTGTCTCTTTTATAGCCCACACCCGGGCTCGACAACAAGCGGAATCTTGGGTGGAGCGGCTGGATACTCAGCTCCGCCACGCGCAACTGGTTTCCAACGAGGAGACCCTGAGCAAGTTGCGGGTCGAGTATTTTGTTGAGGCAATCGACCCTAGAATGATCGGGAAGATCATGGTTTTGATGTGTGTGTACAAATATATTTAAGGTTAGGGTATTGTGTTGTATTTGATTTTTGTGATTGAGTTTGCCATCCTTCGCGTATGCCTCGAAGTTCGCTTCCCTCGGCTCATCGTTCCTGCTTTGTCCACGGTCCTTCTATCCAGCAGCCTTGACCTGTTGCCTTCAAGTCTTCTTCGTCTTTGGCTCTCATCCCTCGAATGCATACGAATCCGCGGCTCGTTCTCATGCCATCCTTCGCATATGCCTCGAAGTTCGCTTCTCTCGGCTCATCATTCTTGCTTTGTCTACGGTCCCTTGGATGCATACAAGCCCACGACTTGTCTCCTCATGCCATCCTTCACCGGACCCGAAGTCGTCCAGTTAAGTCCATGTGTATCCTGCAAACCTGTACGCTCAAATACACATATCAAACACAAGGGTGAATCTAACTTAAACCCTTTGCCCAAACATCAAAACACATGGTTACTCCGGACCATATATTGCTCCAACATCCGCGACGTGTGCCCTGAATGAATAAGGCTCACGCTGACCTCCGTATCATGGTCGTACATGTGATATCCTGAAGTGGAGGTGGCGTAAGGAAAGACTAGTCCTGAGATCGGTTGCCGACCGACTGGCCCGAGTGATATCGGTCGAGCCGGGGGTAATGTATCCGAGTGACGCAGGGTACGTCATGAGTTGGGGGCGCGGATATGTATTCGATTTGCCTGCTATCAGATCTCCGGGTTGAGTGGGCGAGCTGGGGGATGCTCAGAACTGACCCACCCGACCTAGCCCTGGGTCGGGTGGCCGACCCTAGTGGCCGAGTCAAGGGGCGCTCGGTATTGGCCCGCCCGATCTGGACCAGGGTCGGGTGGTTGGGGGTCCAAGGGTTTCCCGGCTCGAGAACTCCTTGGGTCAGGTCTTCGTCGGCCCGTGTGCAATCGAGTCAGGGTCGACCTCTCGATGTCTTCGAGTAGGTTGGGCCGGGCCGGATTCTGTCGGCCTGACTACTTTACCTGGGTTCACCTAGTCCCCAGGGGTCTCGGCTTAGATCCTACTCAAATGCGATGTCAGGCTGGCCGCCCAAGCTACTCGTGAACTAGGCCGGGATCAGGGACGCACCCGACTAACTTCAATATTAGTGCCTATTGAAGTTAGTGCTAACGCGTCAATGTCCATAGATAATGCTCATGTCCGACCTCATGTTCTCATTTGATTAAGTCTGATCCAACCAACGAATATGAATAACTATCCATCTCTTCAAGAAGAATTTCCAAAAAAATCATTTTCATTTTCAATGACAAACCAACCAAATAAAACCTTATATTTGCCCACCGAGAGCGACTCACCCTACAGACTCCGCAAGTTAGAAAGAAACGGTCGTATACATACACGCACATCGATATCCAAAGAAAAGAAGAAAACGACCACGACGACGAACGTGTGGACCCGGCGATCTGCAGGCGAACCGACGAATGGACGAAGTGAGGACTCGTCGCGTTGCCGGATGTCGAGGAATATTCGCTCACAACGCGTTCTCACATCGCCGTAATTTCACAGCGGCCTTGATCGTGAAGAATGAAAAGTGTCAGCGAGTGGACTCGGCCAATGACTCCATTTGCTTGACTTAATCCAAGTTTATTTTTTCCAAGAGACGTCCGATGGAAAAAGACGTGGGCTCCGCCGTCACGCACGGGCCCCACCTACGAGGTTCCAATCTCCTCTGATTTATTTAATCACTCTGTTCGCCAATTCGGGTCCTCGTACTCAATGGAGTTCATTGCGGCGGGCGGTGGCTCACCGGAGTTCCGCCGCCGCATGGGGCGGAGCTGCAGCACCAGCACCGACTCCGGAAGTGTATTCAGTGAATGCCATAGCGAGCGTTCCGACGATCTCGCCCTACCCGATTCTCCGTATTGCGTCGCCTCCTCCTCATCCGACTCCCTCCGTGGCTTCCTCTTCTCCTCGTCCGGATGCTCGGACGATGATATCCGAAGCCTCGTTTCCGACCTCGAATCGCCGTACGTCGAGTCGCAGCGCCGAGCTGCTATGGAGCTCCGCCTCCTCGCCAAGCCCAGCACCACCGATATCCGCATCCGCATCGCCAGCGCCGGCGCGGTGATACCCCTCATTGCCCTCCTCTCCCACCCGGACCCGCAGCTCCAGGAGCACGCTGTCACCGCCGTCCTCAATCTCTCCCTTTGCGACGAGAACAAGGCCCCGATCGCGGCCGCCGGTGTGGTCCCCAACCTCGTCCGCGCCCTCGAAACCGGCACGCCCGTGGCCCGCGGGAACGCCGCCTTTGCGCTCGTCCCCCTCTTCGAGCTCACCGACGTACGCGCCTCCATAGGATTATGCGACGCCATCCCTCCAATCGTGGATCTCCTCCAGACAGGCGACGCCCGGAGGAAGAAGGACGCCGCCACCTCCCTCTTCAAGCTGCTGGTCGTGGAGGACAACGCGGCCCTGGCAGCGGAGGCCGGGGTGGTCCCTACGCTGCTGGAGCTGATGGACGATACGGAGTCGGACATGGCGGACAAGGCCGCTTACGTTCTCCTACGAGTGCTGGCTACGCCGGAGGGCCGGGCGGCTGCCGTGGACGAGGGCGGCGTGGGGGTGCTGGTGGATATTCTGGAACTGGGCAGCAAGAAGCAGAAGAAGGTGGCGATGCTGTCGCTCGAGGAGATATGCAAGGACTGCGAAGTCTACCGGAGGATCGTCGTCCGCGAGGGAGCCATCCCGCCGCTCCTTGCCCTCTCCCATTCCTCCTCCAGAAGGACCAAGGAGAAGGTCGGTAACCGTGACATTCACTACCATGCGGTGTCCATATCCAACCGTTATTTAATAAACCATTTCTTTTTACAGGTTACGAATTTAGTCGCGCTGTTACGTCAAAGTACGACTCGGGGCATTTAACGGAACCGGGGACCTTGCAGTCGGATGCTGGAAGTCACGACTACAGTGACGACTCGTAGAAGTCATGAGATACAGTTTCGTTCTCGATTCGTGACTTAAGTTGTTGTCCTTTTTCGTTTCTTCCACGGTAGACTATTCATTCGCTTTTTTCCCCCAATATTTTTTAGAAAATGTTGGTGGCATAGGGAACTAGATTGTTGTATTTTTCGTGTATGTTGCACAATTTTTTAACGATAGTTTTTAGTATTATTTTCTGTACTTTGCTCATGAGCAATGGCTTGCTACTGGACTGTAATAAAAAAATTATATCAATGTTAGATATTTTTCATAATTCATTTCTCAAATTAAATTATATGAAAGAAAATAAATCATAAAATTAATCTATAATCCTCAAATAATTAGAGGATGAAAAAAAATTCTTCAAAATATATATTCATTGATCCTGTCGCGAAGCGAGATGACGATTCTAAAGGTCAGATGATCTCTCAGGTGGCACGAGCTGGTGAGGTAGCTGCCAACTAGTCGCGCTCCGGCACGATTCTACAAAACAACGACCATTAAAACCCGCCGAGAAAAGTCCCCGGCCAGACACTTCGAATGTCAAATCAGTATAAGCTGTTGCCAGCAGAAAGCAATAGAACAGTATGAAATGTACTATTGGGCGTACCTGAGAAATACAGAGTGTGGATACTTATATAGCCGGGGAAGCTGACAGTTCCTGCTCGTGCCTACCACCTGCTGTCATATAGTGAGTACAAGGTGATGCATGCCCAAAGGTGACAGGATAAAGTGGCGCATACTGTATTAAGGAAAGGGACTCTGTCAACTTAATGATTGATGCAGATAGGCGCCACTCGGCCTGACACCGGTGTAGGTGGTTGTAGTACGGGAGGACAGAGTATGGCAGGAAGATCAATACCTTAGTATGATATCCGTCGTTTGAAACCAGGATGGCTCCAGTCCTGCGCCGACCCCGTACAACTTCTGATAGTCTAGTGTCAGGGAGTGGTTGTGTTGGCTGAGGCCGGCTGAGGACTTATGAGGGTGCCGACTGGGGCACTAAATGACGAGGGCGGCTGAGGGCCTATGAGGGTATTGACTGGGGCACTAAGTGACGAGGACGGCTGAGGGCCTATGAGGGTGCCGACTGGGACACTAAGCGACGAGGATGCCGACTGGGACACTAAGCGATGAGGGTGCCGACTGGGACACTAAGCGACGAGGGTGCCGACTGAGACACTAAGTGACGAGGCCGTCAGTAATGCCTCCTCCGGTTTGGGCTTACCCCCGAGGCGTGGTCCGCCACGCATCGGCGGGGAGTCAAGCCTGGAGGGGCATCTGAGCTTGGGTCATATCGACTTCGAGGAACGTGGGCCGCCACGCATTCGATTGAAGGCTCTAACCCACGCGACACCGATCCAACGGGCCTTTCCGGCCCCCTAACTATCTTCCTTCTGACTATGCGTCAAACTGCCAGGCCAGGCTATGCGCAAACTGACCCAGAATCATTTATCAAAAATTAATCTCTATCTTATTATAATAATTTTATCATCTTTAATTAATTAAACACCTCCGGGACACTGACTTTTATTAACGATTAAAAACCAACAATTTATTTGGAAAGATTATTAAATATGTCATCAAAAAATATGTAATATTACTAAAGAATTTAATTAAAAAAAATATATAAATACAAGTTTTTGGTAACCCTTCTTGCCATGTAAGAACGGTGTTCGTATCCCGCACTTATCTAATAATATATATTTGTTAAATAAATAGAAAATTGACTTTGGAAAATTCAGCCGCCAATGGAAATATTATTTTTCCAAATACCGCAAAAATCATGGCCAAACGAGCTTTCTGATACGAAATGACGTTTATGCCCTAACCGAATGCGTCTGGTTGAACCAGCAAGCTGCGAGATGAAGACAAAAACCGTACAGCTAGAGGGATAATTTTGTAAATATAATGTTCGTGATGAGGCTCCCACCACGCACGGCGTCCGCAAGGTGCCACGTACGTTCCGCGTCGGCCACCCTCGATGACTCGATCTCGCCTTCTTTTATAGGGTTGAATTCCCCATCGCAGCTCTGTTTCGTTCCTTCGCCGGCGCCTCCCTAAGTCCCAATCGCCCCTTTCTCGCTCCCTTCCGTCGAGGTCTCACATGGATTTTTGCTTCTCCAGTGCAATTGATTTCTCGATCTGCAGCTGCTCCTTCGCAATCCCTTCTTTTCAATCCCCTTTAGCCTTCGATTCCCCTTGTAGTTTTCGGTTTTCTCCCGTTTAGGTTCAGATCCGGCGCCGGGAGCTCTGGTTCTGACGTTTGGGAAGGTTTCGTCATGGGTAAAGGTGAATTCATACCATTTTTTTCTCTTCTTCTTCTTCTTTGGGGTGGGTGTCGGGAGGGAGGGGGCGGGGGTCGAAATAAACAAAGCAATCGTTATGGTGTGTTCTTGGTCATGCAGGTAGCAGGCGGAAGGCTGCTGCGGACCAATCCGACAGTAGCGATGTCGAAAGCATGAGTTCGATATCGACGACATTTTCGGATCTAACGGTGGCTAACGAAACAGAACATGTGAACTCCCTAGATTTCCAACTCGAAAAATATATCGATGCTCTCTACGAGAAGAGGTAAACCTCCATGTTTCCAGTTTATTTCCTAACTTTCTTATATCATTCCTTGTCTTATTTTCCTTATCTGATTCTGTAGGGGAATAATCTTGCTCTAGATTGAACTTAATATATACAAACATGATCATTACTCTCTGAGTTGATGTCCGTGAAATATTGGGGAGCAGTTGTATTGACTTTTTATTCTCACAATATTAGTCTCACATTTCTATCTCATTCTTCCTCTGTGTTGCTACTTAAACATCTAAAATGTGATGATTTATGTAGGATAAGCGTTCTCTTTTGTTCTGCTGGACAAACATTGTACTCTTACGCATTTAGATATCTCTGAATCAGCTTACATTATTCTTAAAGTTCTTGATATCCAGGCTTTAATGCTTGTGGAAAGAACACTTAGGGGTGGAAATTTGTCTTCCCAATTATACTAGTTAATGCGATATCAGACATGGTGTTCCAGAGAGCAGTGCATTATTAATATTAGTTGGGACCTTGTTCACGTCTGTTTGGCACCTTGCTGCAAACTATGGACCAAAAATATTTACATTGGATCAATGAGTCTTCCATGATGGCGATCTCTCACGTGGAAGAGCCATGCCAAGGTATAAGTATGACTTTCAGGAATGGGGGTGTGGCATGCTTGTAATATCTGTTTGAGTTCTCAACAATCTTGTTAATTTTAGTGGTGTAATAGCAGCTTAAGACAGTTTTTTTCCTGAGTGATATGGTGTTAGTAATTTGACCCTGTTTTAGCTTCATTGCCAGGTTCTCTCGCTTAAAATCTGATCATGTCTTTTATATATTCTTTCTTTATGATTATTTTCAATCTCTTCTTGTCTCGAAGTTCTTAGGGCCAAGGCATACTTATAAAATTTGATTCTATGGTGAAGGGGATCTGTGAGAGAGACAGCTTTGTTGGGGCTTGCTGAGGCTTTTGAAGGCCAGGTCCTTCTTCCATTCATCGAGAATAAGTAAGTGTTTACTGGATCTTTTATAAGTATGTTGGTAAGTGTTGCACTGAATGGGGGCATTATAATGTCTTTTTTCTACTTTGTGTCAGCAATGAAGATTATTGCACTATACATGCTACATATATTCTTAGACTTTCAGCATGTTAGAACTACACCTTGGTCTTCTAGTAAAATAGATATGGATGCCAGCATAGATGCTTTGTAAATTTGGAATTCGTAACTACAATATCTATGCCCTTCAGTCTAATCTGATAATTGATGCAAGCTTTGAAATGAGAAGCTGCACCTTCTTGTTCTTCTAGCATCATAGATATGGATGCCAGCATAGATGCTTCGTAAATTTGGAATTCGTCACTCCATTATCTATGCCCTTCAGTCTAATCTGATAATTGATGCAAGCTTTGAAATTGAGAAGTCATTATGTTATGTACTTCATTGGACAAGTAGTACATTCTCTAATTGTTATTATTATTATTATTATTATTATTATTATTATTATTATTGTTATTATTATTATTATTTTATTTTTTGGTCTGCTTTATGATTTGCTGCAGATGTGTTACATTGCTACATCAGTATCTATCTTCAATAAAAAAGGGTTCTGCCAAGGAGGCCTGTTTAGCTTCTCGAACCATAGGTAATGTTCAATCTTATTCGATAATAGCATTTTTCCCCCAATTGCCACTGAGTTGTAACTTTTTTTCAAGGGTTGTTGGCCATCACCATTGGAGCTGGAAACAGTATTCATGAAATTATGGAAGAATCAATATCCCCACTTTCTCATGCCCTTGTATCAGGATCAGATAAAACAAAGAAAAAATCTGTATGCTCTATGCCACTATTTTTCTTGAGTGCCTTAGCTGCCTGACGTGGCTCTATGTAACCCCTTTAACCTTATGTGAAATGGTATGCAGGTGATGGATTGCTTAGCCATTGTCACATTTATAGGTGCAAATGATCTGGCTGAAACTGAGATGTCGCTGAAGACCTTATGGCAAGTTATTTATCCCAAGTCGGGGCCTAATGTAAGTATTCTGTTCTGCCACTCTTCTCCTGTGCTGTTTTATCTTTTGCATTCTCACTATTTTTCCCTACTTCCACAGGTAGGTTCAATTAAAAAGCCAGACTCAGCTGTATTATCATCCGCCATTTCTGCATGGTCATTTCTTTTGACAACTATTGGTAGTTGGAGAATTAATCCAGACAGTTGGAAGGAGTATGGAGATTCTACCTCACACTTGGTTCTATTGTTTCAATTAATAGTACTCTAACAGGATATATGATTTCAGGTCGATTTCTTTCCTGTCTAATCTCCTGGAAGACTCTGATCGTTCTGTCCGAATCGCTGCTGGAGAGGCATTGGGTCTTTTCTTCGAACTGGGGATATTTGATATGAACTCTCAAAAAGAAGACACAAACATAGATAAATTTGAACATGAGATCTCAAAACATGGAACATTTCATCATTTACAAGGTTTGAAGGCTAAGATATTGGCAAGAGCTAGTGATCTCTCTACAGAAGCTGGTGGGAAGGGCACTGACAAGAAAAATCTCAATGATCAGCGGGATCTATTTCAGAAACTTTTGGATTTTGTAGAGGTTAGTTGCATTAATTTGTGTTCTTATATATTCTACTTAGGACAGTTCCACTGGAATATGACATCGACATTTGGACTGTTATGCAGACTGGTGAGTGTCCTGAAACATTATTGAAGATTTCAAGCAAACAAGGATTTTTGATGACTTCCACGTGGGCTCAGATGATCCAAGTATTGATTGTTCCTTTTATGTTTCTTATTTAAAATGTAGCTTATGATGAACCTTATCAATTATTTTCTCTGCAGCTGAATTTCTTGAAAGGCTTTCTCGGGAAAGGCTTTCTGAAGCATGCACAGGTTGAAATTCAATCTATTATTTGTATTCATTTCCACAATAAGATAATTAACGTTGCCAATGCATCCGTCTTCACGTTTTCAAATTAATGTTTCCTTGTCAAACAGGATAATGAATTACTTCATGATATTTTTGATTTTGAACAAGATAGGATGGGAATTTTATCAGCAAAGGAAAAGGTTTGTTTTGGCTCTCTTCTGGATAAGTAGTTCTTATATGTTTCAGTGATATTACACACAGCTCCATGATGAAATGAGATAATGTAGAGGACTTTAAATAGATGGGATATGCTGTTTTGATGTCATTGTGGTTGTATCGTGAACATAAGCGGTGATTCTCAGATAATTCTTGTATTTGAATGCGATGCGCTTTCTCTGCAACAGAAAGCAGTTGCTTTATAGAATGTGGTGCATGAACTTAGGAATGATATTTTATCTGTTGTCATGTTTGGTAAAATCTTGGAAATATAACTTGCATTCTTTTCCCTGAGTAGTTACGGAAACATTTGACAATCTGTAGTAAACCAATGTCCCAAAGCTGCATCACTTAAAAAGAATTATTGAAATTAAATTGTTTTGGGTTCAAATAAATAACAATCAAATTGGTACTTTATGACTCGTTTTCATCCGTTTCATCACAATGGCCATTTTAGGGATGTTATGGATCATATGATTACTTTGTAACTTATTGCTTCAGAACTTCAATTAGGTTGATTGTTTCATTTCTTATGGTTTCATTTAGTTTGGTGCACTTGTTAACGCAATAATGTTCTCTTTTTTTGGTTAAACATTAATGTCATCTTTACAGATCTCTAGAGCAGATGACAAAGGTTGGACACAAAAGATGAACAAGGATCGCAAGCTGGCTCAGGTATGCCGCTCTATTTTTAAGCTATTCATTTAGGCATGTTCCTCATTTTCTTTCCTTGTATTGCTTACGTTGACACTGCACATAGGCGGGTATGATTGATTATGTTGCAGTTCCTTACCGTCACAAACGTGGAGTTGATTTTATGAATAAGCAGATACGGTCACAATTCTGTCAGCTTCGGGACAGTCACTATACTTTCTAGAATCTTACTAGCTATTCCTAATGCTGATCAATATTGTTCAATAAACTAAACGGTTGGATATGATTATGAACAATAAGTTGTTGGAAAAGTCAAATCTAAGTATAATGTAAGAGGGATAGAGGGAGGCTAAGCAAAATATTATTCAGTGTAATTAGAAAATGGTATAATTAGTTTGCATCTTAAATACTATGAATGATATTGGTCGTCATTAATGAAAAAAGAAAATCATATAATCGAGACTAAATAGTCGGTCATAGCTTCGCTTGATGATGTCATGATGATGGTGAATCAATGTTTTTTTACTGTTTAAAGTCTCATGATTTGTCTTTAAATATATACGCCCCAGTTTATGTTTGGCTAACATTTTTTACGTTCTACTTACAGGCAAGGAAACAAGGCCATCTAATTTCTGAAGAAGACTAAAGATCAATTGGCGTCGACGTTAAATTAGCTGGTCATGATTCTCGCCTTAAAGACTTTTTAAGAGTATACAGTGATTGTTATGTTTATCGTGAAACGATTGTCATTATGGGACTGGTAGACGTTTTTTGTTTTATTAGTTCATACTTGATCTCTGTTACGTGCTAACATCGATCCAATGATGGATCTGATGAATAGTAGAAACTATAACAACAAGCCAAAGGATCCAACTTAATTGGGGAGGTTTGTTGGGTTTGCAATTTATGTAATTTGGATTGCAGTCATAATCACGCAATTGCGGCACTCTGCAGCACCTCAATAAGTCGGTTGGCATTTCATCACATCCAAAACTATCGATGAACAAGGAGTGTTAATTCTTGTAATTTTCTTTTGTACAATTATATTCATCTATTTCTATTAATTTTCTCCGATTATGCTGATTGCTCTGGAAGAATAATGCAAGAGGGAACCAAGTTTCTTAACTAATTCAAAATGATTTATTTTTGCTCTTATTTTTTACTATATTTTGGACAAATAAAAGTAGTGTTAAAATTAATGAGCATTAAATGTGTTTGAATTTTTAATTAAACCGCCATAAACTTAAAAGGCAAACTAGTATGTCATTCTGATGATTTTTAATATTGAAGGAGCAAAAAAAAGAGGGTGAACTCTGGAAGATTAATCGAAATTTTCCTAGTCCAAATTCCAAACAACTATTCTGAGCGACAAAGTCCATGTTTCGTTTGAAGAGACGGCAAACATTTATTAATCTCACTGATAATTATTTTGTTCTAAGCGGCCAACAATTAAACAAACACGTTTTCTTCCCACTAGCACCTTTTTACATGACATTTTCTTTGATTAGCATAACTAATACAACATTCTGTATAGTGCAGAGGAAATCGAGATGGCTCAGTAACACAACATGCAATCAAAGAGAAAAATGAAAAGAAAATAGAGAAAAAAGGAAAGGAATAAAAAAAAAACAAGCTACATAAAAAAAGCCATCCCAGGAAAGGCAGTCCAAGAAGTACAAAAACACTCACTTTCCATCAAGCAAACATTTCTTCACACTTTATTACCTCCGCAACGCTCCAGTTGTAAAAAGAGGAGTTTGCTGTCATGTTAGTGATCACAAAGTTGGTAATTGGATCTTCTCTGCTCTCTATCTCTTGCTTTCTGTTCGTCTTAGTTGCAAAAGATGCCCTCGGATACTGCATTGCTTTACCTGGTTCATGAATTCGAGGTAAAAATAACCAAGAGAAGTCAGAACAGCAAATATCTAAATATTGGAGCCAACAAACAAACATTATTTTCCGTCATTTGGACCTGTAGTAAGAGCTTTGAATTTAAACTTACATGCAGAGCTGCATGGGTGGACAAGAGATTTCTTGATCGAGCGAGAAGCACTTGCTCTTGCACAACCAGTTTAGTAACTTCGGAAACAACGCTACTCGTACCCTCCACCTGTACAAATAAAAAACATGAAGTTATTATGTCCCATTTATATTCTGAATTGTGATTGAATTATTGAATGCTGAAGTTATTATGTCCCATTTATATTCTGAATTATAATTGAATTATTGAATGCTAACACAGCATGGTGCAAGTCAAAGGACCACATATGGTAGAGACAGTAGAAGTTTGCTGGGCAAATTGTGAACCAAGTTGAAGCAGGTTAGTGCTGGGTGGGACGTTGCAGAATTATCAGCAGGGAAGAAGAGAACAATAATTGAACAAGTGGATAGGATGAAGAGAAGCTTCTGCAAAGTGCAAAGCTTCTAGTGTGTTCCTCATTCACATTAGTGATCTTGATCATATAACCACCCAAACAACACATCTTTAATCCCTCCAATAATATATCATATATTTCACTCAAATAGGAAGAATGGGTTGAAAGCAGCACGATTAGGCACATCAAGTAAACAATGCAGATTTCAGCTACAAGAGGTTTATGCCATCCATATCAAACAAATTTTAATAATTAAAATTTCTTTACAGGAAAATTTTACAGTCCTATTGGAGCAAACAAATTTTACAGAATCCTGATCATAGAGGGCGGCATATCAATTTATATCATTATACTTTTATCAAATAAAGCAAAGGCAATGTGTCTTTTCTTCTTTAACTTCTTTATGCATAGTATTTCTCTCCAATCTCAATTTTCATGTTTTTTTGTGTTTAATTTTCTCCAATCCAAGGGACAAAAACCAAAAACATCAGAATGGAGACGCTTCATCAGAACTTGTTCCATTATTACTACATCTGGGATTGCTCCAATATATTTGGATACTAATACCGATAGTAGATTTATGAGTAGTCAACCAATTAAATCTTGAAAATATCCCACAAGTGTTGAGAGCAAGCTAATAAGAATAAAAATACAGTATTAGATACAATTACTAACTAGCTTAGTAAAATAATTAGTAAAGTGGACTCATTTGTTATGAGCTTTCATCTGAAATAGGATTGACAACAGGTTTAAATCATAGCACATGGAAGTAATTCCCATCTAAATCACTCCTAGACAAGG
Source organism: Boesenbergia rotunda (assembly GCA_024364735.1). Lineage (NCBI taxonomy): Eukaryota > Viridiplantae > Streptophyta > Magnoliopsida > Zingiberales > Zingiberaceae > Boesenbergia > Boesenbergia rotunda. The sequence continues at coordinate 313,869 of JAGFNQ010001042.1, forward strand.
ATTTGTTGGATATTTGATTCTTAAAAAAGACCAAACACGATTTTGCAAAGCAAAATCGAGGTGCCATTAATCGATGAAAGTCAGAATTGACTTCAAAAACGAAATCTACGTTTCGCGTAGATGAATCTAGACTATTAATTTGCTCAAAACCGATTACGGATGAATGAGAAATTAATTATTTAAAGTTAGTAAAAAAATTAACATAGAAGAAAATAGATGGGGAATAATCCCACATCTGAAATTTCCAAAGGAGTTTGTCTCTTTATATGTATTTCTATGTTAAAGAAGAAAAACACAGATGGTCTCTTCTCACAGGCAAGCAGGTGCTCGCACTTGTGAGCCTGCCACCCGTCACGCGACCACGTGCATACGTGCGCAATGGGCGCTTTGTTGGCGAACGTTGCACCTCGCAACCGTTGGATCGAAGATGGGTGCTGGATCGTAAGTGACGCGATCTGGAGCGTTAATCGCGAAGAACCGCGATTTGATCGTTGGTAATAAGACTTGATCTGAAACGTCAGATCAAATCTGACAGTTATAATCAAAGGGAGATCTGAAGGGTTACAACCATTCAGATCTGATGGATGAGATCAAAGGGCTATCTGAAGGATTACAACCCTCCAGATCGAACGACCTAGATTAATCATACCAAAGGTCACACCCACTCACTAAAGGATACCTCACCTCTTCCCTTGTATAAATAGAGTCCCCTAGATGGTGGATTCATTCATTCAATCATCAAAGTTATTAGCATTCATCTCATCTTATGCATCCAAAGTCCAAAAATCCTACGAGAAAGTTCGCTGGTCTCGAAATTTGTAGTGCTGCTATTTCGAGACATCGTCGTTGTATCTTGGGAAACGAATTGCTGCTATCCGTGAACATCTGTAGCAGAGCAATATTATTTTACGGAAATAGTGTCCAACACTAGCCTCAACGAAATCATATCAATTTGCATCCTCCCGGCAGCAACCCTAGAATCGACTCCCAACAGGAGTATAATTTTGTGTCAGAGATTCATTCTACAACCGAAACCATAAACTTCATTATCGTTGGCATTCGCGACACACTTCAAAATTTACTAATGATTATACCTTAATAATACTAAACTGAGTATTAGTTCATATTAGGGACGGAGCCAGGGCATATATGCATTAACCATTGGGAGTGGTGCTTAAACTAACACAATGTGATCGATGAGGAATGCACTAGGGATAATTACCTTAGATAATAGAGAGCATATTGAAGATCGCATACCCTGCATCATATCCACTGCTGAACCAATAGCATCCTTAACTTCCAGGATGTCTGCCTGTTCAATGGTTTGGACCCAAAGTTTCATTGACATTTCTTAACTCATTTATTAAAATGAAAAAACAGGAAATGCAAACCTTGGCTCCATTAACTATGGGAAGACAAAGTGTGCTAGCCTTTAATACTTCAGTAGCTCCTGATAAAGAACTTGAATGATCTTTCTCCAAAATTGACAGCTCTTCCAGAGAGGCCATCTGTATCAATCATGTTGTAATATGTTTAAGTACAAACAACTAGTAAACAATCAAAGTGAAGGAAAAAAAAACGGGTTCTATTCCAACAAAGAATTTTGGTCTGAACCATCTTACAACAAAGATAGTTCAAGTCCCATAATAGGGGGAAAAACCCCAGCAGCTTATCCTCTATCATCTATTTCAAAAATGCCCCTTATCAGAAACGTCAGAACCAGAGTTGCATGCACTGGTTCAGATCCCATTTATCAAGGTTTCTTGACATAAAAGGCCCACTTGATCTAACTGGGATCATGATTTGCAGACAATAGTTACACACAAACAACAAAGATAGTTCAAGTCCCATAATAGGGGGAAAAACCCCAGCAGCTTATCCTCTATCATCTATTTCAAAAATGCCCCTTATCAGAAACGTCAGAACCAGAGTTGCATGCACCGGTTCAGATCCCATTTATCAAGGTTTCTTGACATAAAAGGCCCACTTGATCTAACTGGGATCATGATTTGCAGACAATAGTTACGCACAAACAACTTTAGATGACTTGCCCTAGAGCCATGGCATATTGAGCATTGTGGCACTTCAGTCTGATGGTTGTAATAATATATCCCAGTAGTTGCCCCCCATGATTATTGTATGGAAATACTATCTCCACATTTTTTTCCAAAACAAACATCCAGAAGTCAGATCTATGTCAAGAGGTTATTTGAACCAAATGAGGCCTGAAATATCAAAGGTCATTTGGCCCTACTCATTAGATTATACAAATATAAATGTGCAAAGAGGTATTGAGGTTTTAAGATCAATTGGAGCCCATCATTATGGATGAGGATGCTTGTTCTCTGAGAGAAGCAGGACAAGGAAAGTTCAATCAAACTTTGTGTACTGATGGACCTAGTGCCAATTAAGCTCCGCGATTTGAATAGATATTCCTCAATTTACTCTACTCTATGCAAGTAGTCTTTTGACATAGAATGAAGATAAAATTATATGTTGATATGTTTCTTGCTCCATGTAAAATAACAACTTATTTCTGTGTAAGAGAGAATGTATACTTTGAATTTGTTAGCTTTCTCCCATGCAAACATAATATGCAAGATCCTAGTGGTCATGCTGAAGAAGATCACATTGATGGGATAAAGAGTGGCTCTTTGAAATGGAGAACTATTAATTAGAGTTGGGAAGGTAACACTAAAAACAAATCCAATGAAATCTTCTCTGCATTATGTTTGCATCTTTCACATAATCTTATTTTTGGGAAACATCAATTTTCCATTCAATACAACAACAACCAAGCCTTATCCCACTAGGTAGGGTCGGCATCATTTTCCCATTTAATGCACTGCTGAGGTTTCTTGTCATTGTGTTTAACAAGTTTAATTGTGCACTGCATTATCATATTGTTCCCCTAGTGCTCATCCTCAATGCATATGGCTACATTATGATGTGCGTGCATCAATTTTCTTTGTCATCAGAATTCTCTTTCAATTCACCTTCACCAGAATTCTTTTTATTTTTTAGTCTTAGTTCATTTGTAAATGATAAAATCTAAACAATCTAAATATGACTAATATATAAACTTGCATAAAGGGGATCATGAGTTGGTGCTGCATATAACATGAGAGATTCTTCTGTAGATTCTGAGCACCATTGCTTTGTTTGTGACCAGGGTTTAATGACATTCAATGAGTTAACTAAATCACGGATAGGTTGACTTCTCAACTGATGATCCATAATCAAATTACCAGGTCTGTTTATTCAATTATAAGGGAGACATGAAGAATGATAAAATAAAAAATAGGTTAACAATGAATACCATATTGCTTAAAACATAGAGAAACCTGGGAAATAGATACTTACTTGCCCCTTAAGAATGGAAAATAGCTTTAAATGTTGGGTCAAACGTTTTAGTTTGATCCTTTTAATAGTGATGGAATCACGCAACTCTGTGATAATTTTCCATGCACTATGGATATTCTTCTGACAAAACCAACAAAAGCATTAGGCAATAAATCATCACAAAATTTTGTTGACATGGAAGAGAGAATCAAAATCCTGAGATCACAAATGAAGTCATAACTATACCTTAAGGGCAAAAAAGATTGAGAATAATGTGACTAAGTATGACAAAAAGCGTGCACAATATAAATCAAAGTTAGTAGGCTAAACAAAATCAAAGCTACACCATGCTATATTAACGATTTATTTCTTATGACACTATCAATTTGTTTAACATTATAAGAAATGCTGACCTTCAATATGACTTCATTGTCATTAGATGACCATGTGCTATAGGACTGGAGGGTTATAACAGTTACATAGATTTTGATATAAACGTTTTTCTCAACCATGTATCTTTCTATATAAGATATCTTTCACATCTGTTTTCCTTATCCTGAACAAACTATTTCATTATTGTCCTTCATAATGAAATAAAATGCCAATAAAACAAGGTAAAACTTAAAAAAAAGGAAAGAATAACAATTTATCTATCTATTTAAATCGTACAAATAGGTTCATGCCATTTAGCAAAGGTAAGAATATCTTAGAAACTGGCCAGCCCAGTTCTGCCAGTCCTTTTTTGCATTGTCAATCTCCAGTTGTATTTGAACTGAACAACCTTCCTGATTCAATTCTCTTAAAACTTTGAAATTTGTAAATGACTATTAACCAGATTAGCAGATCAATTTAGAACATTCTGTTTTTTTTTCTTTTTCCAAACACCAGAAAACATCAGCCACAAATTAGGAGGCAAAGCAATTGCAATTTTGGTACTCTTGGCTTCTGAAATTCCATTTTTGAGCTATAATTTCAATACAATAATTAGGATGAAATGTTACTCAATAAGCATGATTCACCCTAAAACATATAAATCTCACAGAATTGGGACAATTTGTACGAACCTTGGTAGTCAAATCTGACAGCCTTATGTGAGTAGGTGAGAGGATTTCAAAGACGGTTTCAATTCAAAATTCAAGAATTCTTGCATGTGTTTCAAACTTACTCTTAATGACAATTAAAAATACAAAAAAAAAACTAGAGCTTCTTATAAATTAGAAAAAAATAATGAACTTAAACACCAATAATGCAACAAAGAGACAATCAAACGCAATTTCAAGCCAAAGCAAACTACTTGATGTAGTAACTGACTTAAAAGGTAAAAAATCACATTCCTCCACATGCCATGCTGGATAAAAAAAAGCACAAACAAGGAAGGAGCCAAGATAAACTACCTTAACAACTTAAAAAGATGGATATTTCGTATCAGATCAATATGTAATTACCTCCACAGTTAGTTTCTCCACTAGAAGTGCAGTATCAGATCTGGCATTTTCAAATCGCCACTGTAAATGCCGGTTATCAAGCAGCCTCAAAAAGTGAGCCTCCTCAATCCGGTTTTCCCCTTTCTTTGCTCTCCGTATTTCAGCAGCAAAGTTTATGATCGAAGGTGCATTGCCTTGTTGACTTAGCAGGGAGGTAGTCAATGATGCATTACTTCTTGTCCGCATAGGAGTAGCTATGCCTCTCGTCGATGAAGCAGCAAGCTTACTTGGAGAAGGAGCTCGCAGGGGCCGGAGTGGTGAAGAAGCTGACCTTGGAGAAGACAAAGGGCTCTCGACTGACAGTTTCTTTTCCACACCAATCTTTTGCTGTACCACAGACCTAGAATATGGTGAAGATACTGGAAAGTATGGTTCACGATGCCTACCCGTTCTATTGCTCGTCTCCTGGCAAAACCTTGCCAGCACAGGGGTCCGACTGGGAGACACCTTTCCCTGGCCGTGCGATCTAGATTTGGGCATCCCTAAACTACTTCCGGAGGAGAAGCTATCCGTATCGAATGAAGCTGAGGCATCAACCCCATCAAACGACGCTCTCCTTGTACAGTCATCAAACATCATTGATTGCCGGAGCAACCTGAATGTAGCCAAGATCGGTTCTTTCTTCTCCGATGGACAATTCAGCCCATTAATTGACGAATTAGATGGTCGGGTTCTAGAGGAGGGCCATCTATGATGGTTCTCAAAGGGCCTCGAGCTCTCCAAATGATCGCCACTCTTCCCAGGAACAGCAGCGCTAGCATTAGATCGCCGCCGCTCAGGTGTGGGCTTCCTGGAGGGGCTGGGAGAGGCGGTCTTAGTGCGGCTTGTCTTGCAGAAGAACGACTCTCCCTGGAACGACACAGAGAGGCTCCTAGTCGTCATGCAGAGCGCACGGTTGGCAGAAGAAAAGGGCTCCGGAGTGGCCGGCCGCGAATCGGCACGAGGCGTCTGAGGCCGAGCCCGATCAACGGAGTGGGCTCGCTTCTGCGCTGCGGATTGAGGCAATGCCGGCGGCGTCGAGGGCCGCGCAGCAGGGAGCGGCGACGGGGGCCGCCACGCGCTCGACGAAGAGCCCGAAGAAGAGAAGGAAGTAAAGGTAGAAAACGAGGAGGAGGAACTGTAAGACGAGAGATAGCGAGATGTGATCTCCTTCGCCCGCGTTCGCCTCCCGCCGTTGGCGCAGGCATTGTCCTTCTCGGAGGGGATCAACTGCGAGCGGAGATGGGTGAGCGGATCCCCACGATTCGGAGACAGCGAACCGCTCTTGTGGCGGGGCGGAGGGTTCCGAGACGCGGCGGCCGGGACCGCCGCCGCCATCTCTCCCGTCGGAGATCTCGGCGGCCTATGTTGATCTCCAGATGCGAACGGGGTTGGCACCGAGGGCGGAGTACCGGACTCGAGGTAACTGAATCCAAGAGACCCGATTCGTTCACCCCGTGACACCCACCGGCGGATCAAGAAGCGGAGAGTGGTGGCAGCGGCGGCGGAGCACCGGACTCGAGCTCCTCCGCAACCACTTTGGAAGTGAAGTGATACGAGCCGAGCGAGTCGTGCGTGTCTCCCCCGTGTGTGTGGGTGTGGTTTTTGCTTCCAAAGTGACAAAAAAAAAAAGCTTTGGCTGAATACCTATTTATTTATTTATTTATTGGCTTGTCTTTGGTTGAATACCCGATTTAGTTATTTATTATTTATTAGCTTGTCTTGTGTTTCTCTGTGACAATCACAAGGACATCTTGTATTTTGTGAGCTTGTTTTTTATTGTGATTTTGCAAATAATTAATTGTTATTGATACAAGAGTTATTAGAGATGTTAATTTTTCCACATCTGATGGAGAATTCGACATCTGACTTAAATGGAGAAAGATATGGAGAAAATTTTTAAACTCGATTATAATAATTATGTATTCGAGTATGGATATTTTCTGATATGAGTATGGAGATGGATGAGATAAAATCCTATCCATATTCTATCTGATACCCTATATATATATATATATATATATATATATACCTTATTTTTATTGGGAATGAAAAAAAATTTTATTCGCTTCCCGCCTAGGGCTGTAAATGAATCAAGCCGCTTGTGAACTATTCGGAGCTTGATTCAATAGAAGCTCGTTCGAGCTCATTTAATAAAACTCGTTAATATTAACGAATCAAACTCAAACTCAACAGTATTCAGTTTGTTAGCTCGTGAACAGATTCGTTAATAAGCTCGTGAGCTAGTTCGTAAAATATAAAATTAATATTTAATATTAAATATATAATTTTGACACTTTTACATTTAATAAATATAAAATATCCAATAAAGTTCATTTATATGAATAAAATCATAGATTTTAGTAAATATTTTATATTTTTTAGAATATCTAATTTATTTTTTCAATGAATTGATGAATAATTTAATTAATAATTTATATTTGGTAAGTTCGTTTAGGGCTCGAATATGCTTGCGAGTCATCACTATATTCGATAAATTAAATTCGAGCTCGGCTCGATAATAAATGAATCAAACTCAAACTCTCAGGTATTCGGCTCGTCTCGGTTCGATCACAGCCCTAATCCCGCCTTAAAAAAACTTAGTTTGCATCTTTATTCGATCATCAACATATATTACATCTTCTTTTCCATGAGAAATGCTTACCCGATTGAAAGAGCATGAGACGAGGAAGAGCAAATATGTATATTGAAATAATTTATTTTTTATATAAAAAAAGAATTATAGATAGTAATAGGATGATCGGTAGGATATGGATATCCGATCCTCCAACGGATATGAGGATGAGTATGAAAGTTAAATACCCAATGAGTATGGATATGAGAATAGACATAATAAATGGGGATGGATAAGAAGAATATAAATCCTACCCATTGTCATCTTTACAAGTTATCCATGTGAGTGTACTAAAATAAACAAATAATCAGATAAAAACTCAAGTAATCAAATAAATCAGAAAATACTTGCTATAAACAATTCAAAAATCAAACGTCCCATAATTATATATCTATTTTATTTTTTTTTTAAATTACGATTACCTAGGATAAATATATGTGTATCACAAATCAATGGGACAGATTTAAGGGAATCTAAAATGATTTTATTATTAACTGGAATGAGCAACACAGGAAGTATATAAATTTTTTAATTTATAATTCAAATCGTTCGAACTTTATCCGATTAATTTTGAAAATAAATAACTCTTCTCATGTTGCTACCATTTTAAAGGTTACAGATTATTATTTTGTATCAACTGCGTGATTTTATATCAAGAAAATTAACTTGAGTTCGTTATATACTAAGATTTAGTTATTGACAAAAATATTCATTTTTTAAAGAAAATATTTGTTTTTTTGGTAATACAACTCTTGCTATCCTGCCGGTGTTTCCTATAACGAAATAATTATTCCTAGTGATCATAGAACGAATAAAAAAAAAATACAATGACAATCTCAATATTGTATTCTTTAATTTGGCTCGTACGATAAATAGATAGTTTATTCTAAATGATATTAAATTACTGTGCATCTAATAAATTAATCTATATATTTGCAACGTTTATTTGAGATCCTTTCCATCTTAATGTTAAGCACAATCAGAATAACAAACATTGTGCTCAGTGTAGAAAATCCACATAATTCTTAAAATGTTGATTCAAGTTGGGCAATTCTCAAATATTTTGAAAATTTTAGGACGAGCTAAAAGGATCGAAACGCACCTTTCAGATATAAATGAATCAGCACACAATACTGCATCTCAAAATAATGCAATACATTAAATATTTTTCAGAAAGATGTCTCACAATCAACATTCCAGTGTAAAATTATCACAAAAGATTTCAACTCAACACCAACCTACACACAGTATTTCATAAATCAACTTATTGGCTATAAAGATTTCATAGGATACAAGAGTACAATGGAAAAGATTTAAAATAATTGTCCTATATATTGCCCAAATAACTATCCTTGAGAATCAAATGCAACCGATAATATATATTTTTGTTCTTCAATGGCTAGATTAGAGCAAGATCGACAGCCTTAAACAAATACCCTCTTTATCTCAACTTCAAATGGATAACAATATAATTATTTGTTAATAATAATTTTTGGGGTCTGTGATAGCTGTCAGAGAAAATAATATGAACATTTCACCTCGGAATGCATGTTGGAGATATAGTAAACCACGCACGCGGGATGTCTTTTGGAGAATTTATGCATTATATATTATTTTTCGATATGTTTTTGTTAATTGAAGAGAGAGTTTAATTTCCCACACAAGATTTAAGTTTGAGCAATAAGGAAGTTGTTAAATGAACATGATAATCTTATGAATGCAACATAAAGCACATTTTCTTCGCCAGTATCGATGGAATTCAAAGGCTTACACTGGTAAATTCTGGAGTCTCAAGTGTTTGTATTTCTGATGCGTGTTGGTGGATCTTACACATTCTGTTAAGCCTTTCGCTAAGAGTGTCTTCAGGATTTCAACCCCTTCTTGCAATGCAACATCGATCTGGTTCATTGAAGCACAGACTATTTAACAAATTATCTGATAAATCAAAATGTAAAAGAGAATGATAGACATTTACCCTCTCCCGTGCTGATTTATTGAACTTTTGGAGCTGAAAAGCCTTGGGGTCCATTTGGCCAGGTGGTCTACCTATTCCTACACAAGAGAAAATAAGGACAAATTTCGATTAAAGTTGTCTAGGTGAGAGCTTGTTTGATGTGTTGAAGCAACTGTATCAGTACAAACCAATTCTTAGTCGGCCAAATTCTCTGTTCCCTCTGAAGTGATAAATCACATTTTTCAACCTGTCCTTAATAATTCAGTAAAGTAATATTAGTAATTTGGTGGGATGGACCAATTTCTAACATCTATATATTGTTAAATATTAGGAGTTGACTTAAAATTACAAGCACATTGAAATCGGAAGAGGAGTATTGATATATTGCCAGAAAAACAGAGCCAAATGAAAGTGTTACATTTTACCCGTTGTGACGCTGATGCCCTCCTTTAGGTTGTATCCGAAGCACACCGCATGGTAAGTCCATATCATCATACATCTGTACGAAAAGACAGAAGCATGTTACTTTCTCTTAAGTAATATCATAGTAATGTTAGTAACAGAGGGTGTCAGGTCAAATAGAGTGATACCACAATTATCCGATTTAGGGGAAGTTTGTAATATGCTGCAAGTGGTCCAGTCTAGATGCAAGGCAACAAAAACATTAACAAAGTGAATTCTTAAGTGTTCAGAATCGCATTTCCTTAAAGAATGAGATTGCATAAATATGATGAGAAAAAAAAACAGTATCCTGTATAATCCATATACCAAGACTTATCACGTCACAAAAAATAGTACTCATGCATAGATTGAAAACTTAGCAGAATGGACATCGGGGTACCAGAACAAGATTATCATTATTCTTTTAATACTTCATGTTGTTTTTCCCAAGATCTAACAAGGCTGGTTTGCTTAACTCAGGTTATGATATTCAGCAATAATTAATTTATTGGAGATCACATGTATTTGTTTCATAAGCAAAACTAAGCAACGGCAGTACACAGAAATTATGATAAAGCAACTTCATAACTTGTGTAATTTCATCTAATATTCATAATGAGTAATGTCTCAAACATTTCATACTAGTTAACCAAATTATAATTCGAAAACTATACAGAAGGAATAACTTCAAAGATAAGACGTTTGTGTGCATCATTCTGTCAAGGTAAAAATCCTAAACAAATGACAGTCATGATGAAAATCACCCATCAAGGTCTAACAATTTGTATGAACTGTCTAGCAATGAAAAGTAGCTAAGATGCTACAATTTCACAAGTAATCAGTATCACTGGTGCGATGGTCCATGATTATCAAAATGTCTGATGGTGAAGCAATGGCAATCGTTGAGTTACTTGGTTAATCCTTGCTATTGGACTAGGAGCAACCACAAGAATCAGTGCTTATCAAGTAAAGACTCATGGTAGTCATTTTCATCTCCCTCCAACTTTAACTTGGAAAACAGATATTCAATACTTTTTTTTCTTCTGCAAGATCCTAGTGTTGTTAATAACTGAATATAGCCTCCATTTTCAACATAACTTAGATATACATTGAATTTGTTCTGCAGGATCTGAAGATTTTAATCAGGAATCTGACAGATACTAAGAAGAAAGGGTGCAACTTACCTATTAAAGAAAATTTAATGTTTCACTGACATAGGATTATGGTCATAATGGTAATATGCTCATCATGCAAAGAATAGCTTGATAATAGAGAGTTCACAAACTCCAGATGAACTTTTTCAAATTTGCATGTATGAATCTACCTATTCTTCTTATCTCCCTAAACTTTGTGTCTAATCAGGAAGTTTAGTATGAACCTAGATGATATACATATATCGAGTAATAAACTACTTACTAAGGAAAAGACAGTGAAGTAATTTGCAGCTCAATTAACTGTTGAAGGACAACTTACAGATTCACCACTAATATTCATGTAAGTCTGTGGTTTTGCAAGGAGAACAGGTGTGCCCCCAACCATCCCTGATATAGAAGTAAACATTTAACAGAATAAAAACACAGTTCAAACATGGAGAAGTACAAGATGATGAAGATAAGATGAAAAAGGAGTGTTTACCTTCGCCAAAAAGGGCTTTGAAATGAACAGATGGCATTGGAATGCCCTGTGCCTGGGCAAATGCATCAATCATGTCAAAACCAACCTGAAAAAATATAAAGGCCTCATGCAAGTTAACTGTGACGAGGGAATAGGAAGTTTTCTGATAGATTTCTTGTTTGTGCATTAGAGAATTCTTGATGGCGCATTACATTATGTCTAGTGCCTTGGTACTTTTCTCCAGGATTTCCAAGGCCAATTAAGAGCCAAGGCTTGACACAGCTTGAAGAAGAGGCAGTAGTGCAGAATGAACGTCTTAGATGCTTGCAATGGAGAAACATTGATTTGTATGCGCTCATTGTCATCCCAAAAAAATCAATTTGTTTACCTTCCGTTTGTCAAAAAAAAAAAAAAGGATCATAAAGTCAGCATTTTACACTATCTAACCCAAACAGTTCATACATGTGAGAACCAGAAAGAGAAATTAAGCATCCTTCAGAATATTGAACGAGCAGATCAAACCATGCTAAGAAAAACAGTCACAAGATGCAAAACATAAAACGTCCAGTAAAGTAAAGCCACCATGAAAAAAAGAAGACTGATGCGCATGAGAAACCAAGACTCCAAGAGGGCTATTTATGTAGTCAATAATATGATTGCTAACTAGAGAGCAGTAACATAGCAAATATAGAGAGGGAACATGGAATAGTATTAATGATTCAACATACCGCTTAAGAAGCTCAAAATTTAAAACTTTGCTTCAAATCTGAGACTATAGTTTCGCAATGATTCTTGAAATTTTATATCCAATCGATCCACCAAACTCATAAAAAGGCTAAATGTTCTTCGCAATCAATGCTTGTTCACTCCAGGCCTATCGCAATAAAATCCAGTAATCTCAAACTTTACCACCAAATTGTGAAGATAGTCGACATTTACTAGTATTCTTCCAAACCGATGTGAAGAACCTTTTTCCTTTTTCCAGCATAAATATAAATGTGGTAAATATTTGATCGTAACAAAAGAAGAGAAAGAATAGCCATGAAAGAAGAATACAAGGGAAATTTTGAAGGACTAGGAGAAGGGCAAGAGATGTCTTTCACCGAACCAGGTTTGACCCTCGTCTTCCAACCTGTATGTCGGTATCACACAAGAATCAACATTTTCCACATTTAGATAAGTCTGCAACAAGCCAACGAATGGCCTTCATGGTTGATCTTGACTATGATTACTATAAACTGATTGACCTTAAATCATCAGACCTAACCAAATTCAAAAGGTACTTACTAAGCGGGTACAAGAATAGTAACATGATCCAATAACCATACAAAAATATATAGGGATGCTAACATGATCCGGTAATACGAGAGAATTACTTACCATACCTACATACACAGGAATAGTAACATGATCCAATACCATAAGAGAAATCCTAATACTACCTAATTAGGATAAGGGATACAAGAGATCAGAAGATATACCTGTCGCCTGAAGAAGTCCCATCACGCCAAGTCCCAGACAACCACATCGAGAAAACTACTCCGAACAAATCCGAAAAGACTCGTAAAATAAGTAGGCATCGCAAACCTAAGCTCTGATACCAAAATTAAATTGGTATTAGATAAACACCGAAAATCCACAAGTCCCGAAGGTATCCGAAACCTGGCTCTGATACCAAAAATAAATTGTCACGCCCCAAGACCCTGGAGCCGCTGAACCAATAGAGAATCGAACAGCACCTCCCCGGTCCGGCGGACAATTTACACATACACATAGATACCAATAGCACAACCACGCAGTTAAATGACCTCAGGCCTCAAATCCATGCAGAAACAACGGATATATGACTATAACCATCGTAAAACCAAAATACGAACTCACCTGAGCTGCCAGGGGGCAGGAACAAAGCTAAAATCCCACGAAGTCCAACATAGGACTCAAAAGTACAATCCCATCGAATAAAACACAAATACATGTCCAAAACATGGCAACGGAAGCAAAGTACATAATACAGGGTCCATAACCGTAAATCAACATAAAATAAAACGAAGCAGAGCTCCTCTCGAGCTGGGGACTGGCGGCTAGGGCTCTCCTGGCAAACATCAACCTGAAATTAAGGAAAATAACCAACGGTGTGAGTCCAAAGGAACTCTGCGGATACCCAGAATCGATATGCATAGAAAGTTATACTAACAATAAGAGTTTCGCTAATACAGTCTCATATCAACAATAGGGAAAGACTAGTACTGAAAATACTGAGGTAGATACATACCAGAAACCATCTAACCTGAAAAGAGGGTAATAATCACCTATGGAACACCAATAGACATATAATCTCAGATAACAAGTCTCCAGTATATGCATGTCAAACAAGTGCAGAAATCAAGTGCAGCAAACAATGCACGATGCCAAAATATGCACATGGTGCAATGACATGTAACACCCCTGACGCCAGTCAGATCATCGTACACCTGTCATAGGCGACGTCTGAGCAAGGTTGTAAAAATCGCTAGGCGGTAGTCGGGCGGAGGACTACCGCCTAGCGCCTAGTCGGCGCCTAATCGGCGCCTAGGCGGTGCTAGGCGGCGCTAGGCGGCATTAGGCGGCACCACGGTGGGGTGCCGCCTAGCGCCTAAGCGGCGCCTAGGCGGGCCTAGGCGCCGACTTTTACAACAATGCGTCTGAGAGGGTAGAGCTATGACAACTGTACGCACCCTGCTATCACTGCTCCTAAGTGACCGGGTGGACAGGATGCTGGCGGAGACTACGCTCCTACCCCAAGCAATGGGGGAGTCTAGCTCTCATCTCCTCGTGGCTCAGTACGAGAAGGGATCCCTGGCTGCTACCACGCCCGGACCCACCCTCCAAATAGTGGCCGGACGGAGCAATACAGGGCAAATGCACACACCCTACGGTATCCACTAACCCATGAGTGGCCGTGTGCGCATATCATGTACCGGAAGACGATAGGCTCAACCACAAGGGAGTCGCTGATCGCCGACATGCAACAGTGCAAAGATGGTGTATGATAGGTACACATACCTCCCTCACCAAGTCCTCAGTATACTAAGTCTCAGTCTGAATCCTATAACAGGAAATACAGGTAACCTACAAGGTATACTCACCGGAAACTACTGATTCCTCAAGGTCAAATGCAAGAGATACATCACGATATCTAAGCATACATATAGATATGACAATACTTGAGACTGTATGGAACTAACAGCATAATAACTCAGGGATAAACAACAAGTGTCCAGAACAAGCATAATAAACAAGGATAGCATATAATCTTACTGCTATCTATAACAGTCTATGCATAACAATATGACAATATCAGAAAAGATAAGTCAAAAGGTACCCGCCTCGATCGTAAGATGCTCGTATCCGAAAGAACCCCTCGTCAAATAATCAACAATCAATCAGTATCCTGTATCAAGGATATAGTTTTAGCTATCACAATAATTATTAAATAGCTAAACCAATTCCTACACTGTATTAGGATTAACTTAACTCTCGTATTTCATTTAATTAATCTAATTAAATGATTATCCCTTACTAGATTGGGGTCAGGTTTCAAGTTTAGGGTTAACCCCAGGGTCACCTTAAATAACTAACCAATAACCTAGTTAGCTCCAAGGTCCAAGGTGTACATGGCAAGATACCTAACAAATACCAAGCTAACCTTTCACCCAATCACAGTTCACATATCAAGCTATCACTTAATCTAGAATTCCAACTTAGAATAACCCCCGGTTGGGGCATACACATTCAAGTGGATTAGACCATATACAATTAAAATCCCACGACAGTAAAACATCCATACACAGTTAATCCAAAACTGCCTATACATGATAGAAAGTGCACACAACTCAGGCAAACCTAACCACTATGGCCTCGTCCCCATTCCAGGATCACGGTAACACAAGGAGAACTCACAGAAACTCCTCCAATTCGGATTCAACAAGAAAACAACCATGTCAATTCCTTACCTCAACCCCCAAGCGATCCAAAGCCAATAGTAGAAAGTTCTATCCCAAAATCGTGCTCCAACTGGATCTGTGTTCAAGAATTCAAGGTAAACAAGGATCAACCACGGATACATTTGCAGGGCATCTTAATCTTTGCACCACAGAATGTGGATCTAAATCCCAAACATCCAGAACTCCCCCACAGAGCAACCTCCCACATTTCCATTCGAATATAGCTATAGAACAAGTCCTGATCTTACCCGAATTCGTGCTGCCGCCCACCCCTTGTTCCCGTGCTAGTAGATCAACGCCCAATAGATGAGCTCAGTTAACTTGCTCAGCTTTGAAGATCACAACAACTCTCACAATCGCCGGCGATTGTCATTGGCCTCGGCCGATCGACGCAACGGAAGAGGGAGAGATGGTCCGTCGGTCTGTTGGCGCGGCTAGGGCTCGCGCGGAGAAGAAAGGAAGCGGATCGGGTCTGTGGCTGCGCCCGAGCGGAGAGAAGAGAGGAGAGTCGGCGCCTGCGGCTAGGGTTCGCGAGAGGGGAGGAAGAAGAAGGGGTCGGCCGGGCTGTGGTTGCGGCTAGGGCGGTTGCGACTAGGGCTCGGAAGAAGATGTAATACAAGGAAAGGGGGGGGGAGGAGTCTTTTGCAGAAAAGCCCCTGCCTTTTTCTCAAATTCGCCTTCTACCCTCCTATTTATTATAATTTAATCTCAAATAATTTTCTAGGATTAAATTATTTCCACTCGAAATTTAAGAGTTTACCCGTAAATCCCTTCACCCTAGTCCGCTAACCCTAAATCTTCCAATATATTTTCCAAAAATTTTTATTTTACTAATTTTGAATTTGCCGTATTTTACACTATAGGGAGGGAAAGAAAGCTTTATCTTCCATGAAACACTAACGTTAACTCATTCTTTTATGTTTCCTCCAAGTTACAAGAATGGCGAAAGCATGTCCCAAGAACATAATGCAATCCCATTTTCTTTTCCCGCTCAAATATTTCCGTTCACCTCTAGTTCCTTACCTCCAAATAAATACAGAATCAAGCATTTTATCTAAGAACAATCGGAGAGGAAACATGGAAGTTGAAATTTTTAAAGGTAAAATTGACAAAGAATCACTATATTAATAAAGCAAGGGCTTCCAGAATCAAGCATTTTATCTAAGAACAATCGGAGAGGAAACATGGAAGTTGAAATTTTTAAAGGTAAAATTGACAAAGAATCACTATATTAATAAAGCAAGGGCTTCCACTAATCTAAAGGCACCGGGAGCTTAGCGCACTTGACAAGGCCCTCCACGAACTCAAGCACCTCCTCGTATGCGTGCGTCGGAAGAGGGGAAGGCAAGCGGAAAAGCCGGTCGAGGAGGGGGGCTCCGGCTGCCGGCCAGGAGAAGCTCGTGTTGTAGCGGTGAGGATCTTGACCTCAAGCCGAAGCCAGAATTGGGGATTTGAGATGACGATAAAGGAGAAGGCGTGGTGCGCTCCCCGGTCGTGAGTGCCCAAAAGGGGGAGGATGGGGGAGGGTGCCTGCGGCCACGGGCGATGAGGGCAGTGCTACTGCGCCTGCGACTTAAATAATGAAAGCACAAGGATTCCTTGGTAAAGTACAGGGGTCCCATACGGATTTTCTAAATAATATGACTTTATTTGTAAAAAGCATAAAGCTTTATAGGGTTAACGTCGTAGCCCTCTTTGCCCCCAACCTCCTCCTCCTCGTTGCTCCTCTCCGACTCCGGCACCGGCCGTGAAGGTATTCGGCTTTGCCGTCAGGCGGCCGATTCCATGATCTGTGCATCTTGTCCTATCCAACCCCAATCCACGCTACGGCGGGAGGTCATGGCTTAATTCCACCCTACACCCGCCCCTTCCTCTTCCGTGATCGGCGACTCCCACGCCGTGTCCTCGCTTCGCCACCTCGTCCTCCCTTACTCGTCATCGCACTTCCAACTCCCGCTAGGTCGCGAGTTAACGACCTGCCGCAGCTTCCGTGCTGCGTTCCTTCGCGCTCCTCTCCTCCTTGGACCTCGTGCAGCTCCGCTCCCAGTTACCTCGAGGACGCAACCTTCTGCCAGAGGGCTGCAGCAACCCCCTTTCTCTTTCGTTGACTCCTCGGCCTCCCTCCATCGAAGCACTCGTCCGACGAGGTGCTTGAGTCGTAGAGGATCTTCTCAGTTGTCAGAGGCCTTACTGGAATTCTCGGTGCCTTCACATCGACGTAAATTGCTCTATTATTTTCGATATTCTCTTGAATTAGATGTTAATATTTGACATTTTTCCCCTTTACAATTTTCAAAGTTCATGTTTTTCGTCTTCATTTTTTTTTCCGCCCTTTCATGTTTTATTTCGAGGGAAGGAAGTCGAGGTGAACAGAAATAGTTTGATTCGAAATAAAGGAAAACTACGTTATCTTCTTTTCATCTACTTTCACCAATATTGTGACTTGAATGGAACATAAAAGTAGTTAATGTGTGCTTATTAGAGGATCAAACTTCCTTTTTGTTTCACAATTAACATTAGTGTATTTTAGAATGAGGGTGAGTGGATGATCATTTGGTCACTTGTATCGAGCATGAAGGTGTTGGTACCATCAGAAAAGAACAATCATGATGGTTCTTTCAGAATATGACCCTTTTAAAGGATCATTCTACCATTTTCCTGTACATTTTGCCTATTCTTTTATTACTTTGAGAGCACAAGGCGTTTAGATGCAACGAGAAGGTAAAGCATTTTGGAAACTAGACTAGTGAAGACTAGCAACGCAATGAGATTGGAAGTGGGTGTGTTCAGAGCACTTTAAGTAACTGCTCATTATTGTGAAGGCTGACATTCTATTAGAGCTTCTTTCCATCCTCCATTTTGGTGAGGTTCTTTTGGATTGATAGGGGCTCATAGGCGTATAGAAATCCATCTTGCCAAGGATATTAATGTTGTTCAAGTCTTTGCAAAGATTAGTGTCACTCTAACTTTCTATACACAACCACATCTCAAATATCCTGCAATCCAATTGCCTCAATCTTTGAGATTGGTGAAGAGGCAGCAACGAGGAGTAGGAGTGTCAATTCGGGTGGGTTTGGGTTGAGTTGAAGCAAAAATTTTACAAAAGAAATCCCAACCTGAATCCTAAGACAACCAATACTTTATCATTATCAGACTAGCCTTATATTGATACACATAAAAGTATCTTAATTTTCAAAATAAAATTTGATTTAACTCTCGGGTCAACCCAAATCCGATCCGATCCTAGGGCTGACTCTGGTCGGGTTGGCGGGTGTTAAATCCGACACTGTTGACGTGATCCAGAAAATTTTTCGAAAATTTTTCCGAGAAAGATTTAGGGTTTTCGAGACCTAAACTGAAGTTAGAGGATTAAATTACCTTGAAACATAAGTTTTGATGGCGTAAGTGTGAAGAAACCTAAATTAGGAAGGGTCAAAATGTTTAAATCCTATATGGAAGGGTGTGGATTCGAAAAGCTAAGGGAAGAGGACTAAAATGTAAAATGACATATGACTTAAACCCTCTCTCCCTTTTCTCTTCATTCGCACGCAGGACGCAGCCAGCCCCCCGAACCATTCTCTTCCCTTTCTCTCCTATGCGTGACCTAGCCGCAACTGCCACGCCCGATCCCTTCTCTCCATCTCTTCTCCTTCGTCCGCGAGCCCTAGCTGCAACACTCGACACCTCCTCCGCCCCCGATCGAGCGCGACACCCCTACATCTTCTCCCCTTCGCGTTCTTCTTCTCCACAAAGTCTCCACTGCGTCTGAGTTTGGCTCATCCTCGGGATTTTGATCGTCGACCACCACTTGATCCAAGGTTTGATTGAGAGTGCGGTTGGTAGCCGGTCTTTGCACGCGGTGACATCAAGTTGGGTCGGGAGTTCATCGTCGGCCATCTTTCGTTGGCGCAGGTGGAGATCGGGGCTTGAATAAGGCCCACATCCGTTTTCCTTACGAAGAAGAACGTGCTCAGAGCTTTAGGAATTGAGTGTCTTGGTAAGGGATGTTAATTGGATAATTTTTGGTACTCTGATTAGATCTTATGTTTAAATCTTGTTGGTATCTCTGTTAGAATAGTACATGTAACTTAGATCTTTGCCTTGGGATTGAATTAGAGTTTTGACAGTAATTCAATCTAGGATTTATTCTGTTTTGAGAGGCTCACATTGTTTTCTCTTGAATGTTGGGTTTCTGTCTCTTGCCATGAGCCATATTGTTAGAATAGGATGTTGTTTGGAATTGGAGTTGTGTCCTTACTGAGAATCCAGATCACTGGGATTTTGGTACTTTGATTGGTTTTGGATCTTTTTGCCAAGAGTTCTAAGTTTGAGCTTCATGTGAGGAAACTGTTGGGAGCTTGGGTTTTGGGATTTTTATTTGTGATATTGGGATTACCTCTTGTTACTTGTGGTAGGTTTGAATCTTGATGTTGACGTGGGTTTCAATTGAAATTGTTTATTCTACCCACTCTTGCTGGGAGGTATAATGTGGGCAGTAGCTCTACTTGGGATCATTTCTGTTTTGGAATGGTGCTACCTTGATTTAAATCAGTTGATAATAAACATGTTAAGTTTTGTATTGTTTAGTTTGATCCATATGAATTGGAGATGAAAGTTGTGACTTGGGTCTAGATTTGGATTCGGATTAAGTTGAACCTGATTTGATTCGGTAGCTGAGAGTTAATCATTTAATTAAGTTTAGTTAAATGATTAAGATGACTAGGATTGCTACCTATTTGGGAGTAGTAGTGGATTGGTTGGTTATTTGTATGTAAATAGATATCTAATATGTCCTTTGGTACAGGACATTGATTGCTTTTGGGACTTTTGGTTGCGGACCATTGAACGGGAGGTTCTCTGTTGATACAAGCATCTTCATTTGAGGCGGGTACCCCTGACTTATTTTTTTAGATACTGTCTTACTATTATGCATAGTTTGTTATATATAGCAGTAGGTTTCTACGCTATACCTGCCTTTTTGTGTATTATGATCAGATATCTGTTGCTTAGACGACTCCTTTTTAGTTCCATACAGTCTCGATATTTGTCATGCGTCTACATGTGCTTAGATACAGTAATAGGTCACTTTGTATCTGTAGTTGGATTGATTCCTAGATATACCTTGCATGGATACCTAGAGTAGAATGGTTAGATCTGGATACATGTGTTAGACCTATACCTTTCCTACCGATGTATGGTTGAGAACCTGGTTAGTGAGGAGGGTGTCGTTAGCATACTTTACCCTCTAGGTTATATACTGAGCTGTAGGCTCTGTATGATTGTATACCGGCGATCATCGGCTCCCCTAGGGTCTGAGCCCGTCGCGCAGTCAGGTTTCCTGTATTGATTGAGCTATTAGCACGATGCTATTATCATGATGGAGACCATCGGCTCCCCTGAGGTCTGAGCCCGTCCCCAGTCATGCTTGAGGTTGCATATTTGCATAGCCACGAGTGCTGGGCGTCATACTTGCATCGCCACGAGTGCTGGGCGTCATACTTGCATCGCCACGAGTGCTGGGCATCATTCTTGCATCACCACGAGTGCTGGGCGTCATACTTGCATCGCCACGAGTGCTGGGCATCATTCTTGCATCGCCACGAGTGCTGGGCGTCATACTTGCATCGCCACGAGTGCTGGGCATCACACTTGCATAGCCACTAGTGCTGGGCTATATACTTGCATCGCCACGAGTGCTGGGCGTCATACTTGCATTGCCATGAGTACTGGGCATCATATTTGCATCGCCACAAGTGCTGGGCATCGTATTTGCATAGCCACGAGTGTTGGGCTTCATTGGTTGTAGGCCACAAGGGTTTGACTTCTTTATGCAACCATGAGTGGTTGGCTTGTCTGTTTCCTGTTCACTCAACTGTCGATCCGGTGGTGGCTGAGGTGTGTACAGAACGGATCGTCGTACTGTGTATGGGATGCATTGCACCTTGGTTAGTGCTTGTTGTGTATGAGTGTTGTATATGTTTGACATGTCCTTACAGGCGACATACACATTTGGATTGTGTATCATTCTTGAGGTTATTTAGGGGATTGATTACACCTACCTGCAGAATAGACGGACTCTGGTATGTATTTACCCTTAGTAACCAGTTATGCTTTATCCCCTATACTCGAGACTGTGTCAGTGTGATTCCTATTGTTATTTATAGCTTGCTGTGCATATATGTTTCTGGTATCCGCTGAGTTTATTTGGACTCACCGCCGTTGCCCATATTTTTATTTCCAGGTTGATTGGTCTCCAGGAGAGCCCCAGTTGCCAGTCCCAGGTCCCTACGACTCCAGTGATGGTTGCTTCCGCTTGGTTATGTTTCTTTACATCGTATTATTTAGTTTGTATTTGTTTTATGTCGTGGAACTTGTATCGTGTTTCATTTGTCTTGGTATTGTATTTTTTAGTCCTCTGATGGACTATGTGTTTGTTGTTTTCGTTGTAAGTCTGACCGGTCCGCAGTCAGGTATGTTTTATTTTGTGTTATGGTTATGTTATATCTTGTTTTTGAGGCCTGAGGCCAAATTATTATTTGCGTGTGTTGTTTGTATGTGTAAATTGTCCGCCGGACAGGGGAGGTGCTGTCCGATTTTATATTGGACCAGCGGCTCCTGGGTCTCGGGGCGTGACAGCAGGTTAGGTTCATTTATGACACCCCAAACGAGGAGATTGGGTGAAGGGAATTGGGTGGACCTAGTAGGTAATGAGTTTAATGAATCTTTGTTGAGGAGCCCCTTAATGGAGATGTGGACCTCAAATATCTTGATTGCTAAGGATGCACTCAGATTTGAGGGGCATGTGGACGTCAAGATGGGCAGTCATGATTGTGCTAGTGATGGTTAAGTTGTTGGAGGTGGGTTTGAGGATGATGATCTTGAGGCGACTTATGGTGGCTGCTCTTGGTGCAACCTCCTTTTGGTTTGGTTACATTTGGTTGTTGTTGTTTGGGGGAATGGAGATCTGTTGCGGAATCATATCTGTTGCTTGAGACTAGCTGTTGAGAGGTGAAGCAGATGGAAGAGAGGAGGGAAGTGCATAGGAAGAAAGAACCACAAATGGAGGCAAGTGGAAAAGGTGTTATTTCATGCTGGAAAACTTTTCTCAAATGGGAATAGGGAAGAAATCTTGTAATACCAAGGTTTTTTTTCTTCAGTTTAGAAGGAGAAATTCTGTGTTAGATATAATCTTGTTGCGCT
This sequence comes from Boesenbergia rotunda, assembly GCA_024364735.1. Lineage (NCBI taxonomy): Eukaryota > Viridiplantae > Streptophyta > Magnoliopsida > Zingiberales > Zingiberaceae > Boesenbergia > Boesenbergia rotunda. The sequence continues at coordinate 336,501 of JAGFNQ010001042.1, forward strand.
CTTAATAGTATTTTGATTGCTAATCATAGGGTATTTTCTAGACTTCTTATTGACCCTTTGTAGGTTTCAGTATAGTAAATACACTTATTTTTTCCTCTCAATAATGTAGTTTCATTGGTTGGACTTGGTTTCTCAGAAGCAAAAGATTGGATCAACTATCGTGCCGATTGTCTTGCCGCCTCCTTTCAAACATCTTGTTCTTTGCAAGTTTTTCCACTCTTTGCTGTCAACAGCAAAATCTTCCCGTGCCATGGATCCCACCATAATGAAGCTCCTTGAAGAGGATGAGGTATTGATTCTATCCACATATACCTTGATTTGTTGATAATGTGCGTAGCTTTCTGCTGGAATTTGTGAGGCCGTCTTTGCCTAATGAAGAAAAGAGAGAAATTTATGATTGCATTTGCAGGATGAGAGCATGCACTCTGGTGCTGATGTAGATGCCTTGTCAGCAGCATTGAACCGTGATATTGGCGGTGATCAAGCTATGGTTGGCCCGCCCTTGGACCCTGATGCAGGTGGGTCTTTTTTTTTCTTTTTTGCTACTGGCATCGTGGCCTACATGACCAAATGCTTCATTCTATCCTGATGCTACTTGTATGTTCTTGTTTCAGTTCTCACATTTTGAGATGGACTTGTGTGCTACCATTTAAAGTAACATTTAGGAATTTTCTGTTGAATTCACTCACTCTGAACATAAGATTTGTCATGTGTAAAGAGATACTCATATTAATACCTAACTGGGTTTCGGTAACAGCAGTGTTGATTTCCAAAATACTTATGTAGATATTTGTTGCAAAGTCATCTTTGGATGTAGTTCATTTATTAAGGGTAAAAGTTGTGAATAAGATGGCGGTACCAGTAGTCTTTCAATTCTTTAAACTTTCTGTGTCAATAAGACCGCTTAACAAATTCATATTCTTGGCGTTGCTTGATCCTAGATGGTCATGGTTTTTGGATTTGAAAGGGGTAGGATGAAGTTTTTGTGTACAATGTTAGCCTTTGAGTTGCATGGTAGTCTTAAATTCTTGTGGAGTGAGCACTAAGACCCACTTAAAAATGACTATCTATGATTTTTCTGTTTTATAAAGATTAAATTTGGTCACAAAAAAAAACCAAGATCGTGAGAAATTTACTAAATATCACTTCATTCCTTAAGGATCTCACCCATTATTGGAAGCATTTGAATGTATGGCATTTCTCTGTATGGAGACCATTTGAGTTCAAGATAGATTTCCAGGTTGATAAGTCCTCTTCAGTAAGCTGTAGGACATAATAGAGTTTGAGTGAATCATTTAACTATAAATGATTAGATTAAGAATTTACTGAGAAAGAACTGGCACCACGCCTCCTGACAAGGTGATGGAATCTTTTTTTTTTTTTTTGAATTAAGAGATTATAAACATTAGAGAATTTGATCTCTTTTATAGATCATAGCCTAAATAAATTAGGAGATAATCAACGGTTTGTGTATTGAAGTATTTCAACGTGATCCCTTTTCTCCAATATATTGTTAGATCTAATTTTCAAGATCATACATCAAATTACTTATTTTTTAACTTCTACCATTGTCATGTGTTCATCAGGTGCACCAATACAAGCAGGCAGTTTAGCATCTGAACAGGTAATTAGACAGTGGAAAACGTCCAGTGAAATAGGAAATGACCAGCATATTGAACAAAAAGAACAAGACCAACCTTTACAATCGTCAGAGCAGCATTCATCTGGAGGTGGATTAGTTCAGACAAATTCTGCTTCTCAACCTCGAGTGGAGCAGTTTGATAATCTATCAGAACAAGACCAGATGACTCTTAAGCAAGAGGTTTCAGACTCAAATAACTTTCAGCAACAGTCAGAAGCAAATTCACTTAAATCTGTTGAAAAACAACTGGCAAAGAAACCTGAGCAAAGTAATATGCCATTCTCAGATACAATTGAGGACACAAAGCAAGATGTTGCCCAGCATTCTGAACAGCAGCATCACATTGTCCAGCAGTCAAGCAATCAACAAACACCAAACACAGCAAATGCTGCTATTCAACCTTCTGAGAACCAACAACAACACATAATGCAGCAGTCAAATAGTCAGCAAACACCCAGTTCTAGTCAATCAAACATGGCATTAAGAAAGACTAAAGCTGCTTCCTCCATACCTTTCCATATGCTGATTCCAATTCTACGGCCTCACCTTGACAAAGATAGGTCCATGCAGCTACAGTCTATTTTTACTAAACTTAGGGTACGTGATTCTTTGAGCTATTCAAATATCTTTTATTCAATACAAAACCTTTAAAAAAAACTGGTTTCATAGAACATGGAGATTTGCTGGGAATGCAATAGGATAGTTGACTTAGATTTTAGAATTTGGCGGGTTGAAACAAAGATTTTACAAAAAAAAATACCTAACCTGAACCCGATTAAACAAGACTTTTTTTGCTATTTTCTCTATAGTTTTCACTTCTATCTCGATACTTCATCATTATCATACTAATCTTATATTGATATACATAAAAACATCTTAATTTTCAAAATAAAATTTGATTTAATCCCAAAAAAATCCACTAAACCCTAAATTTGGGTCTATCTGATCCTCACACAACCCGAAACCCCCGACCCCAAACTCAAAAAACCCCCAACCCAAACCTGGTATTTTTTGGGTTGACGGGTCGGGTTTATTTTTGACACTCCTATAGAAAGCTAGTAGGAGAGAATACAATCCTTGGCGAAATCCAACAGGATATGTTTTTTCTTCTATCAATAAATGCTGCTTAGTCTTTTGCTTCTCTTTTTCATATTAACTTGTGTAATTCCATCTTTTCTGTAGATCATGGAATATGGCTAGGTAACTAAAACTACTTTTATGCTAACTTTTGCTTCAAAACTTTCACTTGTATCCCAAATCTTTGTTTGACTACCATTTTATATGTTCTTTTGTTATGTGTTATGCCCATGATGAATTAAATGCTAGAACCAGATTCATACAATTTGATTCATTATGGAAAATAGTCCTAAATTTGCAACATATTTTCTAGAATAATGAAGTCACCAAAGAGGACTTCTTGAGAGTGATAAGGAATATAGTTGGTGATCAGATGCTTAGACAAGCAGCTCAAAAGGTACAAATGCAGGTAACTATCAGAGACATCTTTTCTTATCCTTTGATGCTGTGTGTGGAGAAATAGCTTTCTGTACATATTATTGCCTTTTAAAGTTTGTCTGTTTTATTTTGCAATTTTCTTTTTGTTGACTTTCTCAGCAGCTTCAGGTGCAGACTGCTCAAAATCCACAGTCAAACACAATTCCATTTTCATTACCAGCTCAAGCTTCCTCTCAGCAAGTTTCTCCTGGCGGTGTACAACAGATAACTGGAGCACAACCATTTCCTGCACTCCATTCCTTACCATCACAGAATCTCAAAGTCCCTGCATCTTCTCCTGGTCAGCCTCATGTTCCTGCTTTGCGTCCTAGCACAGGTCCCCGAGAAGTGGGGATTGGGTCAGATGGGAAAGGTTCCCATTCTGTTCAAAATTATTCTACCAGCATGAATATGTCCAATTCTGAAAGGGATGGCTTGATTGGTTCAACACTGCCAGTTAACAGGCCACAACAGTTGCAACCATCTATTTCAGTGCCTGGTAGCACTAATAGTTATAATACCCTTACCTATCCTAGGCCATCTATGAGCTCCTCGACTTCTCTCAGACCCAATCTAGATTCACATGCAAGAACAGTTTCACATACTCAGGGACTTGTTTCGACGCAAATAAGACCAACTCAGTCCATGAATATAGTAAAAATGCCTACATATGAACAAAGTTCTAACAGTGAAACCAAGAGACAGCAAACTGGTTCCTTGACAAACCATTCGACCTCCCTACATAACCCAATTACTTGGCAGATGTCAGCAAACAAAGATCAAAAAAGTACTGGATTGCAGTCAACTTCTTATGTAAAACAAGAGATGGTTGATCAAACATCTGAATCTCCAAATAAAATTCAATTTGCATCTTCGGAGACCACTTCATTCAGTACATCACATTTTAACCAAGGAAATTCGGCATTTGGTTCTTCAAGTATGATGGGAACAAATCAGGTTTCAGGCTCAGTACCTAGCCAAGCAGATCAGAATATGCAGGTTAGTATTTGCAAATTTATAGTTGTGTGGCAAATATCAAAAATTTTTTCATAATCCAATCTCTATGCAGTTACTTTAAGAACCAAGAAAGAAAACAAATAACAACTCAAATAAAAATGATATTTCTTCTTGGTAAAAAAATGAAGTTTAATGGAGAAAGTAATGGTTGGAGTTTCATTGTTAAAGAATTCCAATAATGTTTGACGAAATAAAAGTTTGAACTTGTGTCTCTCTATGGCATCTACTGTGCTCGGTTAATTCAACTGGGAACTGGTGCTATTAGAGGCTTTTCAAAAGCACTGCATGATATGCTAAAACCATGAGTATCAAACTGGAGAGTGTGCTACCAAGTTACCTCCCTCAGGACTAGCAAAGAGTACTATAGAATATTAACATATTGTCCATTGATGACCCTTTTCAATTTGATATTAGCCCTTGACTCACCCTTCTTGTATAAACCTTCATAGGAATAAATAATACTAAGATAAATATTAAACGCCTAAGTTTCTTTTTAAAATTATAAATACAATTGGCTATAGCTGGGAGCCTTTTCACTTTCTTCTCGAAGAAATAGAGGGAACCATTTACCTACCCATGATTCTTTCTCCATCTGATTCCACCAAAGGAAACGTGGCAAGTGGAACATTCATTCACTAATGCAATTTTTCTGTCCCATAACTTCATCAGATCATTTTTCTCATCCATCTTCAACACAATGGCATTCGATTGATAAACCATTACACTCTTTTGGAGGTGGCCATTTCTCTTCAGTCCGCCTAGCTGATTCTACACCCTTAACTCCTTTATCATTGGTGACCATTCAAGGGCTTTAGCTGGTATTATTTCATGCAAGGTCAACCTCTAGTGTTTGATTTGCTAGGATGAAGAAGAAAAAGGCTCATAAAAGATTTCCCAAAGTTCTCTTGTCCTCTAAGTGCATGATGAAATAAGAGTGTTAGCTTAGTGCTTGCAAGACACAAACTTTCATTGAAAGAATTAAGTAATGGAAGTGATCAATACAGAAGGGCCTGAAAGCAGTGGGATTGTTTATAACTAAGACGGTATACCTCGTGAGCTGGGGAGGTAACATATGGTCTTTCTTTCCTGGGCATACCTAGTTTCCTCCATTTTAAAACATTATGGATTCTGGATTTTTCCTTCCAAACCATCCCTTTCTAGGGGCGAGTTGAGGGAAGGAAGGCTATTCTAAGGGACGTGTGAAGGTGAGATAGATAGCTTTCTAATGCAAGGGAGATGCAGAGAAGGAACAAGCCGGAATTCTTTGACATTGAAAGAGTTTAGCGAGGAAAAAATCAACCATCTTACAAGAATGCCCTGAAATGATCGTTTCCCTTAATTTATATATCATCTTCAATGACTCACTTGACAATGAGTTTTAGGTTGATTTAGGCTTATATATTATCCTTTATATCACTGGACAAATGTCCGTTTTATTTGGAGGAATAGCATTAATTTCCCTTTCATGTTGTTGCTATAAAAGGAATGTCCGTTTTCTTTATATATTATTTTGGAGTTGTTTATTCATAATGATGGAACCCTAGGCAAAGTTTTCTCCTATAAGAGTCATCACTTATGGTACCCAAACAATCAATCATCATATAACTGAAATGGAACTGAACATCTAGACTAAACCTAATAAGAGATGATACGAAGCGAGGGAGAAAGGACCAAGATTTACATGATTTGTTCTAATTTATCAAAAAGGCATCGTGAGCAAATAGACACTTTCAGTAGTATGAATGCAATTATGCATTCATAAATGCATGAATATGACCAAGAAGTCTGCAGTCAATGGAATAACAAATGACGTTTTTTTTTTTGCCTACTGCTACCTACTCACTATGTGTCTCATTTAAGTTGGTACCAGTTGCCAGTGAAGTACTAAAGCATGGCTGTCTTACACTGGCATGAAGCTACAGTGATAGTGCATTTTTAATTACATTTTCACCCCAGATAATGAATGAAGTACAGTATTCTCATGTAAGACTGTATCTTACCATTTGGCATTTATATTGGGGGTATTCTATTCTACCCTCCAATGTTTCTCTTGAAAATGTCCCCCAACTTTGATTATTGTGAAAACGCCCCCCAATGTTTTGCATTTTGTTTGCAAAATGCATCCCAAGATTTCAATTTCATAAAATGTTCTCTAAAACTGACCTTCTGTAAAATGCACGTACCTCCTTTTTCACGTGAAATTCTCTTTTTTCTTTATGATTACTTTTTGCTATTAGTATGTAAATGTAAATTCACTTGCAACAGGTAACTTCTGCAATTCCACCCCAGTCTGGGGCAACCACAAAAACTCCCTTAAAGAAACCATCTGCTGGGCAGAAGAAACCACTTGATGCACTAGGCTCATCTCCACCCATGTCCAGGTTAACCTCGTACTCTTTAAATGAGACATGGAGTGTGCCTAGAACTATAAGTTGTAAATTCTTGATTATGCCTCAGCAAAAAACAGAAGACTGCTGGTGCTTTTCTTGATCAAAGCATCGAACAGCTAAATGATTTACTGCTGTTAGTGGAGTTAATTTAAGGGTATGAACCTGGTTTTGTGCTTAATTTATGGATAGATAGTAGCTTTTGAAAAATTATATTGATATGATGCCACCAAATTTATATTTAGAGTATTTCTGATTATTCAATAGGAAGAGGAAGAGCAGTTATTATCAGGTCTGAAAGAGGATAGTCGAGCTTCAGAAGCAACTCGAAGGTTGTACAAGAAGAAGAAGACAGGTTGATATTACAGAAGGCCCCCCTTCAGAAAAACTATCAGATATCAGTTACTACCCTCTTCTACCTGATGAAATAAATGTTTCTTTCCCTTTATTTATTTATTTATTTATTTTTTAACCTTAGGAAGACATTTTGATCTGACACTTCTAATCTGTGTGTTTGTTGCAGTGTTGAATGTGGTTTGAAGACTATCGGTGGTGATGTGAGCGTTGTCTATCAATGGTAATATATATTTATATCATGTGCTTCATCTTGTCAGTAATTTATTTACTTATAATCCACAATATTTGTCAGTGTGTCGAGGAGCGTTTGAAAGTTTGATATCTTATCTGATAAGACTGTCAAAAACAGGTTAGTATAATCATGGATGCATATGTTTTATTTACAATTCCCACTACCATTTGATTGTTATCCCTCTCCCAGAGGGTTGATATTGAAAAATCTAGGCATCAATTTGTCATCACGTCGGATGTTCGACGCCAGATTTTTTCAATGAATCAGAAAGCCAAGGAAAGTGGACAAGAAGCAGCTGAAGAGACTGAAAAACATAGGAAAGTAACTGAAGTGAGTATATAAATGTTCCTCTTGCTAGTAAATTATTGGTTTGCTTCTCAATTGTTGATACATGTTTTGGTACATATCACCTCTAATTTAATGTACATGATTTCACTGCTCTGTTAATTCTCGTGTATAGTGCTTGAAGGTAACTTAGAATGAATTTGATATAAGAATCAAGTTCACAACCCCATGGTAAAATGTGATTTCATATGTAGTCAGAATATAACATACCAAAAGGGTACAAGATTAGTATGAGTTACGAAGTGACTGAAAAGTTGAGTGGCAGTTGTGATAACTTGCTACTGCTGCTGGTGTCATATATGCTCTTTTTTGGGGTGGAAATGACATTTATCTCTTTGAATATCTTATATATATTTTCCATTCTTCATCGCATTTTGAAAAATTAAAAAAATAAAACAAGAATTTCTCCTTCATTACTCATTCAAGACATCAAGCAATTATATCCATCATTATCATCGAAAGAAAAAAGACAATAGCACTCCTATTCATGGTTTTTCATTCAAATTTTAAAAAGAAAATTGTTGAGCTATTCTTCCTATTCAAAGCATCACCGAAAACTTTAATTAACATAGACTAATAGTACAATTTACATAAAAGATACAAAATTTCAAGATACCTGAAAACGGCGAGTTTGTACGTTGCAAGAAATTGAAATGTCAATCATAAGTAAAACGGTAGAAATACTTTATTAATAGGTGTGCCAATAATAATAAGCCTAAAATTAGCCACATGGCATTTTGAGAAAGGAAAAAAAAAATCATAATTGCAAGTTTAGATTAATTTGAAGATGATGATTGGATGGGTGTTTGTTTTAGTATATGATAGGACAATCGCTTTCTCTTAGATTGAAATGATGATCAGATGGTAATAGTTTGTTATATTTATTCTGGTATCTAATCAAATTGTTAAAATGTTAGTAATCTTGAAAACATATTGGTATGCTATTTTCACATGAACATATGCTAATCATCATGAAAACAATTTTGAGTAAATAAATTCAAGCTATTTGTGTTACTTATTCTATTAGTATGCTCATCGTAATGGAATTTCTCTATGCCTCCTTTAGTTCCTTATACAAGGCTATGTTTGTCCATCTGTTGTGGTATGAATTTTGTTCATTATGTATTCTTTTTAGTATCAAAATTTGATAATATTCATTTTTTAGAATATAGTCTAATTATTTGAACTAAGATTTATTCATTAAGCTTTCTTGTACCCTTTTAGATAGGGCTATCACATGCAGCCATCTAGGGCTATTACACCTTGAATATGTGAATCAAGTGCTGCTATATTTATATAGATATTGGCATCTGACTTTCTTCCTCAACGTTTGGCCTGAGATGTAAATCTAAAGAGATTTCCTGAATCAATTTTCTGTTTGACTTGTTGAATTATCCGTTTATCATATTTTGACATAATGCATGACTTGAGATGGACACTACAAAGTGTACAATAATTTCTAATATATGTTACTGCAGATGGATGGAAATACAGAAGCTGATGCAGACAAGGACAAAGAGGATCGTTCTAAAGCCACGAAGGTATCAATGATCTTTTGTGGAATTATTGCCTTCTTTTCTTTTTCACTGTAATTACTTTGTTGTATGGGCAGGTTAACAAAGAAGAAGATGATAAAATGAGAACCACAGCTGCAAATGTTGCAGCTCGAGCCGCTGTTGGCGGAGATGATATGCTGTCGAAGTGGCAACTCATGGCTGAGCAAGCTCGTCAAAGGGCTTCTGCTTCCCAGCTAGGTAAAAGTGCAAACAGTAAATCTTCACTGAACTCTGGAAGAGGTCCCAGAGAAAAACATGAATCAGAAAAGAAAGGCTCTTCCTTGTCAACATCCGGTAAGTCTGTTACCAACATATGACGCTTGATATCTCTATGCGTGTGTTCAATCCCAAGTATAAAAATGGTATTAGCAAGTGAGTATGATCTTGTTAGGAACAAAAATGGGCACTTCTTAATCAGATGATTTAAATGTTCTATAAGGATTGGATTGGGACGGTCTGATCTCGTAATAGGTTAATTGGTTTCTCAGACTAAACAAGTCATAAGGTGTCACTCTACGTTGTCCTTGGATTATATTTGAGTGAATTTGACTGATATCAATCTATCTGACTTGTGTAGAATTGAGACTTTTCGTGTCTGCTATCAACTAACCATTATAGTGATTCAGTTTNATATTTACAAAGACGATAACGACCAGTCAAGATTTCATAATAGATCTTCACAAACAAAAGGGACTAATCAATTCGTGTAGTCTTGCTTTAGTTGAATGTAATTTACAAGTAAAAAGATATTTTTTCAAGTTTATTTTACACCAGCATGGATGATACATCCGTTTAGTGTTGAATTTTGACTAAGATCCAAGTTCTCTACATCAATTGTTGGATTGACTTGGGTGCAGAAGTTTGTGGTGTAACATCGGAGAACTTGAGAGGCAATTAGCTTGGCATGGTTGGAGTGGGTAGCTTGGTAGATAGGTAGACACAACATATGATTTATTAGAGTAGTCAAACAACAACAACAACCAAGCTTTATCCCACTGGGTGGGATTGACTATATAGATCCTTCTACGTCATTGGGTTCTATCCCCTACTATATATCATATATACTTAAATAAATTTTATCTTGTTTAATTGTTGCTAACTAAGTCATTTTTGGCCTTCCTCTTCCTCATTTGATGTGCGTATTTGTCATAGTTTCATATTTCCTAACTTGAGCATTTTATTGGTTGTCTAAATACATATTCATACAATCTTAAACGTGTTTATTTTTCCTCAATAGATGAAACTCTGACTGTCTCTCTAATGCTCCCATTTCTTATTTTGTTCATCCTCGTATGTCCACACATCCATTTAACATCCTCATCTCTGCAACTCTTATCTTCTGCTCATGTGCTTGAATCATATCCCAACATTCAACATCATCTAACATAGTAGGTCTAACCGCCGTTTTATAGAACTTCCCTTTAAGTTTTAGATGTGCTTTACATCACATAGAACACCCGACACCCTCCTCTATTTCAATCACTCTGCTTGTATTCTATATAAAACATCTCTCTCAATCTCTCTATCACTTTGCAAAAAAGATCCTAAATACTTAAAGCTCTTAAATTCAGATAACTTGTCATCTCCTATCTTAATAATTGTCTCATTGTATCTAATATTGCTAAACTTAAATTTCATATATTCTATCTTTACTCTACTAAGACTAAAATCTTTCATTTCAAGTGTTTCCCTCTAAAATTCTAGTTTTACATTTACTCCTTCACGTGTCTCATCTACTAAAACAATATCTTTTGCAAACGACATGTACCATAATACTGTGTTTTGGATGTGTCCAATGTGTTCGTCCATAATTAGTATAAAAAATAGGGACTTAGAACTGATCCTTAATGCAACCCTATCTTTATCAGAAATGCTTCATTTAATCCACTGAAGTGTTCACTCTGGTCATCATACTAACACCACTCTTTTCTAGAATTCTCCATATAATTCTCTTGAAACTCCATCATAAGCTTTTTTAAGTCAATGAATACCGTGTGTAGATCTTATTTTTTTTCTCCGGATACTTTTCAATTAGTTGCCTATGAAAATATATAACTTCTATTATTGACCTTTCAGGCATGAAACCAAATTGATTTTCGATCATCATGGTCTCCCTTCTTAATCTTTTTTCTATTACTCTTTCCCAAAATTTCATGGTATGACTCATTAGTTTAATACCCCAATAGTTTGTGCAATTTTGTGCATCTCCCTTGTTCTTATACAAGGAAACTAAGGGGGCGCTTGGTATAAATTTGGCAATGGGAATGGTAATGGATTTGATTGAGGGGTGTATGCGTTTGGTGATAACCTAGCGGGGGTGGGTTATGAAATCAAGGGTATCATATCCTTATTTTGATTCCGTTTCCTGTATACCAAGCATCATCAATGGGAATGAAATAGATTTCATTCTCATTCCCACCTTCTAAACCCGCTTACCAAGCGCCCCCTAAAGTCCTTATCCTCTATTGATCAGACATTGTTTTCGTTTTCAATATCATATTAAATAATTCTGTAAGTCTTTAAATATTTTGTTTTCCTAGGCACTTCCATACCTCTATCGGATGTCATCTGGTCAAACGGCTTTTTATTTTGCATCTCATTTAAAGCTTGTTTTACTTCTAAAATTTGAATTTTAAGATAAAAATTTAAATTTCTGTACTCATTTTACCTACATAAATTACCTAAGTTAAGTTGGTCACTTAAACCTTCATTAAAAAGTTGATGAAAATATCTCTTCCACCGCTCTTTTATTTCTCCATCATTTACTAGTATTCTATTGCATTCATCTTTAATACATCGTGTTTGGATAAAATCTCTTATCTTCCTCTTTCTCACTTTAGCTATTTTATAAATGTCTCTTTCCCCTTCTTTTATATCTAATTTTTTATATAACCCTTTAAAAGTTTCATTCTTTGCTTCATTAACTACTTTCTTATTCTTTTTCTTGGATATTATATATTTTTTAAAATTTTCTCACTCTTACAAATATATAATTTAGGTTATTCATTTTTTCTTCACCTTCTTCTATACTTCCTCATTCCACCACCAAGATTCCTTATTTTGTGGTGCATGGCCCTTTAACTCACTAAATATATTCTTGACTACTATTTTCAACTTTAATACCATCTTATCACATGTCGTGTTAGAGTCGTCGTATATTTCATCTAATGCTTATATTCTATATTCTCTTTAAATATGTTTTGCTTCCAATCTTTTAATTTTTCCCACTTAATTCTAGAAGTCGTATATGTTTTCCTTCTATTGATACTATGATTGAAGCGTATATCCAATACTACTAACCTATGTTGAGTAATTAAGTTTTTTACCAGGAAGACCTTATAAGTTTTACAAATCTGTCTATCCATGTTCCTAACCATAAGAAAGTTCATTAGCGATTATTATTTTTACTTTTGAACGTGATCAAGTGTTTTTCCCTTTTCTTAAAAAAAATATTAACTAGTATAAGGTTATATGCTATCGTAAAATTCAATATAGTTTTTCCTTCTTCATTTTTGTTCTAAACCCATAACCCTCGTGCACCCTCTCATATTCCTCATTTTTCAATCCAACATACTCATTTAGATCATCTTCTATTAAAATCATTTCATTTGGCGAAATATTATGTAATACTTCATCTAGGTCGTCCCAAAATCTTGATTTGATATTTTCATTTAATCCTACTTGAGGTGCATATATACTAATTACGTTCATAGTTTCTTTTGCCACTACTATCAGAAAAAAAATAAAACATATCAGGAGATTGTCTAAGCAGCATTGACTATAGTAGGATATTGACAGATAAACCATAAAAGTCATTTAATTAGACCAATTATATTTGGTTAATTTTCCTAAAAATGAACATCCATCTTTTATCCATAATAAAATCATCTACAAAAATAAAATAAAAAATCATGTCCTGGCCCCCTAGTCTTATTGTATGTTGTCATCATTGGATGAAAGGATCATGATTTCCTACCAATAATTTACTTCTTTGAAAATGATTATCCTAATTCATACATTTTTTTTTAACCCATACTTCTCTAGAAAGCATCTACAAGAGAAAAAATTAGAATAAAAACTAAGGAGGAGGGCATAATCATACAAACCCAAATCAACATAGGCAGCAAAATTAAACACCAGTCATAAAAGCAATTACGGCACATAGCACGACCGCATTAAGTCAACCATTAACCAATTTAGTAAGAGAGTTATTAAGTTTATGTTGTTTTCATAAAGTGGTACATGAAATTAAAAAAAAATGTTTTAGGAATAAAAACATAATCATTAAATGAAGCTCAACGGAGAAAAGAATATGCAATGAATCTTAGAGGTCAAACACAATCTACTAGAACTCACACAGTTCATGAAGGTATTTATCAGGAGCTATAGATAGAAACAATTATATTGAAACTGATTTTCTACTCATTTAGTAATGAACAATAGAAAAGTTCATTCAAGAAAATGTAATATTAACTGACATTGAAAGTAAATGTATCAAATCTTGCCCATGCTAGAAAGGCAACTTTAATAGAATCCAGGCTTCTAGGATATTCAAGAAAATCTTACCATGGGGAAAACTAAAAAATGATTGCACAATATCTATCCCATGGAAATGATGATAATTTTGTTGTTAGCGAGAAACTTGTAGGTATATGATAAAATGCATAGTTGATGTTTCAGACTGTTTAAGGATCTCGCATATCATTAATTTGCAAATATTTCTCTGTAGGTTAACAGATGTGACTTATGACAAAATAAAACCATTACTAAGACAGGATGTACATCCTCACATTAACGTGTGATGCCAACGAACAAACAATTAGAAATGCAATAGAAAGTGAAGCCCACAAGCTGTGATATCATTTTTGTTTTGAAATATTGGAGGTTAAGATCTGAGTTATGGCATCAATTCTTGGCATGTATGGGGAGTGAGGTTTGCTGGCTGTATTCACTCTATCAAAAGCGGGCATTGGCCACAGCCTTATAACCATAAGCTGACTGTTTTTTCTCATGGCTTGTTAAATATGGAAGCAACTTGAACATTTCTTTGAATTTGATGCATCTTCAACATGATAAAAGCACCATACATAGAACCCTTTTAGTGACATAATTGCATTTTCATCCCTTAGCTTCCCATGATGTATTAACCAGAGTCTACAACCTTCTATGTTCAGGAAACCAAATCATGTCAAGAATGATAGAAAGTAACCAGTCACAGATGAGGAAAAGATTTGCAGAACAATACAACGGACAGATGAACAATGTCTAGTAACAACCTTCCAATTTCAGCCCTCGATGTTTCATTAACTAGAAACTTATATGTCCAAAACAGGAGCCGCAGTTTGGAAAATAAGACTGTTTATATGAGGAATGAAAACCGTCTGGTTGTTTCCAGATTCATTCATGATTGTCACTCAGTCAAAGCTTGTTTCATTCCTCGTACTCAATCAGTCGACCAGAGTCCTAATAAATCGGATAAATAAGTGAATTAAAAAAAAAAAACCCATTCCGAAAGAACTACATCTTTATCTGTCGATAGGTGATTCAACTGCCTTAAGAGTTAAGAGAGAAGTATAGACAATCCATCAAAACTCAGATTCGCAATCCAACCTCGTAGATTCTACCTTTGAGTTTATTTAAAATGTCAAGTTCATGGATTCGCAGAATAATTACCAGGCGTGCCTCTTTCCAGCGGAAAATAAAATAACAATCATATTATGGATTTAGATTTAGTATCCGTTCGAGTTTCGCACAGTTTTGAATTTACCCACCGAAAATTCCAAGTAACAGACTCACCCTTCTTCACCCGCACAAATTTCCCTGAGTGCGAACGTCGCACACGTCTCCCGCTGGCCGTAGGAGATCTCGACCCGCCTCCACCAGCCTTGCTGTAGAGTTCAGGGAGCGCCAGCTTATTGGGAGATCTTGGTGACGATGAAATCGCATCAGCGTTGGAAGCAGCAATCTTCAGCGCCTCCCGCTGCCCCTCCGTCAAGAACCCCTCTTTCCTAGGCGAGGTCATACTCTTCTCCCCGATCGCTCCACCGGCCTACACATAACCGCGACGAAACCTCATCCATCGAGCTAAAATACGCACCGAGAAGACTAAGAGGAAATCCATAGAGAGGAAGAATCAGACATCGAAGGAAAGTCACCTGGATCGGGGCTTGGCTCCGGGATCTCGAGCCAAGCGGGGGAGAAAGCCAAAGGAATCCGAAGGCTTATTACAGGGCTTGTTCGTCGTTTTCTTTCTTCTAGGATCTTTCCGGAGGCGGTCGATCTCGCTCCGGCGAAGTGGATTTGGAGGAGGAAGACAACGAAGAGAGATCGAGGAGAGAGAGCCAGAGCAGTGGTTATACCCCGATCAAGAAGGCGGTTTCGGTTTCTTGTACACGTCAAAGAGAGAGAGGGGCTGCTCGGATGTACTGAATCCCCATGGAGTTTACACGTGGCCCAATCCGGACCGGGGATGACCCGGATGGCCTCGCTCCTTTCGGGAATGGGATCCTCCGTTTCAAAAATTTCTCTGTCCCGCCTGTCTTATTTCCCGTGACGATCGATGAATCATCCGATCGTCGATCGAATATCACTGATGAATTTTGATCGTCGTACCGAATCAAATGATATCCTAAAAGAATGATGAATCGGTCGAAATAACTGCAATTATAATTTCGTCGGATTCGATTGCGAATTCGACGAAATCGTAATTGCTGCGATCTCGACAGGTTCACCGTACTCCTCAGGGTATAGTTTTGTTCAGGGCGGCGGTCGAAGGCCGCCGATGGTGTCCGATCGACGATCGGACGACTCGCCGACCGTCGTCGGGAACGGGACAGGCGGGACTGGGGCTATTTTTGGGACAAAGGATCTACCCTATCCTTCCGGACAGGATCCTCGTTCCCAGACGATTCCTTTCCCGCCGATTTAGTATTCGTTAGCGATGACTGACAAATCGTTCGATCGTCGATCGGACATCACCGATAATTTTTTATCGTCATCCCGAATCAAACGATATTTTGGGATAACAGTGAATCAGTCAAAATTGCCGCATTACAATTTCATCGGATTTAACATTGATTATAACGAGATCGCAAATACGATGATGCCCGATAGATTCACCATATCCCAGAGTATAATTTATTCGGGGCGACAATCGAAAGCCGTCGATGATGTCTGATCGACGATCAAATAATTTACTGATCATCACTAACAAATGTTACTGACGAATGAGACAGAAAAACAGGGATCTTATGTGAGACAGAGATCCGTCTCTGCTCCTTCAATGGGTTTGTTTAGTCTCAAAGACCTTCGCGGATGGGAGGAAATGCACAAGGAAACAAGTAGCTCCCTACGTTTATTTCGAAAGAGTGAATTACTTCGCATCGGGATGGGACAAACGACGGAATAGGAGATCCAAAACGCTAAAGGACAAAAATGCCCATTCAATTGTCTTCTTCCTCGAATCTTTATCGTCGACCAACCACAAATGAGATGATGAAGTAAACAAAATTACTGTGATGCAACGTAAATATAATTAATTATTATTTTAAATATTTATAATTTAATTTTTAATTAAGATTAATTATTATCTTAAATATTCATGATTTAATTTTTAATTATGATATATTTTATAAAAAAAATTTAAATAAGATACGAACCCTGAGACGCTGAACTTCTAAATCAGCCATCACGAATACTTCCCAATTTATCCTGACGATCGATAAAAAAACTTCCATAAGACTAAATCAATCATTGAATTAAAAAAAACCCTCGTTAATTATTTTTTTAATTATTTTTTTAAAGTAAACAAAACTTATAATCGTTTCTTTGCCTTCTCCTCTAATTTCCTTCCCTTTGGATAAATAAACCTCATCCAAATAAATTAAATTATAATTTCTAAAATTATTTTTCTTGAAACGGAATTGAATCCCATAAAAGCTATCAATTGAGTTGAATTCGAACTTAATTCGAGCTCCTCGCACAATTATAGGAAACGACCATACAAACAGTGAGGATTACATCAAGTCGGCATATACAAATAGTTAATGGGAGCAGGGGTTGTATGATTCCTTCCAAAAATATGCTTCCATCAAACTTGCGTAAAGAGGAAATAAGTCTGAGCAAGCCATTGATGATGATTGATGAACAACTCCTTTATCCTTATCAGGAATCTCACATGTCAAGATAATTTTTCTATATTTTTTTTTCAAAACAAAAGATATATGATATCATGTATATCAGAATTCAGAACTGATCCCATGTAAAAGTTAGAATCAATGTGATTTGCATGAGGAAGCATTAGCCTGTACTTCTCCAGTTAACCGATCCATACTATTTTCGAATTGCATCAGTTCATATATCAAAGTTGAAAGAATACTTCCTGCCTAACGACATTTCATCAGAAGTCAGTAGCGAATGACACACTCAAAAGTAAATCTGTGGTTAAATGAACATTTTCTTGCAGAATATTCTGGGCTAAAACAGAAAGACCAAAGAATTCGATTCCCCAGTTTCTGTATCTTGGCTAAAACAAACTAGTCGAGATTAATTAAGCCAAATCTGATATGAAAAAGAAGTAGACTATTTTTTCTGTGCAGTTATATGCTACCATAGGCTTGAAGTATTGTAACACACTGGTTCATGCAAAGACTTGACTTAAGAAGCACTCAATATTTGAGTGGATAGTTTACTGCCCCAGCAGTTATATGCTATCATACTTGCTTCCTGTATTCATGGTTTGAGGTTTCATATTACATGGGGAAATTTTGGTGTGCAAGGAGTTTACCATGGAATCGAAAAGAAAAGAAAAATCTTTCTGGCTCTATTGATGAGTGACCATCTCAAATGTTAAAATTGCAATTTAAAGCAGACAAGAAGCATGTCTATGTTGGAATTATACAGCAGTTAATTGACTATTCGATATCCATATGTGATGCGCTATTAGGAAGCAATACTTGCAAAAGGTTAAGGTAGTGGACACAAGAATGCTGCATCAGATGTGTGAAATTGTTAGAAAAGATAACTTATTATAAATAAATAATTAAATATCTGAGAACAATTAAGTGTAGATCCAATAAAGAATTAAATGATAGATAATAAGTTGCAATTGTACAGAGCATGAACATATTCAAAGGCGGCTAGCAAATTCTATGGCAGAAGAGTAAGGTGTAAAGGGAGAATAAAGCAAACATTAGTTGGTGTAATAACAAATGATTTAACTAATTTGAATATTATTAACAATAATAGATCAATGGAGGAAAATATTATGTAGCCAGCATCAAATAGTTTGGACAAGCGCAGCTTATGAAGAAGATTATCCTTAACTATTAGTTAGTAAATTATATTGATAATCAATGGTCTTCGTCTTGATAATAACACATAGCCATCGTGCAATAAAAGGTGTAGATATGACTTAATTTTGTTTTAGACTATTCTTTCTGCTAAAAATGGCATTTAATGCACAGGATAAAAGGAACTAGATTGGTTGATGGCAGAAGCCTGTAGAGCATCTCTCCCTTGCCAATTGTTGTCAAGAATTAAGCAGCCAAACGAGATTATGAACATACTGATTGGCCAAGTATGTGTTAAGCATTGAGCCTTCGGAGAACTTTTTTAAGGTTCGTTCAAAATCTAGTTCTCTCAGTCAGGGTTTCGGTCTCTAGTCAAAAACATATGCCGCACTATGGATCGTGTCGAGAACCAAAGGTGGTGCCAACTGGCACAAACAAAGGAAGAGGATGAAGAAATCACCCAAGGTTGCAAGTATTTTGGTTATGTTGTAAGCTAAGGGTTTGAAATCACAGGAGGAGAAAGAAAACCTACCTGGGAGCTAATCGAAGTCATCACCATCAAAAGCATCACTGAAATTGCTTCCGGAAGCCTCTGTGAAGGTTCTCTGGTGTACCAGCATCTCAGCCTTTGCTGGCACCTTGTCCCATGTCTAGAATGTAACATCTTGCTTGATCGAACATCATTCAAAACGACACAAGATTTAAAACCATGTGTTTGAGTTCAACAAAGAAAATGGAATCACAGGACTGCCCAATCAAGAGGTCATTAGCATTGCTTTTTTATAATTGTTTACCCTTTACACAAAGCCTTTTCAGGTCCCTGAAAATGCCATTTTGGATCCCAAGTACAGAATTTATTTGCATTAGTCTAGGGAGAGTTAAAGTAGTACTCTATTCCATAGTAGAGAACATGTGAAGTGTGAAAGTTGGAATTTTTTTCCTTACCAGACCCAATCCACAAGGAAAGGTCGGCTTTTAGCAATCTGTACAATTTTCTCCTCGAATCTCCTGATCATACTACATAATCGTAGTAAACCAAGAAAAGAGTATCTGGAATGATCAGTGGCAAACTATCTATATACCTGTATAAGCGCTTCAAATTATCGATCTCCAAGGTCATTGAATCAACCACATCGCTCTTGTTCGTAAGCACCCACAGGTCTCTCGAGCGCACTCTCTTAATGCTTCCTCTACAGAAGGGGCAGGATTGAGATCTCACATTCCTGCAAAAAAGCATATTCACAACTTGTTTAGCAAACATAGAAACTGAAATAGTGGATAACACGGATGCAAACGAACTGTTTACCAGTCGCGATAGCATTTCATGCACATGGCATGGTTGCAGTTTGGCAGCACCATCTTGGTGCAAACTTCCAGACAAATGCCACATTCATCATCTCGGTCTGAATCCTTGTTGAAAATTTTCTTCCAGTCTTCTGCCCTTTTCCTACCAACTATCTCTTTTGCTCGGACTCTCTCTTTCGACAGTTCTCTCTCTGCTAAATTACCTTCAAGCTGTTGAAGGGAAGGATATATAATACCTGCAGTTTTAGTTCAAGACAGTAAAGATGTGTAAGACATTAAAACTATGTGCTTCGAGAATCATTAGCACACGAAAAAAGTAACTTGACTTCAGATTACACACCATAGAATTCTCGAATACTCGCCCTTCTTTCGAAAGTAGATATGGTGGTCACGCCATCCGCATAAACCTGCAAGACTCACCCTTTCATTACCTTGCACGTCCTCAAAGTCATTTCTTTTTCAACGTTTATGTGAGGAGTTGTTAGAAGAGTACCTTGTAAACAAGTATTTGAAAAAGCCCTAAATGGCTAGTTAGAGCGTAAGAACAAGTGCAGTCCAACCACTGCATTAGGTAAACAAAGAAGGGCGCCAAGGGGCTACACGACAACCTCATCTGAAGGCAAGCACCACCATACGTTCTTTGAACAGCATCCGCCCTGCAACCCCCAAACTACTCATAAAAACCAACCCTCGATTCGATTCCAAAATCAGAAATTTGGGGCAAATGTTTGATAACTATCCTTCGATTACTGAAACTAAACAACTGGGAGAGAAAAAACAACATATGAGACATGAAAGAGGGAGCAGAGCTATTACAAGGTGTTGGCGTGGTTGATGTCGGCTTCAAGGGCTTTGAGGGAGCCTCTGAAGGATGGCGGCCTGGGGACCAACTGGCTCTGAAACATGGCTCCGGAAACCGCACCAAATCCTTGATGAAATCGAGAAGAGAAGAAGAGTCGAAGAGGGATTACGATCCTTCGGTGCAGTCGCCTTGCGCCTTGATTAAATAGAAGAGAACGAAAAAGGAAGTGGACCACAGTGGGAAAGGCAGGAAGAAAAGGCCGTTCCTGCCATGGAAATATAGCAATTAAACAAATAGATAAACAGAATAAAGGAAGGAACATGGACATGGTACGGCAGCGAAAGGAAATTTGCCACCATAAAGTAGATTCAGCGATAAATTTAATATTTTAACTAAATATTTTTTTAAAAAGAAATATCATTTGCATCCTAAAAGATTAATTTAAAAATAAATTGTTCTAAACTTTTCAGAAATTTAGAGGGCGTTTGGTTTATATTTTTCAGTCTATTTTTTATTTTCATTTTATATAGAAAATATGGTTTTCTGGAAAACATATTTGGTTTGTATTTTCTAGCTTTGTTTTCTAGAAAAAAAATATAGCGTTTTCTGGAAAACTGGAAAATGAAAAAAAATCATTTTTCAGAAAATTAAAAAATACGATTTTCTGAAAAATGAAAATGTAAAATGAAACAAACCAAACACCCCCTTTAATATTATTTTATCTTATTTTAATTCCCTAGTGATTTATGTAATTATCCCATTCTTTTATAAATATACAAATTAAAAATATATACTTTTTCTAAATTTAACGTATTTAAACTAAAATATAATATATTATATCAAATTAAACATACTTCTTTTTTCATTTATCACGGCAAAAACAAAAACTCTTTATAGTTAAAAAATCCAAAATGATATATAATACCTCTTAAATTTGGTATTATTTAATTTTAATTGAATATATTTTTTATTTAATTGAGTATGATTTTTTTCTCATGAGAGATCAATTCGGAGTTTGTATTAATCGATTAAATTAAGCTGAATCAATTAGATGATTCTAATTAAATGGTACATAAATTATATTTTATTTTAAATTTTTATATTAAAACAATAAAAATAATTAAGTAAATCGGTTAAGGAGTCAAAATATCAAAGTAAAGAAAAATGTACAAGCAGAAAATATGAAATAAATTTGTTTTTGACATTAAAATCGAATCGAACCGGATTGGAAACAATGAACCTTTAAGAAGAGCCAGAGCTGGCCGGTCCAAATCTGCTCTGTTTTTTGTCTCTCTGTTTTCTCTTATGAAAGAGACTGCAATTAATGGCCTTTACCAACTAAAGAGAAACTTTTTCAAAATGCTTCTACGATTTTATTGATTCGAAAATATTTTTAAAATTTTGAATTTCATTAACAAAATATTTTATCTCCTTTAATAAGAAAAATATGTAGTTTGGGGTCTTTCGATGGCAAAATAAAATTCCCAATTGGTATTTGATATTAGAAGTATTTTAAAAACACATATTTAATGATGGAGTTGAGAAACAGGAAGTTGCGTATTTGTTTGTTTATTTTTTTTTTATTAATGATGGCCTTTACCAAGAAATCTTTGTTTGATCATAATCTTTGTTTTGGTTTGACTCAAGCATGCTTCTTCTGTCTTCTTGGTGTATGTTTGATCACGAGGAGTACTTTTATTATAATTTATTATTATATAAATTTAAAATTTCTAAAACCTAAGTAATTCATTTATTTATCGAATGAAATGACAATGAAATTAGATGGCTTAAACCTTATCATGAGATTAGTTTATTACAATAAAAAAACGGTGATTTCGCTAGTCCGTGTGTCCCTCATCATTGCTCTCACAACTTAAGTGGTAAACTAACTAAATATTCATTAATAAATTTAAAATTCAATTTAAATAATATTTATAAATCATATTCGCGAACAACGTTTATAAATCATGTTCATTAATAAAATTATTATCATGTTATTAAAAATACTCTTAAAATAAATAAATTAGATTGAATTATTAAGTTCAAAACCCGATCAAATAAGTAAAAATTTTAAATAATTAAATAAATTTAAATTGAAAACTTAATAATATTTAAATGGAACAAACATCATGAAGTTTAAATTGAAAACTCGATAACATTTAAATAAATCAAGCTTAAACTAAACTCAAATTCATTAAAAATAAATCAAATCAAGTTTGAATAATCATTTAAATAACTTGATTAATTTTAGGCTCAACTTAATTTAGCTCAATTACCTTATTAAACAAGTTTAATTATCTCAAACCTTGGCCCGACTTAATTTATTTACGACTCTACTCACAATGAGATAAGGAAAAAAAAATCATGTACTCGTGAAAATCGATCATTGCCGAAAGAAGTAATTCGCCCAACTCTATTATACGGTCTACAATATCTAATTCAACTATATATTTCAAAAAGATAAATAAACAATTAAAGTTTTCATGCATATTGTTTAAGTTAATCGTTAGGTTTTATGCCTTTACGCAATGATTATTGATTGTATGAACCTGCCTTGATTGCATAGAATTTGTTAAGCCAGCAGGCATGGAACCATAAAATATATTTGATCCTGTCACGAAACGAGGTGGACGTCCCAACCGCTGAGTGAGCCTCCGGGGAGTACGAAGTCGTTGAGGTGGTCTACCGAGCTGGATCGCCTCTAGCTTGCAAAACAGAGACCGTTAGAACCCACCGGGAAAAGTCCTCGGCCAGGCACTCCGGCGGTCAAGCCAGTACTCGAATGTGGCAATGGAAAGCAATAGAACAGTATGGAATTGTACTATCGCGCGTACCTGAGAGATGCAGAGTGTGGAGACTTACATAGTCGGGGAAGCTGATAGTTCCTGCCCCGCCTGCCACCTGCTGTCATATAGCGAGGACAAGGTGATGTATACCCAGAGGTGACAGGATAAAGTGACATATACTGTATTAAGGAAAGGGGCACTGTCAACTTAATGGCTGGTGTAGATAGGCGTCGCTCGACCTGATACCGGTGTAGGTGGTCGCAATATGGGGGGACAGGGTATGACAGGAGGAACAATACCTCAGCGTGATATCCGTCATTCGAGACCAGGATGACTCCAGTCCTGCGCCAACCCCGTACAACTTCTAGTAGTCTGGTGTCAGGGAGTGGCTGTGTCTGCTAGGGTCGGCTGAGGGCCTATGAGGGTACCGACTGTGGCACTGAGTGACGAGGCCGGCTGAGGGCCTATGAGGGTACCGATTGGGGCACTGAGTGATGAGACCGTCAGTAATGCCTCCTCTAGTTCGGGCTTACCCTCGGAACGTGTTCCGCCACGCGTCGACGGGGAGGCGATCCTGGAGGGGCATCTGAGCCTGGGTCATATCGACTCCGAGGAACGTGGGCTGCCGCGCACCCGATCGAAGGACTTGACCCGCGCGACATCTATCCAACGGGCCTTTCTGGCCCTCTAACCATCTTCCTTCTGACTAGGCACCAGATTGCCGGGCCAAGCTACATGCAAGCTGGCCCGAGATCAATATTTTTTAAAAAAAAAATGCATTAGACCTAATTAAGAATCAAAGCACACAAGTCACGGAACATTTAAAGATCCATTCATGATTTAATTTTTTTTTTTTCATTGAACATTGTTTTTCATAACTAAATGTTAAAAAAGGACAATTAAAAAAAATTACGTGAAAATTATATCTTATATTATATTTTTGTAAACTAAATAAAGAAATAGCAATTCCATCAACATTTATTGTGGATGAATAAATATTCTACGAAATCAATTAATTCATTTAGAAAAGGAAAACAAAAAAAAATGTTGACCAAAGTTAACCCATTTCATCAGCAATGTCGGTAGACCGAGATTAGTTAACCCATTTCATCAGCTATGTCTTTAGACCAATATTTTGACTTTTATTTCGTCAATTAATGTTAATGCCAATGTCATGATCCTTCTTCAATTATGTCACAAATTTGACCATCTAGATAACGAAAAGAAAACTTTTTATTTTATAAGTTTAGGGTCCAAACCCCACTTAAGTTTTGGTTCGATTCCCAACTACTACGTATTTACAGAAATTTTTTAGCGATAGGTGGAAAACTTTCGTGTGACCGGACCGATCGTCCGAGATTGATTGAAAAAACCTCATTAGTCATAGAAAACTTTTTATTTATCATGCCTTGATGCCATGTCATTAGGAGAGTTTTCATTAAATCTTGTTAAATTTAAATTTTGTTTATATATATATATATTAGTTAAAAAATCATAATTATTACAAATATGAATTTTATTTATTCATCTAATGTTCATATTATAATAATTAAAAAATTATATTAAACTTATTTTATTTAATAACATTCATATCAATCATGATACACTCAGTAAAAAAATTCAATAAAATATTCAGTGAATGACGTGACACTTTACATGCACACGTCCGATTATTACTCGGACACTATCAGCTACCTTCGGTCATCGCTCCAAATCAAACTATACTCTGGGGGGCACGGTGAACCCATCGGGGATCGCTGCATACAAAATGATACGTCATTCACTGAGTTTTTCCTTAAAATTTTTCACTGAACATATCATTTTTCTCATTCATATTATAGTAATTATAAATCATAATTGTTACCATTTGAACTTATCTTTTTCAATAATATTCACGAGTAATGATTGGGACAATGAATTTGGGACAGTGAATGGGATAGTGAATGACGTGCAATTAATGTGTACACGTCCGATCGCCGATCGGACACCACCGATGGTCTCTGATTATCGTCCTGAATCAAACTATACCTTCGGAGGACGATAAACTCGTCAGGATTGCCGGCAACGGTGAACCTATCGAAATCGACGGTCAATGATGCGAGATCGCAATTGTGGCGATCCCCGACGGGTTCACCGTGCCCCCCAGAGTATAGTTTGGTTCAGGGCGGCAGCCGAAGGCCGTCGGTAGTGTCCGATCGACGATCGGATATGCACACAATAATTGTCACGTTATTTACTGTCCTATTCATTGTCCCAAATTCACTGTCCTTATCATTACTCAATATTCACACGGTAATATCTTAAGACTAATAACTACTATAACAACACTTATAATAAATATGAAATCACAATTTATTTTATTCATACAATTTATAAAATATCGTATGTGATAAAAGATAATCGATATAAAATATGGTATGTGATAAAAGAAATTAATGCCCTATTTATAATAAATATCCTATTTTTTTTATAAAGAATAGGATTGCTTTTTTATTTTTGTTCCCAAAAAATAAATATTAAATATTTTTTTAGATATGAATGAAAAACATTTAAAGAAAAAAAATGATGATTAACCAGAGACAAATTGAATTTAAGATGACCGACTCCACCTCTGAAATTTTTCATCGGTTATCAAGATAAATCAGAAGCGCTCGTGGTGAGTAGTCTAGAAGCCCAGCATCTAGAGTTCGTGCTCTATTTGGAGAAAAAAATTTTATAAAATGCGTCGTAGTTGGGGATAGATAATTTTATTTCGAGGATTATAATCTGCAGGAGTGTAATCAAAGTCGTGGAATCTGATCGGAACCGTTTGTAATTAATTGGGAAAGCATCAACGGCCAAAATCAAATCCAGAAAAATTTGCATTTTCCCACCGCGAGAATCGCCGTCACCGCGTCGCGGCCGCTCGCAGTAATCGCATTACCACAGCCACGAAGGTCGAAACCATTCCCTCCTCCGCCCACCGTTTTCTCCTCCCCGACCGCGATGCCGCCGCCTCATCATCCCTTCTCTACCTCCTCCTCCACACTCCACTCTTCCTTCTCCTTCGCGATCCGTCTATGGCCGCCAAGCACACCCCGACGCACTACGTATTCCTCCTCGGCATCGTTGTCCTGGTCGCTGTATTCCTCCTTGGAGACTATCTCTGGGCCTCCACCTCCTCTTCCCGCTCCCGATCCTCCTACGCTCCCTTCTGGTCCAGATCGTTGGATCTCTCGCTCGGCCGCTCCATTCCTGGGCCGAAGGAGGTGAGATGCTTCTTCGTTCGCGTTATAGAAAGTTCGGTTTTTGAAATATGGATTATTCTTGGAGGAATTGGTTTGCGTGCGATGCAATTTCGGTCATTTCCTTTCCGAATTCGAGCTCCAGATCATTTGTTGCTGCCATGTCAAAGTTATTATGTTTATTTTATTCTTCGTCTTCTAGAGGATGATATTGCTGCTAGGATTGCCATATCGGTGAAACTAAAGTTATTGTTTCAACTTATTCTTAGAGATGTTTCAACTACTTCACCTACTTATGCAACGAATGATCACTTCTTTCTTACATGCCATATTCTGTTCTACTATGAATAATATAGCACATTTTATGAAATTTATTTCGGAAGAAGGTTGGATTATTCTTGGAGGAATTGGTTTGCGTGCAATGCAATGAAATGCTGATTATTTTCCAATCGAGTCTGGGCTTCAGGTCCTTTGTTTCTGCAATAGCAAAGTTTTTCCATTTTTATTTCTACAGGATACTAATGTGGATTGCTATATCAGAGAAACTAAACTGACTGTTTCATATTATTCTTAGGCGTGTTCAACTACTTCACCTTGAAACGATTAATCATTCTATTTATATATATTAGTTCTCACTTGGATATCTTATACTAATGTGGATAATGCAGCTTATTTATGAGATTTAGTTTGGAAGAAGAGAATAATTCTGTCAGGACTCCTACGTGTTGGTTTTTGGAACTCATTCACCCTGATGATGACTCGTTCAACAAAACAAAGGGACATTCAAGCATTTCAAAGGACATTTACTGCACTTTTAACACCTTCATTCTAGCCTTTACTTTAGAGAAGTTTTCAATTTGGATTTATTCCATCCGATTCAAAGCATAATTTTTCTAGATTGACAATAACGTCTCTAATTCTGCCAAGACCTTCCCAATTTAATTAGTCAATAGTTTGAATGATGGCTGTGATGACTACAGAATGAATGATTATGCATTCGTTGCATTTGCTTGACTTCTTTTTTATGTTATGGTCTTTTATCCATATCAGTTTTTTCTTTTTCTCCAACAACTGCTATTTACTAGACAAGCAGAAAGCACAAAGTTAATGGATTTTTGTTACATGGTTGTGGAATGTGGATGCTCAAAACTGGATGGTTGAAGGCCCTTGCAGAATGCCATTGCATTTTCATGCTTTGCAATTTATTTTGGCTGACCATCAGCTTCAAGAATCTATGTTTTTTTTGTTTTTTCATTTTTCTTAGTACTACTGTTTTGCCTCTTTTTTCAAGTTCTGATTATTAGAATGTGGATTCAACAAAATAATTGTTCCATACTTTTGGTAAGTTCTGCAATCAAATAACCATAACTTTCTGCTTAAGAACAATGTTTCTGTGGCATCTCCATATATGCTTAAATTGATGATCTGTTTCTTCCCTTGCAGCCAGAAACAAATACTGAAGGTCTAAAAGTGTCGATTAAATTTCTCAATGCAACGTATACTGATATTCCAGCACGAGATTTGGTATGGGAAGAGATGCCTGAAGCACCTGTACCTCGTCTTGATGGGGCTTCTGTACAAATCGAAGATCTGCTGTATGTATTTTCTGGATATGGCATCATTGATTATGTAAGAGCATTTGAAATTCCTATATCTTTTTTCTTTCTTGTAGATTTAATGCATTTATATTTTGCGTTTTTTCATTTCTCCAAGAAACAATCTTGGCAACACGGGCCTTATTTTTGCTTAGTGTCTATTCGCTCATCTATTAGGCATTAAATGGTGAATTTGTTGCATCACTTCAAAACACACCATCTTATATCTCCTATATATGGAATTAAATATGTCTTATTGTTAAACAGATTTCTAACGAAGATAGTATAGCTGGATTATTAGGATGAACTTGCCCATTGAAAGGTTGAACTATTTTATAGTTTCATAATCAAGTTAATATTTTTGCCATCCACTCGATAATAGCTGGAACACGTTTAAGACTTATGGTCATATCCTTTTGACATTAAAAACGAATCTA
The DNA here is from genome assembly GCA_024364735.1 of Boesenbergia rotunda. Taxonomy (NCBI): domain Eukaryota; kingdom Viridiplantae; phylum Streptophyta; class Magnoliopsida; order Zingiberales; family Zingiberaceae; genus Boesenbergia; species Boesenbergia rotunda. Next base: position 364,970 of record JAGFNQ010001042.1, read on the forward strand.
TTCAGTGTGATAATAGAGCTGCTGCAGACCTTATATCATGCAGTATTATACCTCATGTCATAAATATACAGTTTGATGTCTACTTGCTATCATCTAGTTAGTATTATTATCGAAAGGACTATATAATGTTACAACAAGATCTTTTTCTTGCCTAATTAGTTACTTTGTTCTGCAGGCCAGCATATGAATATCTTCAAGTAAATATCCCTAAATGTTATAGTAATTAAATGATAAAAAATTTATATGGTTATTGCTCTTCACTTTCATTTTTTTTCAAAATTTAATTGTCACAGAAATAATGAATTTTCTAAGTTGGTCGCACAAATTTAGTTGCTTTCAGTAATAATAAGGATTTTTTTTGGTAGTTACTTTCTGACTTACCCCTAAATTCTGATGCTTTTTTGTTGCTTTCATTCTTTAGGTGCATTCACATTGTGATATATTCAATTTCACAAACAATACCTGGGGTGGAAGGTTTGAAACACCAAGAGCAATGGCAAATTCACACTTGGGAATGACAACAGATGGTAGATATATTTATGCTGTCACAGGACAGTATGGCCCACAGTGTAGAGGCCCTACAAATCGCAACTTTGTGTTGGATACACAAACAAAAGAATGGAATGAATTGCCCCCGCTACCTCTTCCTAGGTATGCTCAGTTTAGAACACTATATTTATCATTAATACCTGTGCTTTTTTCGTCCATTACATCAACCATAGAAGTATTTATGTTTTTCTAATGCTATAATTCACTATAAAAATTTGACTAAACATTGAAATAACTTAATTTGAACCTTTTGGTTTTCAGATATGCCCCAGCAACTCAACTTTGGAGAGGCAGATTGCATGTTATGGGTGGTGGCAAGGAGGATCGCTATGAACCTGGATTGGAACACTGGAGCCTTGCAGTAAAAGATGGCAAGGCATTGGAAACAGAATGGAGAACTGAGATACCAATACCACGTGGTGGTCCTCACAGGTAGTACCATAAAATTGACCACTACATGTATTATTAAAATTTTAGGTATCTGCTTTTCTACTGAAAATGTAGAAAATTTGCCATAAAACTATAACACTTACATTCACTATTAAAATTTCTGTCTTTCTAGTGAAAATATAATCTCAACCTTCAGCTACACATCTTAATTTTGAGAAAAATCAGGTTCAACATAAACGCAGCTACCAATTGACATTCAAGTATCTTAAGCAATTTAAGCTATTTGGAAAATCACATGTCCATATTGTTAAGAATTATCAACTCATGAAAGTAATATGTTTGATTGCACTTGTATCCTTACATCGCATTATTCTATCATAATTCTTCATTTTCATGTTGCTCAATGGTAAGAACATCTATTATTAATAACTTTTTTGTGTTACTGACTTGAAGCATTTACTAGTTGCACTACCATTACCTCATGTTCACTATATTGAAATTTTGCTTAAATTATTTTGTCAAACACTACAAAGTGTGTTTGCTTTGAATTGTTATCTTAGATATTCTTGTGGTTCTTTTGTCAGTAAAACACACCCTTTAGTTATAATAGCAACCTAACTTAGAATTTTTTCCCACACAAGTCAATAGTCTATAACTCAAGTGTGGTCTGAGTTATTTTTTCTATTTCTGCTGGTATAATGTGCTTTCACTTCAGGGCATGTGTAGTTGCAAATGATAAACTGATAGCTATTGGCGGTCAAGAGGGCGACTTCCAAGCCAAGCCAGGATCACCTATTTTCAAATGTTCACGGAGGCATGAGGTACTGACATATTTTCTCACAATTGACTTGCATCAATTCAGGTTAAGTGATTGTATGTCATCTATACTAAACTATAATAACTATATAGTACTAAAGTCGTGTTTTACGTTTTCTCACAATATAACAAATGTGTCTTTGCGTAGCAAAATACATTATAGCCATAAGTGATGGATCATGAGGATGCTGTAAGCTATTATAATGAGCTAGATCAATTTAGAAATCTTTTAAAATTTTAGACTCAAAAAAGTTAAAACGGTTTTAAATTGATCCCCAATTGTCAACGGATTTAAAAATTTGTAGCCTTGCTTAGAGGTCAAGGATTCCATGCAACCTATCAATCATAGTGAGGATTTTGATAGCTAGATGGTGGTGTTTCTTAATGTCGTTATTTCTCTTATCCAGGTGCAATATGCTGATGTTTACTTGCTGGATGATGGAAAAGAATGGAAGCAGCTACCTCCGATGCCAAAACCAAATTCCCACATAGAGTTTGCTTGGGTACTTGTCAACAACTCGATTCTTGTTGTTGGCGGCACAACATTGAAGCACCCTATTACCAAAAAGATGATTCTAATTGGTGAGGTCTTCCGGTTTGATCTACATACCCTGGTAAGAGAGTTGTCTCTTTCTTGTTTCACGACTTAATATTCTTTCTCATATAAGTTAACAGCTACAGCAAACACTAAATGAATTATAACTAGTCAAGATTAATTGAACAGATTTTCTCTTATGGTTTAATTGGAAGTAGAGGGAGATCTAATCCAACTGATCTTTCTCTGAAACAACAGAGAGATTTAGTGCTAGTTTCAACATTCAATGATCAAGAAAAATTTTAACCAGGAATCAGAAAATCAAATATACAACTATTAAAACTTGACTGAAAATTATTCCTGCATACATGGAAGTTTGTATAATGTTTTTGGCTTTTGGAAAAATGTTTTAACTTGTTAATTTATTATTATTATTATTATTATTTTGCTATGTTTAGTCATGAATAAATGTTTTGTACATCTCTCTGTGTTTATTTTCACATAAGAGTCTGCCTGGCAAAGCCCACAATCAACCTTCTGTATAACTCTCCTCTAGCTTAAAAACAAATCACGTAGCATCTTCAGTATTTCTTTGATTGTCTGTGATTACTGTCACAATCCACTTGAACAACAGAACTACTTCATTAACTTATCAAATCTCTACTTAAACCCGAGCATGTAGCAATTCATCATTCTAAGTTTAAAATTATCTTTCATTTGCTCACAACTCACCTTCTATGACTGTACTAGGATCTCAAATTATTCTATTTACCATGAATGTGTTATGTTGTATGATGTTAACTTGCTCTTTTGTGATTCTAATATGCGCAGAAATGGTCAGTAATTGGGCGCTTGCCATTCCGCGTCAAGACTGCTTTGGCTGGTTACTGGAATGGCTGGCTGTATTTCACATCTGGTCAGCGGGACAGGGGGCCAGACGATCCCTCTCCAAGGAAAGTTATTGGGAGCATGTATAGATCTAAAATAATCTTGTAACCACAGGATTGTTTAGATACCCATAAATTGGTCTTAAAATAAGGTCATTTAATTGTATGTTTTCTAATTCAACAATTTGTATACCCAAGTTAAGATCTTGTAGGTATTTTCTGGCCTTTCTCTTCCTTGTGCGAAAGGGGGAAAGGGGCAAATACATATAGATGCTTCACTTACCATATCAGAATCTCATAAAATGTTTCAAGTTTTGTATCAATAGAAGTTCTTCTTATTTGGAATTGCAGTGTTCATATGATTGTAGTTGACTGGCACATCCTCATCTTTCGAAACTGATTACTTAGCCAAGTCAATGCTTGATTTAGATAAAAAGCAGTGAAGCTGCTATGCTCAAATGATAGATTTTTTCTATGTTTGGATATAAACGTGAACTTGGAACACGCTTCTTATGAAATAATTATTCACTTGTATCTTTTATAGCTACTGTTTACATCATTTCAAGTTGTCATCATCTTGCTTTGTTATTGTTGAAGAATATAGTGTTGTAGTTCTATAGATTGAATCATTGCATAAGTCATTTCTCATGCTCTCTTCAAGCCTCTATCAAAGTTATGGTTGATTAAATTTGATATAAGTTTTCATTACTTTGAAATTTATTAATCTGATTTGTAATCAAAATATCTGACCTATCAAAGTTTTACAATCCTAGCCTTTGTCATTGTTGAAGAACATCGCATTATATTTTAGCATGGATTTTAAGTTCCGACTATGAAATTACTAGTGTTATTAGTTCCAACTATGTCTTAACCATTATCAACAATTGTAGTATTATAGATCTATTGATAATTTGCTAAAGGGCCACTTTTGGTGTTTTCTTAGAATCTCTATAATTGACAAGCACCAATCCAATGGTATGTAAGTTTAATATTTACAAATTTCTTGATGTCTAATGATTTTCATAACAACATTCAAGCTTCATAATGATATCTTATCATTTGCCCCTGAGATAGTGTGTCGTGGTTAAGTCTTCTAATGATATAGTAGACATCTAGAGTTCAAGACTTAGTTGCAACGTATTATGGAGAATTTTCTCCTTCATTGATAAGAGTTTATTTATGTTCGTTCAATATACACAAGATTAATTAAATAAACAAGCTTAAATAGCTCATTAAATTAAACAAACAAGCTTGTAAATAAGTTTGAATTAAGTTCAATAACCAAACAAACAAGTAAAAGTTTCAAACAATCAAATAAACTTGAATTGAAAACTCAATAACATCTAAACGAACCAAGCTCGAACCAAGTTTGAATTAAGAGCTCGATGACATCTAAACGAACCAAGCTCAAGCCAAACTTCAAACAAGCTCAAGCTCATAAAAAATAAATCAAGTCAAGCTTGAATAATCATTTCAAAAGCTTGGTCCATTTTAAGCTCGGCTAGGCTTGGCTCAGTTGTCTTATCAAACAAGCTTGAACACTCTAAAGCTCGGCTTGGCTTGTTTACAACCCTAAGCGGACCCGAAAACAATAGATGCTGGGATAAGACTTCATGTGCACTTTTTCAATTTATCCAAGTGATTGGTGGGAAACTTCCATCGGTCGGATTGGCCACCTCAGGATTAGTCGAGCCGAAGACTTAGATATCTTATGCCAATTAAAAATAATAAATAATAAATAAATAACATCTTATCATTTTTATACTCAATTATGCCTCTCCTTAACACAAACAAATTCTCTAGATCTTGCGATTTAGTAATATTTGTTAATCCTATTCTTTTATATGTAAAAATTATAATCATAGCTAAACCACCAACTAAATTTAACTCAGCACTTGATCGTTTGTGCTTTATCCAAATCCACCAAAACTTTAGGTGTTTATTTTGTTCAATCTATTCTAAATCACAAACGAACCAACTACAAATATTTTTATAAAAACTAAATAGTATCATTTATTAGGAGAAAAAATTCCCAACAAATAGTTTTGTTTTTCTAAAATTTCATACAAGCTTCAAATGTTTCGACAAATGGTGCAACTCATTTAACTAAGAACCAAAAGGCCAGTGTAGTAGAAGCATTTCAATTTAAGTAACATCGAAATGTTACAAAATAGATTTCACATGGTTTTAGTCTCTTTTAAAAAGCTTTTATCCAAAATTATTAATTATGCAAATCTCAACTACATTCTCCCAACTCCTTTGAAAAAAAGAGATTTGATCTTTAACTCTAGAACATCAACTGAAGGGCACAATAAAATTAGAGCGATTAACTAAAATTAACGAAGACGATATCGGCATCAATGATGATCAATTTGGCCAATCCTTTCGGATCTCAAAGTAGTAGTGCATATCCAGGTAACACTTGCCATCATCATCCACAAACTGAAACAAAAATAATAACAATAAAATTCTAAAGATTTCTCAAAAAAAAATACGAAGAAATAAATAAAATCGAAGCAATTAGTATACCTTCGTTCTCGCACTATAAGTTCCCCTTGCAAAGTAACCAGCAGGAGTCGTCTCTTCTTCTAGTTCATATGTGTAAGGCTCCTTTTGAGGACTAAATGTTCCCAACATCACTTTATTACTCTCGACTAAACAAACATTTTTCAATCGATAATAGTTAGAAAATTATATAATTCAATAGTTTTTCGTATGAATATCCGCAAAAAAAAAATGGTAAGACTTACCTTTTACTCCGGTTTTCCAAACTGTGTTAGTGTATCTAAGACCAGAAACAATGTTATTAGTGACAGTGAATGAAAATTTGAGACGGTATCGACAACCATCCTTGAGTGCGAATGCGAAGCCCTTTGCATCCGGCACGAAGGGAATTGGCAAAGCTAGATCGGGTCGGTCGGGGCTCAATATGGTCAGCTCCTGAAACTCCACATTCGGTTCAAGTACCTCTGGAAACATGAACATGAATCAAAAGTACTAGAGATAAATAAAGAACTTCGCAAGAATCCTTAGTAAAATACCCCCAACATCAGTAAGATCAACGCTTCCAAGGAGTTGCTCCTTCCACTTCCTCAAGCTCTCGTCGTCCTATGTATAGTTTCGGCGAGAAATGCTATCTCATCATCGAACTTTCGATATTGAATATATGAGCAATTGTATGCAAATCAAATAATTAAGCACCTTGTCCATCTCCAATTGTTCCTTGAGCCCAATTTGCGGACCGAGCAAAATAGCTCGCTTCTCATCATCATCTTCACCTCCGGCGCAATCATCCTCGGAGACGATCGAGGTAGAGCTTAGCTTGCGAGCCATCTTGTCCTCATCATCACTAATATTTTCCTTCTCCTTATCCATGGGTACCAAAATGACAATGGAGGCCTATCGAGTCCTTTTGGTCTTCTCCTCTCGTGCCTAACCTTTAATGAATACGCATAGCGCAAGGAGAGGAAGAAGAGGCTTTTGGAGGGAGAGGAGGAGGTAGATTTACCACAAATGGAATGATTTTAGTGATGGAAATCAGGAGAGCCATTGGTGAAACATGAGCAAGAAGTGGCTATGAAGGGGCTCTAAATGGGACAAGTGGTAGGAGGGTAAACAATTCAATCTCCCTTCTGTTTATCTTAATCAATATTTTAGTACTATCCTAAAATATATGTTAATTACCATTTCAAATTATTGAAAATAAATACTTGAAGCAAATACTTTAATTAGGATGTATTTGATTCAAATTATCATGCATAATTTTGATTAACTATGTGATTACTAGATAATCACATTACTTGAATTTTGAGAATAAAACAAAATCTAATGTTGTTTGGTAGTTCAACTTTTGGAATACTCATTTTAAGAACAAAATTGAAAAAAAAAAATTGGGAATTTTTTTTGTTAACCATGGATTTTCGGGTTTGTTATAAGGCTATATCGTTAGCACGGGACTAGGGGCTCCAAGTCTATTGTAAGGTTGAATGTCTTCTTACTGAGGAGTCATAAAAAGAATCTTTAGGCTTGTCATAAGGCTGATTTGTGCCTATCGTAATCCAAACCTGTTGTAAGACTGAGTGACATCCGAATAACTAGTCGGGGAAGAAATTGCCAAGCCTATCATAAGGCAAATTTGTGCCGGTCGTAAGGTTATCTGAGCATGTCGTAAAGCTAATTCAAGCCTATCATAAGGTTGAGTGACCTCCGACTAAGGAGTCTGGGAAGAAATTAAATCGCCGAGCCTATTGTCAGGTTGATCACTAATGTAGGGCTAGGGGCTCCGAGCTTGTCGTAAACCTAATCGCTTCCAACCAAGAAGTTAGGGATAGAATCTCCGAGCTTATCGTAAAGCAAAATGATAAGTCGTTGGAGATCCAACTGAGAAGTCGCTGGATATCCGACTGAGAAGTCAATGGAGAATTTCGATTGAGAAGAGATTGAGCCTTGAAAAGGACAATTACTGATGGATGTTGCTGGTCCAAGAATAGTGGATAATATAAGTGCTCGATCCCGACTATGCCCCAGTCGGAAGAGATTGAGCCCGGAAAAGGATAATTGCCTATGGATGTCAGTAGTTCGAGACCAGGGGATAATATAAATTCTTGATCTCGACTATGTCTGAGTCAGGAGAGATTGAGCCCTAAAAGGATGATTACTGATGGATGCCGCTGGTCTGAGACCAAGGGATAATATAAGTGCTCAATCCCACTATGTCCGAGTCCGGAGAGGTTGAGCCCTAAAAAGAATAATTAGTGATAAACGTCGTTGGTCCAAGACCAGGGCAAAATATAAGTGCTCGATCCTAACTATGTCTAAGTTGGGAGAGGTTAAGCCCTGAAAAGGGCAATTATTAATAGAAATATCATTGGTCCGAGCCAGGCGAGGCTTATCGATATCTTGCTTAGAGGAGGCTTACAAGTATATATAAGCTCAATCTTGACTATGTCAAAGCAAGGAAGAGAGTGTGCCCTGAAAAGGATAATTGCTTATGGACGTCGTTGGTCCAAAATCACGAGATAATATGTGCTTGATCCCGACTATGTCCAAGTTGGAAAATGTTGAGCCCTGAAAAGAACAATTATTGATAGAGATATCGTTGGTCTGAGACCAGGATCCTCGTGCCTACTCTGTGACTATGCCCTAGTCGAGCAAGGCTTACCGACATCTTGTTTAGGGCAAACTTATAGGTACATATGAGCTCAATCCTGATTATGTTCGAGTCGGAAGGTCCTAAAAAGGATAATTGTTGATGGACACTGCTGGTCCAAAACCAAGGGATAATATAAATGCTCGATCCCGACTATATCTAAGTCGGGAGAAGTTGAGCCCTGAAAATGAGATGGAGATAACACTAGTTCGAGACCAAGATCATCGTGCTCACTCTACGACTATGTCTGAGTCAGGCGAGACTTACCAACATCTTGCTCAGGGTAGGCTAACAAGCATATATGATCTCGATCTCGACTATATCCCAGACAGAAAGAGAGTGGACCCTAAAAGGTATAATTGCTGATGGATGTCGCTGATCCAAGACCAAGGGATAATATAAGTGCTTGATCCCGACTATTGTTATATTTGAGAGGTGTTTTAATGCAACACCTTAGATACTGTAATATTTAATTATTAGATAAATAAGATTCATTATTTGAGTGTACATTCTCTATATATATATGATTTGATCTTAAACATAATTAATGAAGCCTACAACACAACGCATAGTATGAGAGAAAATGTGCTTGGATCATAATTAGTAGACATATCTTCATGTTTAACTATGTATGTATTGAAATATCCCTAGTCGATGAATTGATGAGGCTGAAGATCATCGATTATATAGACTAGCATATATTAGATTCCTTAGTTTATCCAAGCAGTTAATCCTTACTGGCTAGAAACATTGAGATGTTGAGAGTTAACAAATAGATGCTAGTTAAGGGTGACTAGTTCATTAGATGTGACACGCTATGAGATTTTATGTGATTCTATACATGTCGATGAAGATCTCATTACAGCTTGAGTGTAAGTTTCTTTTGACTTGAGGTATTCAAGTCATCTTAGGGAGTATTTGGGAGAGCTTTTGTTTCTTGAAAAGTGATTCTTATAGAGATTATCTTGAAGTCAGTGAGAAGCTAAAGCATGGAGTGATTGGAAGCAAAAGCCAAAAGCTGATACAAGGTAAGGTTTGAGTGTTTGGTGAATAATTACTTTGAAGCTTAATTTTTAGTTAAATGACAATAATATCTATAAATTATATAAATTAATTTTTTTAATTATCTAAATATAATTTTGATACACCATCCATAATGTTTTCTATATTTATTATTATATTTTGAATATTATAACAAAATAAATTTTTTAATAATATATATGTTTAAAAATCATATAAAATTAATAAAAATATAAAAAATGACAAAATTTATAAAAATATATATAAAAAATTCTAAAAATATAAATTATATAAAATATAAAATTTTATTTAAAAGTATGGTGGTAATTTTGTAAAATGATAAATTTATTAAAGGTATAAATGCCACCTTTTAATTCTGGACTATAAGCAAAAAAACAAAAGTAGAAAAAAGCATCAAATTCTTGTTTCTAACTTTTGAGTAAAAGTTGTAGAAGTTAAAGCAAAATCTGACATTCACTAACACTCAAAAGTACTTCTGTGTAGTTAGAATCTAAAAAGCAGCTAGCAGAAACTCTCCCAAATACTGCCTTAGTCATGGAGGCTTATACTTTGACATCTTAAACAATTATCTACTGGAAGTGTGACCCTTGAATGATTGGGTATAAGTCAAGATGCTTGAAGATGTTTGAATATCCTACAGAGGATTCACCACTCTTTTTATAAAGAGACTTATACCCTATGGTCTCTTTTTAGTATGGTGGCAATGTTGTAATAATCTAGGAAATTATTATGTTTCCGCTGCTTGTTTAGGAAACAAAATTTTTAAAACGCACTTAGAGACATTCAATAATTATGTTCAATTCTGAAAAGATTGAGCCCTTAAAAGGACAATTGCTAATGGAAATATCGTTGTTTCAAGACCAGGATCATCATGCTTGCACCACGACCCTTCCTAAAGAGGATGGTGGATCTGCTTCGTGCCCATGTCCGAGTCAAGGAGAATAAAATGAGTCGATATTTCACAGAGGGGATGGCAGATTCAATCTGTGCCCATGTCTGAGTCGGGGAGAATGAAATGAGTCAACCCTTCTCGAAGGGGATAACAGATCTAATCTGCGCCCATGTCCGAGTTAGAGGGAATGAAATGAGTTGACCCTTCCTGGAGGAGATAGTATATCCAATCCGCACCCATGTCTCAGTCAAGGGAAGTTGGTGAAGCACCTTTAGGTAAAGCTACGAAGAAGAGCAACAATTCATATTCAACTATACACACTCGAACCTAATGTGCAGTTGTGAGGTGACGTACCCTACCACTGTCTTGGAAATAATAGCTTGATCCCTCGATTCTCGAATACCCAAAGGGTCAGGGAGAGAATATAATAAGGCTCGATCCCTCAACTCCCAAATGTTTGGAGTCGGGGAGAGAATAACCCTCTCATAATAAATAACTCGATCCCTCAACTCTTGAACATCCTCAAAGTCGGGAAAAGAAAATAATATGACTTGATCCCACTGAGGGAGAGAATAATCCTCTCCTGTTGAGAGAATAACTCGATCCCTTGACTCCTAAACGTCCGCGAAATCGAGGGAAGAATAATAAGTTTGATCCCGCTAAGGGAGAGAATAATTCAATCCTGTTGAAAGAATAACATGATCCCTCAACTCTCGAGCATCTGCGGAGTCGGGGAGAGAATGTAATAAGGCACGATCCCACTGAGGGAGAGAATAATATGATCTTGCTAAAAAAATAGCTTGATCCCTCGACTCCCGAGCGTCCATGGAGTCAAGGAGGGAATATAATAAGATTCGATCCCACTGAGAAAGAGAATAATATGATCTTGCCAAAAGAATATCTCGATCCCTTGATTCCCAAACATCCACAGATCGGAGAGAGACTGTAATAAGGCATGATTCTGTTGAGAGATAGAATAACCTACTCCTGCTAAGAATAAATAACTCGATCCCTCAACTCCCAAACATTTGTGGATTCGGGGAGAGAAAATAATATAACTCAAACCCGCTGAGGGAGATAATAGCCCATTCTTGCTAAGAGAATAGCATGATCTCTCTACTTTCGAGTGTTTGTTGAGTTAAGGAGAAAATATAATAAGTCTCGATCCGGTTAAGGGAGAGAATATTCGATTTTGCTAAAAGAATAGCTTAATCCCTCAACTCTCGAGCATTCGCGGAGTTGAGGAGAAAATTGTAAGTATCCCGGGATAGTTTTGATGTGATCAATCGAGTCAAGTTAGGTTCTGTTAGGTTTTGATGTCTTGTGTCTAAGGCTACGTTTGGTTAGCTGTAATGTAATCCAGTTTATAATTTAATAGAGTCTGTAATGTAATCCAAATTACATGTTGTTGGCATTGTAATCCAGATTACAATACTTTTACTAGCTTTTGTAATACAGATTATATTACATTACAGTTTTAAAACTGTACCAAACAAAATAATCAATCTTGTAATGTAATCCTGATTACATTACAAGGCTGATTACCCCTTACCAAATGTAGCCTAAGTGTGTAGGAACTTAGGAGCAAAAGAAATCGAGCGAGAGACGAGGCAAGCGAGAAGGAATGAACAGGAAGAGAGCCGACGGACTTGGTGCATCCGATGATCGAAAAGCTATGAAAAAATACAGCAATGACGTCCAAGGGACGAGAAGCCGAGGAGGAAGACTACTCAAGTAGAAGGTCGGAAGTTTGGGTTCGGGTGAGCTCAACTTCGGACAATCAAAAATCACCGAAAAGTACCAGAAGATTGGTCAACCAAAGGTTGACTAGACTCCAACCTTCCGAGGCACGTGGAGCTGTTCTAGGGCCCGAAAATGAGGGCATCCATATTAACATGGGTGCCTAGAGATGAGAGTGCCCAGATCAATACGAGCGTCTGGAGTATAAGCGCCCGCAGCTGATACGAGCACCTAGGATTGAAGTTTTATCTACAAAGAGTTATTCTTTCACGTACCTGTTGCGACACGGATAAGAGTTGACCTAACTCAGGCCCCCCAACGAACACAGGCACTCGAAATGTGTCACGTCAACAATGTATAGATTCTTCCAAGGGCTATAAATAGACCCTTTGAGCTCAGAAAGAACAACAACATACTTTGTAATCATTTCTTTCTATGCTCTAAACTTCTGTGCATTTAACTCCTTGTAAGAAGCTACTCCGTTTTCCTCAAAGGAGTCTTCTAGTAGAACTTTCATTGTCTTGAATCAGTACCACCCAAGTTGTAAACCAAATAACTTCTTGTGTCTCTTCTTTTCTTTATGGTTATTATTTTTAATTGATAAGTGTGTCCTTGCTAAGATCGAAAGCAAGAGAGTTAGTTTAATTTTATCAAGGCTATTCACACCCTTTTTGTCGGCCCTACATATTCCTACAAAAATATAATAAGGCTTGATGCTGCTGTGAGAGAGAATAATCTGATCTTACTGAAAGAATACCTCGATTCCTGGACTCCTGAATGTCTATAGAGTCAAGGAGAAAATATAATAAGGTTCAATCCCGCTGAGGGAGAGAATAACCCACTCCCGCTGAGAATAAATAACTTGATCAATCGACTCCTGAACATCCACTAAGTCGGGAAGAGAAAACAATATAACTCGATCCTGCTGAGGGAGAAAATAATGTGCTCCTGCTAAGAGAATAGCTTGATCTTTCGACTCCTGATTGTTTGCAAAGTCGAGGAGAGAATATAATAATCTTCGATCCTACTGAAGGAGAGAATAATTCAATTCTGCTAAAAGAATAGCTCGATCCTTCCTATATTGACCGAGGATTTAGAGAGTAAGGATTTTGCAAGGCCAGAGGCCAGTGGCCAGTGGGTTTCTGGTGTAATGTTCAAATGAAAATAACGCCTAAAATTTTTTGCTTTCTCAATCCTATATTACGGTGGCAATGGGTTTGTTGAAATCCTCAGATGTATGTTCTCACAGATAGCATGAATTTGATCCTACTTTGAGACCTTTGACATGAGCCACTAGCGAGCTATCTGGAATGTTGATGGAGTCACCATGACCAGAAGGAAGGTAGGGTTGAACTGTCCTCTGTGTTGATTAGGTCGTGGAGTCTCCAAAGAAAAAGTGAGATATCCTCATCACCGGAAAAGCCAAGAGGAAAGTGGGGCAACCGGACATGCCTACGAGGAGTAAAGGAGTGAAGGAGGGGGTTAGAATGGAAGTCGGGGTACCCGGCTCATCCACTCCGATGCTCAAGTCAGTCTCTTGGAGGGAAGAAATGAAGATGAATAGTAGTAGTTTGATGTAAAATGGATGTGGACAAATATGTATGCGCACCTTCATCCATGAGAGCGGATGCATTTTATAACACGAAGGAGTAGGATGTCATATTAATAATTGTTAGAGGGGATGATATGCTTCTGATAGGATGTCGTGTCCTGGTAAAGAGAATACCCCATCACTGTATCAGAGGGTCACATCACCCCTATCTGATACTATGGGAGATCTTGTGAAATCACGCTTTGTTAGTCATGTTATTCCACATGTCATGTTAGCCCACGTGCTATTGAGCAGCTGAATATTTAGGCTTGGAAGAGGCGTAGGATCAGAGTGGAGGTGAGCTGGAGAGTCCAAACGATAGATCCGATCGGAGATGAGTTAGGTGCCCGATCAGCTAGGCCGAATGGAGGGTTGAGTCGGCTAAACCGAGAGGGGTGTTGGACTGAGAGACCGTTGGAAGTTGCAAGAACAACGGATGTCGAATGGGGAGCGGGATTGGCATGATCAATGAGGGTTTGGAGCAAGATCGATGGTGGAGGAGGAGCACAACTATGGTGCACAACAGCGAAGGCTGCTCTGAAGCTTGAAGGTTTCGGGAGGCATCAACAACATGGGGATCTACGGCGGAGTCGTTTGTAGCAATGGGATCTGCGGAGGAGGCATTAGCAGCAGTGGGAGCTCGAAAGTCGGAGGCCACGATGGGGCTCGGAGGTCGGCTGCCCAGAGATAGCAGCAGGGCTCAAAGGTCGAAGTCTCAATAGAGGCTTGGAGGCCAACTGTTGATTGGTTGTGTTAGGATCGATACGCCTTGCTAGAGGGGGGGGGTGAATAGCGATTCTTTGGCTTATTCTTCCTACGTTGTTAGTATGCACAGCGGAAACAATAATAACGAAAACAAACAACGCTAACAAATTAGGTTTTACTTGGTATCCACCCCCGACCGGGTGACTAATCCAAGAATCCGTCGGTGGATCACTCCCCGGATAACCTCCGGCTAGCTCTCGTCGCTCCTTGTGGGTGGAGAAACCTCGCCACAGTACCAAGAAAATCTTTGAGCACAAAGACTACTATTTGGTCCTTAACCAAGACCAAACTCGTCAAGAATCCCAGCCCAAATTGAGTTCTCTTTAAATAGAACTCGGGCTAAAAACCTCGCCACCAGTCGACTGCTCCAAGCCAGCCAAATTCGACCGTTGCACCCCAACGTTCGAATTTTAGCCAACTCATCAGCCACCTACCAGTCGACTGCCCCCAGGGCAGTCGACTGGTCCCAGGGCTGAGACCTTTCTGTGAGTTCCATCAGTCGACTGCCCCCAGGCCAGTCGACAGGTCTACTCACCCACCTAAGGTTACCTATCCTGAGTACATTCCACTCCGCACTCAAACCCTAGGATTTCCTTAGTACAATCACACTGCACTCGTACCCTCACGACTTGACTAACTCCTCCTCCGCAGCCTCGACTGTTACCTTCGCGCCCTCTTCATCTTTGGCTCCCGTCCCTCGGATGCACGCAAGCCTCCAGCTTGCCTTCATGCCATCCTTCACGCATGCCTCGAAGTCCACGCCCATCAGCTCATCGTCCCTGCTCACCAAGGTCCCTCGGATGCGCACACAAGCCTCCAGCTTGCCTCCATGCCATCCTTCACCGTACCGAGGCCGTCCAGTCAAGTTCATATGTGTAACATGTACAACCTGCACACTCAACATACACATATAAGTAAACAAGGGTAAACCTAACTTAAACCCTTTGCCCAAACATCAAAACCTATGGTCACTCCGGACCATCTTAGGGCCGATTGCTCCAACAGGTTGGCCCAGAGGTGGTGGCAGGAGCTCAGCGAGGGCGAAGATGGCGGCTATCGGTGAAGGTAGGGGTGCTAATCGAGGTCGGTGACAATGGTGGAGGGTGGCAATAGGGAAGAGATAGAGATGGCGATGGAGGAACTTGCTCCGTGATCTGGCGATGCGAGATCCAACAGTTGTGGTGGAGTGTGACGGGAGCAGAGGAGAGGGGCGACGTGACTCCGCTGATAGAGAACATGGCAGCGAGATATAGGGGTGTCAAAAATGAATATGATCCAACAATCGGATTTGAGTTGATAGAAAAGTATTGGGTTAGGGTTGGGGGTTTCAGGGTTAGGGTCAGATTGGGTTGGACTCAAATTTTATTTTTGGGTTGGGTTGGGTTCGAGTTGACCCGAATTAAGAATCAGGTCACCCATCAATTTGAACCCACCCTTTTTTTTTGTATTTAAAGCTTTAACCTTTTAGGGCTAAGACGCTAAGTGGCAGGGGCCGGGGCTCAATGTCGAGAGAATGTTCTTGGTTCTCTTCTGAGATTCTTTCTTTCCAACTTTCCTGCCTTCCTAGTTTCCCCAACATCGTCATTGACATTCAACAAAATGAGTTCACAACCTATTAATCTTGATCAAAAGGAGGCTAGTGAGGAGGAGGGATTAGAGAGTGTACCAGCTGTAAGGCAATTAGATCAATTTAAACCTATTTGGAATCTTAAGTCAATCATTTCACTAGAAACATTGCAAGGACTGATATTTTAAAGATGCATAAATTGAATCCAATAAACTAGCTCAAGAAATGTGTTCATGCCTTGAAAAATTTTGTTTCACTTCTAATTTGTGGACTTTTACTGCCACTGATGGTTATATATGCTTGACAACACATTTCATTGATTCTAATTGAGTTTTGCAAAAAGGATTTCAACTTCTCTTACATGCCTCCACCGCACTTTAGTATTGCATTGTGTGATAAAATTAATAGTTTATTCAATATTTGGGAAATTTAGAGAAAGATTTTCACAATTACATTAGACAATGCTGCTGCAAATGATGTATTTGTTAGGATTTTAAGGGATCAACTTGGTTTAAATTGTTCATTAGTAAGTGGTGACGAGTTTTTGCATGTTCGTTGTTGTGCACAAATTCTCAATTTAATTGTGCAAAAAGATTTGAAAAGAATTGATAGTTCTGTTAATAAAATCTGTGAATGTGTAAAGTATATGAAAGGTAGTCAAGCGAGAGAGCAAAAGTTTATAGAATATGTTACCCAAACTTCACTTGATTCTAAGAAGTCACTGAGGTGAAATGTTCCTACTAGATAGAATTCTACGTATTTGATGCTTTCTAGTGTCAAGTATTATTGAGTTGCTTTTTAATCATTTGAGATTGACTAATACTAATTTTCACACATTGTCCATCGGTTGATTAGTCGGGACAAGTTGAAACAATATGCAAATTCCTTAAGGTTTTCTATAAAAACAACTTTGTCTTCTAGAGTGAAATATCCTACTACCAACCTACTTTTCTCGCATCTTTATGTGAGTTGACAATAAGTCAAGCCTTACAAAGCTTTGATGATTTCATGAGATCAATGGCCAATAGGATGTTTTAGAAATTTGATAACTACTGGAAAGATTATAACATTTTATTTGCCATTACTACGATAGTTAATCCAAGATTCAAGATGCATTTTGTTGAGTTTTGTTACAACAAGTTATATGGACATGGTAGTAATGAATTAAGTCTTGTAAGATCCAAATTGATTTCTTTGTTTGAGGAATATATGCATATGGGTATTGCTTCAAATCTAAGTATTAGCAACATATCTTTGAGTTCTCATAGTGGCATTGATGATAATACTTCTCTTGCTCTAAATTTAGGTAGTGGATGCATGAATATTTTGAATGTACTCTTGATAATTTCTGTTTTTTCTCACTATTTTTTTACTTCTTGTTACCAATATATTTCATTTATGATATAGGAATTTGACACTTTTCAAAGTTTAGAATCCATTGGTAGAGCTCAAAAGAGTCAATTAAAGCTCTATTTAGAAAAACCAACAATTGATAGAATAACAAAATTGGATGTTCTCAAGTTCTGGAAAGTTCGCCAATTTAGATATCCTGACCTTGCACAAATGGTCAGAGATATCTTGAGTGTTCCAATTTCTACGGCTGCTTCTAAATAAGCTTTTAGCACTAGTTGTGGGATACTTGATCAATATCACAGTGCAATGAAGCTTGATGCTGATGAGACATTGGTTTGTTATATAGATTGATTAGTTAGATAGAAATGTAAATGGTTTGTCTTTTTATTTTCATTTTAAAATTATTTATTTTAGTAATATTTTTTATAGAAATTACAGAGGTAGATTTGAATGATTTAATTAAAAATATTATGAATTTATTTACAAATAAGGATGCTAAGCAAAAATTACTATAACAAATGATTGTTGATTTTAATAAAAAACAAGTTAACTCTTAAATTCTCTTAATTGCATTTTTTTTAAATTTATTAGATTATAATTTTTTTTATTTCATACATTATTTCAAGGTTTCACTTAGCATAAAAAAGAAATAAAAAGGATGGAGAAGTGGAGCTTGAAATTTGAAAGTTATTTTATGAAGCTTGAAATTTTTTTTATTTTATATTTTGATATCATACATTGTTACCATGTAATATTTATTTTGTGAAAGATTTAAATTTTTAAATAATTTTTCCTAGCATTAATTGTACAACTTATTCTTTTGGCACAAAATAATTTCTAGTTGATACATCAGTCGAGGTTTTTCCTACAGTTTGTTTTTCTGACTATGTAGATGACGCTTTATTGCTTATCTTTTGAATATCTTGGGCAATTAAATATCAAAACAATACTAATCAACAATATGTGAAGATTAGGAATTGCTTACTGCTGTCACAATTTTGTGAATATTTCCAACAACATTAAAAAATTCCTACCTAACCTATCTTCTTTAATAATTAACAACCAGACAATTAAACAATGAAACTCTCATATTTAAATATTTAAATTTTGAACACATGAATTATCATATTTAGATAAGGTCTGTTATTATGGGGTTAAATTAAAATATTATTATGTATTTTAATTTTATATTTAATTATTTTATTAAAAATTAAAAGAATATTTTAAAAAAAAATCAAATTGGGTTGGAGGGTTGACAGATTGGAACAAATTCAGGTTCGAGTTTATAAGTTTCGGATTGGATATTTTTTAAAAAATTGATTTTCAATCCGACTAAAACCTGATCCGAATATGATCCGATACACTTGAATTGACAACTTTAATAGGAGAGAAGGAAAGGGAGGCGACGTGAGATCCGACAATAGCAAAGTCATGAAAAAGGGATAGAGATGGTTTACGTGTGAAAGGAAAAAAAACTCTCCTTTTCGTTGACGGAGCAAAGCCTTAAAAATTTAATTAAAATTATCAATAATAATTTTAAATCAAACCTGAAATTTGTTAACGTTTCACGAAAAAACTCAAATGACCTTTTAGAGTAAAATATATTATAAACTCAAATATACTTTTTTTTTCAAAAAATAGTTTTATTAGTTTATATATATATAAACTAATCTTTTAGAACGCCTGTAGTTCTATTATTTTTATCCTCTTTGTTATTGGTCGAAATGTTCTATAATGCAAGGTGAATTTGTAATAAAGATAAAATAGCAATACTAAATTACAAGGATACGTTTGAAAACATTTATAAAAATGTGTGATGATAAAACAAAATAATAGGGATATTTTTAAAATATCGTTAAAAGTATGGGATAAAATGAACTTCTGTTTCTTTTTCCATGATTTAGTTTGATTTTTCGATGTCCCGTTTTGGATCGACGCTCAAAAGGGTTAGCGAGGCTGCTGCGAAATTGGGATCTTCCTGTCGAAGGCGAGTTTTCTTCCTCCTTTTCTTCCTTTTCGATCTGCATCTGTTCTCTGCCGATGCTGATCCCTTTTTCTATCTTGATTTTCTGATCGGCCGCCTTCTTCCAGCTCTTCAGATGAGCCGTCTGTGTGGGTAGATCTGGTGAGTGGTGAGTGCCGTTGGTTTGGAGTTCAAGTCTGTGCTGTTGGTTCAGGCTCTTTCCGACGGAATAAATGGAGGCGGAAGGGTAGCCGTGCCGGTGAAACGACAGAGCTTTTGCCGTTGATTCATTGTCTTCTTCCCTGAACTGAACACTTCCTTCCGCTGGTGGTGATCGAGGTCAGATCTGTGATGGTATCAGAGCCCATTACGACCTTGGATTAGTATTTGTGTACAACTATCTCTACCTTAGATTATTTAGGCTTAGCCTTACAACCAAGAACTGTCATTACATTAGATCACCTTAAACATAGCTGCTATATATGAAGTAAAACACACACGCACTGTTTACATACAGAACATTCACACTTAAATTCTCTTACAGATCTGGTAATCAGTCTAGGAAGCACCTTAGACAAACAACAGCAGTGGGTAGTACAAAAACTTGAAAATCTCACTACTTCAGTGAAACAGAATAACCAAATCTTTGCTGAAATCTTACTTAATTTTGGATTATATTAAAACATCTCAAGAAGAAACTTTAGTACAAACCAAAAGAAAAGTAGAACACTCAACTAGTGATATAAAAGACTTGGTAGGACAATCGAAAGAAATAATAGCCACAAATAAAAGTCAGTTATATGCAAGGTTGTAAAAATCGCTAGGCGGTAGTCGGGCGGAGGACTACCGCCTAGCGCCTAGTTGGCGCCTAATCGGCGCCTAGGCGGTGCTAGGCGGCACCACGGTGGGGTGCCGCCTAGTGCCTAGGCGACGCCTAGGCCCGCCTAGGTGCCGACTTTTACAACAATGGTTATATGAAAAATTAAATATCATATAAAAACTTTTGGAAGAAATAAAATATAAATGAACAAACTTAGATTTAAAAATTCACAATATGAAGAAGCTCTAGAGTACGTAAAACAATTCTCTATTACAAAAGAAGATGGTTATTGCCAGAAAGAACTTACTGGAAAAGGGTATCAACTTTTGTTACAACAAAATAATACCTTAATTGCCTTAGTTATCTCACTCCATTACCGTATATCTTTACTAGATAATTAAATCTTAGCTTTAGAAAAACTTATCCTTGGAAACACTCAAATTACTGATCGGAAAGAAGCCTTACACAAACTGAATAAAGACTTAAGTCAACAATATATGAAATTGAAGCTTAGACATTGTTACCGGATGTAACCCGTAACGACCCAGTATTAAGCCCAAAAAACATCTTTTAAAGCCTTTTTGGATGCTCCGAAGAATTTAATCTTCTTTATTAAGGTTAATTTTCATAATGTAGTAGTTATGAAACCGTAGTTGCTACAACTACAAGCTACAAATGTTATAGTTGTAGCAGCTACAAAACCATAGTTGCTATAACATGTGTACCAGCTACAAAGCAGCTATGGTTTCGTAGTTGCTACAATGCGCCCGACCGTTTCAGGATTTAGGCAAGAGATATAGATGAGATAATAATAAGAACAGTGTAATAATGCCAAAAAATATATTGAAGGGTAGTTATGTCATTTTATAAGACAGTGAGGTGCCTTTTGATAAAAAAACAAAATAGGGCACCCTTTTGACGATTTGGAAAAGTAGGGGGGCTCTTTTGACTTTTGCTCATTTATAATTATACTAATAGGTCTTGTCAACTTTAGCTCTAGCTTGGCTAATGTTTATGAACAACCAGTAGCATGTATGCTTTAGATTTAGAAGTCATACTAATATGAAGTAGGACATCCTTTTCTAAATACTTTTGGCAATTGTGTTAATGATTGGTTAAATCTTCATATCACACACTTCAAGTCTACATATATAAGCTCTAGTTCCTCCTATTATGTTTGGCATCAATTAGAATGATACTGGACAGGATAGCGATTATCCTATGGGCTGACAAGAAGATGGAATTGAGGAGAAGGCAAGAAGAGAACCGAAGAAAACAAGAGAAAACTCGTCGTTTGCCAAAAAAAATGGAAACTTTGTACAATACTAGGAGTAGTTGGCACCACATTGAGCAAAGTTGTACATACTAGTATGCCTCCCTTTCTAGCACTACGATGTACAATATCTTTTCTAGTTTTCAATTGTGGTGAAGTTCCTATTTGCCCACATGAGCCAATATTTGCCCAATAATGTGGTTATTGTGTCCATTTCTTATTTTTGTAATGGTTTGATTACAGAAAAAATCTTCCTCGTTTGGTTTTAGAAACAATTCCAAAAATCTGACAAATCCTTTTTGCCTTTTGATGTTGCAAGGAGCATGTACCTTTGTTTATAATTTTTCCCTTTGTCTATATATTGCCTTTTCCAGCTATACGTTCAGTTTCGGAATTGCATTCTACAGTCATTGCCATTAAGGAAACTGCCTAAGTAGGAGTTTCATGGCATCAAGACGACATTTTCGGTACTCTCCCCTTGCTGCAGACGACAACGATGATCACATGAAGGAAGACCTTCGCTTTGCCTACAACCCCAAGTCTTTTGATAGAGTTCCATGGAAATCAGTTGCTCTTGCACTTTTTCTCCTGGCCCTCGGGACTCTTCTCCTTGTTCTATCAGCCTTCATCTTTACAGACCATATGGAGGGTGAGCAATCCCAAGCATATGGCCTCTTGGCGCTTGGTATACTTGCATTTCTTCCAGGTATGTAGTGTGTAGGTCCGACGTCTGTTTTCTGAATGTCAACATTATTAACTTGTGCACATGATGCTCCAAATTTCTCCATTTCTTCCCCCTGCCTTTCTTCTTTTACTGATGTAGACACAAGTTGATGTATTATGTGTATTGAATCATCATTTATAATTATTGCAGGTTTCTATGAGACTCGGATTGCATATTACTCCTGGAGAGGCGCGCCAGGGTATCGGTTTTCTGCCATTCCCAGCTAGTGCAAATCGCGTGAACCATAAAGCTTGGGAACGTGATTCCAACTTTGTTTTGCATACCTTGTTATGCAACTTTGATGGTTGCTCACACGTATTTCACAAATGTTCATGCATGTAATGAAATTGTGATCTTATAGTTATAGTGAAGACTTTGACATCAGGTTTGTTTATCGCCTGGTAGATTCATGTTTTGTGATGAATTTTCACCTACTCACACCAACACTTGGATTAGAGCAGCAAATTATAAACAACAACAATTCATGTTGCGTATCTCACTGTTTTGTCTGGTGTTCAATCCTTTTACCTTGGAAAAGGATAGAAAACTGGGGGAATAATGATAGCAAGATCAAATGTTGGAAAAAAATACGATTGAAGAGAAGTCTTTGAGTTTGGAAATATTTCCACAAGAAGTTTATTTTTGGAACTTTTTCTCAGTGTTTTCAATATATATATTTTTTATAAACAGTTTGTATTTTGGTTCACTACTAAATAAATCTAGAATGTATATTCAAAAGTCTGCTAACAGAATATTCATCTATAATAAGATTCATCTATAATAAAATTCAAAAGTCAACCAACTGAATCTGAATATTCATCTATAATAAGATTCCATTCAAAATCTAAATATCTATAGATATGTCATATTAGCCCCTACATGGCAAAAGGCGAATCGCTCGTCTCCAATGCTCCCGTCAATCCGTCTCAGGGCCAATACAGAAGAGGTAAATCACGGGGGTTACTAGCCTGGATGTTGTGGCTAGCGCGTGGGGAGGGTGGACATACTGACTTTGTCAGGATTTGACCCCAGATCTCTTGGTGGCAACATCCACACACTAACCATCAGTCCATCCCGTGGGGAGATATTAGCCCTTAGGAGTATGATATTGTGGTTAAATCATCCAATCATAAATCAGACATTTAGAGTTTGAGATTCAATTACGGTGTATTATTAAGGATTTTTCTTTTGGATAGATTGTAGATCCGAGAATGTTAGTTTTCTAGATGAGTCTTCATGTATACTTTTTCGATTTACTCTGATAGTCGATGAAAATTTTTTCTGAGACTAAACAGTCGCCTCCCATATTAAACAAACTAAACTAGATAGTATGGAGTTGGGAGGGGAGGACTGGATAGTGTGGAGTTGGAGAGGGAAGGACCCACATAAATAAATCAGATGTAAATAATCAAAAATATATAATCCTCCTTAATCTTTCCCGTTTGAATGGATAAAAAATGAGAGATGGGAATCAATTACGAACATTCTAGATTTATCTTACTGATTGATAAACAAATTTTATGGACTGATTGGGCTCAAAGACTAGATAACTAGTGCTAGCTTTAAAAAAATCCCCCCATTTGGATCTCATTATCATCCATGCAGTAGACAGCAAGAAAGATCACAAATCTAATTAATCCCATAGTTTTAAATTTCGTTATCAGAAGAGAGTGAAACGAAAAAAATCATTCCATGCTAATTAGCGCTGGTGAAAGTTATAGTTGCACCCATTAATAGACATAAAATAAGCCTCCCCTTCCTGCTATTCTTTGTTCTGTCAAGTTCATTTAATATGAAAAACTGAAAAATCAAGTAAATAAGAAATGTAAAACAATGAGGGAATATAAATAAAAAATGGGTACAAATTAAAAGGGGCATTCCTTGTTTTTAATGAATCGTCGAAGCTCCATATATTAATTCATTGTCAAAAAGGTATTCTATCTCTTATAAAATTACACACTTGCTCTGTATTATAAAATAGTAACTTATTTTCATTATTATATCTCTTTTATTTTTTTCCCACCTCAATCGATGCGTATAATAGTTACACATCCATAATTGTTACCCAGTTATAATAGCTACGGTATCGTAACTATTACAATTGAGTTATTATATAGCAACAGCTACGGTTTCATACATACTATAACATGAGAAAAAAAAACTAAGATAATTTATTCAAGCATTTGAAAAAGAATTTAAATAATATTTTTTTAACCTAAAACTTGGCCGTTATGGGTTTCACCTTATAACAAGTTATAGATTTCTAAACGAGGTTCGATAGTTAAATCTGAATCAAAAGTTATAGCTTCTCAAAGTTTAGGATTTAATATTCATATGGTAGTAGTTGTGAAATCATAGCTGTTATAATTGTATAATAACCCAGTTGTGCTACGGAACGAGCTTCAATTTAATATATTATGAATTATATGGTTCGATCGGAGTTAAAAATTATGGTCTCTCAATGTTTACCCAGCATACACATTGTAATAGCTACTACAATTAGTCAATTACAAGTTCAACTTTACGAGATCCTAACTTTTGGTTTGTGTTGAACCATAAAACAAACAACATATTAGTTCAAATATCTTCAATTTGATATATTATGCATCTCATTATTTAACCTGAGTCAAAAATTATAACCTTTCAAAAATTTACCCAACATACATGTTCCGGAAGGAATCGACGTCGATGATCAGTCACTGAGGTTCAGCTCACGTGGATGCTGACGGGAGGGGAGGAACTCTGTGCCCTGCGAGATCAACACGAGCGTTAGGGGAACACGCCGGAGGTTATCCGGCGGAGTCCACTCCGACGCTCAAGTCAGTGCCTCGATGGAGAGAATGAGTAGTAGTAGGAAAAATGTACGAGTAGCGAAGAGAGCATAACCCCTTTACCGGAGGGGTCGAACTACCTTTTATACCTGAGGCGACCATCCACGAGCCCCCATGATCCTCACCACGTCCCCGTGATTATTAGTTGATGGTTCCTCCTGATAACGATCGTCGAGATTCTTCAATCCAGGTCGTTGCAATGATTAAGACCTTTATGGCCGGTGATCATGGGTAGTAATTACCCTGTCATAATGGATGAGGATGATGTCGACGATCCGTGAGAAACAGACCTCTACTTGAGCATTCTTTGGACCCCACCACCCCAAGGCTATCCGAGGTTCTTTGGCCCGGGGGTCCCGGGCATTCGTCTCCCCGAGGTGCTCTCGGGGTAATACCCCCGAGGTGAGCTCAGGGGTGTATCTTCCTGAAGGTGGCTCCAGTGTGATAACCACCCGAGTTGGTTTCCCAGTCTCCTTTCCCGGGAGGGTCTCGGGAGCCCCGGAAGGAGAGTCATTCAGACTCGTTATATCTGGCCACCCGGCTTTTTCATCCCACGTGTCTGTTGTGGGGTATTCAACCTCATCAATACACGTTATAGTAGCTACAAAACCAAAAGTGCTATAACTGTATAACAACTCAATTGTTGCAGCTACCAAACCTTAATTGTTACAACTATAAGTTTAGTTTTAAGATGTCATAACTTTTTATTCGGGTTGAACAACGAGACACACAATATATCAAATCAAAACTCATTTAATCTTGTGATTCAATCCGATTTTAAACTTATATCCTCTCAAAGTTTATTTAATATACACGTTGTAGTGGTTACTAATCGTAACTGCTACAACTACAAATTATAATTTTGAGAAAGTATAATTTTTTATTCGGATTGAACCACGAGTCAATAATATATCAAATTGAAGATCTTTAAACGAGCTACGATTTGATATATTATGAGTCCTATGTTTCATCCCATGTCAAAATTTATGGTCTTTCAAAATTTAGAGTTTAACAATTACAAACCGTAGTTGCTATAACTACACAACTGTTACCTGGTTTACATGACATCTCAATTATAACAGCTACAAAATCATAACTGTTACCACTTGAATATTAAATCTTAAATTTTAAAATATATAACTTTTTACTCGGGTTAAACCAAAAAAGATATAACATATCAAATCAAAGCTCATTTAAATATCTATAACTTGTTATAGGATCAAACTGTTACGGTTAGGTTTCAAACTCAAAAATAAAAAAAAACATTTACCACTTGAATATTAAATCTTAAATTTTAAAATATATAACTTTTTACTCGGGTTAAACCAAAAAAGATATAACATATCAAATCAAAGCTCATTTAAATATCTATAATTTGTTATAGGATCAAACTGTTACGGTTAGGTTTCAAACTCAAAAATAAAAAAAACATTTAAAATCTTTTCTAAGACTGTAAATAATATCATAACTATTACAATTCTATAACAGCTCAACTGTAACAACTATGATACTATAATTACTATAACACGTTAATTTATGCAAAAAAAAAATTAAAGTTAAATAATAATGAAAATAAATCATTATTTTATAATGGTGGACAATTATATCATTTATAAAGGATGAAACATTAATAAATCATTATAGGATGCATCATTGATGATTCGGACATCCTTTGAATTTTTACCCAATAAAAAATAAAAAAAATAATGATTAGGAGAGTAAAAATGAAAGAATAAAAATTATAATGAACGACGTAACTCCTTACATGCACGATCTTCGACGAGTTCACCATACCCCAGAGTATAATTTGATTCGAAACGACGGTCGAAGACCGTCGATGGTATCCAAGCGATAATCGAACGTGTACATATAAAATATCATATCATATCATATCATATCATATCATGCCATATTATTCAATATAATTTTTACTCTTTCATTTTAACTTACTTTATCATTGCTCATAAAAAAAAAATACCATATAGTACCACACTTCCACGTGCCAGTGTTGGCACATCAAGAACAACACCAGATCCTATTCAGTTCTGACTGGACAATGAAACTCCAACTAAAAAGAAATATAAAATTAAAACCATGATTACTTTAACAATCTATCCATAGACAACGCTAGAATGAAAAAAGAATTCTGGCATGGAAGAAAACAGGAACCAAAATTGAGGGGAAAAAACTTCTAAAGCCAATGCATAAGAGCAAGAACTGGCTTTTCCCAGAATTACATACATAAAGTGAGTTTCTCAGATATACAGAGAATTTTTTTTCCTGCTTTTATCTCAAAATGAAACAGCATCGAGCATCGAGAATCGAGATATATAACACAACAAGAATGGAGACTCATCACCCTTCAGCACAGCACGTTGCAGTCCTTGTGAAAAAAAACTGTACATTATCGGCACAGGCACAAACTCATCATCATGGATGAGTTTTCATTTACACGGGCACCTCTCTCGTATAGTTAGGAAAAAGAAGAAACTTTCCCACTGACGTTAGAGGTGGTGTGATCCCTCCGATTGAATGCTTTCGTCGCCCGAGGCAATTTGCCGGGAGTCAGAGAGAGAAAGGCGCCTAGACTTCCCGGTGGCAGCTTCAAGAGGAACTTCTAGGGGTGGAGGGCCTGACGGGGAGACAAGGAAATTTCTTGCCATTGGAACATCAACCGGAGAGGATGGAGAAAGACTGTAAGCATACAGTCCCATGGGTGTTGCCATAGGATGGTTAAATTTGCAATGGGCTCCAAACTTGCATATGCCATATCTCGAATAAAAAATGCACAAAGGTTCTCCCTGCCATAAAGAAAACAGGATCCTATATTTAGCCAGATCCATGTCGAAAGATGCAAGCAGTATAAAAGTTGCCCTATCGATTCCAGTATGCAAACATCAAGTTGGCAACCAAGTATTGATTCCCAACCATACAACATACCGAGGATCATAACAAGCAAGCTACCACACACAGGATCGATGTGCGGAAGATGATCCCAAGTTCCAGGAGTCAAATCACAACTATAGAGGTCAATCATTGTCCAACTTACTAAAAACCATACAAGAGAATTGTGTTTCTAATGATGTGAGTAATTGGGGAACAATGCAGGATGCAAAAAAGGAACCCAGACATTATCGTACAAAGAATTGCTGTCACAGCAAAAGTAATGAAATTAATGGAAGGAAACGTGTGTGAAAAATGCCAATTTATTATCTTGGATAACAGACACCTAGAGCATCATAAAGGAACAAGATGAGTTTGTGAGAAACATACAGGGCGTAAAGGAAGGCCTAACGGACTCAGCAAACAGTCAGGGGGAGGAACCATTCTCTCTCGAGGATGATTGAACTTGCAGGCTGCACCAAATTTACAATCTCCTGTCTTCATATAAAATTGGCATTCAGGTTCATCTGGTCTTTCAGGGAAGACACTGTCCCTTGCCATTATGTACTGACCCATGGGAAGAACATTTGATCGGTAAGATGGGACTGTCCCTTGAGCTCCTGCCACTGTTTCACTTTGGCGAGATGCCCCAAAAAACGAAGAAGATCGTGGCATAAGCAATGGACTCTCGGATGATGAAACAGCTCCTAATTGTCCCTAAAGAGGCAGAAAATACTTGTTATAGTAGCATAATCCAATATGACGACAGCATGTAAAGGGGGAAATCATGTAGTTAAAGAAGGTATAGTAGCAACGAAGTAATTTGGTTATAGGGGAACATTCGGCCTTGAGGCCTATCTAAATCTTACTGAGTAGCAAATCATGCGCATAGATCCAATTATTGATATCAAATATAACAAATTGTTAATAAAGAATAAAATTTCCCAAAACTCAAGTAAAAATGTTATAGAAGATAGAAACATTCAAACAGAACTATGTGATATCAATTATCTTAAAAGATATGTAAGCATCAAAGACTTGTGATAACTACTTCCGGGAGAACTAAGAAACCCAGTTAACATAAGATGATTGCCACTGGCATGGAATTAAATTTACCAAATGTTGAGTCTCTCATATTTATGATGAAATTGGGCAAATTAGTTAACTTGCTCAAATATATAAAACACTAAATATTAAGAACAATTAATTGAATTCTGAACACCCATAAGCAAATAATGGGTCAAATATTCCTGGAACAGTGCTTGTTATCCATGTTATCATTCAAAGCTGGATAAGATTAGCTGCTCAAATGGTTGGACAAGTATTAATCAGAAAATAGTCCAGTTTAAGCCAAAAATACTGATGTTAAATAACAGGTCAACCCAAGTCGAAATGAAGGTACAGACTTCAACATGGATGTTTTGTTTTAAAATAATCTTATTTCCATATTCAGTATTTCCTGTATAGTTTATATTTATAACAACCATATATTTATAACAACCATAGTAATGGGAACACAATGTTTGCATTGCACTAAACAGTTAACTGGGAGTATGTTGGAAAACTGATTCACCAGAGAACTGTGTGAAAATACCACTGGTCCATGAAAGGGATACCAACATTAAAGCTGTTTAGGCAATGTATATGGTTTATATCCAAATGTTCTATATGCCTTCCATCCAGCTTATATTTGGTTTACTATTGTAAGTAGTTGTTGTACATTTGTGAAGTAACATGGTTACACTAAGAAAATAGTTTCAAGGAAAAAGAGGCTGCACTATAAAGCAGATGACCATAAACATTCATTGTGCCAAAGTTCTCTCTATAATTTTGTTTCCATACTTGGGGACAAAATACAAATATCAGTACAACTTCAGAAAAAAAATGAAAGACAAGAAGGCTTAGCTGTATGTACTTGTTTTATCCATTTGAAATCTAATAAAAATCCTGAGTGGTGTTAACCACTGATTCAAATATTATTCGAGTTGGAGAGAAGAACTTTTAAGTTATCCCATACTGGAGCTACGCCTTGAAAGAAAATGACGCCTTCAGACAAAGGAAAAGTTTAAGATAATCTAACAGTCTCAAACAGTCTCATTCTTAGGCAGTTGTAGGAACTCTTAACTTTCCAAGGCTATCTTCCTTTTGATCCCTATCAAATCCTAGGAAAGCTGGTGATTCCAGCAAGAAATCCTAGGAAAGCTGGTGATTCCAGCAAGAAAAGGAGTGAAAGAAAGCGGGAATAAAACTTTTTTGAGATTTGGCTACTTTTTTACCAGCAACCATCTTATACTTACTCAGCCCACTAGCCTTTCCTTTCTTCATCTCTCTGAATCTTATTTTGCTGTAAGTAGCTGCCCGCTTTGTCTAACTTTGCTAAGAAATAATAATTGACTGAGAGCAATGTAGAAATCATTCATATAATAGGCACTAATAGATAAATTATACAAAATTTGGTTGGATATTTGAATAAACGAACAGATAAACAGGCCTCTAAAATAATCCAAAGTTTGCTCTTTACTCTGCAGTCGGCTATAAATCGTAAGGATAAGTGAAATAAGAATCCAAGATGCCCATCATGGAGAACCAATAATATAGTTCTCTTATTTCACATAGGCTAAAAAGACTTAAGATAGTGTAGGGCAATTATAATTTAACTCCTTAATTTCAGAAAAGAATAAAAAAAGATGAGGTCATGATCTGAAATCATTTATAACTTAATAGTTTCAGTTGACAACTCCAACTTCATGTGTTTTTTAAATTTAAGTTCTTTCAATAACCTTAAGGTCAGAGAAATGGCAAGCACTAAACTTTAGCTTCTAAAAAATTCAGTGTTAAATTGAGAAACTCTAATAATCTAGTTATGCTAGACATGGGACAAGTATATCATATTTCACCAACATGAGCTATCAGTGTAAGGCTGATCCAATTTACCAGAAGATTAAAGAATTGATTGGGTTGATTTTTGAAGAGCAACAAACAAATAGCTTTCATCTATAATAGTAAGAGAGGAAATAAAAAAGCTCTTCCAAAAATAAAGAGAAAGAAATATTGCCATGGCTAAAGAAAAGAAAGAACAGACAAGCTGAGCAGCAGACTTCAGTTTTTTTATTTTCATTCAGACGACATCAAATGAGTTTGGTCTACGAATCAGAGCCCCAGATCATCAACTATTTATATTATAAAAAATAAGAAAGCAAGGATTGATGTAGTATTCATTAGAGGGAGACGATTACATGATTCTTACTGAGTTTTGGCATATATATGTGTGTCAGTAGCAAAAATCCTGGCTAAAAGAGAGCTTATACTTTACAATTTTTTTATATAAAGATGAGTTGCAAATCAAACATTTTTTTCTCAAGTTAGGATAATTTCTAAAATAAATGAATCAGACCATTAAAACAAATTACCAATCCATAATTAAAGATCCTAATAGATACCTATCTGCTGATAATACACATAGCTGATGGATCCTAATAATCCTCCATGTTGGCTAATTTCAAATGACTTGGATTTAACCAACCATATATCCAGTTATCCACGAAGAATCTTTGAATATGGCATAACTAACCTATTGCTCTTGCACACTAACTCACACAATTTTGTAGGTTTGAATATGCCATGGTCAAAAATTGGCTCTAAGTCCACTTCAGCTCAGGGCATATAAATCCATGACCATGAATGCATCATGCAAAAGTGCACCATTTGCATACACAGTAGTTCAGAAGAAAATTTAAAGAAAAAATTGGCAAAACTAACTCTGCATTCCATACAGATATAATTACCTGGATTGAAGCAACTTTTTCTTAATCAGAAAAATAGAGTTTTTCTGAATGATCCAATATACAATCAACAATGATATAAAATGATCTTATTTGTCCAGTTTACGACTAAGCTAGAAAGCAAAGGAGTTTAAAACAAAGTTAGACTTACCGGGAATGTGTTCCAGCTAGGTACTTGAACCAAACCTTGAGGAACAATCACTTGAGCATAGCTTGAAAGACCTTGCCATCGTGGGCTAGCAATGAAAGAAGCTCTTGACAAGGGCCAGTTTGTCAAACCCCCAGAATAAGATTGCTGAGAAGTAGGAGAATGTACACCAGGATAAACAGTAGAGCCACGTAGTGAAACCAGTGTATTAGAAGGCTGAGGATGGTGAAATTTACAAGTGCTCCCGAATTTACATACTCCAGTTCTCATATAGTATGCACATTCTGTCTCATTCTACATAAATGTAAGCATTATGTTATACACATATCATAGTCACACACTCAGCAAAAGCTTCAAATACATAATCTTAGAGATCAGCAAGTAGCAGTTACAAACCGGACGAGTTGGATAGCCTAAAACATTTAGTTGTACTCTCCCCACAATCCCTGCCTTGTCTCTAGGATGATGAAATTTGCATGTAGCTCCAAATTTGCATGTACCCGTCCTAAGATAGAACTAGCAAAAGACAAACTGTTGAAGTAGGAAGATCATAAAACAAGACCCAAAATAATATTTAAAAAAAGCCATGCATCATACACATAGGCAAAATAACATCTAGTTCATGTGTACTGCATAAATAAGAAAGAATTTTGATACGCTCGAGGAAAATCTCAAAGAATGACATGGCAGTCAACATGCACACATCCGATTGCCGTCCAGATACCGTCGGCGGCCTCCGGTCACCGTCCCGAATCAAACTATACCATGGGGGGCACGGTGAACCCGTCGGGGATCACTACAATTGCGATGTCATATCATTCCTTGAATTTTTTCCTTGAGCATAACATTTATTCTTATATTATTCAGGAAAAGTACAATAACTGTAGTGTATGTTCAAATTATTTTAGGTTTCAAATAATAATAGGAAATAGATACAGAGAAAATAGTATACGCACAAAGATGGAAAGAGTAAAGAACTATTGGAGACAGTTACCTGACATTCGGGATGTCCAACCCTTTCGGGATATCCTCCCTTAATACTTGCTGTAGCAATAGCCTGAAGGTTGACAGGTTCCAACCAAAACCAAGATAATTATGACCTCATGTAATATATATTCAAAAGAATATAAAAGGCAAAGTTACATTACAAACTCAAAGGAATAGAGAAGAAACCCATATAACAGAGAATTTGGGCAAAAATGGCAGCCGCAAACAGCCAAGCACCAAACCAAAAAGGTAAATTTGCCACCAGCACCCAAGCCTTCAACCATGTATAAAAATACGTACTATGTGAAGAAATTTAAAAAGAAGGAAGATCCATCTCATAATGATTATCTGGTAGATAATAACCTTTTGATCAACCAGATGTTGATAGTTCTTGCCATATATACATCAACACAAATTGTGGCACTACAGACAAGAGTTTTACAAAAATAACTCTCAAGAAGGCATGCACTCTAGCTTATTCTTACTTGTAGTCAGTAAAAAAGTCACGGCTTTACCATTGAAGGTATCACTGCAATCACGTAACCAAATGAAATGGAAACACAATCGTGAATGTTCGCAATTATTTTTGTTTGGAGTATTATCTAAGTGAAAAAGCCAAAATTGGGAACAACATATGCAAAAAATCATTAGGATGACAT
This sequence comes from Boesenbergia rotunda, assembly GCA_024364735.1. Lineage (NCBI taxonomy): Eukaryota > Viridiplantae > Streptophyta > Magnoliopsida > Zingiberales > Zingiberaceae > Boesenbergia > Boesenbergia rotunda. Next base: position 398,315 of record JAGFNQ010001042.1, read on the forward strand.
TGAGATGATTGGAGTACGCTCAGTGGAATGTGGATAAGAAATATGTCTCCAGACATGTGTCAGGAGAAATGAAATCTGAAGAAAGCTTACATATGTTTCTATAACAATTGCAAGATAGATTCCTTAGTAAAGTGAATAACAGACTACACAGTCAGTGCATTGCTAAATTAGTCTAAAGGATACACTTGTTTCATGCATAAGTTACAATAATGTTGATGTGTTGAAATAGAACAATGCCTTAATTATATAGTTAAAACTAATAAATGATGTCATACAAAAGGTTTAAATCATTCCTCTTGTCATCGATTTGCCAGTTAAAAGACATACAACACTTGGAAAAGGACAAAGGTGTAATGGTCACACAATATCATTCGTACTCAAGACAGTTAGCAAGAAGGGCAATAAAGAAAGTAGTTTACCATCTGTCTATTAGGAGGATGATTGTATCTGCAAGTCATCCCGTATCTGCAAAGGCCGGTTCTAAGATAATAAGTACAGTCAGGCTCCCCTAGACGCTCGGGGTAGGGTCCCGATTCCATGGAATCAATCTCTCTGATGCTCATTTGCCACATTGCCTCTGCACTTGCAACAAATGGGCTTAGATAGATTACAAGTAAAGTTAAAAAAGACAAAGCTTCGGCTGAAGACAAAATTTTGAAGGATGAGCAACAGTGTCAGGAAATAGAAATCATGCTCGATTAAGATCAATTGCCCCCGATGCATTTGTACCCGGAAGCACAACTACTTCCTCTACTTAACCAGAGAACTTCACGGGAGATAACAGTGTTGTAGACAAAAATACAAAAAAGAAGCAAGTTGGGAGAAAGAGCATCAAAATTTCGAAAATATGGAAAGACGCTAACAAGGAATGTAAAAATAAACCCTTCCAGCGTATTGTGGCTTCTCGCAACGAAAAGCCAGCAACTTCCCAATCCAATTCATCAGACCCGGATCGCCCCACTAGCCTCAGCCCAAAGACGCCCAATTTTAACTCCATAACCCCTCAAAACGAAATTTTTCTGACGAATCGGAAGAAACTACGAAGCACAGGCACGCGATCGGGGGTGACGAAACCCTAGAGCGAGCACACGGAGGAGAGCAGAGATAGCAGCTTACCTTCGTCCAAAGAGGGACGGCGCGACGGGGACGTCGAGGCAGAGGCCTCCGTGACGGACACGGAGGACGCCCGGGCGCCGCGCTTGTGGACCCCGGCGGCGGCGTCGTAGTCCATGGGCGGCAGACGACCCTCAACAGGTCATGGAAAGGGGAGGAGCCACGGCCGAAGGGGGAAAGCTCCCATTGGGGAGGAGAGGGGAGAAAGAAATGGAGTAAGAGGCAGGCGAAAAGAGCGGAAGAGGCGAGACTCGAGTCCCCCGTCTCCTCCACAGCCACAAAGCGTTGAGGAAGAGAGAGAGAGAAGGGAGCATAAAAACCACAGCCATCCGCTCCATATGCGTTTGTAGAGGTGGCTGCTCTTTCATTTATCGATTTATGGAAAATAAATTAAAATCGATAATAAATAAATACAAATCCATATTCCAAATTTTTAAATTTTATTTATTTTTAAAAAATAATCTTACCCGAGGGAGGGAGGGGTAATCGGTCCTATAAATTTTTTCATCGATATAAATCAAGAAACTTTCAGTAATTGTAGGGAATTCGTTTATTAATAAAAATTTATTTATTATTCCTTTGAAGTTTAAATTTAATTTTTAAATGTTGAAAAATTGATAAAGTATGATGCTGTTGGATCATTTATTTGATTTTTGAACTCAAGGAAAACGTGATCATTATGTTTTTAATGTGTGCAAATTGAACTATTTAAATGTTTGAGATGTAACTTAAGTTTTTTTAAAAAACAAAATTATCAAAGTCTAAATTTCACCTCATTATATTTGAAAACGCTAATAATAATAATAATAATAATAATAATAATAATAATAATACGAATAAGTCGACAGTCCATGTAAAATCATTTCTGAAATGAGTATTCTTCTTATAAATATAAATTCTCGATATTTTTCTATATGTGGATTCTCGAATCAAGGCCGTTTATGAATTTTCCATCAAAATTTGATGTGGGCTCGTGGCCCAGCATAGGATCAAATTGTGGTCTGTCGTGTGCATTTGGAATGCTTTTATCATGTGCGCCAGTCCCAGGCAACCTAAAATTAGTTGGGTATAGAATATGATGCACTCGACGAAATTATTATCCGTAAATTATCTTTAAATCTCTATTTGAATATTAAATTTTAATTTCATTTGAATCTTAAATTTTATTATCAATCCCCATATCAAAAAAAGTTTATTTTCACTTTTTGCATACAAAATTTTATTTACTTCAACTCCTCCGTAATACATACTGATTTATTTAATTGTCCTCGTTACTTTTAGGTACAAAATATCTAAAATGAGGTATTATTCCTTCTAAATTCAGTATCATTTAATTAGTATTTAGTATATTTTTTATTAATTTGAGTATGATTCTTTTTCAAACCCAGTTGATCAAGAATCGATTTTTTTTCAAACTCAATTGATCGAGAATCGATCGGAGCTGATTATAATTAATTAGAGTTATTCCAATCAATTGAGGGGCTCTAATTGATTAGAAATTAATCAATAATTGATTAGTTGTATCTGTCATGAGAAAACATCATCCTTATTTTTTATAGATACAAAAAGTCCAAAAATTAGTATAATTTTTTCTAAATTCAGCATATTTAAATTAAAATTTAGTATATTTTCTATCAAATTGAGTACAATTATTTTTCTATTTGATCAATTGATTAAGAGTTTATACCAATCAATTGACTTACGATGAATCAAATTGGGTTATACTCAATTTAATAGAAAATATACTAGATTCTAATTAAATGATCTTGAATTTAGGAGGAATTATACCTTATTTCGGGCTGTTTATACCTAAAAAAATCGAGGGTAATTAGGTAAATCGGTAGTTGAAGTAAATAAAACTTTGCATGTAGGGAGTTAAATCGGTCGCCGGTACGATCGGAGGACTCGCCGAGCCTCTCCGTCACCGATCACGTACCCCGACGGGTTCATCGCTCTCCCCCTGGGTTATAGTTTTATTCGAGGGCGGCGGCCGAAAGCCACCGGTATGAACGGAGGACTCGCCGAGCTTCTCTGTGACCGATCAAGCAATGTCTGATCGGTCACGGGACCAATCAGGCAGTGCCTGATCAGTCACGGGATCGATCAAGCGTTAATCCGCATACGGTCCGCACCGCACGGTCCCCATCATATCATTCATATATATATATATATATATATATATATATATATATATATATATATATATATATATATATATAGGGGGTTTCGGTCCTAATATAAATATGCACATGGGATCAATTTTGAATAGATAAAAATATCTGGATAGATGTTTGATTTTATATTCGAATCTTCTATGAGACTGGGTAGACAATTGTCTCAGGGCCTGGTCAAGGAAAGGGATCAATTTGTTTTTAAAAGATATACTTGTACTGCTTGCGGGCCATGATTAAAGAGATGACTAAAAACCCGCACAAGTTTAAAACAAGGTCCTCCTGAAAAAATATATATTTACACTCACATACGCAAGACTCATCAATTATGTCTATGGGTAAATATTCAGTTCAATCTCTAATTATCGTCTTTCCCATTCTACTTGCGCATCGTCACCCGCTGGCTTTTCTTCTACTGATGACCACCGGCGAAAATAGTCTTCTCTTTGGGATTTGATTTCAACTACTTTATTGTTTCAATTTTGTTCAAGCGTATTTAAGGTGGATAAAATCCAATTCAATTATTTGATTTTGATTGAATTTTTGAATTAGATTTAATAGTTGTTTTGTAATTTTTGTGTACGAGCCGGAATTTCAAGAATTTGTGGTATAAATTTAAAAACTCGTAAATTTGGATATAAATCCTATTTTTCAAAAATTAGGATTGAAAATGATAAAACCATATCTCTTAATTAAAAATATTCCAATTTAAAAAATTTGTTTATTCATTTTATGTTTTTACCGAGGCTAATTATCTGGCTAGTATATTTAGGATATATATAGAAAGAAAAAGAGAAAGTGATATTATCCTAAATACATAATATTCAAAAGTTTTTTTGATTAATTTTTTTTATGTTTAATATTATAATTAAACATTTAAATTTTAAAAATAAAATTTTATTGATATAATCAAAAACTTTAAAAAATAAAAAAAACGCTGGACTAACAACGTGTATATATATATATATATATATATATGCAAACTTAGAGTAAATCTTAACTATTTTTTCATTTTAAATTTTTTTTATACTTAACACTATAACTCAACCACTAAACTCAAAAAAGTAAAATCTTAAATGACATAATCGTAAGCTAAAAAAAAACAAATACACTTCGTTTGCACAAATCCACACGAGAAGGTCTAAAGAGAGAGGAATGCATCGACGTTATGGCGCGCGCCCATGCACGACGCCTCCCAATCGATTGGTGAATTGATTGGGAGACGTGTGCGCAGTCAATCGCTTATCACCGACGGTCTAGTCCAACCTAAACTATAATCCAGGAAGGGAAGGAAAGATGAACCCTAGGGGTATCATGTTCGATGGGATGGAGCGTTGCAGCGATTGAATTTGATCACAGTGCTCGCGAGGTGTTATGCCTCACAATCGATTCAAGGTGAGAGTAATCGATTAAAGGCGAGTGAATTGATTACACAATCGATTCAATCGATCAATTGAAGTATAATTGTATATCGATTATATATATATATATATATATATAGGAATGATCTACTGCGGACCACGTGCGGACGGGCACCTGATCGGTCACCAGACCGATCAGGCACACGACCTACGACTTCTTGACACCAACGGCGACCTTCGGTCGCCGCCCTCGAACAAAACTATAATCCGGAGGGGTGCGATGAACCCTAGGATGTAGGGTGAACCCGTCGGGGACGCTTCCGAGCCTCCGGTGGCCGATCAGGCACACGACCTGCGACTTCTCGACACCAACGGTGGTCGAAGCCCCCGAACAAAACTATAACCCAGGGAGGGTACGATGAACCCTAGGGGATAGGGGTGAATCCGTCGGGTACGGGTGAACCCGTCGAGGACGCTCCCGAATCTCCGGTGGCCGATCAGGAACCTGCCTGAATGGTCTGGTGACCGATTAAGTGTCAGTCTACGCGATCCGTAACAAATCATTTATATATATATATATATATATAAAAGATTGTTTCAAAATAGAAAGAATCTTTTATTTAACTCTAATGAAATAACTCCATTCTTTTTATTTATTTATGGTAAGGTGGGATGGTACAGGTTCAAAGTTTTCATTTTTTTTATTTTTTAAAGAAAAATATAACTTGTTATATGTCACCTCTCAATTCAACCTATTGAATCAAATTAATTAAGAAAAAGGCAAATGTAATAAATAATTTGAATATACTAATTATAAAGTATTCATAGTATATATACTTTGTGTTCGCAAGATGAAGATCATGAGGTAGGTAGGTAAAATATATATATATATATATATATATATATATATTTTATTAGATATTTTGGATATCTAGTGTGAATGGAAGAGAAGTAGTGGGATTTAGTCCCACATTAAAACTTTATATTGAATAGAAAGTGAGGAGGAGAATAAAGTGACTCCTTTGCGATTGGGATTTTAGTCCCACATTGAGAGTTTTAAGATAAAATATTTAGTTTATATTGTATCACAAGCATAATAGTTATGAATAAATGTTAGGGAAGTGACTCTCTCACCTATGGATACAAAGGGTACAAATCTAGGGTTTGAACCCGTGCACATTCCCGACCTACCTTCACAATAATATATCGAGTTATCTTGGTCAAATCAATTTATGATTTGCGATTAAGAAAAGGACGTTCAATTGTCATTTTTATTAATTATTGCTCTGTTTAGATGAATTCATACACACGGAGGGTTACTTTTAAAACAAAAATTACACACAGACGTCTCGGGATTTAAATAATTAGATAGACATTTTTTTATAATTCATAATGATCTCATTTAACTATATGTATATATATAATTAAATGAGTAACTTTAAATTAATTTCGCTATGAATTATTGGGTTATATATATTGGTCCGAGAAGCACAATATTTATATCAGGATTTATGATATAGGATTAAAGTTAAAATTAAAGGTAGGTTTATTATGATATAATAAATTGATATCAAAAATATATATAGGATCAGGTTACTTGATAAATGGTGAAGTCTTAGTTGAGTATCAAATAATGACAGATAAAGTCCTGAAATCCTGATTGAGAATTAAACATTAATTAAGTCTTAGTAAAGTTAGGCATCTGAAGTCCTGACTGAGAGTCAGGCAAGAGTGAAGTTTTAGTTGAAAACCAAATAAGAAAGTTTTAGTTGGGAATTAGATAAATCAAATCAAAGTAAAGTATGCTATTGTTAGTGATATGAGAAAAGTGTCCTAAGGCAATCGCCTTATGATTGTCATCATTTATTTTAATAAATGAATATTCACTATTTAAGTATACATGTTTATGTATTTGATTGAGATCTTAAACTCATTTACTGAATGTCCGTAATACAATTCATAGCATGAGAGAATTTGTGATGAATTCATAACTAGTGATTATCTCCACATGTGCAATTGTGAAGTATTAAAATTGTCCCTAGTCGATGAATTGATAAATGCGGACACTATCAATTCTGTTGAGACTAGCATGAGTTATTCTCTAATCAGCTGATTCTCACTGGCTAGTGACATTGGGATGTCCGGAGATAAACATGAATGCTAGTTAAGGGAACTAGTTCATTGGAGTGACTGGCTGTAAAACTTCATATGATAGTCTACATATAGATATGTCAATGAAGTTTTTACTGTAGCTTAAGTGTGATGTTCCTTTGACTTGCGGTGTTCAAGTCATCTTGGTGATGGAGACTTATACTTTGACATCTTAAGCAAGCATCTCCAAGGAGGTGTGGACCCAGGATGATTGGGTATAAGCCGAAGTGCCCGAAGATGTTTGAACAGCCTACAAAGGATTCACCACTCCTTGCGAGGAGATGTATACCCAAGGCCTATCGTCAGATTGTTACTCGAAGCCTCTGACCAGAGCATGACATGTTCAGAGTATGGATCTCTTAAATACATGAGAGTAATTAGAATCCGTAGGACGAGAAAACGTTACTCGGGCTAGGTGTGACGTAGTCAGCCTAGTGGGGGCTGACACACATAGACCATGTCCTGAACCAAGTGGGTATAAGATGGTGAAGGGAATGGGGCACGATTCATTATAGCTGCTGAAGGGTTTCAGAATTGTTTCTGAGGTCAACCGTTGATCTTTCAATTAATTGGGGATCATGATGTACTACTAGGTGCCACTCATGATCGTTCTATAATTGATTAATTATAGACGACCAACATAAATCGAAAGCCTATTTAGTCACACGCACTACGAGTAATTCGAGGGATTTAAAACGAGTTGAAAATGGGATTTTCCAATCAAGAGAGATTAGGTTTGGTTAAGCCAAACGATAAGTCGAATCTGAATTTTTCAGAGACGCATCGGAAGCGTAAAATGGTTAAGTCTTTTGAAGACTTAATAAATGAATTAAATAAGTTTAATTCATTAGGGCGTGACATAGATGGGCCGGCCAAAGAGGGTCTCCATCCTCTTTGCTTGGCCGGCCAAAACAAAGGGAGAGAACCAAGTTTTTGGCTCAATTTATAAAATAAACCAAGTGTGGTTTGTTTTATAAAATTATGGATGATATAAATTTTTATATAATAAACCAAGATTTGGTTTATTTTTCATGGAAATTAAAATGAACCATGGATTGGTTTATTTTATTTTATAAAATCAATCATGGATTGATTTACCATGATAAGAAAATTTATTCCATAAGAAAAAAGAGACTTGGTTGATTTTTATCATGAATTAAAAAATGATAAAACTTGGCATGATGGAATAAGTCATAGAAAATTTATTCCATAAGAAAAAAGATACTTGGCGGTTGAGAGGCCACTATATAAAGTGTTGGATCGATAGAGTCGATAGAGGGGGGGGTGAATATCGACAAAAACTTTTTGAATTTATGGAGAGAGTAATTTGCACAGCGGAAATAGATAAAACACGCGAACACAGTATTTTTACTTGGTTCGGAGCCTAGGTCGACTCCTACTCCAAGGCCCACGATCGTTGATCGTTTACTTTGGGCAATTCTATATGAACGCAAAATCAGTTTACAGAAAGAGATTTACAATTACAGCACTTATAAACTTTTAATGAAAATTCTTCTGTTACCGACGTCCGGTTGTAGATTGACTTTCCGGAGCAGCAGGACGTCGTCGCTCAAGTTGGGCAGTTTCTGGAACAAGGCGTGAGCACAGAAGAGCGTGGAAGCTTTGGAACGAAGTTGATATGAAAGCCTTGGTCGAGAGTCCTATTTATAGGGTCTAGGGGCGCCCTGAACGTCGGGGGCGCCCTGCCACGTGTCCCAAGATCTGGATTCCGCTCGGTCAAGCGTTATCCCACCGGAATAGGGATGAGGTTTGACCACTGGGGCGCCCTGGTCGCTGAGGGCGCCTTGGTTGACCCGGTCTTCTCGGCTGGATAAAGTTGATCGCCTTCGCTGGCTTAGGCGCGAAGCGCCTTGGACCTGAGGGCGCCTTCTGCGATGAGGGCGCCCTGGCTGAGAGGGCGCCTTGGCTGCTGAGGGCGCCTTGCCCAGTAAGCAGCCGAAGGCCTTTTGCTTCAATTGGTTCTGGTTCACCTTGAGGGCGCCCTGGACACTCAGGGCGCCTTACTCAGCTGTTGCCTCACTCCTTTGAGGCTCTCTGAGTTGCAGACACACGTTCCTTCGGTCCTGCATCAAGGGTTAGTCCAAAACACAATAAAACAATTAATTATTATTTTATACAGCCTTAGCTGTCTTGGTTCTGACTTTGGTCTCCAAAATGGAGCCCTAGGTCGAACCGACACCTACTGTTCCCTCGACGGGGAACGCGTCCTCACCTACTCTACTCGGGAGAGTTTACCTGATGCCAACCGTCCTTTGGTTGGACTTTTGCCTGACGGTCCTTTGTCAGGTCTTGTGAACTGGCAGTCCTTCGCCAGTGCCTAGCAGTCCTTCGCTAGGGCTTTTGGTGCTGGCAGTCCTTCGCCAGTGCCTAGCAGTCCTTCGCTAGGGCTTTATGCTGTTTGCAGTGTAGTTTCGTGGCTTTATGCTGGCAGTCCTTCGCCAGTGCCTAGCAGTCCTTCGCTAGGTTTGCTGCGTCTTCGCATGCTAGCAGTCCTTCGCTAGGGCTTTTTACTGCACACTCGATTAACTTGTTAGAACACAAGAAAGACTTAACTTTTGACCTATGTTGCCATTATCAAAACACAGGTTTGACTTAGGTGCATTTCTGCACCAACAATCTCCCCCTTTTTGATTTATGGCAACCCTAGTTCAAAAAGTTAAGTTTAAGCAAAACAAGTTAAAGTTTTGTTCCCTCCCCCTGGAGGAAATCTCCTCCTAGATTTTTCAAAAGTTCGTGGGAAAAAAAACTTTACTTGTATTTTGAAAACTTAAGTTTTAGTTACTTAGAAGTAACTTAAAAATACATAGTAGAGTTTTTAAAGCATAATTTGAGTACTTAAAAAAATTTTTTAAAGTCTTAAGTTTTTCAAAATAAAGGAACCTTTTGAAGGGCTAGAGTATTTTGTAAAATTTTGAAAGCTTTAAAAAAATTCTAAGCTAGAGTACTTAGCAGAATTTTGAAAACTTTAAGAACTTAAGAACTTCTTAAAAAGATTTTGAAAACTTTAAGAACTTAAGTACTTCTTAAAAAGATTTTGAAAACATTAAGAACTTAAGTACTTCTTAAAAAGATTTTGAAAACGTTAAGACCTTAAGTACTTCTTGAGAGAGCTCAAAATTTTGAACCTTTTTGAATAAAAGAAAAAAATTTTAAATTTTAAAAAAATTAATTTTTTCTTTTCCTTTCTCTATCTCCCCCTTTGCCATATATCAAAACAAATAATTATAGCATGAGTAAAGAAAATAAATAATTTGCTGTACTGAATCAGTTAGACTAAATCAATCAATTGCACTAACAATCAATCTCTCTAGGGACCTGTCTAACCCAATTAGCTACTTACTAACTGTTATAAATAGTAATTTTTGCTAGGGTTAGTCAAGTTAAGTGTTTCTGTCCAAGTTAGATTTTCTAAGCTTGACACTTAACTTGATTGCTGTATAAGTTGTATTTAGTGCCCCAATTACTGTAGATGCACTGACTTAAAGCATCTTGAATTAAGGCAAAGACCTAAGCATCTCAACCCTTTCTAGGTTATCAATCAAAAGTACCCTAAGGTGCTTGTGAGATGCTGGCTTCTAAGTCTATAGGTGCATGCAATTCTACAGTTAAGGCCTAGGCTAGGTCCATTTTCGAAGAAGCCCTAATTTTAAAAGAGGTAGTTTTTAAATAAAAATAACACTAAGTTGAAAAAAATATGATTTTGAAATTGAAACTGATTTTGAAATTGAGTAAAGCAAAATTTTTTTTTTAAAATCAAATTTAAGAAAACTTTTTAACCTATTCTACAGAACACAATCCTAACTGCCTTCTTAGTGAACTAAACTCTGATTCAGGTAAGGGTTTTGTGAATATATCAGCTAAGTTGGATTTAGAGTCAATATACTTAAGTACTATTTCACCCCTGGCTACATGGTCTCTAATAAAATGATGTTTGACTTCTATGTGTTTGGTTCTGGAGTGTTGGATTGGATTCTTAGTTAAATTAATTGAACTTATATTGTCAATAAATACTTGAGTTTGGGTGTAGTTGAGTTGGAAGTCCTTAAGTGTGTGCATCATCCATAATAGTTGAGCAACACACTCTCCTAAGGCCACATATTCAGCTTCAGTTGTGGATAGAGCTACACAGTGTTGTTTTCTGCTGCACCAACTAACTAGACTTTGACCTAACAATTGGCAGCTTCCACTTGTGCTCTTTCTATCTAATTTACAGCCGGCATAGTCAAAATCTGAGTATCCTGTCAAATCAAAAGTGGAGGTCCTAGGATACCAAATCCCTACATCTAGGGTGCCCTTTACATATCTTAGTATTCTTTTTAGGGCTGTTAAGTGTGTTTCCTTAGCACAGGTTTGGTATCTAGCACACATCCCTATATCAAACAAAATATCAGGTCTACTGACTGTAAGGTACAGTAGGCTACCTATCATACTCCTATAGAGTTTAAGGTCTACTGGTTTACCATCAGGGTCACTATCTATTTTGACATTAGTGGCCATAAGGGTACTTATACTTTTAGAGTTATCCATTTTAAATTTCTTTATTAACTCTTTAGCATATTTAAATTGATGAACGTAGTTGCCATCTCTAGTTTGTTTGATTTGTAGTCCTAGGAAAAATGTAAGTTCACCAACTAAGCTCATTTCAAATTCATCTTCCATTATCTTGACAAATTCTTTTAGAAAGTTGGTGTTAGTGGATCCAAAGATTATGTCATCTACGTAAATTTGGGCAATAAATATATTTTTTCCTAGGGTTTTAATGAATAGGGTTGAGTCAATTTGTCCTTGTTTAAATTCTTTAGTAGTTAAGTAAGTTGATAGTCTTTCATACCAAGCCCTAGGTGCTTGTTTTAATCCATATAGGGCTTTAGTTAGTTTATAGACGTGGTTAGGTTTGTCTAAGTCCTCAAACCCGGGGGGTTGCCCTACATAAACTTCTTCTTTAATAAATCCATTTAAAAAGGCTGACTTTACATCCATTTGATATAATTTAAATCCTTTATGGGATGCAAAGGCCAATAACATTCTAATGGACTCAAGTCTAGCTACTGGGGCATATGTTTCATCATAGTCTAGTCCCTCTACTTGGCTGAATCCCTTAGCTACTAAGCGGGCTTTATTTCTGACTATTTCTCCTTGATCATTTAGTTTGTTTCTAAAGACCCATTTAGTATCTATAATGGATTTACCTTCAGGTTTAGGCACTAGTTCCCAGACTTGGTTCCTCTCAAATTGGGCTAACTCTTCTTGCATAGCTATGATCCAATCAGGGTCAGGTAGGGCTTCATCTATAGTTTTGGGTTCAATTTTTGATATCATAGCTATTTGATTAAGGTTCCTATACGAGGATCTAGTCCTGACTCCTAGAGTTGGATCACCTACAATTTGATCGGACGGGTGACTTAGTCTGGGTTTCTTTGTTCTTCTAGAGCTTGGTTCAGCCTCAGGTCCGGCTGGTTGATTTGGTTCACTATTTGGTTCAACTCTTTGGATTGGTTCATTTGGTGGTTCGATTCTTGGTTCATTTAATTCATTAATTGGTTCAATAGTTAGTTCGTTTAAGGGTTCAATTAATGGTTCAACAAGTTGTTCATTATTTTCTTGGTCAGAGTTTGATGAAATTGGTTCTGGATTATTAGAATTTGAATTGATTTCTTCATCAAAAATTAAGTTGGTTGTTTCTTCAATTTTCTTAGTATGTTTGTTGTAGACTCTATAGGCTCTACTTGTGGTTGAATACCCTAGAAAAATGCCTGGGTTTGACTTGGATTGAAATTTTCCTAAATAGTCTTTGGTGTTTAGGATATGGACTTTGCACCCAAAGACTCTTAGGTAGTGTAGGTTTGGGAGTCTATGGTAGTACAGTTCATAGGGGGTTTTATTGTGTCGCTTATTGATCAAAACCCTATTTTGGATATAACAGGCTGTACTAGTTGCTTCAGCCCAGAACTGGTTTGCTAGTTTAAACTTGTTGAGCATAGCCCTAGCGGCTTCTTGTAGTGTTCTATTTCTTCGCTCAACTATCCCATTTTGTTGGGGGGTTCTAGGACATGAAAATTCATATAAATACCCATTTACCTTACAGAATTCCTCAAATTTTTGATTTTCAAACTCTCCCCCGTGATCACTCCTAAGTCTTTTAATTTTAGTATCATTTTGATTTTCAATTAGTTTACAGAATTCAATAAATAGATTTAGGGTTTCATCTTTGGTTTTTAGGAACTTAACCCAGGTAAATCTAGAGTAATCATCAACTATTACTAAGCAGTATCGGTTCCCGCTTAGTGACTTGGCTCCATGTGAATCAAATAGGTCAAGGTGCAGGAGCTCAAGTGTGGTTTGAGTTAAGTCAGACTGGATTAGTTTATGATTGGATTTGGTTTGTTTGCCTTGATTACATGATTCACATATTAGGTTTTCATTGTTTTTGATTTTGGGGATACCTTTGATTAACCCAAGTTGGGTAATTTTTGAGATAGTTCTTAAATTAGTATGACCTAATCTTCTATGCCAGAGGTTTGATTGTTCTAATTGTGTTAACATGCATCTGGGTATAAGGGGAAGATTTATAGTGTATACATTGTTTTTCCTAGTGCCCTTAAGTATGATTTCTGAGTCTTGTTCATTTCTAATCAGGCAGTTGGAATTGTTGAAGGTAACTATATAACCAGAATCACATAACTGACTTATGCTAAGTAAGTTAAACTTGAAGTTTTCAACCAATAAAACTTTATTAATAATGAAATCAGATTTAAGCTCAATATTACCTGACCCAATTACCTTGAGTGTAGCATTATTGCCAAATGCTACTGAGCCTAGGTTTTTGAGTTTGAGCTTGGTGAACTTCAATTTGTCTCCAGTCATATGTCTGGAGCAACCGCTATCCAACATCCATTGGTCCAAATCTTTATGTTCCTACGCATAAAGAATTTTCTTGATTTGGATCCAATTAGAATCAGGAATAGCTTAAATTGAGTTTCACTGCCTAGTCTGTCTCACCCAAATCTAGGGTTTTCAATCACGTTAACCTTATAGGTTTTGTGAGACAGTTTTTGATAGTTTATTTTTGAAAAATTTGAAAACAATTTAATTAATTTTGAAATTTTTGAAAAGATGTTTTAAATCTATACTTAGCTGAAATTTTGTGTTAGATTCGAATTTGACAAAAATTAATTTGAATTTGAATTTCAAAAATTGGCTTCCAGGTCTTGGCGAGGCACTAGGCCTTCTTTGGCTGAAGCCTTATGGGATCATCCACCCTTTCCTTGACAAAGCCTTTTAAAGAAATTTCATTTTCAAATTCCTCTTTGAAAAATTTCTGGTCTAACTAGTTTGGATTTTGGATCGGTAGCTTCGGCTGGTTTCACCAGTCTAAAGAGACCAAGTAAACTTGATCTTATTAGAATTGGTTTCCCCAACGTACTATCATCTCACCTCCACCCAATACTATGTTTTCAAGTTTCAGTTAAGTTTGTTTTGTCCTTAAACTAGCCTAAGTCTAAGCATGGTAATTTGCATAAATTAAATAAACAGGCAAACAATCAAGCATTTTAAATCAATAATAACAAGTTTATCTAATTATGAAAATAGTTTTCAGTTTGGCTCCCCCTGGACTAAAGCCACGGTGATGGTTAGGCAAGATGTGAATCTTGTCCTTGGGGATCCAATACTGATTTGATCCAGTTGGTTTGTTCAGGCACAGTTTAGGTACCCATGCCTGAATTTTTCCTCTGGACTGATTCAGTACAGACAAATATGATCTTTGTCGGGATTTGGTTCGGTAGCCAAGTCCGGATCGATTTAGAACTGATTTCTGTTTTCCAAGGATCATGTCAAGACCCTTGGAACCAGATGTAAATCGTTCTAAATCTGTTCTAAATTCCTTAACCTGAGTTTTCAGGGAGGAATTCTCCCTTTCAAGTTTTTCAACTTGAGTAGAAGTTCCTTCCTGAACCTTCTCGGTTAAGGGTTTAGAGTCAGCTTCCTCTTTCAGGAGTTTTACTTCCTGTCGGAGGGATTCGACTCGGAGTTTGGCTTTAGCCAAGTCTCGAGAAAGAAAAGATATCAACTCACTTAATTGTAATTTATTAAAACCAGTTACCTTAATTTCTCCGTCTTCTGTGAAGGTTAGCTCGCCGTCCTCTTGTTCTGATTCTGACTCAACTTTTTCTGATGCGGTTAGAGCTAGGAGATTGGACTGGGGTGCCTCTTCTTCTTCTTCTGAGGAAGACTCGTCCCAGGTTACTTGCAGTGCCTTCTTTCTTCTTGTCTTTTTGGACTCTTTTAGATTTGGACACTCTGTTTTGTAGTGCCCCTTCTTCTTGCACTCGAAGCAGGTCACATTAGTCTTGTTCGCGGGTTCAGTTGGTTCGTCCTTTCTTCGGCCGATTTTCTTTTTGTTGGTTCGGTTCTTCAGCTCCTTGTAGTAGTTTCGAGCGAGCCGGACCAGCTTAGTTTGTTCTCCTTCCTCGTCTTCTGAATCTAAGTCAGAGTTAGACTCGGGTTCAGGTTCGGGCTTCTTCTTCGTTGTCTTTTGAGTTTTGCCTGCAAGAAAAACAACACCTCTCTCGACCATATTGGTGTTAGTTTGTTCGTGCAGTTCTAGTTCGGAAAATAACTCATCTAATTTTATTTTAGAAAGATCTCTAGAGACCTTGTATGCATCTACCATAGATGCCCACAAGGTGTTTCTAGGAAAGGCGTTTAGAGTATACCTTATTAGGTCACGGTTTTCAACCTTGTGACCTATTGTGTGAAGACCGTTCATTTCCTCCTGGATTCGTGCATGGAGCTGGGCTGTTGTTTCGTTGTCAGCCATCTTGATAGTGTAGAGTTTATTCAGCAGTAGATCCCTCTTGCTGATCCTGGTGTCTGAAGTCCCTTCGTGCAGCTCAATTAGTTTTGTCCATAGCTCTTTTGCACTGTTGAAGGGGCCCACTCGGTTCAACTCTTCCTTTGTCAGCCCGCATTGTATGGTTTGCGTTGCTTTTGCGTCGGCTTCTATCTTGCGCTTTAGAGTGTTGTCTCACTCCCAGTAGCTTTGTGGAAGTCCTTCCGCATTTCGGGAGATCTCCAGACCGGACTGGATAATGATCCACATGTCCACCTGAGTTTTCAGGTGGACCTCCATGCGACTTTTCCAGTAGGAAAAGTCTTCTCCACTGAAGAGTGGAGGTCTAGCGGTGCTGAATCCCTCTTGCATAGACATTTGTTCTGTAAAAGAAAACTTTACAAAAAATTGTCCCAAGACTTAGTCTTGGATTAGCAGTGCGGGATAAAGAAAAAAAATTATTTAAATTAAAAATAATCCGAAAAATAATTTCAAACTGGTGGTTGCACCAAGTTTGAATAACCCCGCTCTGATACCACTTGTTGGATCGATAGAGTCGATAGAGGGGGGGGTGAATATCGACAAAAACTTTTTGAATTTATGGAGAGAGTAATTTGCACAGCGGAAATAGATAAAACACGCGAACACAGTATTTTTACTTGGTTCGGAGCCTAGGTCGACTCCTACTCCAAGGCCCACGATCGTTGATCGTTTACTTTGGGCAATTCTATATGAACGCAAAATCAGTTTACAGAAAGAGATTTACAATTACAGCACTTATAAACTTTTAATGAAAATTCTTCTGTTACCGACGTCCGATTGTAGATTGACTTTCCGGAGCAGTAGGACGTCGTCGCTCAAGTTGGGCAGTTTCTGGAACAAGGCGTGAGCACAGAAGAGCGTGGAAGCTTTGGAACGAAGTTGATATGAAAGCCTTGGTCGAGAGTCCTATTTATAGGGTCTAGGGGCGCCCTGAACGTCGGGGGCGCCCTGCCACGTGTCCCAAGATCTGGATTCCGCTCGGTCAAGCGTTATCCCACCGGAATAGGGATGAGGTTTGACCACTGGGGCGCCCTGGTCGCTGAGGGCGCCTTGGTTGACCCGGTCTTCTCGGCTGGATAAAGTTGATCGCCTTCGCTGGCTTAGGCGCGAAGCGCCTTGGACCTGAGGGCGCCTTCTGCGCTGAGGGCGCCCTGGCTGAGTGGGCGCCTTGGCTGCTGAGGGCGCCTTGCCCAGTAAGCAGCCGAAGACCTTTTGCTTCAATTGGTTCTGGTTCACCTTGAGGGCGCCCTGGACACTCAGGGCGCCTTACTCAGCTGTTGCCTCACTCCTTTGAGGCTCTCTGAGTTGCAGACACACGTTCCTTCGGTCCTGCATCAAGGGTTAGTCCAAAACACAATAAAACAATTAATTATTATTTTATACAGCCTTAGCTGTCTTGGTTCTGACTTTGGTCTCCAAAATGGAGCCCTAGGTCGAACCGACGCCTATTGTTCCCTCGACGGGGAACGCGTCCTCACCTACTCCACTCGGGAGAGTTTACCTGATGCCAACCGCTCCTTTGGTTGGACTTTTGCCTGACGGTCCTTTGTCAGGTCTTGTGAACTGGCCGTCCTTCGCCAGTGCCTAGCAGTCCTTCGCTAGGGCTTTTGGTGCTGGCAGTCCTTCGCCAGTGCCTAGCAGTCCTTCGCTAGGGCTTTATGCTGGCAGTCCTTCGCCAGTGCCTAGCAGTCCTTCGCTAGGGCTTTTTACTGCACACTCGATTAACTTGTTAGAACATAAGAAAGACTTAACTTTTGACCTATGTTGCCATTATCAAAACACAGGTTTGACTTAGGTGCATTTCTGCACCAACATAAAGGACCCAAGGCAAGGCTTGAATATCAATCGAAGTATTCTTGCCTGGCCTCTCTCCCTCTCCTCCCTTCTTCCTCTTGGTCGGCCACAAGGTTCTTCTCCCTTCTTCTTGCCGTGAGCACAAGGAGAAGCACCGAGGCGACGAAGTTCTTCCGTTGGGACAATCTTCCTCTCCGGCCATCATCACCTTGGGATTAGGCGCAAGTCATCTTCCTCCTTCTCGCCGGAATTGTGATTCCGGCCAACCTTGGTAGTAAGTTTTTCTGATGTGATTACTTCTCTCTTGGTTTTTCTTGTCGCGTTCTCGGAGAATCTAGTAGTTCTCGAGAACACGAAACTCGTGGCTTTGCGAAGTCATCCCGAAGATACTCAGCGTGAACGCGAATAGAGGCGGAGCTTCCGAGGGACGCTTACGGTTGGATCTCGTCCCTTCCTTCGAGTTAAGCGAGGTAATAAGTAAATTAGTTTATGTTTCTGCAAAATTTTAAATATATGATTATGTCTACACAAGATAAAGTTGCATGCTTAGATGTGTAGTTAAATAATTTGAGAAATTATTTATGCTAAACCTTACGCTGCACGTAATTAATTTTAAAATTATAAACCCACATCCATGTCAACATGCACCCGGTCCCAACAGTGGTATCAGAGCCGAGGTTTGTGTTCGACATAATCATATAATTGTTTTGCGGAAAGCTTTATCATGATCTCAATTTTGGAAAAATTTTCAATTATGGAAACTTTCCAATTATGGTAAATTTTTGATTTAGGAATTTCAAAGTTTCGAAATCCTCATGAAATTTCATAAATTTTTGAAATATCTCTGTTTCTGAAATTTTATGATAATTGTGAAAACTTTCCATTTTTGGAAACTTTCTAATTTTGGAAATTTTCTATTTTGGAAATTTTCCAAGTTTGGAAAAACGTAAGTTTTCTTTGTACAAGAAACTTACAATTATTCTGAAAACCTTTTAATTTTGGAAACTTTCCATTTATGGAAAGCTCGCAATTTTGGGCACTTTCTTTCAAGGAAGCCTAGACAAAATTATGGGAATATTAATTGGTATTTAAATTCATAATTGAAAATTAAATTATTTACAAAATTCTTTATTTTGGATTTAGGCTTGGGGAGCCGTCCAATTTAAAGTTAGTTGTTATAATTGAATTTCCTAAATTGAATTTAAACTGTCAAAATTTTAATTTAGATTGAGCCTCGGGGAGCCGTCCAAATTAAATTATTAATTTTCCATAAATTAAAATATGTGATCAAATCTTAGAAATTTTGAGGTGATTCTCATACGATAATTTCCTTATTTGATTTATGAGGTGATGCTCTTACATATTATTGTTTCCAAAATTAATTTGAAAAATTGTTTCCTATAGAGTATATTTCCTTAAATAAGGTTTTCATAAAAATAATATGTGGTTGAATTAAGGGAATCTGTCTCTTAATTTAATAAGATTTGATTTAGAGAAATCAAAGTCTTAAACATATTAATTCCGAAATTGATTATGATAATTCAGGAAATTGTTTCCCAAAATAATTCATTGAATAAAGTATGAAATTAGAATTAGGAAATCCGGTTCCTAATTCAATTAATGAGACTTGATAAATTAAGTCACATACATACTTTATTAAGAAAATCGTTAGAACATGACATAATTATATGTCATGAAAGAAAAAGATGAGACCCAAAACCCCTTACAAAATATTAAGGCCAACACCTTCCATTAATATGGTTAGAACAGGAGTTTTGTTTCTCGTTTCGGTTGATGGACGCATCCATGCCCGGCTTGAACCTCAACATGTTCAAACCATGGAATTAGTTTATGATTAATATAGTTGGAGTCAGAGGTCAATCCTTAGTTTTGGTTGTTAGACACATCCAAGCCTGACTAAACGGTTGAATGAGCTCCAACCATATTAAAACTATTTCTTGATTAATGGGCCAGCCTTAAGCTTGAAGCATCGATTTGTTGTGCCACAACCAAGGTCGATGTAAAGAGAGGTACAGTTGGGTGCTATGTGTATTGTTGCATACTTGTTAATGAGTTAACAACCCAATGATATATGCAAACATTCAATTAGTTGATAGCATAATGTGATAGTTACATATGTGTAATATATAATCGGTATAATTACCTACCTTCATAGCTAAGAATAACTTGATGAACTCCAGCCATGGTTGTTCTTATCTATGATTGGATATCAACCTATTTGGAGATGTTCCTATGATCTCCCGAATTGATAAAAAGGGTTATTCAATTCGAAAAATAAATAGGATTTAATTAATGTATATTGATGCATTCTTTATCATTCTCATCACATAACCTCAATTTGTATTTCTAGGATAATCACCTGATCATGTCTTCTTTGAATTTGCGTTCCATTTTGGACACCAATAAGTTAACTAAGGCCAAAATGATTGAAAAGGCACCAAAAGGCACTTGCCATCACTGCGGCAAGGAGGGCCACTGGCGAAGAAACTGTAAGGTTTGTTTTGAGTCCTTGAAGAAGAAGGCATCCGATGCCCCATCCTCTTCAGGTATCTTCATTATTGAATGTCACTCTATTTTCTCGTACACCTGGGTACTTGATACTGGGTGTAGCTCACATATATGTAAAGACATACAGGGGCTAAGGAATAGAAGAAGACTCGTTAAGGGAGAAGCAAATTTGCGAGTTGAAAATGGAGCAAAGATTGCTGCTGTTGCCATCGGAACATATTTGCTAAAGCTCCCTACTGGACTTGTCTTAGAATTGGATAATTGTTATTTTGTTCCTTCGTTAATAAAGAACAATATTGTATCTATTTCATGCTTGAATGAAAAGGGTTATCATTTAACTTTTAGTAACAATTGCTGTTACATAACTTTAAATGGTGTTCTTTATGGGACTGGAACTTTATGCAATGGTATCTACACGTTAGATTTATCCGGTGATATTTTCAATATCGAAGTTAGCAACAAACGTGCTCAAATAGATAATCAAATAGACTCCTATACGTGGCATTGTCGTCTTGGCCATGTAAGCAAGAAACGCATGACCAAATTACACCGATGTGGAATTCTGGAATCATTTGAACCTGGTTCATTTGATACATGCGAATCATGCTTAAAAGGCAAGATGACCAAATTACCCTTTTTCGAAAAAGGTAAACTAGTGGGAGAATTGCTTGGTCTAATACATACTGATGTATGTGGACCAATGTCAACTCTTGCACAAGGAGGCTATAGCTACTTCATTACCTTTATCGATGATCACTCACGATTCGGGTATGTGTTCTTAATGAAACACAAATCTGAAGCTTTTGAGAAATTCAAAGAGTTCAGAAGTGAAGTAGAGAAACAACTTGGTAAAAGCATTAAGATACTTCGATCCGATCGGGGCGGTGAATACTTAAGTCAAGGGGTTTAAGATTATCTTAGGGGCAATGAGATCTTGTCTCAATGGACTCCGCCATATACACCACAGCATAATGGTGTATCTGAGAGGCGTAACCGAACCTTGATGGACATGGTTAGATCTATGATGTATCATGCAACTCTTCCAAAATCCTTTTGGGGCTATGCGGTTAAGACAGCTGTTTACTTGCTAAACAGAGTCCCGACCAAGGTAGTCTCTACTACTCCATATGAGACGTGGAATAGTAAGAAACCTCATTTATCTCACCTAAAGATATAGAGTTGTCCTGCTTATGTAAAGCGGACTGTATCAGACAAATTGGATGCTAAGTCTGATAAATGTCTATTTATTGGATACCCTAAGGAAACGAAGGGTTACCAATTCTATCATCCCTTGGAACAAAAGGTGTTTGTTTCAAGGCATGCTGTATTTCTAGAAAAAGAATTTTTTTTACAACAAAACAGTGGGAGTAGCATTGAACTTGAAGAAGTTCAAGAAACTCCAATAGACATTACAGAGACACCTAGTCTAGACCCACAACCAATAACTCATAATGATGAGCTATCAGTTGAACCTAAAACAACACCACTTCTTCGTAGGTCTGATAGGACATGCAATATTCCAGAGAGTTACGGATTTCTCATAAGTGAATCGAACGACGTGTTACTCATTAATGATGACGAGCCTATCAGTTATGAAGATGTTCTGAAAAATTCAGAAAGGGATAAATGGCTTGAAGCCATGAAGTCGGAAATGGATTCCATGTACAAAAATCAAGTATGGGACTTGGTTAGCCCACCTGAAGGGATTAAGCCCATAGGGTGTGATAAGTACCATTTTATTGATCATTTGAGTTGCTAAAATTCATGTTTGACCTATGTTTTTATTGCTAAAATTGTGAAATTGCCCTAGGTTTTAGAACTTACTATTATTTTGGACTTTATTGCAAATTTGCACATTTTTGGATTATTTGGCCACTAAATTCTTGATTTATTTTTGTAGGCATAAAAGGTTCATGGACCTAGGGCATATTGGGTCAAACTTGAGTCGGAAGTGAGCCGGATCGAATTATCAAGCTTACGATTAATCCGGACCGTCCGATTCAAGAGCGGCTAGATCTGAGCCATCCGGGACCATCTGAAGCAATCGGAGCTAGGGTTATGGTTGATCAAGCATTTTGATCAAGATCTGAAGATTTCATCCCAATCAGAGCTCAATCAACCGTTGGATCAAGCTTGGAGGGCTCTAGATTGTCCATTCGAAGATTAAGTTGATCTGGACCATCCGTTGCACATCTGGAGGATCCGAGCTACCATGAGGCAGATCCTGACCCCAGATCATCATCATCAAAATTTGGATCAAATCAGAGCAAGATCAGTCATTGGATTCAGCCAATTCAATCTGGACCGTCCATTGCTAATGTATTTAATCAAAAATTTCCTGCCTTCAGCCGTCGTCGCGTCTTCGCCGCAAGTTTCCAGTTCTTCGTGTTCTTCCATTCTTCTTCAATTCTTCTTCAATCCAAGGCGCGACCACCTCGATTCCTACTGAAATTCATCATCTGAATCCTTGGAAGGCAGTCTCGATCCAAAATTCAACTCAAACTTCATCCGGACAGAGCTTGTTGAGGGTTTCGCATTCTCTGTGGTCCGGGAGCTTGAATCTTAGTTACACTCAAATTCAGATCACCTGAGCCACTTGTAGGGGTTCTCAGGTGAGCTCAGGTCGTCTCCAAATCTTCATCGCAGCTCAACAAGCCGAGATTGAAGGGCTCGGATTGGAATTTTCCCAGTTGGAGCAGTTTAAGCAAAATTGATGGATTGAAGTTGTTTTCCACTGATTTGCTGAGCCTAGGGGTTCGAAGCCAGCTCTTGATTGACAACCAAGAAGATTCTGAGCTCAGGAAGGGTTGAGAAGTAGTTTAGATCATTAATTTTCATTGTTTTAGCTGTAATTTCATATTCTGCCGAATCTGTTTTGTTTTCTGCAAAATATATCAGCTGTCTTAGTTTGAAATTCTGAGTTGTTTAATTTCATTAAGTTCTTAATCCTGTAAGACAATCAGTTTAGGAACTTATTTAGTGATAGAGTGAGTTAAATTCCAGTTTACTTTAGCTTATATTGTTGCGTGCCATTTTGTAAGCTTGCATATCAGACATTACTGAATTTGCATTTCAGTTTCAGAAATTTTTGATTTGTTTCACTTTTAGTGAGCTAAATTAGTTAGTCTAAGTTTGTTTAGACCTTAGCTTAAATTCTGAATCTTGTTTAGCTTGGTAATTCCAAATTTCAGTTTGTTTCCCAGCTAAAACTTGAGTATCAAGTCTGCCCTGTTTTTCTCTTTTGCATTTTGTGTCTGAAATTTCCATTTCTGCTCATCCGATTAGGAGATCTGAGTTATTGTTTTCTATTCAAACGTTTTTGAATTGGCATTTGATTTGTTTGCCTCAGTTGCATCTGCTTTACTTCAGCTTATAGTGTTGCAATTGGTTTGATTTTCAGCATATAGTTTCCCTTGTTTGCGTGCCAAATGGGATGAATTCCTGCAACTTGTATCAAGAGGCAGCTGGGGCAGTGTTTGGTATCAAATAGCCACGAGTTTTAGTGTGTTTTATAGCTTAAAATAATCTAGCATTGTCTTTGTGCCAATTCTGAACAGTCCTTAGTTCTTTGTTTGTTTCAAAGTCTTGTAGCTAGTTAATGCTTATTGTTTGTGTAATTTCCGAATTTCCCTTGCATTGATTTGTCTTAGCTTGTTTGTTTCCAAAAACTACCAATTCTGCCTTTACTTAATTGTTTAGCATTTCTTTTGGTTTGTTGAAATCAGAAATCAGTTTCCCATAAAAAAAAATGGTAAATGCTTAATTAGGTTTCCATTAGTTGAGTTTTTTTTAGTGCCAACTTCTTGTTTAGCTCATTAGCTTAAGATTCTTGCTTTTCCATTGCGATTTCATTTCTGAATTATAAACCAAAACCCAATTACTTATTTGAAACCCAAAAACACAATCGACACATAAAACCAAGCTCGAATCAAACACGACAACTAGTCCCCGAGAAAAATACGACCTGTGGCCCCTATACTACATTTTCAGATTTTGATTGTAAAAAGGGTTTCCAGAATTTTATTCATATCTACATTTGAGACCCACATTCGTGACAGTCCATTTGGGTCTATCAGGGTGCAAGTGGGTTTTCAAAAAGAAAACCGACATGGAAGGTAATGTTGTTACCTTTAAGGCTAGATTAGTGGCAAAAGGATATCGTCAGAAACAAGGAATTGATTATGACGAAACCTATTCGCCAGTAGCTATGCTTAAATCCATTCGGATGCTCCTGGCCATAGCAGCTCATTTTTTTATGATTATGAGATATGACAAATGGATGTGAAAACAACTTTCCTTAATAGAAACCTGCTTGAGAATGTATACATGATACAACTTGAAGGTTTCACATCGGTTAATAAAACCAAAGTATGCAAGCTTCGACGATCCATATATGGACTGAAGCAAGCATCCAGGAGCTGGAACATCCGTTTTGATGAGACAATCAAAGAGTTTGATTTCTCACAAAATCCTGACGAACCTTGTGTGTACAAGAAGGTTAGTGGGAGTGCAGTCGTATTCCTAGTGTTATATGTCGATGACATATTACTTATAGGAAATGATATATCAGTCTTACAGTCAGTTAAAATTTGGTTGTCCAAAACTTTCTCCATGAAAGACCTGGGAGAAGCAACCTATATCCTTGGGATTAGAATCTATAGAGATAGATCAAAACAGTTGCTTGGTCTTTCGCAGTCTATATATA
The DNA here is from genome assembly GCA_024364735.1 of Boesenbergia rotunda. NCBI lineage: Eukaryota > Viridiplantae > Streptophyta > Magnoliopsida > Zingiberales > Zingiberaceae > Boesenbergia > Boesenbergia rotunda. The sequence continues at coordinate 423,032 of JAGFNQ010001042.1, forward strand.
TAGACCGAGTGCTAGAAAGGTTTAGCATGTCGGAATCCAAGAAAGGTTACCTTCCCATCAGGCATGGGATCAACCTTTCGAAGTCTATGTGTCCGCGCACAGAAGACGAGAGGATTTGCATGAATAAGATTCCCTATGCATCCGCGATAGGATCTATCATGTATGCTATGTTATGTACTAGGCCCGATGTATCGTATGCTCTGAGCGTCACAAGCAGATACCAGTCTGATCCAGGAATGGATCATTAGGCGGCTGTCAAGACAATCCTCAAGTACTTAAGAAGAACTAAGTATGTGTTCCTAATATATGAAGAAGGTGATATGGTAATACGTGGGTATACAGATGTCAGTTTCCAGACAGATAAGGATGACTCCAAATCTCAGTCCGGATACGTATTTATTTTGAATGGAGGCGCAATAAGTTGGAAGAGTTCCAAGCAAGACACCGTATCGGATTCTACCACGGAAGCGGAATATATTGCAGCTTCGAAAGCAGCAAAGGAAGCCGTCTGGATCAAGAAGTTTATCTAGAACTTGGTGTGGTTCCAACCATTGATGAAGCAATATCGGTTTACTGCCACAACAATGGAGCTATTGCACAAGCGAAGGAACCAAGGTCTCATCAGCGATCCAAACATGTGCTTCGCCGCTATCATCTGATCAGAGAGATTATAAGTAGGGATGATAATCAAATTGAGAAAATTCCCACTGAAAGGAATTTAGCGGATCCTTTAACTAAGGTCTTGCCTCAAAGCAAGTTTGAGGGTCATGTTAGAGCCTGTGGTATTGGGTACCGTAGCGATTGGCATTAGGTCAAGTGGGAGTTTGTTAGTGATATGAGAAAAGTATCCTAAGGCAATCACCTTATGATTGTAATCATTTATTTTAATAAATGAATATTCACTATTTGAGTATACATGTTTATGTATTTGATTGAGATCTTAAACTCATTTATTGAATGTCCGCAATACAATTCACAGCATGAGAGAATTTGTGATGAATTCACAACTATTGATTATCTCTACATGTGCAATTGTGAAGTATTGAAATTGTCCCTAGTCGATGAATTGATAAATACGGACACTATCAATTCTGTTGAGACTAGCATGGGTTATTCTCTAATCAACTGATTCTCACTGGCTGGTGACATTGGGATGTCCGGAGATAAACATGAATGCTAGTTAAGGGAACTAGTTCATTGGAGTGACTGGCTGTAAAACTTCATATGATAGTCTACATATAGATATGTTAATGAAGTTTTTACTGTAGCTTAAGTGCGATGTTCCTTTGACTTGCGGTGTTCAAGTCATCTTGGTCATGGAGACTTATACTTTGACATCTTAAGCAAGTATCTCCAAGGAGATGTGGACCCAGGATGATTGGGTATAAGCCAAAGTGCCCGAAGATGTTTGAACAGCCTACAAAGGATTCACCACTCCTTGTGAGGAGATGTATACCCAAGGCCTATCGTCGGATTGTTACTCGAAGCCTCTGGCCAGAGCATGACATGTTCAGAGTATGAATCTCTTAAATACATGAGAGTAATTAGAATCCGTAGGACGAGAAAACGTTACATGGGCTAGGTGTGACGTAGTCAGCCTAGTGGGGACTGACACACATAGACCATGTCCTGAACCAAGTGGGTATAAGATGGTGAAGGGAATGGGGCACGATTCATTATAGCTACTGAAGGATTTCAGAATTGTTTCTGAGGTCAACCGTTGATCTTTTGATTAATTGGGGATCATGATATACTATTAGGTGCCACTCATGATCGTTCTATAATTGATTAATTATAGACAGCCAACATAAATTAAAAGTCTATTTAGTCACACGCACTACGAGTAATTCGAGGGATTTAAAACGAGTTGAAAATTAGATTTTCCAATCAAGAGAGATTAGGTTTGGTTAAGCCAAACGATAAGTCAAATCTGAATTTTTCAAAGACGCATTGGAAGCGTAAAATGGCTAAGTCTTTTGAAGACATAATAAATGAATTAAATAAGTTTAATTCATTGGGGCGTGGCTTGGATGGGCCGGCCAAAGAGGGTCTCCATCCTTTTTGCTTGGCCGGCCACAACAAAGGGAGAGAACCAAGTTTTTGGCTCAATTTATAAAATAAACCAAGTGTGATTTGTTTTATAAAATTATGGATACAAATTAAGGCATCAATGGTCACATATATGAATACAATAAAATGACATAGATCAATTATGAATTTGTGGCATGAAAATTACATGCAAGGTGATCTATTCATGTCAATTTTCAACTGGTCCTCCTTAACCAAAGTGAGATCAAAACTTTAACTTAAGTTATACAAAGTAGAACGAAGTAAACATTAAACTTTATATCTGATCAAAAAATCTCTAAATACATAAGTTTCAGAGACATAACCAAACATATATAGAAAACAAATATAGTACAAACTCCCACTGAATCTAAATTTTACCAAACTGAATAACACCCATATGAGTGGTATGCTCATAAAAGACATTGGGCAGTCGACCTTTCGTCAAAGGATCTACTATCATGGAGTTTGTACCTATGTGTTCTGTCAAAATCTGTCCACTTTGCTTTCTTTCACAACAAGGAACTTGATATCGATGTGCTTCGATTTTGTCGAGCTCCTATTGTTGTTGGAATACAATACAGCTGATCTATTGTCACAAAATAACTTTAGTGGTTTCTCAACCCTTCCCAAAATGCGCAGCCCATAGACAAAATTTTTCAGCCATATTCCATGATTAGATGCCTTATAACATGCTATAAACTCTGCTATCATGGTGGAAGAAGTAGTCAATGTCTGTTTGGCACTTCTCCAAGAGATTGCTCCACCAGCCAATAGAAAAACATAGCCTGAAGTGGATCTCATGCTATCTTGGCATCCAGCAAAATCAGAGTCAGAATATCTCATGATCTCAAGAGTATCTGATCTCTTATATGCGAGCATGTAATCACTAGTTCTCTTTAAATATCTCATTACCCTCTTTATTGCTTCCCAATGATCCATTCCTGAGTTGCTTAAATATCTGCCCAACACTCCAACAATGTACGCAATATCCGGACGCGTACAAACTTGAGCATACATAAGACTTACTACTGCCGAAGCAAAGGGAATCTTTTGCATTTCTTGAGTCTTGAGGCTTCCTTTAGGGCATTGTTTAAGACTAAACTTATCTCCTTTAGCGACTGGGGTGTTTCCTGGTTTGCAATCTTGCATGCCAAATCTTTTATGCACTTTATCGATATAGTTCTTTTGTGATAATCCAAGAATACCTTGAGAATGATCTCGGTCTATTTGGATTCCTAATACAAAAGATGCATTACCAAGATCTTTCATTTCAAAATATCTAGATAGAAATCTCTTGGTATCGTTTAACACCTATATCATTTGTGGCAAGCAAAATGTCATCAACATATAAAATCAGGAAAATATGTTTGCTCCCACTGAACTTATGATACACACAATCATCTACCACATTCACCTCAAATCCAAATGAGACTATTATTTGATGAAATTTATGGTACCATTGACGAGACGCTTGCTTTAACCCATAGATGGACTTCTTAAGTTTGCAAACCATACTCTTTGGATCTCCTGATACAAAGTATTCTGGTTGCACCATATAGATTGTCTCCTCAATGCCTCCATTGAGAAAAGCCGTCTTGACATCCATCTGATGGAGTATCATATCAAAGTGTGCAACAAGTGTCATGATTGTCCTAAAAGAGTCTTTCGTTGAAACTGGAGAAAAAGTCTCTTTATAGTCAATTCCATATTTTTGAGTATAAACCTTTAGCTACAAGACGTGCTTTATACCTTTCCACATTACCGTTTGAATCCTTTTTAGTTTTAAAAATCTATATACAACCAATGAGTTTCACACCTTCTGGTAATAGGACAAGTTTCCAAACATTATTGTCTTGCATTGATTTATACTCTTCATTCATTGCCTCAATCCATTTTTGAAAATTTGAATTTTGCATGGCTTGACGAAAGTTGATTGGATCATCCTCCGCTATGTCATCATTTTTCTCATGTTCTTGAAGTAGTACTATGTAATCATTTGAAATAGCACTCCTCCTTTCTCTAGTGGATCTACGTAAAGGCACTTATTCTTCATGCATTGGTTCTTGAGGTTCTGGAGTTTGTTCTTCTGGGAGATGACTGACAATGTCTTGTTGTTTTTGTATTGCATCTTGATCACTAACAGGAATAATATCCTGATCATTATCAGAAGCAATCATAGGAATATAAATCATTTTCTCTTGAAGAGTAGTAGGAATACATTCCTCCTCAAAGGCAATGTCAGATACTTTATTCATCCCCCCAAACTCAATATTCTCAAAGAACATTGCAGTTCCCGTCTCAAAGATAATCTGTACTTTGGGATTATAAAACTTATAGCCTCTTGATCGCTCAGAATATCCAATAAAATAGCTACTTACTGTTCTAAAGTCTAATTTCTTTTCATGTGGCATGTATGGTCTAGCCTCAGCTGGACATCCCCAAACATGAAAATGTTTTAAACTTGGCTTTCGCTTTGTCCAAAGCTCAAAAGGTGTTTTAGTAGCTGCTTTAGTGTGTACTCGATTTAGAATGTAAGTTGTTGTCTTTAATGCTTCTCCCCGGAGTGATGTTGGTAAAATTGAATAACTAATCATACTCCTTACCATATCCTTAAGTGTCCGATTTCGTCGTTCAGCTACACCATTCATGCTTGGAGAGCCTGGCATGGTGTACTGTGGGACGATTCCACACTCTTCTAGGTATTGAGCAAATGGTCCTGGACGTTGTTCACCTGAACCGTCATATCTACCGTAGTATTCACCACCACGATCAGATCTGACTTTCTTAATTCTTTTATCGAGTTGGTTTTCGACTTCAATCATAAATGATTTAAAAACATCCAGTGTTTGAGCTTTTTCATGAATAAGAAATATGTATGCATATCTAGAATAATCATCAATGAATGATACAAAATATTATTGACCATTCCAAGAAGGTGTTGGAAATGGTCCATAAACATCCGTATGTATCAATTCCAATACTTCTGTAGCTCTATATGCACCTTCTTTCTTTCTTTTGGTCTATTTGCCCTTAATGCATTCAACACAAATGTCTAGGTCTGTAAAATCGATGGAATGTAAGATTCCATCTTATACAAGTCATTCAACTCTATTTCTAGAGATGTGCCCTAAACGTTTGTGTCATAATGCACCTGAGTTTTCAATATTAAATTTACGCTTAGTACCACGTGATTCCACATTTAGGGTTTCAATATAAGAAGCATTTATATCAAGCATATAGAGATTGTCATAAATGATAAGTGAATCGGTTCCAACAATAGTAGAATTAATAGATAAACTGAACTGATTGTTTCCAAATGAACAACTATAACCCAATTTGTCCAAATGAGAAACAGAAATCAAATTCCATCTAAAAGACGGTACAACAAAAGTATCTAGTAAGTCTAAATAATAACCAGTGTTTAACAAAAATCTAAAATGCCCTATGGCTTCCACTTCGACCGATTTGCCATCACCCACATAGATGCATCTTTCAGCATCACTTGGCTTTCGGTAGCTCAGGCAACCTTGCATTGAAACACTGATGTTAATAGTAGCACCAGAGTCTAACCACCAAGTGTTTCTAGGCACTGAAGCTAAATTTACTTCTGAACAAACTAAATTTAAAAATGTACCCTTTTTCGTACGCCAGACATGATACTTAGAGCATTCCTTCTTGACATGATCAGGCTTGTTACAGAAGAAACAACCTTTCTTATCATTGTTTTGCTTTTGTTTCTTCACACAAGGACCTTTAGTAGCATCATTCTTTCTTTTCTTGCCCTTATCTTTAGGGGTGCTTGCTAAGTAGGCACTTTCAACCTTGTTTTGCTTCAACCTCTCTTCCTCTTGAACACAATATGAAATGAGCTCGTTAAGAGTCCATTTCTCCTTTTGACAGTTATAATTGATTTAAAACTGACTGAACTGACTTGGAAGAGAAATAAGCACTAAATGCACAAGCATGTCATCCGACAATTCAAGTTTAAGTGCCTTCAACTTTGATGCAAGGTGGGAAAACTCCATGATATATTCCCGAATATTTCCCTTGCCTTGATACTTCATGGAAATTAAGCTTTTCAGAAGTGTGCTTGTTTCCGCCTTATCGCTTTTGGCAAAGCGCTTCTCAATCTCATCAAGATATTCCTTAGCGTTGGTGATACTATTAGACACCGCACCCCTAAAAGCCTCCGGTATGCCGCGCTTGATGATCATAAGACTCATGCGGTTAGAGCGTTCACACTTCTCATATTTAGTCCTCTGTTCAGAAAAACTAGAATCCGTAGGAGGAGTAGGTTGCTCTGTCCTGAGTGCAAGATCTAGATCCATGCAGCCAAGAACAATGAGAATGTTCTCCTTCTAATCCTTAAAATTTGTACCATTGAGGATTGGAACTGAATTTAAGTTAGCAGAAATAGTAGCAACACTGGCTGAAAAGAGAACACAAGAATAATAACATAAATAACATGCTCATTGTGAATAAATTAGAATAAATGGTAAATCTCATCTAAAGATACCTAGTGCAACAACAATATCAAGTCTTTGGACAGTAATATTATTTACAGGTAGTACTCTTGTTGTAATAATCAAACACTAACAATAATGCATGACAAATAATAAACTTATCTTTGGATCGATTTATTAAATTCATGAAAAATAGCAATTGTAACTTTATAATTGTTACGTGTTTATTATCACAGGTAAATATATAATTTTGTTAAGTATAAATCTTCCTTTAGACTGATTAATACTCACATAAATATATACATTTACATCTTAATTAATACATGAATAATATCTCAATATTTAAATTAAATTAAATTCAAATAATAGAGGTCACTTTGGTGACATATAATTTAAATTTAACTTAATTTAAAATAATAGATATTAATGGACCCATATAATCCATTTAAAAATTTAAATCTATATTATAAAATAAGTTAATTAAATTATTTTATACAAATAACTTAATTAAATTATTTTATCTAAATAATTAAATTGAATGGATTATTATTAAAAGGGATAATATAATGAAATGCTTAATTAAAAAACTTCTACCACTAAACATTTAATAATTTGAAAAATAAAAAAAAATTAAAAATTTTTTTTGGCAGAATGTCCCAAAAAAAACCCCTTGTTCTAAAACGTGGTGTTCGGTAACCGAACACCACGATGCCATGCCATGCCAAACTGAACGTGAAACCATGAATTTCCTAAAAATTGTAACTTTCTGGACCATTTCCGCCGTCGTTCCTTCTGGCCAAACCATCGTCATCCAACAGCAGTCCATAAAAAAAATTTACCAACGCCGTGTCATTGCGGCGACGATTTCCAGCAGTCACTGGATCATCATGATCACCAGATGCTACCAAAAATCGGCCAAGGATTTGGCCGATGTAGACTCTATTTTGGCAGCTCGACCACATAATCGAATTTCCATAAAAAATTGGAACTTCGAAAAACAAATAAATAAACAAAAAGGAGTTCGTAGGGAACTCAACAATCACTAGAATACACGATGAACAAGACTGTCAGACGAAATTGTCGACGTACGAGAATCAAAATAGAAAATTTTCTTAAGAATTGAAAATAGATTGCTCTGATGCCAATTGTTATAAATATTAAGTCGAGAGATCTTAATGAACAATCTTAATCTCTATTCCACTCTTAAGAAATAATAAAGACGATAATTAACCAAAGTTGCGGAAGTGTATCGGAATCCATAGTTTACAATCGATCCTCGGAGATGTTTTTTTTACTTCAATCTGTAGAATTCCTTAGATTTCCGAAGAGTTTTGTCGATGGGGAACAAAAACAAGCATCGTCTGCAAACTAGGACCATAACCCCCTATTTATAGAATCTAAAGGTTGCATATTTCTAATTTGGCCCCTCAACAAATTAGAATTAGCACATGGTATCCATAATATTTTATTCATAACAATTAAGCTCTTACGTCAAATTACATAATTCTAAAAATTTAGATCATAATATTTTTGACTTATTTAATTGATGACATACAACATTTATAATTACAATATGACCCTAAAATTCTAACAAAGTAAACTCGAAACTAAAGATTTTGCAAATAAGTCCGAGTGGAGTAAGTTGGAAGCCGAAACTTGGCAGACTAATTCAAGTGAAATTAACTAGGAGCTATAACTTGGCAACTTAGTTTAGATAAGTCGGCTAAAAGTTGAACATCTATACCCAAAGGAAGTATAAGTAACTTGAAATATTATATCATACTCATTTCGTAATTGAGAAAGCAAAGTTCGACAGTTCTAAATGACCAAAGGGGGTCCGAGCCATAAACTAGTAACATTGGAGGGTCCAGGCAACCGTATCTAGTGCGACAAGAGCATATGGGCAATCATAACAGCTTCCAAACGACTAAGAGTTGATGTTATCCAACGATTTGAGTGAGTCGGGTCAAGATCAGGTTTGACCCCTCTCTAAGTAACCGAAGGGCTTCTAATTGATCGAAGACACGGATGATATTATGTACTGGATAAACATTATAGCCACGTTAGTAGCCTCCAGTGATAGAACTTCAGTTTTCTTCTAACCATATAAATTCTAGGAACGAAATAAAAATTTGAAAGAGAAAACACAAGACATATGAGCATGGATCTATTATTTTTTCGAATCATGACATAACAAGAATAAAATATAAACCGAAATACAAAGAATCTGATTGAAGAGTCATCGTCCTTGTCGTAGCGTCGTCGGCTTAATCCCTGTGGAAGAAGAAGATACAGCGGAAAGATGAAGGAGGATCTTCCAAGGGGCTTAGGGTTGACGGCGCCGTAAAGTTTCTTGTCAATAGGAAACAAGAAATTAGGTAAAGATGATACCCTAAATCGTTGGGAACCTCCCCTTTATATAGTAATCCAATCTGTTATCAGTCCATAGATAATAAGAGATTGGCCTAAAGGATTCTATACATTGAACCCACATCTAATAATTCGAAACCCAATAAACATAAATTAGATCACTTTAAGGGCTTACATTGTTTTTACATGTGCAATTTATAAATAAGCCCACCTAATAGGGATAATAATATCCAACACTCTCTCACTTGGGTTATATTTGAGTTGTATGTTAAATACAACTAAAATATTAGTTGATATCAAACTTTATAGGTACAAGATACTCCTATAAACAATCTGGTCGATTAACTTATTGACATAGGACTAAAGAGGTCATAACTACTGTATATGATCGTAACAAGCTGCAACAGTAATCACAATACCAATATCATTAACGATATAAATCAAGATGCGGATGTATAGAGTGGAAATTACATGAAATGTGATTAGTACACGTCAATTTTCAACTGGTACAAAGTGACTCAAAAGAGTGATCATATTTGCAAATACCTTATACTAAACTGCAATAGCAAATCATAATCCAAACTTTATGATTCCAAAAAGGAATCTATATCATATTTACAAATACCAAATGTTAAACAGCAGTAGCAAATTGTGATATCATATTCAAAGTATCAAACAAACATATAAATTCCTTAATATTTTAAACTTCAAGTACGTATAATAATTAAAACAAAATGGTTGTCTTTATTAACACAGAGCAATAAAATAAATATAGTCTTCTACTAGATAAATTCTTCTCTCATAAGAAGAACTCCTATATCCATAGCATACACATGATACGCTATAATATCACACTTCAATTTTGAACGACAACACCTGGAGTACTATTTATTTATTGTGTTATCGTATCTGTCTTATTTTTTAATTCTATTTTTCTTAAGATTTCTCTATCTTTTCAAAAGTTTTATAGAAAAGAAAACTTAAGAAATAAGAATCATTTTATTTTTAATTGTCTTGTCGATTTATGCTTTGGTGGATGCTTTGTTAAATTATTCTTGCGTGTTCATATTTTCCTATCTTACTCAATCAAATATGTCCTAGTTAAATTATTTCTATTGCGCTACTCTATTTATTTGATTATTTTTTTAAAGTTATTTTAGTTCATAAAATTTACGGTAATTTACCAAAAGGCGTATCTAAGAATTAGTATTTACCAAAAAGCGTACCATAGTTTCATTTTCACCAAAGGACGCACTTATTTTAGTGAACTTCCTTTTATACCCCTCCTGCTATATATTGCCTTCTCTTTCTCTCTCAGTAACAAATTCCGAGACGTCTGCCCATGCAATGTGACTTAATTACTGACTTTTATTTTAAAATAATATATTACGAAATCGGCGCTAAATTAAAAAACGTAAGATAAAAATTGAAAAAATATTTCACTTATAAAATTTCTTTATATTTGATTAATAGAAATTGATATATTAAATAATATTTAATAAATATATTAATGTATAAAACAAATTTTGAAAAAAAATTGATTTCAGGCCTACGCTGGGCATGAAATTAATAGATTTCAGGCCCACGCTGGGCCTGAAATTTTTTATTTCAGGCCCACGTTGGGCTTGAAATCTTTTGATTCAGGCCCGACGTGGACTCAAATTTTTTTCTATTTTAAAAATATATTAATATATAAAAAACGTATCAAAATACTTAATTTCAGATTTAAACGCAGGGCCTAAAGTCATCCCAGGAGGGTCTGAAGTCAAATAACTTTAGATCCTATAAATAATTAATTTAATAAATAATAATTAAATATAAAAAAATATTTTTAAAATTAAAAAATTTTCAGTGCCCTTGGGGCCTGAAGTCATCCGACTTCAGGCCCAAGGAGGGCTTGAAGTCTGATGATATAAAAAAATATAAAATTTTTTTTATAAAAATGTATAATATATAATTACATATTATTTATAATTTTTATAAAAAAGGTATAATATATAATTACATAATAATAAAATATTATTATAATGAAATCTAGATATGGGAGGTCCATCAGTGGGTTTTGGTCAAAACTCACTGATATTTCTAAACTACTCCTATTTCATTGGTGATATCTAATATATAGATGTTTGGACACCTAAAACATCATCTCCTACCTCTACCTTCTCTATTCATATGGAGTTTTCAGAAATCCAGATATGATAGGTCCATCAGTGAGTTTTGGTCAAAACCCACTGATATTTCTAAACTACTCCTATTGCATTGGTGATATAGAGTGTATAGATGTTTGGACACCTAAAACATCTTCTCCTAGGTCAACCCTGTCTATTGATATAAGGTTTTCAGAAATCCAGATATGGGAGGTCCATCAGTGGGTTTTGGTCAAAACCCACTGATATGACTAAATTACTCCTATTGCATTGGTGATATTTAATATATAGATGGTTGGACACCTAAAACATCATCTCCTTCCTCTAACCTCTCTATTCATATGGAGTTTTCAGAAATCCTGATATGGAAGGTCCATCAGTGGGTTTTGGTCAAACCTACTGATATGGCTAAACTACTCCTTGGGCCTGGAGGGTCTGAACAAATCTTGGATAAATGTAAGTAAATTAAATAAAAATATCAATAGTTCTAGTTAGAGTTGAGCTAGGAGATGGTATTTTTGATGTCCAAACTTCTAATGATTATAAATTATGTTGCAATAGGAGATTTTTAGGTCTATCAGCGGGTTTTGACCAAAACCCACTGATGGACCTCCCATATCTAGATTTTTGAAAATTCCATATGAATAGAGAGGTTAGAGGAAGGAGATGATATTTTAGGTGTCCAACCATCTATATATTAGATATCACCAATGCAATAGGAGTAATTTAACCACATCACCAAAACCCACTGATGGACCTCCCATATCTAGATTTCTGAAACCCCTATATCAATAGACAGGGTTGACCTAGGAGAAGATGTTTTAGGTGTCCAAACATCAATACACTCTATATCACCAATGCAATAGGAGTAGTTTAGAAATATCAGTGGGTTTTGACCAAAACTCACTGATAGACCTATCATATCTGGATTTCTGAAAACTCCATATGAATAGAGAGGGTAGAGGTAGGAGATGATGTTTTAGGTGTCCAAAAATCTATATATTTGATATCACCAATAAAATAGGAGTAGTTTAGAAATATCAGTGGGTTTTGATCAAAACCTACTAATGGGCCTCCCATATCTTGATTTCATTATAATAATATTTTATTATTATGTAATTATATATTATACTTTTTTAAAAATTATAAATAATATGTAATTATATATTATACATTTTTATAATTTTTTAATATTTTTTTATATTTAATGATGGAGGGCCTGAAGTCATCAGACTTCATGCCCTCCTTGGGCCAGAAATCATCATCCGATGACTTCAGGCCCAAGGGCACTGAAAATTTTTTAATTTTAAAAATATTTTTTTATTATTTATTAAATTAATTATTTATAGGATCTGAAGTTATTTGACTTCAGACCCTCCTGGGATGACTTCAGACCCTGCATTTGAATCTGAAATTAAGTGTTTTGATACGTTTTTTATATATTAATATATTTTTAAAATAGAAAAAAAATTTGAGTCCACGTCGGGCCTGAATCAAAAGATTTCAGGCCCAACGTGGGCCTGAAATAAAAAATTTTAGGCTTACGCTGGGTCTAAAATAAAAATATTTTAGGCCAACGGTCAATTTTTTTTAAAATTTTTTTATACATTAATATATTTATTAAATATTATTTAATATATTAATTTCTATTAATTAAAGATCATTTATTTATATTTTTAAATCACGTTGGATGAGAAAATTTTTAAGTGAAATATTTTTTTTAATTTTTACCTTACGTTTTTTAATTTAGCGTCGATTCCATAATATATTATTTTAAAATAAAAGTCAGTAATTAAGTGACGTTGCATGCGCAGACGTCTCGGAATTTGTTACTGAGAGAGAAAGAGAAGGCAGTACATAGCAGGAGGGGTATAAGAGGAAGTTCACTAAAATAAGTGCGTCATTTGGTGAAAATAAAACCATGGTACACCTTTTGATAAATACTAATTCTTAGATATAACTTTTGATAAATTGTCATAAAATTTATAATACTATTCACTCCTCCTTCTAGTATCGAGTTCGATTATACAATATATTCATTTTTAATAACATGTAGGTATAATATATAAAAGAATATTTAAAATACCTCCTAAATATATATATGGAATTTAAAAGAGATAAATAAAACAAAAAGAGGAGATATTAATTCAAAGTCATACCGATAATATTAACAAATATTTTAATAAAAATAGCATAATAAAAAGAGAGGTCTTAAGGGATAATTTGATAATTTAAGAACAAAGTTATTATAAAAATGAAAAATCAACTGAGGTTGCCTATTTGGTTGAGCTGAATGCGAACTTTAGAAGAAGACTCTTAACATAAAAAAATTAAATTTGACTCTGAATTTGAAGAATCCTAGAAATTAATAACATCGGCCAGAATTTGAGAAATTACTTAGTAAAAATAGGTCGAAAGAGTTGATAGTTTTTTTTCCCCTAAGGATGGTAACAATCGATATTTCAATTCATCGCATTATATACGATAATGAAGGTAATGACAAATGGACAAATATTAGATAGAAGATAAGTTATATATTCTATTTTATTTGATAAAATATTTTATTTCTGTTGCAAATTATTTAAGATACGTAAAATAGGGAATTTGGGTAATGATAAATACAAACACTAGCGTAATATGCATAGAGTCTTACTTCTATTGCAAGTTATTCAAGATTGAATAAATGATGAGTAGAATAGAAACTTTGGATAATGATAGATACAAAGACTGATGTAATATGCATAAAGTCTTAAACATCATGAAGCTAATAGAGATCGTATAAATTGCATTATCTCTTAACCCTAGATAATCATACATGAAAAATCCCCTTATGTCTTTATTTTGAAACATTTTATCATTCACTATCATCCAATATATTTAGGCAAGACAACCAATATAAAATTTCAAAATATATCGAGTAAACATATATCAAGAGTGTAACTCAAAAACCATAGCACATCATCAACACAATTTACTTGTTTCACACAAAACTTAAATCATGTATCATATCATAAAACCAATAATACAAGTCAAAACTAAATCATGACATAACACCACATAATATAGCATGAACGTAAATGTATCATACATAAACCATCATGATAGTCATGCAATAAAACATGAGAAAGTAGCAGGGGCCAAAGTCCTGAAGTCATCAAAATGATACAGATCCAGAATGAAGAGTGTTTGAGAGATATAAAAATACATCATCAAAGAATACTCTCAACACTAAGCTGCTCTAACTGCCGTGTCGACCCATCACATCATGTCATCGTCACCGCCTGGAGGAGGAGGAGGAGGAGGAGGGATCTAATAAGCGAGATGCAGCTGCCGTAGCATCTTGTACATGCCATCCTGCCGGCTCCGGAATCCCTGACAGAATTCCGCGAGGCCATGAACCTCCCCCTGGATCATCGTCTGGGTCTCCTGAAATCCGTGGATCTCCTCCCGGATGCCGTGCACATCCTCCTGGAGCCCGTGAACATCTGATCGAAGTTGAGTAAACTCCGTGCGTGTAACCATCTCAGCAGGCTCCTCATCCGAGCTGGACGACTCCGGACGCTGCCTCCATACAAATGCCCCTGCCGACTCTCAATACCTGCCAAGGACAGTTGGCGTGTGCCAATCTGGTCATAGTCCTTGGACAGGTGCCTGACCTGACCGCTAGTGACACAGATACCAAACTGCAACTGGAAGAACTCGGTCAGAATGTGGCAGAATGACATGTATATTTTCCCATTGACGCTTTGGGGAAAATGGCAGATGGAGGTAAATACATGGAGGGAGACGTCTATATCAAACCTCCTCTCTAGGGCATACATCATCACTAGATGGGGCAGTCGGATCCTTGCCCTTCCCTTGGTGACGATGGGTAACAGACATTCTAAAACAATCTTATATAGCCCATGGCTGAAGGGACTCATAGGCTTTGCATCAAAAATGCGCTCAGACTCATGCCTATACCTCCTAAAGTAATCTAGATGAATCTGATCGATAGTGACATCAGGAAACTCAAGAGGCTCAATAACAGTAGGGAAATAGGTGTTTACATTGTTGGATGCCCTACACTCTAAAAAACTGGCTAAAACCATAGCTGAAAAAGGAATGGTGACTCCAGCTATTCTTGACTCATAACAATTATTTTCAGAGTCAATGCATGTCAAATTGACATAAAATTTCTTGCATAAGTCAACATTAATATCATGTTGACAATACACTAGTTGTTCTATTCCAAAGTGGGTGATCATCTCAGTGATTTGAGGTGACTTTTCTTAAAAGTAGGTCTTATTCAAATACCTACAATTCATCAGGACAAATTTGTTTTCCTCAAATCTCTTCTTGCATTCTAGAGACCTGAATCTAGACTCTCCTGGGGCTTGCTGACCTTGACGGGATGAACCCTCACCCCTTGACCTCTTATTCACAACTCTAATATCCAATCCCCAAACACATGCATACCAACCCATCCCACAAATGAAAAAGATAAGGAAAACATGAAACAATATTCACATTAGTCCCAAATCATTGATTAAATGAGCAAAAAGCAATTGTAAACTCGATTACCTCTTGTCCAGTCGCTTCATGATGGAAATGAGGAGGGATTGGCTTGAGAAGACGAGTTTTCACCAACCCTAGGAGTGGATCTGAGGTAGAGGGAGGCTTAGGAAGGGAGTTTAGGGCTCAGAAGAAGCTTAGGACGCGAGAGGAGTCGAGAGGAGGAAGAAATCGCCGGGGGTGGTAAGCCAAAACCCTAGGTTTGGCCACCTCCGCGTGGCCCGATCCAACTTAAAACCCGCAGACCAATCGACCGCCCCAGGGCAGTCGACTACGAAAACATACAGAGGGTTTCTCACTCTAGGACCAGTCGACTGCCCCTGGGGCAGTCGACTGGTATACCTTATAGACCCTTTCTCACTCTAGTACCAGTCGACTGCCACGAGGGCAGTCGACTGATACTGAAAACTCAATTTTCCAGTCCTAAATTCAGAAATGTCTAACTAATTCCACAAATCTCCAAAAAAATCTGAAATTTCGTGGAGAGATTTGTGAATCCTAACTCTACTTGGGAAAAATATGATTTTAGACAAATTCACTCCGGATCCCAAGATTGGTACAAATTTCAAGCCTATTCAAATTGAGTCATTTAAACCTAACTCAAAGTTCTAATTTGAATCTCTTCTCGATGCTTCTTCCCATACTCACTTATAATACATTAATAGCATCAAGTTGTATGATATTTACACTTTAAAATCAATTTCTTTCAATTATAATATCATTTTCAATCTTTTCTCCATAAATTTCTCTTTAGTGTGTTAATTTTCTAGGATTAAAGCTAACCTTAGCCTTTTAAGCTTTTTGACACACTTCATAGCCCATCTAATCTTCTAGAAGAAAACCACCTGAGATCCATTGATCATGGATCCTTTTTTGGCTTCTAGACCTCTCCCTTGAGCTCCTAGCCCTAGTTACCTCCCTAGGTAACTTATCTACAAAGGCAAGACCACACCGGTGTTCTTTCGGTGCTTCTTGACCTTCCACTATCACTCTCTTGACTCTATAGACCTTTTTCTTGGTCAATTCCTTTTCTTTTCCTTTAAATGGCTTTTCTTTGCCATTTTTGATCTTTTCTCTACCATAGTTATAAGACATCATTGAATATACCATTTTACTACCATTTGTTCTCCTAGGGTGGTATCCTAAGCCCGACCTACCATTTCTAAGAGGTTGATCTTTTTGCATCATGCTTGACCCCTTTGACCCCCTAATGAGTCTATCTAGATTTTTCTCTAATTTATCAAGTTTTGCTTTCAAAACTTGATTTCCTTTTCCAAACTCCTAACCTTCGGATCATTAAACCTAACTTGATCATTCCTAGATCTACCCATTTTTCTAGGCATGTGTCTCCCTTTCTTAGGGTTTATGCCTTGGTCCTTTGGTTTTGTAGTCCTAGGTTTATCATAGAATATAAAATGTTTTGTATTTTGGCACGCAAAGGTGTTTCTATTCCTATCATGATATTTAAAACCAAAATTACATCTAGGCAAGCACTCATTTACATTTCTAGCATTTATAGAAATATTTTAAGGATAAGTGGAATTAGGGATTACCTCCCTTATCCTTGGTGCTCCCCCTTGATATAAGCTCCTCTTCCTTTCTTCTTTTTCCCATTTCCTTAGGTGCTCCATCTTCTTGAGCTCTTTACTTCTTGGACACTTTGTATGGTAATGCCCTAGCTCCCCGAATGTGAAGCATCGAATTCTCCTTCTTTTCTTTTAAGCCTCCTCATTCCTACAACCCACATTAGTATTTAAATGAATGGACTTGAGCTTAGGAATTATCTCCTTTTTACCTAGTGGGCACTTATCCTTGTAGTGCCCCTTTTTGTTGCAACCAAAGCATGTGATATGCTCTTTTGATTTGGCTTTGTTGGAGATTGGAGCTTGTTCTTGTTCTTGTACGGATGAAGGTCTCTCCTCCCCCTCAACCCTTGAAATTGATACTTCTTCTTCTTCTTTGGATGAGGTGGACGCTTTTTCACTCAACTCCTCCACTTCACTTGATAATGTTGATAATTCTTTTTCTCTTTGGTCTTCTTGGACACTTGAGCTTATTTCTTCGAGCTCTTCTACTAGTTGAGCTTGTGTAGGGGTCTTATGTACTTCTTGTTGGATCAGTGTCGTCGATAGAGGGGGGTGAATATCGACCGTGAAAATCTTCTCATGGAAACTTCGTAGAAAGCTTTCGATCGTTCTAGGCTCAGGGCGTTAGTGTAGCAGAAAAGTAAAACAGAAAAATTAAACAAACAATCACAGCAGACACGCGAGATTTATTTACTTGGTTCCCGACCCCCCAGGGTCAGTACATCCAAGGCCTATGTACTCGGCGTGAGCCCACTATTGGTCTCCTTTCTAGAATTTCCGGAGGCGGAGAAAACCCATCTTACAGTGCAGAAGTACAATCACAAAGATAATAAATTGATTGCGAAATACTAAAAGCAAACCGAACAACAAGGATTTGAAACTTGACCGATCTGGACCTCCGAAGTGCCGCGCACTTCCTCCTGGAGCCTCCCGGTCGTAGAGCCTCGTCTTTAGCACGTTGTCATCGGTCAGAATGATCAGAATTGCTCTTGAAAGTTGTTGCCGAAGCTGAGGGGTCGAAGCCCCTTTTATAGGCTTCATACGGGCGCCTGTGACGATGGGGCGCCCCTATAGACTTGGTCAAACTTTATCCCCGCGCCGAACTCGTCGCGGCTGATAAAATCTCTGACCAGGGCACCTCGGACCTCCCAGGCGCCTGAGTGAAGGCTTATCTGCGTTTCGAACTCGAAACGGCAAATACAGCTTTCAACTTGGGCGCCCGTATCATCCCGGGCGCCTGAATGGAAGCCTATTCTTTCTTCTTCACGAAACTTGTTTTTTTCTTCTTTGGGCTAGGCGCCTGATTCCTGTTGGGCGCCTGGCTTCAAGGCATCCAGCTGCCTTCTGTGTGATTTCCCTGCTTTGTCTTCCATTCTTGGTACCTGCAAGATACACAAACACAAAGCAACTATACACACAATATTAGCCTTAAGGACTTGGTTCTGACTTCGAATTTCCACAAAACCCTAGGTCGAACCGACGCAAGTTCCCACTGATAAGTACCATTTTATTGATTATTTTAGTTGCTAAAATCCAAGTTTGACCCATATTTTACTTGCTTAATTGTGAATTTACCTTAGGTTCTAGGACTTGCTTTTATTTTGGACTTAATTACAAATCTGTACATATTTGGATTATTTGGCCACTAAATTTTTGATCTATTTTTGTAGGCATGAAAGTATCATGGACCTAGGGCATACTAGGTCAAACTTGAGTCGGAAGTGGACCCGGATCGAGTTATCAAGCTTCTGATTAATCTGGGCCGTCCGATTCAAAAGCGGCTAGATCTGAGCCATCTGGGACCATCTAAGGCAATCCGAGCTAGGGTTAGGGCTAATCAAGCACTCTGATCAAGATCTGAAGGTTTCATCCCAATCAGAGCTCATTCAACCGTTGGATCAAGCTCGGAGGGCTCTAGACTGTCCATTCAAAGATTAGGTTGATCTGGACCATCCGTTGCAAATCTGGAGGATCCGAGCTACCACGATGCAGATCCTGACCCTTGATCAACATCTGAAAAGTTTGGGTCAGATCAGATGAATATCAGCCGTTGGATTTTCTCAAATCAATCGGAGCCGTCCGTTGTCAAATACTTAATCAAATTTTCGTCATATTTCTTCCTCGTCGTGTCTCCGCCGCACTGTTTCTTCCTTCTTCGCATGTTCTTCATTTCTTCAGCTAGTTTCTTCAATCCAAGGGGCGCGACCCCTCAATTCTTCTATTAGATCGAGTGCTAGGTCATTGGGAAGGTCATCCGTGAAGTTTCTAGTCTCAATTTGCCCAAGAAACAGAGCTGAGTGAGGGTTTCCTTAGCTCTGTCGTTTGCTTCCTTTGGATCGGTTGTGCTCCATTTCCATCCACCCGAGCAGTTCAGAGGGGTTCCCTGGAGTGTTTGGATCATCCACAAGCTGCAACGCAATCGGACACAGCTGAATTGAAGGAATTCGAATGGAAATTTCAGATTTGAGCAAGCTGAGTTGGAATGGATCCCAGATTGAGTTTTTTCATTGATTTGCTGAGCTTAGGGGTTCTTGGCTTGCCCTTGCGTGACGAACAAGGAGTTCTTGAGCTAGGGAAGGATTGAGGAGTAGTTTCATTAGTTAATTTCAGTGTTTTAGCTGTAGATTTCATTTCTGCCGTAACTTCATTTCTGAAATTTGTTCCAGCTGCTGTAATTTTCGTTTTTGAATTGTTTTTGCAGTAGTTAAGTTTCAATTCTGCAGGTAGTTGGCTAATGAGTTTGTTTATGGCACATTTGCTTTTAATTCTAGCTTAATTGTTGCTTAATCATTGCGTATCAGCTTTTCCCTGTTTTCTGCATTGCGTA
The DNA here is from genome assembly GCA_024364735.1 of Boesenbergia rotunda. Taxonomy (NCBI): domain Eukaryota; kingdom Viridiplantae; phylum Streptophyta; class Magnoliopsida; order Zingiberales; family Zingiberaceae; genus Boesenbergia; species Boesenbergia rotunda. The sequence continues at coordinate 443,052 of JAGFNQ010001042.1, forward strand.
TCAGCCCTTTTTCTGCAATTTCAATTTTAGTTTCTAAATTCTTCAGCTTATTTCCAATTTAATTCGTGTCTAGTTTAATCCCTGCAATTGAAGAAAACATTTAGTTAACTGATGCAATTCATCTGAGTTTGTTGGTTCTGCATGTGAATTGTACTGCAATTTCTGCACACTGCTCTGCATTAAACGTTTCTGAGTTGACCTGCTTTGTGTTTCTGAATTTTCTTCCTTCAGTCTTGCGCAATTACTTACTGGTAGTGTGGTTTTCCCAGCTGATTTGTCTAGTTTAATCTCAGTTGCTTATTTATTTCTGAATTCGGATGTAGACTGAATTTCAGCCTGCAAGTTTTGTTTTCAAGCACCTTATTTCTGCATCTCTGCGTATCAGATATTTTAGTGATGTCCTGAATTTTGTATCAAGCTAGCTAGTGTTGTCTCCTGAATTTACATAGTAACTTATTCCATTTAATTAGTACTTGATATCAGAGTTTGCTCATCAGATTGATGTGAATCCATTTCCATTTCTGCAATTTTATTTCGTTGCTGAACTTCAGATCATTTCTGCACTTGTTTCAGCTCAGGTTTGCATTCTGATTTCAGTTCATCAGAGAGGTGGATAGTTAGTGAATTATTATAATTGATCTCAGCTTGTTTTGTGTGTTTTTGTATGCGGTTGTTGCCGCATTCCATGTTTTCAGTTTCTGAATCTCAGTCATTTGAATTCCTGCACATCATTTTTGTTTTTCGTGTGTTTCTGAATGGATCAGTGTTTGGCTGTTGATTCCTTCATTTAGTCTTGCATATTTCTTCCCTAATAGTCTGGTTTCCAAACTGAATTGATCAGCTTAAATTTCTAAGTTGGCAGTTTATAGGTTAAGCAATTAGTATCAGTTTTGGCACATAAGTTTTCTCCTATGCGTATCAAGTAGTTTCATTGCTGCATTATAAATCAAGTGAATGCTTCAGAATTGATGGATAAATTCAATACAATCTGTAGTGCACCTTGAAATTGAATTCAGATTTGTTTTACAAGTTTGGCTATTCTACATTGGTTAATTAAATCCATTATTAGCTGAGTCCTTTAGTGCCAACTTCTTGGTTTGTTCATTGGGTTAAGTTCCTCTACTTTTTATTGCGATTTCATTTCAGATTGCAACCCAAACCCAATTTTATTTGAAACCCAAAATTCACAAACGACACATAAATACAAGCTCGAATCACACAACATCAACTAGTCCCTAGGAAAAATACGACCTGTGGCCCCTTTACTACGTTTTCATACTGATTGCAAAAAGGGTTTCCAGCTTACACTTATCTAAATTTTGAGACCCACACATTTCGTGACACCATATCTGGGCCCATCAAAATTTTTGGCGCCGTTGCCGGGGAATCTACTAGTTGATTTGTTTGATTTTTGCTTGTACGCTTAGTTCACATTTTTCTTGATTCATTTTTGTGCTTATTGCTATATCTAGTGATCTGATTTTATTTGTTTCATCTCTTTATCTACTTTTACTGCGATTTGTTTTGGTTTTATGACCAGGTCTACAGGTGGTGATCTTGAAGAATTTGACCCTGAGATTGAGAGGACTTTCAGAGCCAGGAGGAACCAAGGCATACTTTCAGAGACTACAGATATTCCTCCTCTTCAGACCATTCCCACTCATTCAGGCAGTATCATGGCAGACCACCAGAAGACTATGAAGGAACTCGCAACACCAGATGCTTCATTTCAGTATTCCAACATTGCTTATCCAGAGCTGGCTGGAGATTTTGAGCTCAGATCTGAACTCATCCATTTGCTGCCCAAGTTTCAAGGATTATCTGGAGAGGATCTAAATAGACACCTGCACGAGTTCCATGTTGTATGCTCTACTATGAAGCCTCAGGGTATTTCTGAAGAAGATATCAAGCTGAGAGCTTTCCCCTTTACACTGACAGGAGCAGCAAAAGATTGGTTTTACTATCTACCCACTGGGCACGTGTCTAGTTGGATCTCTATGAAGAAAGCATTTTTGGAGAAATATTTTCCAGCCTCAAGAACAACAATCATCAGAAAAAGCATCTGTGGCATTCAGCAAGTGGTGGGTGAGACGCTTTATGACTACTGGGAGCGATTCAATAAATTATGTTCAAGTTGCCCACAGCACCAGATCAGCGAGCAGCTTTTGATTCAGTACTTTTATGAGGGATTGCTGTAGATGGACAGGATTATGATAGATGCTGCAGCTGGAGGAGCCCTAGTGAACAAAATGCCAAATCAAGCTAGGGAACTCATTTTAAACATGGCTGAGAACTCACAACAATTTGGGAGCAGAGCATTGACCACTAGAGGAGTTAATGAAGTCCAGATGGTTTTGAATGAACAGAAAGAAATGAAGAATGCAATGGTGGAGCTCACATCAGTGATGAAGCAATTGTCTGTTAATAATGCAATTCAAAGTTCAAATCTTTCAGCAACTCCCCAAGCTAATCAAGTGATAGGGGTATGCAGTATTTGCTCTAGTCAAGAGCACAACTCAGATTCATGTCCTACCCTCCAACAAGATGAGACAGTAGCAGCATTGGTTAGAGGACAATTTCAAGCAAGAAACAACCCTTACTCCTCTACTTATAACCCCGGTTGGAGGGATCATCCAAATCTGAGGTACGGGAACTCTTTCTGCCAACAAAACCCTCAACAACCACAATTGCAGCAGCCTCCACAGAATTTCCAGCAATCATAGCAACAATTCCAGCAATCACTAGTCAAGAGCACAACTCAGATTCATGTCCTACCCTCCAACAAGATGAGACAGTAGCAGCATTGGTTAGAGGACAATTTCAAGCAAGAAACAACCCTTACTCCTCTACTTATAACCCCGGTTGGAGGGATCATCCAAATCTGAGGTACGGAAACTCTTTCTGCCAACAAAACCCTCAACAACCACAATTGCAGCAGCCTCCACAGAATTTCCAGCAATCACAGCAACAATTCCAGCAGCCACAGCAATTTCAGCCCCAAAATCTGAATTTTCAGCCTACATTTCAGCAACCGCAACCCCAATTTCAGTAATTCCAGCCTCAATTTCAGCCATATCAGCAAGGGCAGCAAGGTTTTCAATCATTTTCAACTTTCCAACCCCAAAACCAGCAAACTTTCTAGCCTTCACAACTCTATAATCAGAATTTTCAGCCTTACAATCAAGGGTTTCAGCCTATGCAAAATCAGTCCTTACCACAGAATTTTCCATTTCAAAATCAGAATTTTCAAGGATACAACTCTCAGCAAGGTTTCCAAGCATGTCAGCCCTCTAATCAGCCCTATCAACAGCCAACTCAGCCCTCTTATCAGCCCCAATTCCAACCGCAGCAGGGTAATGTTTTTCAGCCTACTACTTCATCGTTTCAGGGACCATCAAAACCCTATACTAACCAAGGGGGCTATGGGAGTTATAGTGGAGGAAATGTGCCCCAACAGAGGGTTGAAGAAATGTTTCAACAAATTTTACAACAACAACAAGCTTGACAACAACAACAACAACAAGTTTTACAACAACAACATCAAAACCTTGAGAGGCAAATGGGTCAATTGGCTAGTGGGATTAATCAGAGTCAAGCTCAAGGATCAAGTCAACTACCTTCCCAAACTGTTCCTAATCCTAAAAGAAATGTGAGTGCTATTACTTTGAGGAGTGGGAAGGTTACATCATCTCAAAATGATCCAAGAGCTGAAATTTCAGAAAACCAGATAGCACCTTCAATTCCAGCCCAAAACAGCCATGAAACGACTTCAAATTCAGTTGGTTCCACCCCTAGTCCATACCCAACTCCTCCCTCAAGTAATCCTCCAATTTTGGTGGAAAACGGAGAAGAAATCAATGCCGAGACGCAAGGTACAACAGCTACTTCGCATGGGGCAGCAGTCCAAAAATCAGCCCCTCCACTTCCCGCCAAAGAAGATGAATTTAGGGTTCCCTTACCCTTTCCACAGCGGAAAACACAAGCCAAAAGACAAGTGGAGGAGGAGAAGGCTAAGGAATTCAATGAGCTAGTGAAACTTTTCAGTAAGGTAGAGATCAATGTACCTTTGTTGACCATGATCAAACAGATTCCTAAGTATGCTAAGTTTTTGAAAGATCTTTGTGTTCACAAGAAGAAACTTAAGGAAAATGAGTTGGTCAACTTTGGGAAAAATATTTCAACACTTATCCACTCCATTCCTCAGAAGTGTGAAGACCCAGGGGTATTTACTGTTTCTTGTGAGATAGGAAGCACCACATTCCATGATGCCATGTTAGATTTAGGAGCTTCCATAAATGTGATGCCCAGGTCAGTATTTCAAATGCTTGGTATAGGCCCTTTACAGCCTACTGGCGTGGTGATACAGCTAGCAGACCAGAGTCAGACCCACCCAGCTGGTATGATTGAAGATGTTTTGGTGAAGGTAAAGGAGCTAATATTTCCTGCAGATTTTTATATCTTGGATATGGAGGGAGATTATCTTGCACACCGTTCTCCACTTATTTTAGGAAGACCATTTCTGAAGACTGCTAGAACCAAGATCGATGTATATGCTGGTACACTTTCCATGGAGATTGGAGACACGGTTGTTCAGTTTAGCCTTTTTGATGCTATGAAGCATCCTAGAGAGGACCACTCCATCATGAGCATGGACATTCTTGAGGAGCTGGAGCAGACAGAGTTAGAGGCTGAGGGATTTTTACTTGATTTTTCTGGAGGAGCTATTTATTCAGAGGAGGTTGAGAGAATATTTACTGCTGAGACTGAGGATTTTTCAGAAGATATTTCAGACGCATTTCCAGCTGGAGAGGTTTTTCTAGATGTAGGGGATTGCACAGAGCCCCAAGGATCACCTATTTCTATTGAGATTCATAGTGTAGGGGATTGCACAGAGCCCCAAGGATCACTTATTTCTACTGAGGAAGACCAGAGTGAATTGAAGCCACTACCAGACCATTTGAAGTATGCATACCTAGGAGAGGAGCAGACTTTTCCTATGATTATTGCACAGCATTTGGAGTCAGAACAAGAAGAAAAATTATTGCAAGTCCTGAGGCACTACAAGAAGGCAATTGGGTGGACTTTATCAGATATACCAGGTAACAACCCAACTATCTGTATGCACAGGATATTTTTGGAAGAAAATGTCAAACCTGTGAGGCAACCACAAAGGAGACTCAATCCACTTATTTTGGATGTTGTAAAAAAAGAGGTGTCACGACTTCTACAGGCAGGTATCATTTACCCTATTTTTGACAGTCAGTGGATTAATCCTATTCATGTGGTGCTCAAGAAATCAGGAGTGACCGTGGTGGCAGATGAAAGCAATGAACTAGTGCCCACCAGAGTTAAGAATTCCTGGAGAGTCTGTATTGATTACAGGAAGCTCAACAAGGTCACAAGGAAAGATCACTTCCCTTTACCCTTTATTGATCAGATGCTTGAGAGACTGGCAGGGAAGTCACATTATTGTTTCTTGGATGGATTTTCAGGCTACTTTCAGATTTGCATAGATCCAGAGGATCAGGAGAAGACTACCTTCACTTGCCCCTTTGACACTTTTGCCTACAGACGTATGCCCTTCGGACTCTGTAACGCACCTGGTACGTTTCAGAGATGCATGGTAAGTATATTTGGTGATTTGCTAGAGGACTGTATGGAGATATTCATGGATGATTTTTCAGTTTATGGCACGTCTTTTGATTTATGCTTAGATAATTTGTCTAGGATTTTACATCGTTGCATTGAAACTAACCTTGTTCTTAATTTTGAGAAATGTCACTTCATGGTAGAGCATGGGATTGTACTTGGACATATAGTCTCTCGGAAAGGTATTGAGGTAGATCCTGCGAAAATCAACGTTATTTCTTCTTTATCTTACCCCGTATGCGTACGAGATGTTCGTGCTTTTCTTGGACATGCAGGGTTCTACCGCAGATTTATTAGAGATTTCAGCTTGATTGCTCGACCCCTGACACGACTTTTGCAGAAAGATGTTGAGTTTCATTTTGATGATAAATGCAAGGGAGCTTTTCACAGACTCAGGGAGGCTCTTACCTCAGCTCCTATTATTACATCACCTGATTGGACTTTACCATTTGAATTAATGTGCGATGCTTCTAATTTTGCCTTCTCATTGGCCCTAGCTTGTTCTTGTTGCTCCTTGGTCCAATACCTAGGTCGGAGCCTCTTTCCATGCTTGCCCTTAGGGGTTTCAAATGGTTCTTCTAGTACCATTACACACTCCCACTCCATCCCAAGCCAATTCTTCATCCGTGCTCTCCAATATGCAAAATCTTCATGGTCGTATGATGGTGGTGAGTTGATATCGTCCCCTAGCTTATCCTCCATCATTTTCCCTCTAGCTTTCTTGCTCCTTTTGGCGGTTATTCCAATCAAGAGCGGTCCTAGCTCTGATACCAATTGTTAGATCGTTCCGGATGCTAGAGGGGGGGGGTGAATAGCACTTTTCGATTTTGTTCTTTCTACACGGTTAGTTGTGCAAGCGGAAATCTAAGGTAAAACTAAAACTAACTATGAAGAACACTTACGATTTACGTGGTTCGGAGATAAACTCCTACTCCACGGCTGTCCGTAAGGTGGGCGATCCCTAATCCATCGGTGGACGATCCCTAATCCATCGGTGGATGATTCCCCGGAGCTCCTCCGGCTAAATCGCGTAGCTCCTTGTAGGTGGAGAAACCTTTCCACATACTCTGGACACTACCTGAGATCACAAGGCTACTAACTAGTTTTGACCAAACAAGTTTTGCCCAGTGATAGTAGCCTGAAACGAGCTCCTTTAAATAGAGCTCGAGTATGAAACAACCGCTACCAGTCGATTGCACAGGGGCAGTCGACTGGTCCCACTCAGATTCAACCATTACAGTACAATGTTCGAATCCAGTCAGCTGTTCCAGTCAACACCAGTCGACTGCCCCTAGGGCAGTCGACTAGTCTGAACCTAAACCTAGGGTTACACTCCCCGAGTACGTTTCACTCCGCACTCGAACCCTCCCATCTTAGCCCCTGAGTACAAACACTCATACTCAGACCCTCACAACCCGGTTGACTCTTCATCAACAGCCTCGACTGTTGCCTTCACGCCCTCTTCATCTTCGACCCTCGTCCCTCAGATGCGCACGCAAGCATCCAGCTTGCCTCCATGCTACCCTTCACGTACGCCTCAAAGTTCGCGTCCCTCGGCTCATCATCCCTGTTATCCAATGGTCCCTTGGATGCGCACGCAAGTCTCCAGCTTGCCTCCATGCCATTCTTCACCTGAAGACATCAACCAAGTCCATGTGTACCTATACACCTGCACACTCATGTATACACATTAGTCCAAAATCAAACCCTAACTTAACCATATTGCCCACACACATCAAAACACCATGATCCTCCAGATCATAGGGTCTATTGCCCCAACACTACTCACCGCGGAGGTAGTAGGGTTGTACAACTCTTGGTCGAGCATGTGTAGCACCGAGGCCAAGCCTACTCACCGCAGAGGTAATAGGGTTTTACAGCTCTTGGTCGGGCATGTGCAGCACCAAAGTCAATCCTACTCATTACGGAGGTAGTAGGGGTTTACAGTTCTTGGCCGGGCATGTGCAACACCGAGGCCAAGCCTACTCACCGCGGAGGTAGTAGGGTTTTGCATCTCTTGACCGGGCATATGCAGCACCAAGGCCAAACCTACTTACCGCGGAGGTAGTAGAATTTTACAGCTCTTGGCCGGGCATGTGCAGCACCGAGGCCAAGCCTACTCACCGCAAAGGTAGTAGGGTTTTATAGCTCTTGGTTGGGCATGTGCAGCACCGAGGCCAAGCATACTCACCGCGGAGATAGTAGGTGTTGGATCGAGATAAACGATAGAGGGGGGGTGAATATCGTTAAAACTTTTCGGATTAAGGAAAGAGTAAATATGTAGCGGAAATAAATCAATCACACAGGAACACAAGTAGATTTTTACTTGGTTCGGAGTCACGGTCGGCTCTTACTCCAAGGCCCACGGTCCTTGACCGTTTACTTTGGGCAATACTATAATCGCTCAAACAGATTTACAAGATAAGTATAATATTATATCAGGAAACTGAAATTACTACACTTTTCGTTATCGACGCTCGATGTGGATCGTATTTCGGAGCAGAGGGTCATCGTCGGTGCTGGGATCTCGAAGTCGGAGTTTGCCGGGGCGTAGCGCTTGAATGAAAAGCTTTGGAGTGTTAGAAAGCAGTGATGTTGAAGCCTTGGGGTCGAGCACCCTTTTATAGTGCTCCTGGGGGCGCCTGACACGTGCCTTCAGCTGCGAGAACCTCCATCCGCAGCTCGGTCAGCGCTTATCCCCTTTGATTTGACCCCTGGTTTGACTGGGGCACCTGGGACCTCTTGGGCGCCTAGCTTACTGTGGTTTCGAAGCAGTCTTGCTTCATTGTTGTTTTTGGCCTTAACCTTGGGCGCCCGGGACCTCTCGGTCGCCTAGCCCAGTTGCCTACCCCTTTCCTTTGGGGCGTTCTGAGCTGCAGAAACACACTCCTTCGGCCCCTGCAACCAAGGTTAGTTTCAAAACAAACCAAGCAAGAGTATTAGTCAATATTTATAGTCGTAGCTGTCTTGGTTCTGACTTCGGGTCTCCCAAATGGAACCCTAGGTCGAACCAACGCCTAATGTTCCCTCGACGGGGAATGCGTCCTCACCTACTCCTCTAAGGAGAATTTACATTTTTGCCAACCGGCTCCTCCGGTTGGACTTTTGCCCAACTTTACTCACTAGGTCTTCGTGCCCAGTCCGTGACCAGGACTTAGTGCCCAATTCCTCAAACCAGGTCTTCGGTACCCAGCCCTCGGCCAGGTCTTAGTGCCCAATTCCTCGAACTAGGTCTTCGGTGCCCAACCCTCAGATAGGACTTAGTGTCTAACCCTTGGTCAGGTCTTAGGTGCCCAGCCCTCGGCCAGGACTTTGTGCCCAACCTTACGTCAGGACTTAGTTGCCCAGTCCGCGGCCAGGTATGTACAGCACCGAGGCCAAGCCTACTCACCGCGAAGGTAGTAGGGTTTTATAGCTCTTGGTCAGGCATGTGCAGCACCGAGGCCAAGCCTACTCACCGTGGAGGTAGTAGGATTTTATAGCTCTTGGCCGGGTATTACAGCACTAAGGCCAAGCCTACTCACCGTGAATGTAGTAGAGTTTTACAGCTCTTGGACGGGCATGTGCAGCACTGAGGCTAAGCCTACTCACTGCGGGGGTAGTAGGGTTTTACAGCTCTTGGCCGGGCATGTGCAGCACTGAGGCCAAGCCTACTCACCGCGGGGGTAGTAGGGTTTTACAGCTCTTGGCCGGGCATGTACAGCACCAAGGCCAAGCCTGCTCACCATGGAGGTAGTAGGGTTTTACAGCTCTTGGCCGGGCATGTACAACACCGATGCCAAGCTTGCTCACCGCGGAGGTAGTAGGGTTTTACAGCTCTTGGTCGGGCATATAAAGCACCAAGGCCAAGCCTACTCACCACGGAGGTAGTAGGGTTTTATAGCTCTTGGCTGGGCATGTGCAGTACCAAGGCCAAGCCTACTCGCCGCGGTAGTAGTAGGGTTTTACAGCTTTTGGCTGGGCATGTACAACACCGAGGCCAAGCCTACTGACCGCGGAGGTAGTAGGGTTTTACAGCTCTTGGTCGGGCATGTGCAACACCGAGGCCAAGCCTACTCACCGCGGAGGTAGTAGGGTTTTACAGCTCTTGGTCGGGCATGTGCAACCCCGAGGCCAAGCCTACTCACTGCGGAGATAGTAGGGTTTTACAGCTCTTGGTCGGGCATGTGTACCACTAAGGCTAAGCCTACTCATCTCAGAGGTAGTAAGATTTTACAGCTCTTGGTTGGGCATATGCAGCACCAAGGCCAAGTATACTCACTGCGGAGGTTGTAGGGTTTTACCTTGGTAATGATTCAGCGCTCTCCGCGTAATATTCAGTTTACTCTTTTTATTTATTGAACTGCAAGGCAGTATGAATAAAGATTATAGCAGGCAAGCAAACAACTCAATACCTCACTGAGTATGATAGGGGCGGAGATGGTTGGTGTGTCATGGCCTTTCCAGCTCCTTGCCTTTATCGTCTTCCAAATAATAGCTACCCCCAGTGATCTTTTTGATGATTACATACGGTCCATCCCACTGCGGGTCCAGCTTCCCAAGGTCACCGACTGGCTTGATCCTCTTCCAGACCTTGCCACCAACCTCAAAACTGCGAGCGATCACCCGGCGATTATAGGCTTGCTCATCCTTTGTTGATACACTTCCAATTGAGCCGCACCTTTATCCCACGCCTCGAAGATGAGGTCTAGGTTAATCAGCCGCTCTTGATCGTTGTCCTCCTTGTGATAGTGTTGCCGCCGGGCAGACTCCTCCCCTACCTCCACTGGGATTACGACCTCAACCCCGTATACCAGTTGGAAAGGGCTCTCACCTGTTCCTTCCTGGGGGGTCGTACGGTAGGACCACTGGATGCTAGGGAGTTCATCGAACCAGGTGCCCCTCACGTGATCTAGCTTTATCTTGAGTCCCTGCAAGATTTCACGATTGACGACCTCAACTTGTCCATTGCCTTGCGGGTAGGCTACTGATGTGAAGGTCTGTCGAATACCCAACCCCTCGCATCATTCCTTCAGCTTGCGTCCCGAAAATTATCTTCCATTGTCTGACACCAGCTTGTGGTGGATGTCATATTTGTAGACGATGTCCCTCCATAGGACTTTCATCACTGTCGCCTCCGTGATGTTCGCCAAAGGTTCCGCTTCTACCCATTTGGAGAAATAGTTGACGAGAACCTGCAGGAACTTCTTCTTCTGTGGGCCAATGGGAAAGGGGCCCACAATGTCCATCCCCTACTGATCGAAAGGGCAGGACACTGTAAAGACTCGCAAGGGCTCAATCGGGCGGTGAGTCACATGTTGATGTCTTTGACAGGCTTCACACCCAGCCACGAACTTGAGAGCATTGGCCTATAGAGTAGGCCAAAAGTACCCTGCCAAAATGATCTTCCTGGACAGGGATTTCCCCCCGATGTGACTCCCACAAATGCCTTCATGTACCTCCCTCATCACGTAGTCGGCCTCCTCCGACCCTACACATTTGAGGAGAGGTCGCACAAAGGTCCTCCTATATAGTTGATCGTCGACCAGCGTGAATTTGGTCGCCCGACGGCGGAATAGCCGGCTTTCTTGGTCCCTGCTTAGAACGGTCCCACTGCGCGGGAACCTCACATATGGCTCCCTCCAATCGGTTCTGGTGTCATCCCTTGCTTCCACTCTAATCTGCGCTACTGTCCCCTCCGTGGTACTAGGTTCATTTAGCCGCTAGGTGGAGATAGAGCTAGCCAGTTAGGCTAGCTTATCAGCCCGAACATTGTCAACCCTGGAGATCTTCTGCAAGATAACCTCCATGAAGGAGACCTTCAGCTGTTCGTAAAGGGCTACATATTTCTATAGGCGCTCACACCTGACTCCAAAGTCGCCCTTTATCTGCTGCGCTACAAGCTGAGAGTCTGAATATACAGTAACCCGACTAGCCCCCATGTGCTTAGCTGCTTGCAGGCCCGTCAGGATCGACTCGTACTCACTTCATTGTTGGTAGCTTTAAAGTGGAGCCGGATGGACAAATGTAATGTGTCTCCCCGAGGGGAAACCATTAACACTCCAACCCCGTTGTGCTGGCTGTTGGAGGATCCATCCACATAGATCTTCCACATCCCTTCGGCCTTGACCTTCGGGACGGTCTCCAGCATGAAGTCTGAGAGGGCTTGTGCCTTGATAGTGACGCGAGGCTGATACTCAATACCGTATTCACTTAACTCCGTCGTCCATTTGATTAACCGACTCGAAGCTCCGGGGTTAGTGAGGACTCGTGCGAGCGGGCTGTTGGTGAGGACCATGATGGGGTGTGCTAAGAAATATGGCCTTAATCTCCGGGCCATTAAGGCCATGGCATAAGCCAGTTTCTTTATCGTGGTGTATCGCGTTTCGACATCTTTTAGGAGATGTCTGAAGAAATATATGGGATATTGCACCCTGTCTTGTTCTCGAATGAGCACCGAGCTTACCGCTTACTCTGCGGCTGACAGGTAGACAAACAAGGTCTCCCCTTCCATCGGTTTGTAGAGGATGAGGAGGGCGGTGAGATAAGTCTTCAAATCTGTAAAGGTTTTCTCACACTATTCATCCACTCGAACTTGGCTGTTTTTCTCAGAATCTTAAAGAATGGTAGGGTCTTATCTGCGAATTTGGAGATGAATCTGGACAGCGCCGTGATTCTTCCATTCAGCCGTTGTACCTCCTTGAAGTTGCAAGGGGGAGGCATATCCAGAATGACTTTTACCTTTTCCGAATTGGCCTCGATCCCCCTCTCTGTCACCATGTAACCCAGGAACCGACCGCTCTTTACCTTGAACAAACACTTGGCGGGGTTTAATTTCAGCCTATTGGACCTTAGGGTGGCAAATGTTTCCTCCAAGTCAGTTATCATGTCGCCTCCCTTGTCAGTTTTGTCTAGGATATCGTCCACGTACACCTCGATGTTTCTCCCGATCTGGTGCCTGAAGACTTTGTCCATCGTCCGCTGGTATGTGGCACCAGCATTGCGCAAGCCGAAAGACATAACGTTATAACAATACGTGTCCTCAACCGTCACAAAACTGACTTTCTCCTGGTCCTCGGGAGCAAGCGGGACTTGGTGGTAGCCTTGGTAGGCATCCAACATTGAGATAAACTCACAACCAGGTGTAGAGTCCACTAACTGGTCTATTCAAGGCAGGGGATAATAATCTTTGGGGCAGACTTTATTCAAGTCACGAAAGCCGATGCAAATCCGCCATTTACCTTCCGGCTTAGGGACGAGGACTACATTAGCCAACCAGGCCAGAAATTGAACTTCTCTGATGTGTCCGGCTTTCAACAACTTCTAAACTTCGTCTCTGATAGCCTTATCTTGCTCAGGTGCAAAGTGCCTCCGCCTCTGCTTCACAGGTCGGGCCCTGGGGTAACATGCAGATGATGCATGGCTAATGCCAGGGGAACCCCTTTGATTTCTTTGGCGGCCCAAGAGAAGACATCTTTGTGGCTCCGCAGACAATCTATGAGATGTCATCTTAGTTCTGGGGCAAGGTCGATAGCGATCCGCGTAACTCCCCTTCCTTGTTGAGGGTGAATCTACACTTCCTCGCTCTCGACCTCCATCCGTTCTTCCTTGGGTCCTTCATCTTCTCGCGGGTCGGTGAGATCCATCAGCAAGAGGGATCTAGGGAGACCATGGGGACCTCCCCTTGATCCAAAGCCCCTCGGGGAACAAATTCCTCTTTTGTCAGGATCATGGACCATCCTACCGTCTCTGTCATCGGTGCTCCTTCGGGTGCTTTATTGGGTTCCCACAGACAACGCCAAACTTGTTCCGGAAGGAGTCGGCGTCGACAGCCAGTCACCGGGGTTTAGCCTACGTAGACGTTGACGATAAGGGAGGACCTTCGCGCCATGCGAGATCAACACGAGCGTTAGGGGAGCACGCCGGAGGTTGTCCAGCGGAGCCCATTCCGACGCTCAAGTTAGTGTCTCGATGGAGAAGAGTAGAAGGCATAAAAATGCACGAGTAGTAGAGAATGCATAACCTCCTTACAGGAGGGGTTGGAATATCTTTTATACCTACGCTGGCTGCCTTGGTGTGTCCCCATGATCTATGTCACGTCCCTGATAAGTACCATTTTTGTGATTATTTTAGATGTTAAAATCCATGTTTGACCTATGTTTTTATTGCTTATTTGTGATTTTACCCTAGGTTTTAGGATTTCCTCTTATTTTGGACTTAATTGCAAATTTACACATTTTTGGATTATTTGGCCACTAATTTTCTGATATATTTTTATAGGCATGAAAGGTTCCTGGACCTAGGGCATACTGGGTCAAACTTGAGTCGGATGTGAACCGGATCGAATTATCAAGCCTACGATTAATCCGGGTCGTCCGATTCAAGAGCGGCTAGATCTGAGCCATCCGGGACGATCTGAAGCAATTCGAGCTAGGGTTAGGGTTGATCAAGCTCTATGATCAAGATCTGAAGGTTTCATCCCAATCAGAGCTTCAACCGTTGGATCAAGCAAGGAGGGTTCTAGAGCGTCCATTCACAGATGAGTTGATCTGGACCATCCGTTGCACATCTGGAGGATCCGAGCTACCACAAGGCAGATCCTGACCCCAAATCATCATCATAAAAGTTTAGCTCAAATCATAGCAAGATCTACCGTTGGATCTCCTCCAATCAATCACAGCCGTCCATTTGTTCCTATTTAATCAGAAACGCTGCGCAACCAAGCCTTGTCGCGTCTCCGCCGTTAGCTCGTCTTCTTCGCTTCGTTCTTCAATTCCTTAGCTAGTTCTTCATCAAAGGAGGCGCGTCCACTCGATTCCTGGTTCAGAGCAAGTGCTAGGTCATGGTGAAGAGAACTCAGTGAAGATTTCAGCTCGCTATTGCCCAAGAACAGAGCTATTGAGAGGTTTCCGTGGTTCTGCTATTTGGAGTCATCGATCTCAGTTGCGGACCATTTCCATCCACCGGAGCCATCTGGAGGGGTTCCCTAGATTGCTCCGATCATCCACAAATCATAATCTCACTTGGACGCAGTTGAATCGATGGATTCGAATGGGAATTCAGATTTGGACAGAGTTGAGCTCAAATTTAGTAGCTGAGACAATTTCCCACTGATTTGCTGAGTTTGCGGGTCCGAGGCTCACCCTTGCGTGACGAACAAGGAGTACTTGAGCTGAAGAAGGGATTGAGTTTAGATTTCTTAGTTAAATTTAGTTTCATTCAGTTTTTGTAGCTGTAATTCCATCACTGCTGTAATTTATTGTTTCAGAATTAGTTAATTTCGTTTCTGATTGGTTTCTGCTTAATTAGGATTCAAATCTTCTAGTTCAACAACTAGGGAATGTTTGTAGTGGATAATTGCTTTTAATTATAGTTTAGTTGTTGCTTAATCCTTCCGTATCAGTTTTACCTCTGTTTTCAGCTTGCGTATCAACCTTTTGTTGCAGATTTCAGTTTAGTTTCGAAATTCTTTAGTTTATTCCACATTCGAATTCAGTTATGTCTAGCTAAATTTCTGCCATTGAAGACCAATTTCGTGTGTGAATTTAGTTGATCCAAGTTTGATTTCACATGTAGTTTCAATTCTGAAATTCGTTTGATCAGCTTGGATTAATTGTGTGCATCATTTTCAGATTTCGTATCAAACCCCAAGTTTGCATTCTCCAAGTTTGTTTCTGCATTTCCGAGTTCAGCTCAACAAGAAGTCCCCTGTTTAGGGAAGCATCATATCAGATCTCAACTTGATCTATTGCATTTTGTTTGCATTTGAGTGTTGCTGCATTTTCGGCATTTTCATTTCTCCATCCAGCTTGTTACTAAATTTCAGTTGTTGTATCTGCATTTGTATTTGAAATTCTGCATCTTGAATCAAATAAAGTTTCGGCAATTGAATTGTGTCAAAAATTAACACAACGTTTGGAGTATCATACATTCGAAATCAGTGTGTTGGTAATAAGTAGTTTCTGAATGTTTGCTCTTATTTCTGCATATTTTCAGTATCAGTTCTGAGTTTCTGAATGCCGAGTGTGTTCAGGAACATTACAACCATTGCCTTTTGAAATTCCTGCACTTGTTTCAGCCTTGTCTTTTGCTAGTGAAACCTGCTTGAATATCAATTCTACTGAAATTAAATTCTGTTTTCAGTTCCAAATTTCTGCACATCAGTCCTGCTATTCAAGTTTCCACTTCTGCCATCAGCTTTAATTTCTGAAATCTTCAGCTTCTTATTTCTGAAATGGTACAAGTAAGCTGGGTTCTAAATTCTGAACTCAAGTGCAGTTGGTTGCATTTAAAAGCAATGGATTTAAATCTCTGAAATTGGGTTGTAATGTGTGTATCAGCCTTTCCGTACATGTGCCACTTTAGTTTCTGCATCTGAACTTCAATTCTGAAATGATTTGTGTCTGAATTCTGCAGTCGAATGTTCTGCGCATGCTTTTCCTTCCTACATATCATGACTGCTGCTGAATTACAGCCAATGCAATCTGATTTCCTGCACTTCATTTCTGATTTTTGTGTGTTCTGAATGGATTAGTGTTTGCTTTGAGTCGGCTGTTGATTTCTTCACTTAGACTTGCATATTGCTTCCCTAATAGCCTGGTTTCCTAACTGAATTGATTAGCTTCAAATTCTGGGTTGGCAGTTTATAGGTTAAGCTATTAAAAGCAGTTTTGGCACATCAAGTTGTATCATTGTTGTGTTTTTGTATCAATTGAATGCCTTGGTTTGGAGAGAAAATGCCCGAAGATTAATACAAGTCGTGGTGTACTCTTATAATTTGAACTCATATTTGTTTTCCAAATTCGGTCAAGTCTCATTTGTTTGATTAAGTGTTTAGTGGTTAAGCTCATTAATTGCCATTACTTTTATTTCTGAATTGAAAACACAACCCAAATCTTTATTTGAAACCCGAAAACACAAACGACACAAATACAAGCGCGAATCAAATAAACTTCAACTAGTCCCCGAGAAAAATACGACCTGTGGCCCCTATATTACATTTTCATGCTTTTGATTGTAAAAGGGTTTCCAGCATTTCATTTATCATATTAAAATCTGATGAGCTCACAATTCGTGACAACTTTAATTAGTATATTTGGGCTCGTCAAATTTTTGGCGCCGTTGCCGGGGAAGCAACTAGTTGATTTGTTTGATTTTTGCTTGTATGCTTTTTGACATATCATTGGGTTCTATTTTCTGTTGCTTTATCATTTGTATATGGTTGCTGTCATTTTTCTTGTTTGTTTTGTGACAGGGCTGCAAGATAAAAATGTGGTCACCAGAGTTCTGGACAGAGATAAAAGAGACATTGGTGGAGTTGAAGTGTAGGGTTAAGGAGTTGGACTCCCAACTAACACCTAACAGTGATTCATCTACTCACCAGCAACCGTGTCCACAGTTTCAGCAATCACATTCGAATTTTCAACAACCCAATCAGTTTTTTCAGCCACATTTACAGCAATTCTAGCAACTAGAACAATTTCAGCAGCCACCACAACCATTTCAACCACAATTCCAACAATTTCAGTCGGATTTTCAGCCAATTCAACCAATTTTCCAGCAAACTCAGATTGGGCAGCCATTATTTCAGGATTTTCAGCCCAACTTTCAGCAATTTCAGCCCAATTTTCAGCCACCTTATCAACAAGATCAAGCATCTTTTCAAGGAATTCAGCAAGGGTGTTTAAATTTTCAGAATTTCCAACAACAAAACCAGAATTTTCAGGGCTACAGTTTTCAGCCATCTCCACCAACTTGTGAACCAAATATTCAGCAGTTTAATCAGTCATTACATCCATTTGAGCAGCCCCAACAGTTTGCATTTCAGCATGCACAACCTCCTCCTGGACTTCAGCAGCCCTATTTTCCATTTCAAGACCAACAGGGGTTCCACACTAACCAAGGAGGTTTTGAGAATCCTGATTGGGATGAGGCTTAACAATAAAGGATGATGGAGATGTTGCAACAAGTCCTTCAACAACAGCAAAATTTTTTACAACAAGAGCAAATTTTACAACAACAACGGCAAGACATCGAAGAACACTTGGGAAAATTGGTTGATCAGCTGAATCAGATAAACGCCCAAAGATCAGAACAATTATCTTCTCAAGTTGCTTGTAATTCTGAGAGCCCAGGAGTTAGATTTATATCAGTTCAAGGTGACCCTAGTGCCTGGCCAAGTCCTTCTTCAAGTGATCTTAAAATTTTGGAAGAAGAAGAAGATGATGTAATCATCAAATATTGGGCACCTACAGCATGCAAAATAGAATAAAAGACATAATATGTTTACTATATATTCTAATCAACTACAACACAGTATCCAAAATAGAATAAAAGACATACCTTTAGCTAGTATTCTAGCTGATACTGCTTGCTTTGTTATGCTTCATTATCTGATACTATTTGCTTGCTTTGTTATTGTTGAATTAGGTAAATCAATTGTGATTTTTTTAATACTTCTTTAGCATAATATGCTTTACACATATTTTAAGTTGTTCATATCTCGTTACACAAATGCAGCCAAAATCTCATTTTTTTAAGCTATAATTTCATTTACTTTTTAGATGCACATACTTTGCTGCATTTTTTTAAAGTTGTTTATATCTCGTTTCACAAATGCAAGAACTTCTCTTTTCTAGATTCACATTCTTTGCTACATGTTATAGATAAGGAAAAAATTCATTCCAACAAGATTGACTTGTTTTTGATACTTGACTAAATATTTTGCGTTGTTTGCTAACTTGCTAAAAATGTAGGACATTCTGCACAAACAATCTGTTATCTATCGGAATCAACTGCAAGAGCTTATATTTAGATTCGAAAATTAATGGAAAGCTATGGTGTAAGTTTATTCATTATGAATGTGTTACTATGATGATGTTATCTTAGCCTTTTTTATTTGTGGTAGGATCTTGCACTTCAACATGATCTTCAGAGGGATGTTATCTTAGCCTTTTTTTATTTGGAGACATGACTCACTTGGTGTCAAGATGTGTGACTCTAAATTAAGTGATTATAACCGGTAAAAGGGTGTCAAAATGATTGAGCAAAATTTTCATGTCAGGTTTTTTATTGCTGTGATATATATTTCATATGATCTTGTGTCAATTGATTAGATTGAAAGTTAGATATAAAACTCCATTTGTTTGTTTAGGAAGACCAGCAAAAACTCGAGCTTCGTGTCTTTGAAATGGAGGCCGAGATCACTTGTTTGAAATGAGGTTTTGCTGTGTGCATTTAGTGAAAAGGAAGAAGCAGTCTCAAGGATGAATTCAAAAATAGAGTCCCTTTCGAAAAAGTTAGGCACTGTAGGTTCTGAGATAAAGTAATTGAAGGAGGAGATGATGGTTATGGTGTGTCCTACTTTAGATAAATATTTCCCTTCAAAACCTAAATGAGGTATTGAAACTCTTTTGGTTAGGTGTTGTAATATATGTGTTTTGGTTCGTGTAGTATTGAGTCTTATGTGTTGTTTGTATTGCTATAAGTTATGTATATGATCATAGGATGATATATTTATAGACAAATGATTTATTGTAATAATAATATATTTTTTTTACAATTTGATTTATTGTTTTGTAATTACTGTGTGTTGAGAAATAACAACGGTTATAATCTATTGTCTTTACAATTGAAATACAACGATTTTTTAACCATTGTAAAATACTGTTGTAAATCAATACGTTGAGAAAGGCAGGGACACTCAAAGACAACGGTTATAATCCGTTGTCTTTTCCATTGAAATACAACGGTTTTTAAATCGTTATAAAAAATTATTATAAATTGCTGCGTTGAGAAAGACAAGGGCACTAAAAAACAACGGTTAAAAATCGTTGTCTTTTTTATTGAAATACAATGTTGAAAAATCCTCGTCGTTTCTGTGAAAAATTATTGTCTTTTAACTCAAAAGATAATATTTTAAATTAATTTACAACGGTAAAAAACTGTTATGTTTTACCTACAAAGACAACGGTTTATAAACTGTTGTCTTTGACCGCAGAGAGCTTTTTCAATGGGCAGATTAACAATGGTTTTTTAAGGAGTTTTACAATGATTTTCCATCGTTGATAAAGCTATTTTTTTGATGTAGCGACAACAAAATATTTTATGAACAAATATTTTAATCACTAATCAATCATTAATCATAATTAGCTATTGATTAGTGATATAAATACCGATAGTTAATCTATGTATTTCTGGTAGAATTTGTTGAGTGTAAAATGATTATCATTGTTGTTGTTATTATTAATTTTGTACTTCGAAGTATTCAGCTATTCGAATCGATTAATTTTGGAGTTGACCGGTTCAGTCCCACGAAAGTTTCTATTAGCTATAAGAACAAATCGATAAGTGCTCATGAAGGTCTATACAGACGACCAACATTCCTAGATCCGCTTCTTATTGGAGGGAAAAAATCCCTTGCAGTATGTCGCAATTGAGACTCCAATATTAGATCCCTTGATTATCCGTTGGAGGACCTATCTATTTCACCATTGCCTCGGACTTATGATTATTTATTTCAAAAAATGATGAACCAGGTAACATCGAACGGCGACCGGTCCGATCCCATGGAAGTTTCCCATCGATCGCTATAGTAAATCTAAAAGCACTCGCTACGAGCAGCCCAACATCCCGTAGAATACCCTATTTGGAGGAAAAATTTATGCAAATATGTTGTAGTTAGGAATCAAACCGTGGATGTTTGTGTGACAATTTAACGCCCTTCTGTTGCACTATAGCCCCGGGAGCTATGATTATTTACTAAATTGATCAAAGAGCATCAGCAATGTGGCTAGGGCCGTCTTCAAGAAATTGGAGACCCTAGGCTAATTTTTCAATGAAAATCTTATGTAATTTTTTTATTAAATATAAAAATATTACATACGAATCCATAATTATATACATATGATTATCATGAATATTCAATATGCTACGTAAATATAAAACTTTCAAAAATTAAATAAAGAACTCCTCTACTGTTATATAAATTTCAATAACTCCTTCACATATATAAATTAAATCTCATCACAAAAATACAAAATGTTCATACTCTTTGCGCTTTTTGTTGTGCAAAATTATCAACTAAATCATCGTAATCAAGCTTAGCTACCATTTTTTTTTCAATAGACAATATAGCCAAACCATTCAATCTATCTTGTGACATAGTTGATTGAAGATAATTATTTATCAACTTTAACTTTGAGAAACTTCTTTCAGCAGAAGCAACCGTAACTGGTACGGTTAATAATATTCTATAAGCTATCCAAGCATTAGGAAACCCATGATGCAAATTTTTGACATACTCCAAGACTTCAAGTGGTTTGGTAATCCAATTCGGCAATGCTTTTTTGAGTAATTGCAATTCGGAAAATAGTTCAAGCACATTAATATCAAATCATCTTCATGTTTCAAAAATTCTTCAAGTGCAACACATGAATTGTTCAAACTCTCATCATCTGCGTCTTTCAACTTGCTCAAGTTAAATAAAAACCCAAAAGTCCCTTCATATTTCTGAAATTGCTCAAATCTTGTCTTGAGTGAAGAAAGAGCATTATCAATTATCTGCAAAAAAATAATTTATTCGAAAATATTCTTCAGATCCTTTGTATTGGTTCATCTCGAGAATTTTCATCAAAGAATCTTTTTCTGCGACGAATATGAGTTTCACGAAATATGGGTTCAACCTCCATTCCTAAAGCAATCTTTTCAGCTTCACTCTTCGCATCTTCAAAACCAGTATTTCTGTATTCTTCCAAAAAAAATAATCAAACCTTTTAACAGACTAATACTCTCATCAATAGCTATATCATTTCTTTGGAGAATCTTGTTGACTTTATTTACTTTCTGCAATATTTCAAACCATATTACCATACCCATAAAAAATTCAAATTTTGAAGTTCATAATTTGCCAAAGACTCTGCATCACTCATTGTTGTTGCATCACCACTATGTTCTACTAGATGCAATAGTGCATCTCTTATTTGAAGAACTTGAAATCTTACAGCTTTTACGCTATCAAGACGACTTTCCCAACGTGTATCTGACCATGATTTTAATATAAGCCCTTCTCTATTGCGACCTTTTACAAAAGATTTAAGAATCTTCCACCGTTTTGTTGAACCGAAAAATAATTTATAAATTCTTTGTATCACTCCGAAAAATGATTTAGCTTTAACACAACTCATAGTCATATTACAAAGGGCAAGATTAAGAGAATGACAACCATATGGAGTGTAAAATGCACTAGGATACTGTCACGCCCCGAGACCCAGGAGCCGCTGTTCCAATATAAAATCGGACAGCACCTCCCCTGTCCGGCGGACAATTTACACATACACACCACAATATAACAATACCACGCAGTTATATTTGGCCTCAGGCCTCAAAATATATATAGACACGACACAAATGCACAAGACAACTAAGTAAATCATACCTGACTGCGGACCGGTCCGACTTACGACGAAATAACCAATACAAAAACCCCTTAGGGCACACGACAACACTCCCAAGACATATACAAGTCCAATAAGTAAATATAAAAATAGACACTACTAAGTACAAAACGAAACTTTAACATCGCGATGGGTAGGGATTGGCTGCTGGGCTCTTCTGGCGACTCCAAGTATTTCAACCTGAAATAAAAACATATATGGCAACGGGGTGAGTCCATAACTCAGCGAATACCCAGCAGATATGCATAGTATGTTATAATAACAATAAGCATCTACGTTAATACAGTCTCATATCAACAATAGGGAAAAACTAGTACTGGAAATACTGAGGTAGAATACATACCAGAATCCAGCTAACCTGAAAAGAGGGTAATCAGTACCAAGGGAATATCGTTAGACATATAATCTCAAATAACCAGTCTCCAGAATATGCATGTCAAACAAGTGCAAGAATCAAGTGCAGCAAACAATGCACGATGCAAAATATGCACATGGTGCAATGACATGTGTCACCCCCTAGTCCCAGTCAGGATATCGTCCACGACGTCCGCGTGGGTAGAGCTATGACAAACTGTACGCACCCTGCCATCACTGCTCCTGAGTGACCGGGTGGACAGGATGCTGGCGGGGGACCACCCCCCTACCCCATGTATATATGAGGGAGCTCCGCTCTCATCTCCTCGTGGCTCAGTACGAGAAGGGACCCCTGGCTGCTACCACGCCCGCGCTCACCCTCCTCATAGTGGCCGAACGGAGCAATACAGGGCAAATGCACACATCTACGGTATCCACTAACCCATGAGTGGCCGTGCGTGCATATCATGTACCGGAAAACGATTAGGCTCAACCACAAGGGAGTCGCTGATCGCCGGCATGCAACAGTGCAAGGATGGTGTATGATAGATACACATACCTGAGACTGTAAGGAACTAACAGCATAATAACTCAGGGATAACTAACAAGTATCCAGAACAGGTATAATAACTCAGGGATAACTAACAAGTATCCAGAACAGGTATAATAACTCAGGGATAACTAACAAGTATCCAGAACAGGTATAATAACTCAGGGATAACTAACAAGTATCCAGAACAGGTATAATAACTCAGGGATAACTAACAAGTATCCAGAACATGCATAATAACTCAGGGATAACTAACAAGTATCCAGAACAGGTATAATAACTCAGGGATAACTAACAAGTATCCAGAACAGGTATAATAACTCAGGGATAACTAACATGTATCCAGAACAGGCATAATAACTCAGGGATAGCTAACATGTATCCAGAACATGCCTAATAACTCAGGGATAACTAACATGTATCCAGAACATGCATAATAACTCAAGGATAACTAACAAGTATCCAGGACAGGCATAATAAACAAGGCTAGCGTATAATCTTACTGCTATCTATAACCAACCATGCATAGCAATATGACAATATCTAAAAGATAAGTCAAAGGGTACCCGCCTCAAAAATGAAGAATCCATATATGTAGGGAAACTCCGGTCCAATAATCAGCAACTATAATTGCATCAATGCCCTGTATCAAGGACATATTTAATTAGCTATTACAAAAATGGTAACTAGCTAATTAATTCCTAATCCATACTCAGATTAACCTAAGTATTCCTTTCCCATCTAACTACCTCTAATTACATGGAAAGGTTCTTAATTACCTCATGTAATTTTAAGATTAGGTTCATTTTGTTTTATCCCACATTCCAATCCTATAACACAGATCAACATCGGAAGCTTAACTCCGTCAATTAACAAATCCTTCCAAGATCAGATAAGCAAGGCATCCCTACTATACAACTGATTCAAAAGCAAACCAAAAATCAAATCATAACTGAATTAAGACCAATAGTTAACCCATTCACACTTCAAACACAGTTGATCAAAATCCCAACAGATAAATGAACTAATACCTAAATCAAATTCCCAACACCAACCTTCCATAGCATCACAACACTAACTCATTCCATTAAATCGAAATCATTCAAGGACAGGGTTAGTTAAAATAGTCTCACAGCAGAAAGATCAATGATCTGTCCAAAGCGTAATCCAAAAATCAAGAACACCACAACAATGCAACCCCCCAAATAGACATTGAACAGATCTATAGCCTTACCTGAATGGCATGCGATCAATTCAACTCTTCCATGTTCCACTCTCACCACGCCCAGCTAAAATCCACAGCAACCACTAGCATATGATACACACTGCTTCAAGCCCAACACAGTTTATAACACACAATCCAAGCATAAAAACCAAGAAGTAACTAACGATTGAAATCCAACTCTCGATATCAAAAGAAGACCCAAATCTGTAAACCAATTTGAAGTACACAAATCATCCAGATCCATACCAATATTATCAATCCTTCAAGCATAATCCAAATCTAAGAATTCATATCTGAATTGGAACGAACGAGTTCCCTCTTGCCCTAGATCCTACTAGAACAGAGGAAAGGTGGCGACGACCTAAATCATTCCCTCTCTTATTGGCAATCCATGGAGCTAGGGCTCCCACGATTCCTCGATCGACCCGCGATACAACGCTGCAACCCTTCTCCACGATCACCCCTGATCAACGTCGGTCGGTGATGAGCTCCAAGACATCCTCAGTCGGTGAGGGAAGAGGTAGCATCAGAGAGGTTGCGAGATTGAGCAGCGAAGGAGGACGACACGTACAATCTGATCCACGGAAAGGAGCTCAGCGAAGGAGAAGAGAGGAGAAGGAATCGAGCGCTTGGGATTTTGCTGCGGCTAGGACACGAGAAGCAAGCAGAGAGGAAGAGCAGCGTCGCGTGTGGCAGCGGCGACGGCTAGGGCCCAAGGGGAGGAGACGCGAAGGGGGAAGTCAGCGCGTCTGCGGGTCTTGGTTACGGCCGGGCGGAAGTTTAGGTTTTAATAAAAGAGGTAATCTTTCATTAATTTAAACCCTACCCTTAGGGTAAGAGTTTTGATCAATTTACCCTCCTATTTGGTACCATCCATCTCAAAAATCTTTAGGGTTAAATTAATCACCCTCTTCTAATGTAAGAGTTTACCCTAAACCCTTGATAAGTTTTAGATTTTTACACTAAAGCCCCTTAGGCTCCACCCGTAGGGCCGAAAACCCTAAAATCAATCCAAAAAATCTCGAAAAATTTTCTGGTCCGGATTTTCGAATCGCCATATTTTACAGATACTCTTTAAGTACTATGCTGCTTACTCCTTTATATTGTCCTTTCATATTTGAGTCATTATCATAACCTTGCCCTCTCATGTTATTAAAATCAAGTTCCAATTTTTCCAAAACTGATTTAAGCTCATTGTAAAGTGCATCCCCTGATGTTTCATTAACTTTCAAAAATTGAATAAAGAATTCCTCCACTGTTATGGAAGTCTTGGAAATATCAACACATCTCAATATAAGAGACATTTGTTCTTCATGACTAATGTCTGGTGTACAATCAAGAATTACAGAAAAATGTTTTGCTCCTTTAATGATTTCAAGAATCTTATTCTTAATCTCGCCTAACAACAAAAGTATTAATTCATTTTGAATATTATGGCCAAGATAATGGACACGACAGGTCTCCTTTCTTCTGATGCGCCGAAGGTGCTCTTCCATGATTGGATCAAAATTAGCAATCATCCGAATCATACTTAGAAAATTTCCACTATTATGAGTATCAAGTTTTTTATTACTTCCACGAAATGCCAAATTATTGTTTGCAAGAGTTTTTACAACACTAATAATTCTCTTCAAAACATCTCTCCTAAGGCTGCGTTTGGTAGGGTGTAATCCACCCTGTAATGTAATCGAGATTACATTACAAGTTGGATTCCTTTGTTTGGAATCACTTTAAGATTGTAATGTAATGTAATCTCGATTACAAAAGAGGTTGATGATTTGTAATCTGGATTACAAAACAAAACCTCCGTAATCTGGATTACATTACAGCTTGTAAAGTCGTCGGTCGCCGTCGATCGGCCGCCGCTGCCGCTGTCGGCCGGCCGCGGCCGACCACCGCCGGCCGGCCGCGGCCGACCACCGCCGGCCGGCCGCTGGGACCACCGCTCTCCGCGACCACCGCCCGCCGCCGGCCGATCGCCGCCTGCGGTCGGCGGTTGGTGGCGTTCGCCGGCCGGTCAATGGTCACCGGCCGCCCGGCGACGGTCGTCAATTTTGATTACATTACAGGATGGATTGCCCCTCACCAAACAAAAGAATCCAACTTGTAATGGTTATCAAAGATTACATACAACTCATTACCAAACATAACAATGTAATCAAGATTACATTACATTACATTACAAACTTGATTACATTACAGACCGGATTACGTTATCCCCTACCAAACGTAGCCTAAATCTTTTTTCTTTCTCAATGACTTTTTGATTAGAAGAATCAACTGCTAATTTTTTTCTCAATCTTGTTTCTGCCTCAATCCAGTTTGTTAAGCTATTTATATGATCAGTGCTTCTTTCATGCTCACTAAGTCTCGCATGAATATTTTTCCAATCACCATAACCTATAGTTGTTGTCAAAGGATTTGATATAACTTTGTCTCTTTTGAATAGCACACAACAAAAGCAAAACACTTTATCCTTCTTCCTAGAATACACTAGCCATGATCTATCAAGTTTTTCTCCATTCAACAAGATCGACTATAATGTCTATCATTGAAGCTTCTATCGTGGTCATTAACTGGATACACGATATCCATAACTCTTTTTAGGCCTCTCTCTATTAGCAATTAAATCTTTCTTTGAAGCATATTATTCTCCCAATTTCCTGCATCAAACAAATCATCTAATTCTTCACAATTCATATCTATATTTTCATTCAGATTTTTAATATCATTTGCAACAACTTGAATCCCATCATTTAAATATATATTCTCAGTCAAAATTTGATCAGCAACTACATTCTCAGGATTTAAATTTTGATCCGAATTTGTAATAATAGTCAAATCTTCAATAATGGAAATTACTGGCTTTATGCACCTTTCCATGGACCCAGTGAGAGATTTTGTAAGAATTTTTTGTCTTTCTTTCTTTTTTCTCTTTGAACTTCCAGATTCAAATTTTCTTTTTCCCGTTATAATTGATAATTCACAATGCAAATCTAACAAAATAAAAATAAAATATAATTTAAATACTAACAAAAATATATCTAGGATTTTCAAATTAATTGATAATAGGATTAATTGCATTAAGTAGTTTTGATGCATGACACATATTAAAAGACACATGCATAGTTATCAACTATGCCTTTAATATATATAAATAAGCATAATTGTACATGAAAATTCATTGGCTTTTAATACATCACTAATTGGCAGAAAGCCAAGCATGCAATTAATCAAATTAAAGAGACACTAAACTAACAACATAAAGTGATGAGTGAAGATTCATTTGCTTTTAACTTTAGTTTGCTTCATCAAAGTTTTGCATAATAAACTGTTCTAAATTTTAACAACTAAAATCAAGTCCATAAAAAAGAAAATAGACTCTTGACAAAACGTGGAGATTCATTTTCAAATTGGATTGCATGGAGCTAAACCATTCAGGTGAAAATAATCATTAGATTAAGAAAATGATCAACTCTGAAAAAGTAAAGCCATTTTTCCCAAGTTAGTAAATTTACGGAATGTTTAAATTTGACCATGTGAGGAAACTAAATGTAAATTAGTAAATATTAGTGGCTAGTGGTCTAGTATGTAATTTAAAGTCCTTATACGATCTAAAGTAGCTACAAAGAGCATGATTTGAAACATTTAATTATGCTCTCCTACACTGCTATTTCAAAAGATCAGCATGGTTTGAAACTCAATTCTTTCAACTCCTATTTTTTTTAAGAAGCTGTAAATCTGAACAATATAAATATGGATAAACGCAAGATTGTTTAACATGATTAACAAAAGAATTAAAAATCAACCGGAGAAACACATGATTAACAAAAAATCTACTATTTTTCAGAAAAAATAGGGCACAACTGGCAAAAAAAAAACTGTAAATCTACTATTTTTCAAAAAAAACATGATTAACAAAAAAAAAATTAAAAGCAAGATCGTTTACCGGCAAGGGACCTTCGTCGGAATCGTTGCGACGAGGGAGGGCAGGGCACAACAAAGAAAATCAGTAGAGGGAGGGACACGACAGGATATGACACAACCGGAGAGACGAGTAGAATTGTAGAAGTCGCAACGAGGGCAGCGTACAGCAGGACACAACTGAAGAGAAGATTCTAGGCTTGTAGAACTGTAGAATAGTGGCGAGGGAAGGCCGGAGGGCTTGGCGTTGGCGAGGAAGCGAAAGAGTTGAAGAGGCGAAGGGTCAAGGGAATCGCCGATCACGCGACACTAGGGCTTTGTTCGCAGGCTTTGGTGAGAAAATAAAAAAAATAGAAAGGAAATATATATATATTAATTTGGTATTTTGGGCTGATGGCCTCCCTACTAAACCTATCAAAGCCATTATATATTAAACAATGTAATTTATTATTAAATATAATTATTAAAATAAAAAAAAATATGAGGCCCCTACAAGAGGGGAGGCCCTAGGCAATTGCCTAGGTCGCCTCCCCTTAAAGCCGACTCTGAATGCAACACAATCATGAAATACTGAGTTTCTAAATAACCAACTGGGAGCGCTTCTCGATTTACTTTGACGACCAATGAAAAACTTTCATAAAATCAAACCGATCACTCCGTATTTAATATTATTCGATTCGTCATTTATAATTATTTACTAAATGATACAAAAGACGATTTACTTACCCTTACCGTCCTCACTAACCTATCCCAGGCTAATATGGAGGACGTAAATCATAGAACTATCAACTCAAACAGTGACTAACGTATAAGAGAGGATGGATACCTGATTACACTAAGATTTAACTCTTAGATCTCATAATGACATCACTTCGTACATTAGCCATCAATGGAGACTATAATTATTTACTAAAAAAATGATAAATCAAGTAATAGATGAATCTAGGGTAACCGGTCCAGTCCACGAAAGTTTCCCATTAGCTACTAAGGTAAATCGGGAGATGTTTGTGACGAGCGGTCAAGAAGCCCGATATCACAGGGTTCACACTTCATTTAAAGAAAAATTCTTACAAAATACATCGTAGCTAAGGATCAAATTACGAATATCTGAGATAATAACTAATTACTCTACTGTTGCATCATAATCCCGCGGCCTATAATTATTTACTAAAGAAATACGAGAAGGGGGTGTTGGATGAAGGGCGTCAGCATTGAATTGTTTAATTTTACCAAATTATAATTATTTTCAAAAAGAAATATTCTCCATAATTACATAGGGAAATATTAAATCGATTACTCCCCGAAAGAAATATTCCCTAAAAGCGTGAGGCGCATGGTAAAGATACATTCCACTTGAAAATCTTTCTATCATCGTCGTCTTTTAAAGTCATTCATTCGCTCTCTTTATTTTTATTCTTGAAGCAATGTTTTTCTCGATTTATTGGACCAAACCTAGCTCATATGTCTCTCATTGCAACATCATAGATCACTTTGTTACAGATTCCTTATGAATTTAGATAGAAAATCTCGTAGTATGATGGTGAATCTCTGTCTCTGATAAAATGATTAAATATTTTAAAAAACAAATAAAAGGATCATAATTTGAAAATGAATATTGTCTTTAAATATATATAATTTATATTTCAAATTTATTTAATAGACAAATTAAATCAGATAATGTATAGACATCTGAATTATATATATGTATATAAAGGGAACGGTATCATTCTTAGAAGAAGAGGGATAGAATAGCTTTTGGAGGGGTCCTTGATACTCTTCTCTAACTTGACCTCAGTTAGCCCAACTCAGTAAAACCACTCATATTAAATCATGGTCTACTCAATAACTGACCATTCTTACCATACCATAGTTAATTAAACTCGACAAATGAATCACTTTAACCCTTACTCTCACCATCAAGCAGTAAAGTGGAAGGGATAAAAGATTCACAATTCTTTCAATCATACGAACCAAACTACATGGAAAAGATAAAACTCCATCTAAGTATACAAAAATCTAAAAAATAAACTTAAAAAAATGCAAGTCTAATATCAATTTTGAATCATGCCAACTCGTCAAGTGTAAAACGATTTTGGCTTAATTGATCTCATAAATGTTATCTCTAGAGGTAAGATATCATAGCTAGATCCTTCAATGATAAATCATAATTCTAAAATACGAGACAATTATGATATATTATTGAAATTTTTTTTCTTTGATGGATAGCATATCAATATGATGATGCATGTATGTTTTTCTAACATAGGATGTAAGTAAATATTAAAAATCAAGAAAATAAAAAAAGTTAAAAGTAGAGACCATAGTTAGGGTTGGAACTTAACTCTAGTTAGTTTTTATGTTTTATTTTATTTTTTTGAATTATATATGTTTTTTTTTCAGGGGTTGGTTAGGTTAGGGTTAGAAAATTTTGCTATAAATGGAGGCCAAAAGTAAAGAGGACTCATTTCTCTCTTGTGCCTCTCTTTGGGTATTTTGGTACTTCTTCGTTTAAGAGAGAGAGGAAGAGCGGGGTTTGTAACAATTTGTTGGGCTTCCCGTTTCAGATTTGGGCGGAAATCAAATTGGCGATCAAGCCGCCTCAAATCCCCGCCGTCGCCTCCGATTCCTCCCATTTGGTAATCTCTTCCTCTCATCGCGGCATCCGATTTCTCGCCCGTCGTCGTTGGTGGCCGGAGATCGGGCAGTTTAGGGTTTCGACGCTTCTCTAGAGGAAAGTCACAATTTCCCTGCCGGTTCGTGTTCGTGATTCCTAACTCCCAGTCTTTTCGCTTGCGTCGTGCCCTCTGGCTTTTCTCATTGCATTTGTTGATCGCTGGCCGGCGTGCTTATTATTCATATCGCTATTCCACTCTGGTTCTGGGTGTAAGATAGTATTCGATCCTTGCAACTCTTTGCATTGCCGATGTGTTAAGAGTTCGTGTTTTTATTTTTTTATTTTAAAGTAAAATAGCGATCTTTCAATGTTGTCTTTGTAGTTTGGCCGACAGTTGGGCTGTTCATTAATTTCCGGGTTAGGAATTCATCGCGTTTGACATATTTTGTAGTTTTTTATGGTCAAATGATTCGTATGAGACTTCCTGCTAGCTTTATATTACGTTTAATTTGAGTGAAATGTATCAGGAAAGAGGAGCTTTGTGATCGCCTGAAGAAGGTTGAAAAATGGAGTGCAACAAGGATGAAGCCCTTAGGGCAAAAGCGATTGCTGAAAAAAAGTTCATGGAAAAGGATTATATGGGTGCCAAGAAATTTGCCTTAAAAGCTCAAAATCTCTTTCCAACTTTTGAAGGCGTAATCCAGTTGATTTCAACTATTGATGTTTATATTGCGTCTGAACATAAAGCTAACGGGGAGAATGACTGGTATTCTATTCTCCGCGTGAGTTCTACAGCAGATGAAGATACAGTGAAGAAACAGTATAGGAAGTTGGCGCTACTGCTTCATCCGGACAAGAATAAATCTGTTGGTGCTGAGGGTGCTTTTAAGCTAATTTCAGAGGCATGGAGTGTCTTATCTGATAAATCTAGGAGAATGCTGTATGACCAAAAAGTGCAGAAATCTTTCCAACCAACCAAAAATAAAACTGCTCCTGGTAACTTTAATGGGTTTTACAAATTCTCCAAAAACACTGTAAAAACACACATGGGGAATGGTAGCACTAGGGTGGTTTCCGCAACCACCAATCCGTCTCACAAGCCACCAGCACCTGAAACATTTTGGACATCTTGTAATAAGTGCAACATGCAGTATGAGTATCTCAAGGTCTACCTTAATCATACTCTTCTATGTCCTAGTTGCCACGAACCTTTTCTAGCTAAAGAGACAAAGTCTCCTTCCAACCAATTTGTAAACTCAGCACCAATTCCTCAGCAAAGTCAACCAAACCACAACCATAGTGCTCCCACCAAAAATGCCTCTGGTCAAGTGAGCAGTAACTCAATGCCTCAGGGAAAAGAAACTACTGAACTCCAAAATGGAACTAATCCAGGCTCTTTCACTAACTCAAATTTCCAATGGGGTCCTTTTTCTCGTAGTGCAGGAGTTGCTAGTGCTATTGCCTCGTCAGCTGCTGCTGCACAGGCTGCAAATGTTGTCCATCAGACTTATGAGAAAGTAAGAAGAAAACGTGAAGAGGCACAGGCAGCAGCTAGAAGGGATGTGTCTCTTCGCAGGAAGAATAATGCAGTCAAGAAAAATACTAATCCCTCTGGAGCACCTAATGCAGGTCAAAGTGTTAATATACCTGTAACACAAGGGCAAGGCATTAGTCATGATCCTGGGAGCGACAAAAGAGCTGTTCTGACACAACAGTTTCCTTCATCTGGGACAAACAAAGTGGGTGGAAATTGGGATGACTTATTAAACACCAGAATGGCCGAGAGAGCAAACAATCCATACATACGGTTCAGTCTTTTTAATACTAGGAAGATGTGGATTGAGATGACTAAGTCAGCAATAAAAGAGAAGTTAGAAGAGTGGAAATCTACTGCCTCTGTGAAACTTGATGAGAAAGAAAATGTTAAGAAGAAACAAAAGCTCTGTGAAACTGGCAAAGATGATGGCAAGGATGTAGCACATGGGGATGCTACTGGTCAAAAACAGACTCTTGAGCCGCAGAATGACACCATTCAATGTCTTAATGAGAACAATCCACCTAATTGCCAATCCACTGATTCAGATGATGAGACTAATGAACCAATGTCAATCGATGTTCCTGATGCAGATTTTCATGATTTTGACAATGATCGTTCAGAAAAATCTTTTCAAGGTGATGAAATATGGGCTACATATGATGATGAGGATGGTATGCCTCGTTACTATGCGTTAGTTCAGAAAGTTATCACCTTGAATCCTTTCAAAATCCGCATTAGTTTTCTGACATCAAAATCCAATAGTGAATTTGGCCCTTTGAATTGGGTTGCATCTGGTTTTCCAAAGAGCTGTGGTGATTTTAGAATAGGACGATATGAGGTGAATGATACAATCAATATTTTCTCTCACAAGGTTAGGTGGGAAAAGGGACCACGTGGTATCATAAAAATTGTCCCAAGAAAAGGTGAAACCTGGGCGCTTTACAGAAATTGGTCTCCAGGATGGAATGAACATACTCCTGATGATGTTATCTACAAGTATGATATGGTAGAAGTACTCGAAGATTATAATGAAGAACATGGTGTATCTATTATCCCTTTGGTGAAAATTTCTGGATTTAGAACAGTATTTAGTCATAACACAGATCCCAAGCAAGTAAAGCGAATCCAGAAAGAAGAGATGTTTCGGTTTTCACATCAAGTACCTTCACATTTATTGACTGGTGAAGAAGCTGAGAATTCTCCCAAGGGATATTTTGAGCTAGACCCTGCAGCAACTCCTTTGGAACTTCTTCAGATAATCACAGATAGTAAAACAGAAGCTGTGGCAGAGGCCATTGAACCAACAGTTACCTAATTGTTTAACTTGGTATTATTTTCATACCAGAATCATTTTGTTCCACGTCCATTTAGTCATTTATTTTCTGATGTCGTATAGTTTGGAAGGTTGTTAGATGACTTGGATAAAGTTTCTTCCCCCTGTCTTTTGCAGTTTGGTGTGGGAAATTTTTTTTGGCTGATCCAAATTTTCGTCTGCAAGTTGAAATTTAGCTGGACTTAGAACATTCTTTCAATTAAGAGATTACACATTCTAATTAGCAGTGTCCACTGGTAGTTCCTTATTCCTGCCCTGCAGGATTGGTAAGATGACAGCCATTGTCCTTTTTTTATTGAGCATTTTTATTTAGCTAACTTTTCGATACCTGTATTTTCCCCCCACATATCTTCTCTATATCATCCTTCTGTTTTATAATAAGTTTAGAAATCCCACTTTTGTGTGCTTGTATGCTTGTTCATTGTATTTATTTAACGTATATTGAGTTATCACACACACACACACACACACATGGTGGCAAAAGTCGATTCGCTCGCCCGAGCATCCCCGCCAATTTGTCCCAAGGTCAACACTGAGAAGGTAAATCATGGAGGCCACTGACCCGGATAGTGACTAGTGCATAAGGGAGGACAGACACTTGGCTTCACCAAATTTGACCCCCATACCTCATGGCGGCAACGCCTCATGCACTAGCTATCAATCTATCCCGTGGGACCCCACACACACCCACATAGGATTGTTACCTTACTTATCTTATGACACTTACCTTGTGAGCATTGTGTATTTTTTTTTTGTTTTTTTTAAATTTTTTTAGCTTAAATATTATAACTCAAATCCTAATGACTAAATCTTAAATTCTAAACCCTAAACTCTAAAAAAAATAAAGAAAAAACAAAATATACTTGGTGTTCACAAGGTGAGCACTATAAGATAAGTGAGTAACATTTGTGTGTAAAAATATACTTGGTGTTCACAAGGGGAGCACTATAAGATAAGTGAGTAACATTTGTGTGTGTGTGTGTGTGTGTGAGAGAGAGAGAGAGAGAGAGAGAGAGAGTCAAGACTTAGATATACCATATAATATCTCTTATAGGAAACCTTTTAGGACTAAGGTATTCTAAAAGGTCAACCCCTAGGGAATCCTTTTGCTGGCATCAACTCCGTGTCTTCTTTTGGTGTGATCTCTCCATCTCCTCCTCTATGATCTCTTTGCCTACATCCTGCATTCGCGGTTCGATCCCTATCTACGACGTATTTTGCAGGAATTTTTCCTCCAAATAGGGTGCGAGTCCTGGGACGCTGGACTTCTGGACCGCCCGCTGCGAGCGCTTCCCGATTTGCCCTGACGGTCGGTGAAAAACTTATGTGGGGTCGGGCCGGTCGCTCGAGGTTCGGCATTATCCAAACTCGTTAATCATTATTTTTCTCTGCCTGCATCCTAGTATGCCTTCAAGTTTCTCTCTAAGTATTGGCTCCTGCATTGCAATGACTTCTTCCCAAACGGAAGTTTGCTCTGCCTGCCTTAATTGCCCACAACCCCAATGTTAATGGAAGCTCTTAAATGACCTCATTTGGAGGTCAATTCCCACATGGAAGCTGCCAAATGTGACCGAAGCGAGATCACCAATCCCCTCTCTTGGTTCCTTGCTGCTTCTGGTTGCTATCTGACATCCTTCCACCTTGTTCTTTTTTGTGGGTCAAAAGCAATGGTGATAGACTCCGTCTCCTTTTGTTCCAGTGTCTTCTTCATCGTGAGCCTGTGCTACAATCTCTGCCTTTTGGGTCAAATTCTCGTAGGAGCTAGAAGGGAGTCCACCTTAGATAAGATCTGTTTACTTCATCCCTGCAGCTTCTTATCTTTTCAGCGTGCAGATTTGTTTCTCTCCTTTTCTCTTGTTGCTAACCTGTATCCTTCGTTCTCTTGATATTTTTCATGTCTCTTAAATGGAGTTTTCTTATTCTTCCATCATTGTCTTCCTCCTTCCAATGGCGATTTCTTTGCCATTTTGATAGTGTGCCTTCCTTCAAATCTGCACCCTCTTCTTCTTTGCCAATTTGCCTATCCATTGACAATTTCTCCAGCATTCCTCTTCATCTTGCAGTCAACAAGTGGATCTTGGCAGATGTGAGAGTCCGCTTTGCAGACATCTACTTTTTCTCTCGTCCCTCTCATCACATTAGAGTATCTAGGGGCACAGTTCAATTTTTCAGTTAAAAGGAAAACAAAAACCAATCTGAAATATTTCAGTTTAGAAATATTCAAATTGAAACCAACCAAAATTGTTTTGGTTAGACTTGAAACTACACTAAAACTTGTTTTTCTTTTGGTTCAGTTTGAAATTGTTAATTACAAAATCAATATAAATTAACTTAAATCTAATTTAAAACTTGTTCGCAAACAATAATCCTGTTAATATTAACAATACAAATTATTATAATTTAAGGTTTATGTTGATCACATAATATATAAAATAAATAATAATAAGAAAACATAATAATTAACATCCCAATTTGTCTTTGTATACACATAATCTCAAGGTTCAAATCTTGAATCATTTTGGAGGTGTATTGAAAGAATCATGTTAAATAGATAAATAAGTCAAAAAAAAAAAACTCTTTCATTGGAATTTGTAAGAGTATCTTATTTCACATCATATTATGACAAATTGCATTATAAAGAATCAAAGTATTCCAAAATAAAATTTCCCTGATGATTTGAAAAAAGATATTAAATTACTCACCACTGTGAACATTACCAGCAAATTATTTGAACAGAGATTTAAAACAAATTCTTTGATACAGCCATACCAACACCAAAAGCTTTATATAGCAAGAGAAGTGTAGAATCTGAGTCAGCAATTGTTTTGTCTAATGCAACAAGTGAACACTCCATACAAGGATGTACACTATGAATCGCAACTTCAAAAACATGTATGGAGATTAAATGAAACTCTAAAGCCAAAATAGAAGTGCTACATAGTATACAGGATAAGAGCTAAGGGATGAATCAATGCTACACTATAATTCTAACTATGGGAGTAGTGATCAACAAATGCTGTCTCAATTGAAGGTGTTCTGGTTGGGGGGGCTATTAGACAAGAGTTGTTGCTGAGAGGCAAGGACCTAACAGTGACAGATGTTGGGTTTGGTCAAAGTTATTCCAGGTAAAGGAATATAAACTAGCAATGTCAATGACGTTGCTGAGGATGCTGGCCAAAGACATATGATCGAAGGCATTGGGTTGCCGAGGATGCTCGAGGATGTGCGGGGCAGTTTAGGAGTGTCAATTTGGGTGGGTTGGGTGTCGGGTTGAAGCAAACATTTAAAAAAAAATCTCAACCCGAACCCGACCCGAACATAATCCGAAACCCCTAAACTCAAACCCGAATAACCTGAATAACCGGATTAAAAAAGACTTTGTTTTTAAATTTTTCCTATAATTTTTCACTTTTATCTCAATACTTCATCATTGTCATATTAACTTTGATATTGATATACATAAAACGATCTTAATTTTCAAAATAAAATTTTATTTAACCTCACTAAACCCTAAATTTGGGTCAACCCAAACCCAACCCGATCCTAACACAATCCAAAACCCCCCAACTCGAACTCGACTCAAACCCAAAAACCCCTAACCTGAACTTGATATTTTTCGGGTCGACTCAGGTTGGGTTGGCGGGTCGGGTTCATTTTTGGCACCCCTAGGCAGTCAAGGATGTGTGGTGATTTTTTGAATATATGTGAGGATGCCCAACCACTAAGAAAGGTCTTATTGTCAACAAGGTTGTAAAAATCGCTAGGCGGTAGTCGGGCGGAGGACTATCGCCTAGCGCCTAGTCGGCGCCTAGGCGGCGCTAGGCGGCATTAGGCGGCACCACGGTGGGGTGCCGCGGCCTAGCGCTTAGGCGGCCGCCTAGGCCGACTTTTACAACAATGATTGTCAAGGAGGAAGTCAGCAAAGCAATAGTCTTACAACAATGTTTTGTGTTTGATGTCATTAATGATATAATTAGTAAATGGGTATATATAGACTTGTAGTAATCCTCTACACCTAGAACTGTTAATGTGAGGCTAAACCCAGTAAACCAATATCACTTTATTAATCAAGTACCATTGTCCTTGCTTTGTCAATGTGTTGCTCTGATGTCAAGGAGTTAATGCTTGTGTGTTTTATGAAAACTTTATTTATGTTTATTGATTTGAATCATGTCTTGGTCCTTATTTTCTAGTTATACGACAAGCTGAATATAGATCCAAATCTTACTGCAACTTGAGGGGAATGTTAAATGTATAAGTTATTCTAATCATATGTAATGCGTTTAGTTTAATATTGCTCGTATTAGGCATATGGCCTAAGTTGGCTCTATATACTTTGTAATACTTTTCTTACAAAACAAGGAATACAATCTTCTTTCCCCAAATTGCACAAGTTATGGCAGCTTCCAGTGTAAGTGTGATCCATGTCCTCGTGTTACCATTTTTTTTTTCTGTTGGCGATGCAGTTATTGTCTTATGACATGGATTACAACCTTTGACAAACCTCCAGGAGCACATGTATGAACTATTTTTCATGTCTTTTTTAACTATATATATGATAATGCATGCTATAGCACCAAATTTAGCCAACTTCAGTTTTGGTATTCCTGGGCAATGAACAAGGTTGTAAAAATCGCTAGGCGGTAGTCGGGCGGAGGACTACCGCCTAGCGCCTAGTCGGCGCCTAATCGGCTCCTAAGCGGTGCTAGGCGGCGCTAGGCGGCATTAGGCGGCACCACGGTCGGGTGCCGCCTAGCGCCTAGGTGGGCCTAGGCGCCGACTTTTACAACACTGGCAATGAATGGTAGAATTGTTAAGTTCATTTTCCATCAATGTGAACTAACAAAAATCCTTCACTGGGGGCCCTAAGTGGTATATTAATTTTATAATATATTCCATTTCTACCGCCTGCTTCTTTAGTTTTTCTATGTGCTACATAATGTCTGTAATGCTGCACCACCAACCAGAAGTTAAAGAGAAATAGGTCAGCCATTATTGCTGAAGAATTTCAGCTAGATTGTCTCCATGTTTTAACATAATATACTTGAATATTTTGCTCTTAATTTGGGAGCATGGATAGGGTGCCCTTTGATGCATGCCTGTACAACTAGGTTTACCATTTTAATGCTACTTATGAAAAATGTTATTTCATTATGCGCATTATTGATTATCAACATATTACTATATGGCATTAAAATATATCATTTAATAATCATTTAATAATATAATATTCTTAGATTATTTGATCTGGTATTGATTGTTTATAAAATATATTAATAATCTAATATTGTCTATTAAATATACATGTGATATTAATAGTAATTTGACGCTAGCTATTAATAATTGTATCTAAATGAAATTAATTTATTCGAATTATTGATTTAAATAATAATTAGTGATTAATTAATTCTTGCTAAATTTGTTTTAAAATGTCTGCAGCAAGAACTATCAGATGACTTAAATTGTCCTGCTTTGAAGAAATCAATATTTCTTCCCCTTTATCTTCAGTATTCATTATTTCTTTAAGTGTTTGTTTCTTTTATGTGCCATGATTGGTTCTCATTTTATATTTCATCTTCTGTTGCACGTAGTAGTTTATTATTGAAACAGAACAATTGCAATGGACCTTGATGATCTGGGATTGTGCTTCTATTTTAAATAACAAACCTGATCAATGTTATGAAAATAAAATTAGAGCTTGATTGACCATTTATGCCATCCATATGATATAATGATAGATAATAGTCTTTGACATGAGTCAATTATGCAGTGTTGTTAAAACTTGACCCACTGGTTTCAATCGGCTAAACTGGGAACCAGCAACAAATCCGATCTTGTTTGATTTGAAAACTGTATGTTGTAAAAAATCAGTTAAAACTGGTAATTGACTCGTTATAAGTTAGTGGCTCTTTGGTTTGGTGGTTGTGTTACCCTCCTACAAAAGGGGCAGTTCAACTTGGTGTTGGTACAAGCTTACCTTTTTTTATTATATTAGTATGAGTTTATATACATAGGGTATGGATTCAATTCTCTCTCTCTCTCTCTCTCTCTCTCTCTCTCTCTCTCTATATATATATATATATATATATATATATAATGCTTATCGTGTAGATATTGTATATTTACATAAGTTTGTATATATAAATTTCATATGATTTTAATAATTTATCATTCAGTAAGCTATTTTATACTTATAGTATACTCATGATGTCAATTTTCCAATTGATGGTTAAAACGCATAATGTATTATCATTTTAATATGTTAATTATATATATATATTATGGTTATGGTGTCATTTTTCTGTCAAACGGTTGGACCAGTTCAGCCAATATAATCTTGTTAGATTGATTTTCGTTCCAATTTTCAAAACATTGCATTTATGCCATAAATACTTTAGCCATTCAATGCACCGTCATAATTGTTGTCCATAAAAGTTAATGGAATTATCTTGTCTTAAAATATCTTATTTTCTAATCCGTAACCATATTCAATTTTGTATCTTTAGAGTTGGTTTCTCTCTTGCTAGTCAGAATGTGATTTATAAACGGTAAAATCACATATCTTTCCAATTTCCATTTGAAATTTACATGTATAATAAAGTTCATTTAAACAAAGAAATACCTAGAACTTTCATCTATCCCGAAGCTTTTGATGTATGTTGCCAGGATGGTGAACAACTGGAAAACATGTTATTGTTAAAGGAAAGGGATTATTTGACAATTCCTGTTGATTTGTAGTGATTCTTCCAGTTCATCAACGATTATTCAGAATCCATCACTGATATTTTCTTGATTCACAATGGTTTATTTAAGTTTAACATATTAGTATATGTATTTCCTTCTATTTATGTCGGTTTATAAAATAGTGCATCATGTATCTGCCAGTTTACCATATTGAATGCAATAATACTATTTCTTCGCTTATACTATAGATCATGTACTTTTACTTTAAGAACAATTACATCATAACAATAGCTACGTGCGATTCGCTCGTCTTCATTGCCCCCGCTAACCCGTCCTAAGGCTAACATAGAGGAGGTAAATTACGGGGGCTACTACCTCGTATATTGTGGCTAGCGCGTGGAGAGGGTGAGGACACTGACTTTGTCAGGGTTTGACCCCCATACCTCAAAGTGGTAATATCCATGCACTAATCATCAGTCCATCCCGTGGCACAGACAGTAGTTTAAAACGAACTAGGACTGTTTTGTTAATTAGGCACCTCTAGATAACTCCAGGTATTGGGACTTCGAATTGTTCCTCATCGACATCCTTTGCTGTCCAATCTAATCTAATAATTAAGCAAAACCATCGATTACTCATTGGAGTTCTATAAAGTATTGTTTTGCAAGTGTGTTCATCCTTTTTTTCTCCTTGGTTTTAGCTGTTTTTGTCTTAGTTATTGTTGTATGTTAACTCCTGCTGCTGTCTTTTATTTTTGCAGCTTGAACAGAGCTGATAAACTGAACACAAGTTTATGATCACGACCCACTGTCTTGTCTTCCATCATGTGGACTTCAGGTTTTGACAGTCACCCCTAGAGTTCATTCTTTTTGCAAGCCTTTGGCATATAGATTTCAGTAGTTTCTTCATCGCCAACGCGATCCTTTATTGATAGGCTCTGACATCATGTATAGTATAGTACTTCTGAAAGCTATTGTCTAGCAGGAAATGAAGTTTCTTCTGTTTTCTATAGCTAAAGATACTATATGTTTGGAATCTGTTTATGTCTGTAATCCTTTGTGTCACCCAGCTGGTCGTTTTGCATAACTGTTTATCGTTTAAACAGCACAAATTCTACTAGTCAAGAATTTTGAGTTTCATCTATTTATTTAAAATACGCTATCCAGCTATCCTTTCATTTGTGATGACACTGAATACCCTGGTCGAAGTTAACGAGGGATCAAAATAGAGTCAAAAATGTTAAATTTTTTGTTTTTTTAATTCATCAAATTGTTTTATCAAATGATGTAAAATTTAATCTTAAAAGATGTTACTAGGGT
Source organism: Boesenbergia rotunda (assembly GCA_024364735.1). Taxonomy (NCBI): domain Eukaryota; kingdom Viridiplantae; phylum Streptophyta; class Magnoliopsida; order Zingiberales; family Zingiberaceae; genus Boesenbergia; species Boesenbergia rotunda. The sequence continues at coordinate 484,674 of JAGFNQ010001042.1, forward strand.
AAAGTTATGAAATTCATGATTTATTATGTTATTTTATAAACAGTTTGATAAATAGGTAATTTTTATGAAGAGTATCGTTCTATACGGTTGAGAGACCTGGACGCCATCAAAGTTGGTGCAGTTTAACATAATTGGTGCAAAATGTGACTGTTCGCACCAAGAACTATTTAGGAGGCGTTTGATAAACGAGTTTTAAAGGTGGGAATGAGAATGAAATTTATTTTATTCTCATTTATGATGTTTGATATATGAGAATCAGAATCAAGATACGGATATGATATTTCTGATTTTATAATTTAGTCCCCATTAGTTATCATTAAATTCATAAATTTTTCAATCAAAATATATTATCATTCTTATTGTCGAATGTATATCAAGCGTTCTTTTGTTGTAGGTTTCACGGTGAGATGAATGAAGATAAAATTGAGCGGCCTCTTTAGGTAGGATAATTATTCGTTGCAGTAGTGACTCAAAATCTTATCTAGTGATATAAATTTATCAGTTGGTATCGACTCAGTTACGCCGTGAGACAAAAAGAGAAATAAATACATTATGTTTAATTTAAAAGGCGAGTGTGTGAAACAAGAAATGCATGGACTATGAAAACAGTTAGGACGTCTCATTTGAGTCGCATACTGACTTGTAAATAAAGATACAAATTTAGATGAGTAAATTATTGTTTGATTTAAAATTGAATATCTGTGAACTTAATGGCTGGTTGATTTAGGCAAATAAAGAGTCAGGTGCATTATAATAACTTACATTAATTTTAGTTAAGGTATTATTTAAGCATTTTAGGCTCAATGCTTGGCTTAACAAGTTACAAAGTCATTTCTATTTAGATATGACAGAAGGCAAAATGTAGAATGGCTTATCTCCATCACATCCTTAGAAGTTTCTAAATAATAAGCTAAAAGGACACCGTAGGATTATGGTACAGTAAAAGAGTGACTATCATCTAAGATATTCATGATTCGATCTCTAATTACGATATATTTTGTAAAAAAAATTCTTCCAAATAAGGTGCAAATCCTAAGACATTGGTTTCTGGACCGTCCGCCGTAAGCACTTTCTAATTTATTTTGGCAGCCGATGAAAAATTTTAATGGAACAGAACCGATCGTCCGAGGTTCGACATTACCCAACTTCATTAATCCTTTTTTACAAAGAACTCGATGCAATAGAAAGAACAACAGCATAGACAGCTCAATAAAGATAGCAATTGGAACCCAAATAAACACTACAAGATCTTACAAGTTTCATGTAAAAAAGGCTCAATGCTCTGAAGATTAGGCCACTCATAATTAAATGGCAAAAGACAATATATGCCTAATTATTAAATGTTTCAGACAGAAAGTCAGCTACCAAAATATTTCATCAAAGGCGAGGCTATTGTACATTGGACAAGTCAAACACCGTATTAACTTCTGCCCGAGACAATTTATGTTTGTCAAATGGTTAGATCTACCAGTCACTCAATGAGAGGAGAGGGCATCACTATAGTAAGCTACACATGCACACCACTCCAAGAGCTTGCATTGTTACGTTCAGCATTGTCTTCTGCACCATCTTCATCCTCAGCATCCTCCTCGTTTGTCATGTTGTTGATGACGTCTTCAATTATGTGCTTGACCTCGGCTTTTCTATCGATCAGATTCGTGTTGAAGTGAGCTCCTGTGACCTCAGTGTTGGAACTCGAATGACTAGATAGGGAGGGGTGAATATAGTCAAACACTTGGACTTTAACACTTATCGATTTTCTGCACTTCAATCGTTAGTAGCACAGCGGAAGCACAATAAAACAGAGTAGTGCAGAAATGCAGAAAACAAAAACAAACTAAAACAACTAACAAGATCGCTAACAAGGAGGGTTTACAAGATTCGGAAATAACTTACCCCTACTCCTTGGCGTGCCCTTAAGGTGGGCGATCACTTGATCGTCGACAGATCAAGCCTCGGTGAACACCGGATAAAATGCAACCTCCTTCTCGGTGGAGTAACCTCTCCACAGCCTTTCAACAAAGATATAGTTTTAAGCACAATAAAACACAAGAAAGATCTTACTTAGCACTTAGCACAGACAAGAACACAACAAGCTTCTTCCGAGCTCCACTCAGCGACGATCTCACACAAGAACACCTTTCTTCGTGTCTTCTCGCTGATGGACTCATCAAGCCTCTTGTTCCTTCCTCCAAGCGCTCAAGTAAGGGATGGTTGCTTCACAGATTGCAGTTGCTTGCTCAAGATGATGGAGCTTCAGAACGCACAAGCAAAGTGTGGAGAAAACAATCGCGCAGCAAGAACTCAAGCCAAGTTGATTCCACGAACTCTTATCTTCTCTTCTCCGCTACGCTCCTTTTGTTTCTCCACTGAACCCAGGTGACACCATCTCACTGTAGCTTCCAGCTGCTCACCTGCCAACGCCAGCTACTACTGAGCTCTCCCTGGACTCCCTGAGCTTCCCTCAGCCAAGCTCCAGTCAGCAGCTCCAACCGTTGCAACCTGAGATGGCAAAGGACAAACCTGCTCCAAGGAAGGGGCTCCATTGACTCTCCTTGAGTGTTTGAATTCTTTCCTGTCACCTGCAGCTCAATCAGAGTATTAGCACATCATATCAAGCAGAAAATCGAGTATCAGAGGTTAAGCACAGAGAATCAGATACATTCAGACGCGATCAGAGCGTCTGACAGTGCATTTTGAATTAAAGTGATCGGTCACCGGACCAATCCAGGCCTTGTGGGTCGGTCACCAGACCGATCCACCGCTTTGCTGGGATTCCTAGCTCTCGTGGCGACACAAGCCTGATCGGTCACCAAATCGATCAGAGTGAATCCTGATCGGTCACCAGACCGATCAGGTAGCTCCCTGACCGATCAGGCTTGAGCCTGATCGGTCTACTCCTGAGTGAACAGTAACCGCGAAAATCAAATCCTAGGTCTTTGATCGGTCATCGGACCGTTCAGGAACTGATTAGCAGGGGAACTCAACTCACTGTTTGCTCCCTGATCGGTCACTGGACCGATCAGGAGCCAAGCAGTGAGGACAGTGCCTGCTCCCAGATCGGTCACCGGACCGATCAGGAGCCAAGCAGTGAGGCAACAGCCTGCTCCCTGATTGGTCACCAGACCGATCAGGAGCCACATAGTAGGTTCCCAATCTCACCGTGTGCTCCCTGATTGGTCACCAGACCGATCAGTCATTGCTGGATCAGTCACCAGACCGATCCACGAAGGAGCAGCGTGCTAACATCCTTAATCGGTCACTAGACCAATCCAGGGACTCAAACCTAGCCCTCCAAGCTAGGATTTCATCTAACCTAGCCCTCCAAGCTAGGACTTTTTCACATAATCCTCCAAGTTGGGAATTTTCACCTAACCCTCCAAGTTAGGACTTTTCACCTAGCCCTCCAAGCTAGGACTTTTTACCTAACCCTTCCGAATTAGGACTTTTCCACACCTAGCCCTCCAAGCTAGGACCTGACTCTCCAAGCCAGGACTTTTTCACCTAACCCTCCAAGTTAGGACTTTTCACCTAGTCCTCTAAGCTATGACTTTTCACCCAACCCTTTCGAATTAGGACTTTTTCAGATACCTAGCCCTCCAAGCTAGGATTTTTCACACCTAACCCTCCAGGTTAGGATTTTCCAACACCTAACCCTCCAGGTTAGGATTTTCCAACACCTAGCCCTCCAAGCTAGGATTTTCCACACCATGCCTAATCCCCCATCAGGACTTAATCATAACCATAATCATCAACCTAAACTAAAATCGATGTCAACACCAAAACAACAATCAGGGTCAGACTGCATCAACACTCAGTGCTGAGTTCATTTTTCTTAGATTGATTTGGCTTCGACTTTCGTAATTTCATGGGAAAAAATTTACGAAAAAGATAGTAGGAAAATAAATTAAACTAAACATGACAGGATACAATGTTAGAAATAGATGAACGATTTAATCGACACTTGAAATTAGGTAACTCATAGCCATATTATTCAAACAAGCCTATAATAGCTCATGAATGCTTAGATAGATTGGAATTGCATTTAAGGAGAATTTGTCAATTGAAATCACTTAATAGATGAGAAGGATTTTAGCGTGGAAATATACAAGAGAGGATTCGAGTGAATTAAGAACTAGCAAGAAGTTGGAAAGTTAAAATCTTAGGACTTACAAGTACAAGCAGGACACATTTGACTTCCTCGAGTAAACCTTGAGTGGATGACTGATGATCTAGCAAGAGGATTTCGGAGGGGGTTATATAGAGAAGAAGAGATAAGGATCGGGTACTCTGGGAGCCCCATCGTCATCGTTATCCTCTCCCTTTACAGATTCCCCAGTACAATTATTATACACTTTATAGCTCTAAAGTAGTTTGGACGGCTCCCCGAGGCTCAATCCATTCTATTTAGTGCATTGTAGCTATCCTTTATAGATTCCCTTAGTACAATTATTACACACTTTACAGCTCTAATGTAGTTTGATAGTGGGATAGGGGTCTATCACATTCCATCTTCAAAGGCTGAAAGCCGGAGATCTTTTGGTGATATCGTCTATGAGTCGTAGGGTCGTTTCTAGTTGGTCATCATGTTGCTGGACAACTGGCAACCAGTCATTATACCAGTTGTACCTAGTACTTCTTCTTTGTATTTCAGAAGCTTGAGTCCGTGAATTGTTTTGTATTGTTGAAGGACTTGCTGAGCTGCTTCTTCCTGGATTTGTCGTAGTTCTCTGTTGAGCTGGTTGAATGAGTTAAGGGTGGTAGTGGTGCGGATTTGTTGGTCCATGAATTGGATTTTTCTGTAGTGTTGGGCCACCAATCCGTTACGGTCTGGACTATTTGAACCAACTGGGCTTCCTGCTCGTTGGGTTGATTCTGTATTTCCTTCGTAGAGCCTGCTTTTAGTTATAAGTGTTCCATCTTGTCGCCGCTCCATGTTGAAATTAGAAGAGCATTGATTAATCTAGAGAGGGAGTCAACAAGTATGTTACCCTTTCCTTCTATGTGTTCGAAGGTGACATGGACTCCACTTCCCATAATGTAGTCGGTGAATGCAATCCATCGAACCCTCGATGGTTTATGATGTGCTGTTTTATCAAAGAAACTGATAATGGCTTGGCAATCTGTTCTGATTATCAACTCCTTTTTCTCTAAGTAATAGATTTTAAGGGCTTCCATCGTCTTCATCACGACATGAAGCTCAACATCTATTGTTGATTTTATAGGGCTGAATTTTCCACTTGCGTATGCACATACTTTTTCCGTTGATTTTGGATCTCCCTTCCTGAGTTTCCATTTACAGATACCTCCCCAACCGCTCATACACCCATCAACTTCAAGTATTATGAAGCATTGTTTAAGGGGTATCTTAAGGTCAGGAAGTTGTTGCACCTTGTCTTTAATGCTTTTAACGAGATCCCAGTCTTGCTGGTTCATCCTTTTTTCTCTTGTAGCATTGGTTTTGTATACAAAGGGCTAAGCAACTTTCCCAAATTAGGGATATGATTTTTGGCGTAATTTAATATGCCTAGCCAAGATCTGAGACCTCTTTTTGTCATTAAATCTTACTCTTTGAATTCTGCTATCCTTTTGATTATATGAGGTTGGAGCTTGATTCTTTGGTTTCCGAGAACTGCTCCCAAGAATTTGATTTTAGGGACTGCAATCTTTCTCTTTGTTGGACTAAGAACAAGCCCATGCTTTTGGCAAATATTTAGCATGATCCTTAAATGTTTTTCTTGTTCTTCCTCAGAATCCGAGAAAACCAAAATATCATCAATGTAAACTGCTATGAATTGCTCGGTTCCTTTGAAGCAGGCATCTATCTTTTGCTGAAATATGGCTGGTGCATTATTCAAACCAAATGACATAGAAAGCCATTCATATAAGCCTTCTAGGGCCCAAAAGGCAGTCCACTCTGTTGGGACCGGTGCGTACGACTAGAGGGGGTGAATAGCCATTCACCCACTTGATTCGCCAATTTTCCCTACACGTGTTAGTGCGCAATGGAATACAATACAAACTAAAAGTAACACAAAGGAAGACAAATCAATTTAACGTGGTTCGGAGATAAAGCTCCTACTCCACAACTGTTCGTAAGATCGACGATCCCGATCCGTCGGTGGATGACTCCCCGGAAAGCCTCCGGTTAGCTCGTGTAGCTCCTTGTGGGTGGAGAAACCTCGCCATAACACTTGCACACACACACCTGAGCATGATAGACTACTAATAAGCTTTACCCAAGCTTATTTCGTCAACCTTTGCCCAGCCAAACCGAGCTCTCTTAAATAGAGCTCACAGTTGAACAGCCATTACCAGTCGACTGGTCCACCTTGGATTCGAACGTTACAGCCCAACGTTCGAATTCCAGCCAACACCAGTCGACTGCTACATGCAACAGTCGACTGATCTTTCTGTGACCCTTACCAGTCGACTGAGTCAAGCATCAGTCGACTGATCAAACCCTAAACCTAGGGTTTCAGCACCGAGTACAATCATTCAGCACTCGTCCTCACCTGACCAACCTAAACCTAGCCTTCTCCATTAGCCTTGCGCCCCTCGGATGCCTCCCCATCCTTCACACCTTGCCTTCTGGAGCTTCCTTCGGCATCGACCCTTATTGTCGGGTCTTCCTTTGCCAAGATGCCACTTGGACTTTTCTCCTTTCCCAAGATGCCACTTGGACTTCCCTCATTGTACTTGTATTCTGCATACTCACAATGCATATCAAATATAACAATAAACCTAACTTAAATATTTGAACAAACATCAAAACCCAAGGTACCTAGATTGCTCCAACACACTCTATGGATTCTGGGTACATGGTAACTTGATGAAAACCGGATTTGAGATCAAACTTTGAATAAATTTTGCTGGTACTTACCTTGTATTAATCCCTGGTAAGTTGTATTGATCTTTCTCAGTAATGCCATTGAGGCGTTTGTTGGGTATAGCTTGGCGGGTTTCCCTAGCAAATACCTAGTCGATCTGAGAGACCTCTCTATGCCTACGGATTAAAATTTAATCCGAACAGAGAGCTGTTTCCCATCGACCGTCTCGTGCCGTATCGAACGATCTAAATTGCAACTTAGCCAATTACCAAAATTGACCTTGCAATTTACTCAACCGTTCGACAGCGGAAAAGGCGATGAGTTGATCGCCGGCTTTTGTGTTTATGGTCGAGGTCCAGTTAAGAATTTATTAAATATATTTTGCAAGCAAAACAATAAATTCTAACACATAAAATGACGAGACATATCAACATGGCACATAAACGACACAAGGATATACAAAGGAGCGTTTGGAAAGTTATTCCTTTCCGATCACCTCATGGTCTTCTACCTTATGTCCCTCCCTTCGCGGATGTCGTGTGGGCGATGATCTACTGTGATCCGAGATCACCAAAAGCTCCAATCAGTCCACTTCTCCAACCGGCTGAAACCCTAGCCCCTAGGGTTTGTGCCACCGACCACCTCTTCCCTTCCCTTTGTGTCGCCGTCCACCAGAGCCGGCTCCCAGCCCTCCGGATCAGCGGTACACCTTGAGAGGAAGATGAAGAAGAAGAAGAAGGAAAGAAACAACCTTCTTATCAGCCACAAAAGCCCACACAATCTCCTCTTCCTCTTGCTTGTGGCGCCGGCGCAACCCTTGGTTGCGCCGCCTACAGCCGGCTTCCGGCGCCTCCATCAGCATCCCTGAGCACCACGCAAGGTAGAGGACTCCTCTATCTTGCTTCTTTAAGCCTCAGCCGGAATTTGGTGGAGGAGGGAAGAAGAACCGAGGAGCTTCCTCTTCTTCTTTGTTGCGCCGCCGAGAGAGAGAGAGAAGGAGAGGAGAGGGTTTTGGTCTTGGCTCTGAGATTGATTAATTGGCTTGGTTTCTTGATCTCATAGGGTATTTATAGGGCTAAGGTAGGAACCAAGAGGAGGAGTTGGTTCTTGGCCCGCTAATGGATCCAAACCCGATCCATTAATTAAGATTCATTCCACTAAAGGATCTTAATTGAACTTATCTCACCAACCCCCATATTTTCATATGGGCTCCACATATTACGAGTCGTCCATCCCCCTATGTTTAAGATTGCGCATACTCGTTAATTAATTAAATTACTGACAATTTAAATTAAATAACTTCTGGATCCTTGATTAGTACCACTCAACCTTATCAGCGTGCCGGATCAAATCCACCTGCAGGGTTTGGCACGATGAACCTTTTGAGCTCATCAAGGGGGCATCATCATCCTGACTCACCAGGACACGGATTCCGTCAATAATCATCGACACATCATATTATTAATATTATTTTCCAACTTACCGGGGCTGTCGATCTAACAGAATAGAACTCGCCCTTTGATAAATCAAAGAAATAATAAATAATAATATATGCCCGATATTATTTCGGGATTAAGGGATCGTCCTCCATAATAACAACTGAGGTCCTATGCAATTATCTAGTCAGTATAAATCGGATAACCTCGGGTTTCGGTCCTGCTTAATATACTCATAGCACATTAGTGTAGTCCTATGGTCAAGACCAACCACACCTGACTACACTACAACCATCCCGATGGGTTGTCCAATTCCATCTAGGTTGTGAGCCTCTATTTATGCTAAGTAAGGCACTGATAGTATGATCTTCCGTGTGACACTACACACTATGTTATCTACAATTCTAAGCAATGAGACTTCGTGTATGTACTATTATAAACAAATACCTAGTGTAGTATGATTCTCTTTTCATAAAAGATGTTCATATAATACAAGTCATGTCTTTCAGTATACACATCTTACAACGTTTGTAGTTGAATACCATTCGTTCTTTGTCTTTTACTACTTGTCTTGTTTTTGGATCTAATGTTGTCCCAAAGTTTACTATGATGGCCGCCGTTCTATGGTGACTCTTGCTTGCTCTAATGACTCTAATCTTTAGCAGTGCTTGGACATGTTTTGAGAAAGCCTCTCTCTCTTTTGGCATAAGGTGCTTCAAGGGGCGATCTTCGATGATGAAATCAGGATTCTTTATCTCCAGATAGCATACCACCTGATTTTTAGACCAATGTTTCATAGGGTCCTCGCCTATAAAACCTTGTTCTTCCAAATTTTTAAATATTCCTTTAAACTTTTCTTGGAACTTTTGGGAAGTCGTTCCAAGTGAATAATGAACACTTTCTTGGATTTGTATGTAATCGTCTTCTTCAAGATCCAACTCCTCAATTGCCGTAGCTACAGGAACAAATGGAAGAGTATTTATGGTTGCCAGATTTTTATAGAAAGTTACCGTATTGCCTTCGATACGGACTCCTCCTTGCATGGCTCTAATATTACACCCAATTATCACTTGGATGTTTTCTCCAAGCTTCATAGGAAATGAATATGTATAGGGGATCCTGAAGTTATTTTCCCCTATAATCATCCTTCCTCCTTTCTGCTTTTTATTTGCAGTGGGTTTTAAGGAAATTCCACTGAAATGGACTAAAAAGGGGTTTTCTTCTAGATCTTCCTTTGGAATTGACCCTTGATCAACACAGCAAGTGGTGACTCCTGTATCTAAGATAGCATTTACTGAAAATGGGGAAACAATCAATATTTCAAATGCAACCTTTAGGTTAAATTAAATAACATATTTCTGGCCTTCCTGGGAGTGGTGTTTGCTTTAACTGACAATAATTTTTGTGTTTCTTCAAGAAGAAATACATTTACCTCCTGTTCTTTCTCATTTCTGCATTGTACCCGGAGGTCTTTAATTTCCTTTCTGACATTTTCTTTCTCCAGTATCATACGGTCAAGGTCCATCGGTTCAAGCTGTAGTTCCTGGTATTTATCCTTCCAAGAATCAATTGCATGCTTTAACTCTTTATTTTTTTGGCTATTTTAATTGCTTGAGTTTTAATCTGTTGAGCTTCCTCTTTCTCAGCTTGTTGCGCTTCTATTTCCAGTTTAAGCCTCCTAATTTCTACTCCACAATAAGAAATATAGTCTTGCTGTTCTTTTAACAAATCTCGAGAGTTATACCTTATTGGACTAGTTTGCAGGACTGGTGTTTTCTTGTTGAAATAATAGATACTGCACATTCCACATACTGTTATCTTGCATAACGGGCAATGCCTTCTATGCCAACGTTGAGTAAGACCTTTACAGCACTGACAGTTCTCATTTTCAGTTGGGACTTCTTCGTTTATCTCCCATATATGCTTGCATTCATATTGGTGGCAAGAGACTTGAACTTTGGCTCTGTACCCTTGATCGAGACCAATCCACCATGAAATTCCGTCCTCTTTTAGCATAATTTTTTTTTTCATGTAGTACCAAAGTATTGAGATCACAGTGTAGGGCATCAATATCATCTTCTCCTTCAGATATGCTATATATAGCGTCACTAGGATCTTCGTCTTCTCTTGCTGAAACTATTTCACAGTCTTCTGGTAGGTTCAGCTGTTCAAACATTGCTACTCTCTTGACATTCCTTTTTTCATTTGGGCAGTTGCGGGCAAAATGGCCTTCTTCTCCGCAGAGAAAGCATTTGTATTTCTTATTTCTTAATAAGTGCTTCTTCTATTCTATCCTAGCATGAGAGGGCTGAGATTTACCTTTATATGTCTTTGATCTTCTTATACCAAACCTCTTTTCTGGGTTGTTATAGTATCCCGGGATAGGAATGTTACTGCAAAATGACAAATCTTTTAGTGCCCTCTTGAAAGATGCATCCTTGCATTCATTTTCGAGGTATTTGTAGGAGAACAATACCCTTGGGAAGACCCCAATGGTATTCCCTTGGTACTTCTTTTCAAATGCTTTCTTAATTCTTTTTCCTAAATCTCCTGGCATTTTTGACCAAAGTTTCTCAGATAATTCTAGACTTGTGAATAATCTTCCAATTTTTGAAGCTAGCTTCATATCTTCATTCAAGAATGAGATTATGTCTTTTAAATTTTTGCAGGATAGCCTTTCTAGATCCCTATAAGCTTCTTCATTCTGAATGTTATCCTGCAAAAATTTCCTTCAGGGATCTAGAATGAAGAAGCTTACAGGGATCTAGAAAGGCTATCCTCCAAAAATTTGAAAGACATAATCTCATTCTTGAATGAATATATCAAGCTGGCTTCAAAAACTGGAAGATTATTCACAAGTTCAGAATTATCTGAGAAACTATGGTAAAAATGCCAGGAGATTTAGGAAAAAGAATTAAGAAAGCATTTGAAAAGAAGTATCAAGGGAATACCATTGGGTGTTGGGGCAATCGACCCAAGGATGATAGGGAAAATCATGATTTTGATGTGTGTGTCAACATGGTTAAGGTTAGGGAGTTATCTTGTTATTTGATATATGTGATTGAGTTTGCAGGACTTGGAGAATCACGCATGGAGGACTTATCCGAGGGACGAGAGTCGAGGGAAAAGGACTCCAAGGGTCAGCCGGGAAGTGGACTTCAAAGGGCACACGTGAAGGGTGATATGGAGGCAAGCCAAGGGAAGGCTTGTGTGCGCATCCGAGGGACGATAACCGGTGCAAGAAGACTTCAAGGGGCAAGCCAAGGGAGTGTATTGTTGATGCAGTTTGACCCTGATTGTTGTTTTGGTGTTGACACCGATTTTAGTTTAGGTTGATGATTATGATTATGATTAAGTCCTGATCGGGGATTAGGCAAGGTGTGGAAAATCCTAGCTTGGAGGGCTAGGTGTGGAGAAATCCTAACCTGGAGGGTTAGGTGTGGAAAATCCTAGCTTGGAGGGCTAGGTTTGGAGAAATCCTAATATGGAGGATTAGATGTGGAAAATCCTAGCTTGGAGGGCTAGGTGTTGGAAAAGTCCTAACTTGGAAGGTTGGGTGAAAAGTCCTACCTTGGAGGGCTAGGTGGAAAGTCCTAACTTGGAGGGTTAGGTGAAAAGTCCCAACTTGGAGGGTTAGGTGAAAAGTCCTAGTCTGGAGGGCTAGGTTGGATGAACTCCTGGTGAGTGAAGCCAGGTCCCGGTGAGTGAAGTCGGGTGACTGAAACCCTGGTGAGTGAAGCCAGGTCCTAGCTTGGAGGGCTAGGTTGAAGTCCCAGTAAGTGAAGTTGGGCATGGCACAAGTCAGAGATGGGCCGGAGGCTTGTTCTCATGACTTAGAGGGGATTTGACCTTCCCTGGATCGGTCTGGTGACCGATCAGGGAAGTTGGCACGGTGCTCCATCGTGGAACGGTCTGGTGACCGATCCAGCGATGACTGATCGGTCGGGTGATCGATCAGGGAGCACACAGTGAGGTTGGGAACCTACTACCAGGCTCCTGATCGGTCCGGTGACCGATCAGGGAGCAGACAGTTCCCTCACTGTCCAGCTCCTGATCGGTCCGGTGACCGATCAGGGAGCAGTCAGTTCCCTCACTGTCCAGCTCCTGATCGGTTCGGTGACCGATCAGGGAGCAGTCAGTTCCCTCACTATCCGGCTCCTGATCAGTCTGGTGACCGATCAGGGAGCAGACAGTTTCCTCACTGCTTGGCTCCTGATCGGTCTGGTGACCGATCAGGGAGCACAATGTGAGTTGAGTTCCCCCACTGATCAGCTACTGAACGGTCTGGTGACCGATCCACAACCTAGGATCTGATATCCGCGATTACTGTTCACTCAGAAGTGGACCGATCAGGCTTGAGCCTGATCAGCCAGTGGCTATCCTGATCGGTCTGGTGACCGATCAGGATTCACTCTGATCGGTCTGGTGACCGTTCAGGCCTGTGTCGTCATGAAAGCTGGGAGTCCCAGTAAAGTGGTGGATCGGTCTGGTGACCGACCCACGAGCCCTGGATCGGTCCGGTGACCGATCACTTTAATTCAAAATACACTGTCAGACGCTCTGATCGCGTCTGAACGTATCTGATTCTCTGCGCTTAATCTCTGATACTAGATTTTCTGCTTGATATGCTGTGCTAATGCTCTGATTAAGCTGCAGGTGACAGGGAAGGATTCAAACACTCAAGGAGAGTTAATGGAGGCCTTTCCTTGGAGCAGGTTTGTCCGTTTTCCATCTCAGGTTGCAACGGACGCTGGCGCTGGCTGGAGCTACTGACTGGGGCTGGTCTGAGGGAGGCTCAGGGAGTCCAGAAGTGCTCTGGAGTGGCTGGTGGTTACAGGAGAGCAGCTGGAGGCTGCAGTGAGGTGGTGACCTAGCAATAGTGGAAGGACTTAAGTGCTTGGTGGCGAACAAGTCTCCACAACTCTGTTCAGTAACGCTGCGTGCTTGTGTTCTCTGATGTTCCATCGTTCTTGAGCAAGTAGCTACAATCTTTGAAGCAACCATCTCTTACTTGAGCACTTGGAGGTAGAAACAAGAGGCTTGGAGAGTCCATCAGTGAGATGACACGAAAAAGGGTGTTCTTGCGTGAGATCTGCACTGGGTGGAGCTCGGGAGAAGTTCTGCTTGTGTTCTTGCCTGTTCTAAGTGCTAAGTAAGATCTTTCTTGTGTTTCATTGTGCTTAAAACTCTATCTTTGTTGAAACACTGTGGAGAGGTTACTCCACCGAGAAGGAGGTTGCTTACTATCCGGTTTTTTTCCGGGGCTTGATCTGCCGACGATCAAGGGATCGCCCACCTTACGGGCACGCCAAGGAGTAGGGGCTAGTTATCCCCGGACCTTGTAAATCCTCTTGTTAGCATTCTTGTTCTTGTGACTAACTTAGGGTTTAGTTTACTGCATACTTTGTTTTATTGCTTCCGCTGTGCTACTAAACCTTTGAGTTGCAGAAATTTCAAAAGCTCTAAAAGTTAAGTGTCTGGCTACATTCACCCCCTCTCTAGTCATCCAAGTTTCAACAAGTGGTATCAAAGCTTGGGGCTCTGTTTTAGCGGATTAACAACCGAGAGCTATCATCCATAGAGTTGAGAGAAGGTTTTAGCACCACCCGACCTCCCTTCTTCGATGGCACAGATTTCCAATATTGGAGATCGAAGATGGAGTATTACTTAAAGATGGACATCAACACTTGGTTCACGGTGAATGAGGGTTTTACCTCTCCAAAGGATGATGAAGGCAAAGAACTAGAATCTTGGCGTTGGACGGCTGAACAAACCCGGAAGAGTGAAGCCGACGCGAAGGTGGTGGTCACCCTACAATGCGGCATGAACAAAGACCAACTCATCAAGGTTGGTCCATTCACAAGTGCAAAAGACTTGTGGAGCAAGCTCATAGAACTTCATGAGGGAACCCGAGATTCAAGAATCGCAAAGAGGGACTTGTTCCTCAACCAACTTCAAAATCTCTCCATGAAGAAAAACGAAACCATAAGTGAACTTCATAGCTGGTTCAAGGAAGTCCTCAATGGTCTTCATTCTATTGATGAAAAGGTCGAGAACCACGACCTTGTGAGGTATGTGTTAAAAGCATTTCCAAGGAATGCTTTGTGGTCATCCATGGTGGATGCCTACAAAGTTTCCAAGGATTTATCAATTGTTAAACTAGATGATCTATTTTGTGAAATGGAATTACATGAAATGGCTAACAAAGGCCCCAAGGAGAAGGGGATTGCCTTAGTTGCAGGGGAACGATCCAACAAGAAGAAGGAGAAGAAGAAGGAAGTCTCTTCATCTTCATCCTCTTCCGAATCCGAGTCCGATTCCGAGGAAGATGGCAGCGGCTCTTCTTCCTCCGAGATGACAAATTTTGTTCGAAGGATGATGAGGAAGGGTCGACGCTTCAAGGGTAAATGTAACCCTAGTGAAGCTAAAGTTGATAAGTCTAATGTCTCTTGTTATGAGTGTGGTAGGAACGGGCACTTCAAGAGTGAATGCCCAAAGCTAAAGAAGGAGGAGAAATCCAAAAAGAAAGAGGAGAAATCAAAGAAGAAGAAGAAGGCCTTGAAGGCCACTTGGGATGAATCCTCCTCAAGTTCATCCGATGAAGAAAATGAGGAGAAGAGTACACGGCATGTGGCACTCATGGCTCTTGGAGAAGAAAGTAGTGATGAATCCTCCGACTCCTCAAACGCGGCTTCATGATCTTCGGATGATGAAGAGGTAACCTCTCCCGAACTTGAGAAATGTTATAGAGCAATTGTATGTTTAACCAATATGTTGAAAAAGTTAAAAATTAAGGTTAAATCATTGCAATTAGAAATTGAACAATTGAAGTCATCTAGGGATGAGAACTTAGACGACTTGAATGTTGAAATGTTAGAAGATGAGATTAAATCTTTGAGAATTTAGGTTGATCATTTGAAATCCTCTAGGGATGAGGATGTAGATGATTTGCACGTTGAATTGTTAGAGGAAGAAAATAAATCATTGAAGAGTGAAGTTGAGAGACTCAAGAATATTCTTGAGAAGTTTTCAACAAGCTCGAAGACCCTAGATATGATTTTGAATGCCCAAAGGACAGTCTACAATAGGGCCGGTATTGGTTACCGACCCAAAGAATCTTCATTTGTGTCCTTAATGTCTAGGACTAGTGTTAGGCCACTTAAGACACCCAAGGCTCAAGAGAAAGTTGTCAAGGCATGGGTGCCTAAGTCTTGTTTAGTAAATGCTTTAGGTCCCAAGGTTTGGGTACCTAAAACTTCTATTTTTTGAATTGTGTAGGTTATGATTGAGGGGGAGCATCTATCAACTTGGTTCATTGATAGTGGGTGCTCCAAACACATGACCGGGGATAGATCATTATTTACTACTCTTCAAAGAAAAAGTAGAGGTAATGTTTCATTTGGTAACAATGGTAGTCTTAAGGTTATAGGAATAGGAGACATTCAAATATCCGAATATCTTAGAATTTCAAATGTCCTTCTAGTCAAGGGGATGACATTTAACCTCATAAGTGTCAGTCAATTGTGTGATGCGGGCTACACAATTGATTTCCAACCAAGTCAATGTCTAGTTAGACAACATGACACTTTTGACACGGTACTAGTAGGAACAAGAATAGATAATATTTATCAAGTTTCTTTTAAAAGTGCTACTAATGTTTTTGTTAAGTGTCTCATGTTAAAAGAGGAGGAGTCCACCCTTTGGCACCGGAGACTAGCACATGTGAACATGAAGAATATCCGGAAGTTGGCCAACAAGGGATTAGTCCGTGGCTTACCAAGCATCAAGTATGAGAAAGAAAAGATTTGTGATGCATGTCAAATGAGTAAGCAAACAAAATCTGCACATAAAGGTAAAAGCACTGTAAGTACTTCTACCGCATTGGATTTACTTCACATGGACTTGTTTGATTGTAGCACTATCATATCATTGAATGGAAGTAGATATTGCTTTGTTATCATTGATGACTTTACTAGATATAGATGGACTTATTTTCTCAAATATAAGGATCAAACCTTAGATGTTTTCATTTCTTTTTGTAGAAGAGTTGAAAATGAAAATCATCAACCATTAAGACAATTAGAAGTGATCATGGAGGTGAATTTCAAAATCAACGCTTTTTTAGAATTTTGTCAAGATAAAGGGTATAGACATGAGTTCTCCACTCCTAGAACAACGTAACAAAATGGTGTTGTAGAGAGGAAGAACCGTGTTCTACAAGAGGCTGCATGAAGCATGCTTAATGAGTACTCATTACCGAGTTACTTATGGGCTGAAGCTGTAAACACGGCTTTCTACGTGCAAAATCAAGTTCTCATACATAGATTCTTAGGTAAGACTCCTCACGAACTTTGGTTTGGGAAACCACCTACAGTTAAACACCTTAGGGTGTTTGGTTGTAAGGTGCTTATCCTAAACACCAAGGATCACCTTGGAAAGTTCACGGCAAAGGCTGATGAAGGGATACTAGTCGGGTACTCCCTAGTTAGCAAAGCCTACCGAGTCTACAATAAGAAATCTAGATTAGTTGAAGAGTCTTCTGATGTTGTTTTTGAAGAAATTCCGAAAGTCAATGGATAACCAGAAGATGAGGTCTAATTCGAACTTAGGAGACTAAGTTTGAATGAATGTCCAAATGTTGTTGATGGTGATGAATCCGATGACGGTGAACCTAGACAACCCACAGATCAGCCGGATCCTGAGGCTGAGCTTGTGTATAGTGAAACCATTCAAGAAGCACCACCAACACCTAGGCAAACTAGATTAGCCTCTAGTCATCCGCAAGACCAAATTGTTGGAGACATTCATCATGGGGTAAGAACTAGATCATTTTTTAGGAATGAGGCTAATGAAGTTGCTTTAATTTTCGAAATTAAACCTAAAAAAATTGATGAAGCATTTAATGATCCCGATTGGATCATTGCAATGTAAGATGAACTAGGTCAATTCGAAAGAAGTCAAGTTTGGGACTTAGTCCCTAGACCTAAGAAGACCACCATCATTGGAACCAAATGGGTCTTCAAAAATAAATTGAACCATAAGGGAGAAATCATAAGAAACAAGGCACGCTTAGTAGCCAATGGCTATAGTCAAGTTGAAGGTCTTGATTATGATGAGACTTATGCTCCCGTGGCACGATTAGAGTCCATCCGATTGATGCTTGCATTTGCAGCACATCGAGGTTTCAAGCTATATCAAATGGATGTCAAATCGGCCTTTCTAAATGGTTTGATTAGAGAAGAGGTCTATGTCGAACAACCTCCGGGGTTTGAGAGTACCGAATTTCCAAACCGCGTGTTCAAGCTCAAAAAGGCACTTTATGGCCTTAAACAAGTACCTCGAGCTTGGTATGAGCGGTTGTCGACATTCCTAATTGAAAAGGGCTTTGTTAGAGGCCAAATAGACCCTACACTATTTCTACAAAGAGATGGTAACAATATATTTGTAGCCCAAGTGTATGTCGATGACATAATTTGTGGCTCAAATAACAAGGGCTATTTAAATGAATTCATTGGACACATGGAGAGTGAATTTGAAATGAGTCTAGTGGGAGAGTTGACCTTCTTCCTTGGACTTGAAATCAAGCAAACTCGTGACGGAATCCATGTGCACCAATCAAAGTATACTCAAGAGATGCTTCGAAAATTTAATATGAGTGATTCAAAAGAGGTAACCACTCTCATGGCTACAAACACAAGACTAGACAATGATGAGAGTGGTATACCCATTGATTTGACTCAATATCGGAGCATGATAGGTAGTTTGCTATACCTCACAGCTAGTCGACCTGATATACTCTTTGCTATGGGTATGTGCTCTAGGTGTCAAGTATGTGCCAAGGAATCTCATCTAATTGCGGTTAAACGAATTTTGAGATACCTTAAGGGCACAATTGAAGTTGGTCTTTGGTACCCCCGTACCGAGTCATTTGACCTAATTAGCTATACCGATTCCAACTACACTGGATGTAAGTTGGATCGGAAGAGCACAAGTGGGGGTTGCCAATTCCTAGGATCATCTCTAGTTAGTTGGTCAAGTTGGAAGTAACATTGTGTCGCTCTCTCCACGACCGAGGCAGAATATATCGCCATGGGAGAGAGCGTATCACAATTATTGTGGATGATTCATACTCTAGAGGACTATGGATTAAGCTACAAAAGTGTGCAAGTGTTGTGTGACAACATTAGCACAATTAACCTTATAAAGAATCCAGTCCATCACTCTAGAACTAAACACATTGAAGTGCGTCACCACTTCATTAGAGATCATGTTGCTAGAGGAGATATAGTACTCTCACATGTAGAGTCCAAATCAAATTTAGCTGATATTTTCACTAAACCACTCCCCAAAAATGAGTTTAGCTTCTTAAGAAGGGAGTTGGGAATGTGTCGTGCTTCATAGGTTTTAACAAGCATTCAAAACCCTTCATGATTAGTTCTAATCGTTGGGATACAATTGGGTAACTTTGGGGACATCTCACACAAACTATAAGGGTTACCAAAACGTTTTTGTTTGCTAGAAATGGGGTGAGATGTTAGGATCAACTCAATTTCTCAAAATGTCAATGCATCCCTTGAAAAATTAAGTTGACTAGATAAAAATCACTCCGGTGACCAAGTGTGGGGAAAATTGATAAGTACCATTTTGTTGATTATTTTAATTGCTAAAATTCATGTTTGACCCATGTTTTACTTGCTTAATTATGATTTTACCCTAGGTTTTAGGATTTCCTCTTATTTTGGACTTAATTGCAAATTTAGACATTTTTTGGATTATTTGGCCACTAATTTTCTGATATATTTTTGTAGGCATGAAAGGATCCTGGACCTAAGGCATACTAGGTCAAACTTGAGTCGGAAGTGGACCCAGATCGAGTTATCAAGTTTCGGATTAATCTGGGCCGTCCGATTCAAAAGCGGCTAGATCTAAGTCATCCGGGACCATCTGAAGCAATCCGAGCTAGGGTTAGGGTTGATCAAGCACTCTGATCAAGATATGAAGGTTTCATTCCAATCAGAGCTCAATCAACCGTTGGATCAAGCTCGGAGGGCTCTAGATCGTCCATTCAAAGATTAGGTTGATCTGGACTATCCGTTGCACATCTGGAGGATCCGAGCTACCACGAGGCAGATCCTGACCCCTGATCATCATCATTAAAGTTTGGCTCAAATCAGAGCAAGATCAGCCGTTGGATTTCCTTCGATCAATTTGGGCCGTCCATTGATAAGTATTTAATCAGAAATTCCCTCAGCTTTCTCCTCGTCGCGTCTCCGCCGCACAGTAGCTTCTTCATCGTTCTTCTTCGTTTCTTGTGGAATTTTCTTAGTTTTGAAGGCGCGACCCCTCAATTCCAACTGCAGTTCATCATTTGAATCTTTTGAAGACGACATCGATCAAGAATTCTTCTCAAATTTCATCCGGACAGAGGTGTTTGAGGGTTTCGGCATCATCTGTGGTCCGAGCACTGAGATCTTGGTTACAAACCATTTCCGACGATCTGAGCTGCTTGTAGGGGTTCTCAGGTAAGCTCAGGTCATCTCCAAATCACCATCGCAGCTCAACAAACCGAGATTGAAGAGTTCGGATCGGAATTCTCCCAGCTGAAGTAGTTTGAGCAGATTTGATGAATTGAAGCTTATTTCCACTGATTTGTTGAGCCTAGGGGTTCGAAGCCAGCTCTTGCTTGACGACCAAGAAGACTTTGAGCTTGGGAAGGATTGGGGTTTAGATTTCCGTAGTTAATTTTCTGTTTTAGCTGTAATATCCATTTCTGCACCTTGTTCTGTTCTGTTTTTCGTATCAGCACTTTAATTTCGGTTATTGAATTTGTTCTCTGCATTAATTAGTGTTTAAATGTTGAAAGTTAATCAGTAGGTAGTTGTTTAGTGAGCATTAGGTTTCCATTTCAATTAATCTCAGGTTTTACAGCTTGCGTATCAACTTTTCAAACTGCGTATCAGTTTTTGTTCTGCAATTCAGCTTAGTTTCTGAACTTCTTCAGCTTAATTCCCATTCGATTTATGTTTAGTTCAATTCCTGCAATTAGAGATCACACTTAGTGTATGAATCTAGTTGATCCAAGTTTGCTTCATATTTAGTTTTATTTCGGAATTTCCTTTTGGTCAGCTTGAGTTAATCCTGCATATCAACCCTTAGTTTCTGCAATTTCAGTTTGGTTTCTGCATTCTCCCAATTTATTTCTATGTTTTCGATTCCAGCACATGAAGAGGTTATTGTTTGGTGAACCATTGCATTAGATCTCCACTTGATAAATTTGTTTATGCATTTGGTTGTAGCGTATCCGTTTCCCTGTTTTCAGTTTCCCATGTTTGCGCATCCAGAGTTGCTGAAATTCAGTTTCAATTTCCTGCAAATCAGTTCCTGTTTTGAGTATCAACTGATAGTATCTGAATTGAGAATCATCTAGCCTTGGTTTTCTTCTGAACTTTCATTGGAGCTTGGTTCATTTCATTAGCATTTGGAATCAAATTTGGAGTATCAGTTTCTGAATTTCTAAATCATTACTGTATTTGACAGTTTCTGGCTTGTTGTTTGAAAGGTTTCGGTTCATTATTTTTAAAGCTGCATAAATGGAAAGTTAGCTCTTTTAAATCTTATTTGAACGCTAGTTTGAGCAATTACTTTCAGCTTACCTTGATTGTTTGTCCTGCAGCTAAATTGTACATGCAATTCAGCACATTGTGCTGCCTTAACGTGTCTGATATGGAGCTGCAATTGGATGCTAGAGTTCTTCCTTCAACTCTTGCAAATTTGTTCACTAATAGTCTTGCTTTCTAAGCTCAATTGACCAGCTTCAACTCTGAATTCTGAGCTGGAAATTTTCTGCAAAGGCAGCAGAATTTGTGAAGCAGTTTTCCTTCTCTTGTGTGCCAAGTGCTGAAATTTTGCAACTTTGTATCAAGAGGAAGTTTAGGCATTGATTGGTATCCAATTATATGTTTTTAGTGTGCTATGGTGCTAGAACTTAGCTAGTGTTGCATTCAGACCATGACTGAATTTCTGCATTCCAATTCTACATCTAGATACACTGCTGAATTGTTGCTTTCGGATCTGAGTTTTATTCTGCATTCATGCGTAGCACCTCATTTAGAGCTTCGTTTTCAAAGTAAATTGATTAGCTTTAATCTGAGATGATCAGCTTTAATGTCTGCAGTCAGTTTTAGTCTTTGGCACATCAGTTTTTATCTCATTTCGGTATCCAGTTTGTAAATGGTTTGCACTTTGTATCAAGTAAAGCATTGGCACTGGTTTTGTATCAATTTGGTTGAAGATTGATTTCCATTTGGTTTGTTTTGAGTAATAATCCTTGAAGAAGTTCTTTGCATTAGCATAAATCGAAATTGGTTTGATTTCATATCAGATTGGTTTTCTGAATTAGGCTAAGTGCATTTAAGCTTCCAAATTATTTGAGTTCATTGTTGGAATCACTTGGGTTAAGTTCCATAGCCGAGTCCTTGCCTTTTCATTGAGTTTTTATTTCCAATTGCAACCCAAAACTCAATTTTGATTTGAAACTCGAAAACACAAACGACACATAAATACAAGCATGGATCGTACGACATCAACTAGTCCCGAGGAAAAATACGACCTGTGGCCCCTTTACTACGCTTTCCATACTTTGATTGCAAAAAGGGTTTCCAGCATTTCATATACATCTAAATTTGAGACCCACATTCGTGACACATATCTTGGGCCTATCAAAAATCAATGCATAACACATGTGTATTTGGCTCCATGATCATACTTGGACATTCCAATCAAGGAAACTTGATTGGAAACTTGAAGTTGGTACAAACTTGCTTGAAATTACGTGAATGTTTGTTGTTTGAGTTTGACTCCACTTGGGTGGAGCAAAGTGATTTGCCAAAACCATAAGGACCGTTGATCCTTGTTTAGGGACCAATCTTAGTCAAGGGATCACTTCTGAGATCAATATTCTTCATCAGATCCCTTCAGAAATTGTGTGGAAGTCTGAAACTGAAAGTTTCAGATCGTATCAGGGAGTATCAGGAACCCTGATCGGTCACTGGACCGATCAGGAGTATGGCTGATCGGTCCCCGGACCGATCTGGCTCTCTCCTGTGGTGATCGGTCCATAGACCGATCAGAGGGGTCACAGTGACTTGGCGAAATTCTATCTAAACATTCTGTGCTGGCCTGGATCGGTCCCCGGACCGATCTGGCACCCCATGGTGATCGGTCCACAGATCGATCAGGGGGCTCACAGAACACTCCCCGAACCCTACTGTTTGCTTCTGATCGATCAGCCGATCAATCAGGAGCCTGCTTGATCGGTCACCCGACCGATCAGGATCAGGCTAGTCCGATCAGGCCAGAGCCTGATCGGTCTGGTCGCGATCAGATCGAACGGTAATCCGTTCAATCGCATTAAAGTTTAGTTGGTGGACTGATCCACCAACCGATTTAATCACATATTCTCCTCATCTCCCAAGCCCTAGCCGACCAAAACCCCTCAGCGTTGAAACCCCCTTCCCTTCCTCCTTTGCGCGTGCGATCTTCTCTCTACTTGCTGTGCGTGAGTTTCTTCTGCAATCTCCTCTACAAGTGAGTTTTTCTCCTTCTGCGCAAGAGTTCTTCTTGCTGTTGGTGCTGTTAGCTAGCTGCAAGCTTGTTTCTTGTGTTTCTCTCGTGCACGAGGTTCAGAGAGTGCTTTCTCCAAACAAATCGACAATGACACCTAAGTAAGCATTTCAGTTAGTTTTCATTACAGATTACTTCATCAATCATGTATTTGTGCTAATCAAATTGCTATCTTGTGGTGTTTGCCGTGACCTTGCCCATGCCATGACCTAAACTCTATCACATCTCTCTGTTATTTGACTTTTAATCAACTCTTACCTTTGTGATCTTGTGATCGTGATCTTATCATTATTCGAATCTGTGTCTTTGATTACATGATCAAACTTGTGTTCACTTCACTGATTCAATTTGTATCATGATAATCAATTCCATGTCATGCTGTGATCTTATCATGACTCTAATTCTACTGATTGAACCTATGCCTGATCATTCCAATCTTTAGAAAATCATTTAAGGGAAAAGAACCAGTGGAGGGAAGCTCAAAGGGCAAAGGCTCTTCATCCTCTTCAAACCCTCAACCACCACCTCATACTCGATTTCAAAATATTCATTACGCTCTAAACTTTCAATGACACATCTTCAAACTCATGTCATGTCGAACGGTGGACCAAACCTACATCTACGAACACTGTCCTATGATACGGCGAGTCATTGAACACTATGAACTTCATGTTGAGGTAATCGGCCCTTTAAATGATTGGAAGGTCATGGTTTTGATATGTGGGCGAATAGGTTTAAAGTTAGAGTGTTATGTTGTATTTGATTTGTGTGATTGAGTTTGCAGGACTTGGAGAATCACACTTGGTGAACCTATCCGAGGAACGAGAGCCGAGGGAGGAGAGCTCCAAGGGCAAGCCGGGAAGTGGACTTCAAAGGGCACACGTGAAGGGTGGCATGGAGGCAAGCCAAGGGAAGGCTTGTGTGCGCATCCGAGGGACGATAGCCAGAGGAAGATGACTTCAAAGGGCGAGCCAAGGGAGCAGACCTGAAGGCACACGCGAAGGAGAAGGTTTGAAGTGGCTGGAGCTGAGCTGGGAGGCAGGACAGTCGACTGGCCTGGAGGCAGTCGACTGCCAAAACCCACAGAGAGTTCGCAGCTTCGGACCAGTCGACTGGCCCATGGGCAGTCGACTGGTATACCCCAAAATTAGCCGTTGGCTAGCTGTTCACTAGCCGTTGGCCAGCATTTACTGCTGGGCCAGTCGACTGCCCTAGGGGCAGTCGACTGGTGGGCGTCTGGATAGACTGTGAATCTGTCCTTTTCACCTATAAAAGGAGGCCTCGTTACACGTGTCTGTACAGTTCCATACAGTAACGAAGTGCTGCCAAATTGTAGAGTGTTCTTTTGCTTCCTTCATCGTAGTTCTACATCTGTAAAGAGGAAGCTACTGCTGTAAAGGTTTCTCCACCTCAAGGAGACTTTTCGATAGTGAAAAGTGGTGCTCGCGGCGTGGATCCTTGGATTAGTCACCCATCTGAGTGGATACCAAGTAAAAGCCTTTTTGTTAGCATTGTTATTTTCTTTACATATTATTTTCGCTGCGCTAACAGTTTTGTAGAGATCAAACGATCCGCGAAAGTGCATTCACCCCCCCTCTGCACGCCCACATCGATCTTTCAGTTGGTATCAGAGCAGGTGCGTTTTGGAAGATCTAACAATCAACCAGAACATCTGTAATGACGTTTCAAGAGGGATACTCCACCCCACGACCACCATTCTTCGACGGCAACGACTTCGCGTACTGGAAAGGTAGAATGCAGTACTATCTTATGAATGACATAGAAACTTGGATAAGTGTTGCAGATGGCTTCGAGGCGCCCGTCGATGAAAGAGGAGATCCTACTCCTATGAGAACATGGTCTAAAGAAGTGATGAAAAGGGCGCAGTCAAATGCCAAGGCCACCACTACACTGCAGTACAGGCTCTCGAAGGAGCAACTAAACAAAGTGGGGCCGTTCAAGAGCGCCAAAGAGCTATGGGACAAGTTGGTAGAACTGAATGAGGGGTCAAACGAGTCCAGACAAGCCAAGAAGGACTTGTTGGTGGTCCAACTGCAATCCCTCTCCATGAAGAGCAACGAAACCGTCAGTCAGCTGCATGGAAGAGTAAAGGAGGTGATCAACGAGCTACATGTAATTGGAGAGAAAGTCGAAAACCAGGATATCGTCAGGTATGTCTTACAAGCCTTCCCGAGAACCACCCTGTGGGCATCCATGGTTGATGCTTACAAGGTATCGAGGGACTTATCTTTAGTTAAATTAGACGATCTATTCTGTGAATTCGAACTGCATGAGCAAGCTAACATTTCGGCCAAAGAGAAAGGTATTGCTTTTGTTGCAGAAAAGGAGAAGAGGAGGAGAAAGGAGAAGAAGAAGGTGATCTACTCATCATCCTCGGACTCAGAGGAGTCAAGCGCCTCCATGGACAGTGATCAAGAGGCCTTTATGGTAAGGAAGTTTCGTAAAGCATTTAAAAATTTTTCTAACAAATCATATGCTAGGAAAGGGGCCAAAGGTAAGGGTAAGGCCAAGGAGATAATCTGCTACAACTGTCATCAAGAGGGACATATGAAGAACGAGTGTCCCCAGTTGAAGAAAAGAGAGGACAAGAAGGAAGAGAAGAAGAATAATGACAAGAAGAAGTCAAAGGGAAAGGAGAAGAGTGCCACGAACCTCAAGGCGACTTGGGACGATCCCTCATCCTCAGAAGAAGAAGAAGAGCAAGTCTCCCACTTCGCTCTTATGGCACAAGAAGATTCAGACTCTTCAGACGATGAACGAAGCTCAAGCAGTGAAGATGAGAGCTCCTCCACCTCATCATCATCAGAGTCAGAAGCTTCGGTAAGTGAGGTATACCACTTACCCTCTTCTACCTTAGTGAAAATTATTTCTAGCACGAACATGGATTTAGCTAAGGCTAAAAGTAGAATTAAGGACCTTAAGGAAGAAATTGCCATGCTTAGAGTAGAAGCTATTAAACTCAAGGATTTGCATGCTAGCTCTACCTCGTCACATGTTTCACATATTGAAAATGAAAATAAGGAGTTAAGGAAACAAGTAGATGACCTCACAAAGGCTCTTAGAAAATTCCAAGTAGGATCAAGTAACCTTGATATGATTATTAACAGTCAAAGGGCGGTATATAACAAGGCAGGATTAGGTTATAGGCCTAAGACCAAGGAGGTAACCTTTGTTTCACTCACTGGTAGGGTTGGTGCATCTAGGAGATTAGAGGCTAAGGGAACCACCAAGAAGGCATGGGTACCTAAGAAATTTTTAAATGAATCTTCTGGATCAAAAATATGGGTACCAAAAGAGTGTATTTTTCGTGTTTAGGTAAAAGTGAAGGAGGCCCCAACCTTGTGGATAGTAGATAGTGGATGCTCAAGACACATGACCGGAGATGTGAGCAAGTTCACCACTATTAGCTACTTGAGAGAAGGGACGGTCTCCTTTGGGAACAGTGGAAAGTTAAGGATCATTGGTAGGGGCACAATTGAGGTATCTCCCACTATTTCAATTCATAAAGTACTTTTAATTAAGGATATGAAGTTCAATTTGTTAAGTGTAAGTCACTTATGTGATGCCGGTTTTAGAGTAGAATTTCATGCTAGAAAATGTGCAATAAGACAAAGTGAATCAAACACTATTATATTAGAAGGGTTTAGAGAGGCAAACTTGTATTATCTTGATCTATCTTATGCTACTAACAATGTTGTCAAGTGTCTCATGTCCAAAGAAGAAGAAGGGTGGTTATGGCACCGGAGACTTGGACACATCAACATGAGGAACATTGCAAGAGTGGCCAAGGAAGAATTGGTGAAGGGACTCCCAATGATCAAGTACGAAAAGAACAAGTTGTGTGATGCATGCCAAGAGGGTAAGCAATCCAAAGCATCACACAAAGGTAAAACCTTAATTACCACTTCCTTGCCTTTAGAACTTTTACATATAGACTTGTTTGATTGCCATAGTACTCCATCACTTGTAGGGAGTAAGTATTGCTTAGTAATAGTAGATGACTTTTCTAGGTTTACTTGGGTCTACTTCTTGAAACATAAGGATGATACCCTAGACACATTTATAGGATTTAGTAAAAGGGTAGAAAACGAAAAGAAGATCAAAATAAACCGAATTAGGAGTGACCATGGTGGGGAGTTCCAAAACGCTAGTTTCACACAATTTTGTGTTGAAAATGGGTACAAGCATGAGTTTTCATGCCCTAGGACTCCTCAACAAAATGGGGTAGTTGAGAGGAAGAATCGAGCCCTACAAGAAGCCGCTAGGACTATGCTTAATGCATACTCTCTGCCTAGTTACTTATGGGCCGAAGCGGTTAACACCGTTTGCTATATCCAAAACCGGGTGTTGGTACATAGATTTTTGGAAAAAACACCCTTTGAACTTTGGAATGGAAAGGTACCCCAAGTTCACTATCTTAGGGTCTTTGGATGTAAAGTTTACATCTTAAACACCAAAGACGACATAAGAAAATTTGAGTCAAAAGCTGATGAAGGAATCCTAGTAGGGTATTCATTGACTAGTAGGGGTTATAGAGTGTACAACAAGAGGACAAAAGTGATTGAGGAGTCCTCAAATGTCAAATTTGATGAAACCACTAGTACTTACCCAAGAAAGGCTTCCATTGATAAAGATATAGAAGAAGTCCAACCTCTTGCCCAAAGACTTCAAGACTTACATGTGAAGGGCAATGATCAAGGGGGAGTAAGAAACACACTAGAGGATGAGGAAGAAGGATTAAATGAACCCACAACTTCTAGACCCTTGAGACATCACCATGATCATCCCATTGACCAAATTGTGGGTGATGTCACTCAAAGAGTAAGGACTAGGTCATATTTTAGGGATCAAACTAGTCAAATAGCTCTAATCTCCCAATTAGAACCCAAGACCATTGATGAAGCATTGGGAGATGTTGATTGGGTCTTGGCCATGCAAGAAGATCTAAACCAATTTGAGAGAAGTGAAGTATGGGAGCTAGTTCCTAGACCCACTGATTGTACCATTGTGACCACTAGATGGGTCTTTAGGAACAAATTAGATGACCAAGGTAAAATCACTAGGAACAAGGCTAGATTGGTAGCTAGGGGGTTTAACCAAGTTGAGGGATTAGATTATGATGAGACCTACGCCCCCGTAGCTTGATTAGAATCAATTAGAATCCTACTAGCCTATGCCGCTCACATGGGTTTTACACTCCACCAAATGGATGTGAAGTCGGCATTCCTTAATGGGATCATTAAGGAAGAGGTTTATGTAGAACAATCCCCCGGATTTGAGGATCACAACTATCCGAGACACTTATTCAAATTAAGGAAAGCCTTGTATGGATTGAAACAAGCTCCCCGAGCTTGGTATGAAAGGCTCTCCTCATTTTTGGTGTCTAAAGGGTTTAGGAGAGGAACAATTGACCCTACATTGTTCTTAAAATCAAAGGATAAGGACATATTTGTTGCCCAAGTCTATGTAGATGATATCATTTTTAGGTCAACAAATAATGACTTCCTACAAGAATTCATCAAGTGTATGGAAGAAGAATTTGAGATGAGTCTTGTAGGAGAGTTAACCTTTTTTTAGGCCTTCAAGTTAAGCAAACTAATGAAGGTACACATGTATTTCAAACCAAATATGCTAAAGAGATGCTAAAGAAATTTGGTCTAGAACATGCTAAGGAAGCATCTACACCCATAGGAACTAATGTGAAAATGGATAGTGACCTTGAAGGCAAAATGGTAGACTCTAAACAATATAGGAGCATGATTGGTAGCCTCCTATACCTAACCGCTAGTAGACCCGACATACTTTTTGCGGTAGGTATGTGTGCAAGGTACCAATCTTGTGCCAAAGAGTCCCATTTGATTGTAGTCAACAGAATCCTAAGGTATGTGAAAGGAACCCTAAATATCGGACTTTGGTATCCTAGAACCCCCAATGTTATATGTATTGATGATTCATCAGACGATGACCCCGCTGAGGGTTGATGCTTTCTGACTGTGTGGATCGTATGACTCTTTGGCTGTATGTCTTTGATTTATATGCTTATTGTTAGTTGATATGGTTGTTCGTAGAATTTCTATCATTCTGTTAGCCTCATTATGCGTTCCTATGATGATGCTTATGAACTGCTATGCTTTATTGCTCTGCCATGTCCATATGATACATATGCTTGTTTTGTCATGCCTTATTTTTGTCATATGTGTTCATATGTTTTATCAAAATAAATCAATCATACCTTTGTTGTTTTGGGAAACCCCTAGGGTTGAGGGGGAGTATGGTTAAACTTAACAGCCCCTTTAGACCCTTTTCGATGTTCGACAAAGGGGGAGAGTGTGATTGGTTAAGTTTAGGATGATCATGTTGTAGGGGGAGGATCCTGATTCCCTTATAATCCTGAAATTTGAAAAAATTGATTGGGAATCCCTAAACTTAAAATCGAGTTGTCAAACAACAAAAAGGGGGAGATTGTTGATGCAGTCTGACCCTGATTGTTGTTTTGGTGTTGACACCGATTTTAGTTTAGGTTGATGATTATGATTATGATTAAGTCCTGATCGGGGATTAGGCAAGGTGTGGAAAATCCTAGCTTGGAGGGCTAGGTGTGGAGAAATCCTAACCTGGAGGGTTAGGTGTGGAAAAATCCTAGCTTGGAGGGCTAGGTGTGGAGAAATCCTAATATGGAGGATTAGGTGTGGAAAATCCTAGCTTAGAGGGCTAGGTGTTGGAAAAGTCCTAACTTGGAAGGTTGGGTGAAAAGTCCTAGCTTGGAGGGCTAGGTGGAAAGTCCTAAATTGGAGGGTTAGGTGAAAAGTCCCAACTTGGAGGGTTAGGTGAAAAGTCCTAGTCTGGAGGGTTAGGTTGGATGAAATCTTGGTGAGTGAAGCCAGGTCCCGGTGAGTGAAGCCGGGTGACTGAAACCCGTGGTGAGTGAAGCTAGGTCCTAGCTTGGAGGGCTAGGTTGAAGTCCCAGTGAGTGAAGCTGGGCATGACACGAGTCAGAGATGGGGCGGAGGCTTGTTCTCATGACTTAGAGGGGATTTGGCCTTCCCTGGATCGGTCTGGTGACCGATCCGGGAAGTTGGCGCGGTGCTCCATCGTGGAACGGTCTGGTGACTGATTCAGTGATGACTGATCGGTCGGGTGACCGATCAGGGAGCACACAGTGAGGTTGGTAACCTACTGCCCGGCTCCTGATCGGTCCGATGACCGATCAGGGAGCAGGCAGTCCCCTCACTGTCCAGCTCCTGATCGGTCCGGTGACCGATCAGGGAGCAGTCAGTTCCCTCACTGTCCAGCTCCTGATCGGTCCGGTGACCGAACAGGGAGCAGTCAGTTCCCTCACTATCCGGCTCCTGATCGGTCCGGTGACCGATCAGGGAGCAGACAGTTTCCTCACTGCTTGGCTCCTGATCGGTTTGGTGACCGATCAAGGAGCACACAGTGAGTTGAGTTCCCCCACTGATCAGCTACTGAACGGTCTGGTGACCGATCTATGACCTAGGATCTGATATCCGCGATTACTGTTCACTCAAAAGTGGACCGATCAGGCTTGAGCCTGATCGGTCAGTGGCTATCCTGATCGGTCTGGTGACCGATCAGGATTCACTCTGATCGGTCTGGTGACCGATCAGGCCTATGTCATCGCGAAAGCTGGGAGTCCCAGTAAAGCGGTGGATCGGTCTGGTGACCGACCCACGAGCCCTGGATCGGTCCGGTGACCGATCACTTTAATTCAAAATGCACTGTCAGACACTCTGATCGCGTCTGAACGTATCTGATTCTTTACGCTTAATCTCTGATACTCGATTTTTTTCTTGATATGCTGTGCTAATGCTCTGATTAAGCTGTAGGTGACAGGGAAGGATTCAAACACTCAAGGAGAGTCAATGGAGGCCTTTCCTTGGAGCAGGTTTGTCCGTTTTCCATCTCAGATTGCAACGGACGCTGGCGCTGGCTGGAGCTGCTGACTGGGGCTAGTCTGAGGGAGGCTCAGGGAGTCCAGAAGAGCTCAAGAGTGGCTGGTGGTTGCAGGAGAGCAGTTGGAGGCTGCAGTGAGGTGGTGACCTGGCAATAGTGGAAAGACTTAAGTGCTTGGTGGCGAACAAGTCTCCACAACTTTGTTCAGTATCGCTGCGTGCTTGTGTTCTCTGCTGTTCCATCGTTCTTGAGCAAGCAGTTGCAATCTTTGAAGCAACCATCTCTTAGTTGAGCACTTGGAGGAAGAAACAAGAGGCTTGGAGAGTCCATCAGCGAGAAGACACGAAGAAGGGTGTTCTTGCATGAGATCTGCGCTGGGTGGAGCTTGGGAGAAGTTCTGCTTGTGTTCTTGCCTGTTCTAAGTGCTAAGTAAGATCTTTCTTGTGTTTCATTGTGCTTAAAACTCTATCTTTGTTGAAACGCTGTGTAGAGGTTACTCCACTGAGAAGGAGGTTGCTTACTATCCGATTTTTCCAGGGCTTGATCGGCCGACGATCAAGGGATCACTGATAAGTACCATTTTATTTATTATTTTAGTTGCTAAAATCCATGTTTGACCCATGTTTTACTTGCTTAATTGTGAAATTACCCTAGGTTTTAGAACTTACTTTTATTTTGGACTTAATTGCAAATCTTGATATATTTGAATTATTTGGCCACTAAATTTTTGATCTATTTTTGTAGGCATGAAAGGTTCATGGACCTAGGGCTTACTGAGTCAAACTTGAGTCGGAATTGGACCCGGATCGAGTTATCAATCTTTGGATTAATCTGGGCCGTCCGATTCAAAAGCGGCAAGATCTGAGCCATCCGGGACCATCTGAAGCAATCCGAGCCAGGGTTAGGGCTAATCAAGCACTCTGATCAAGATCTGAAGGTTTCATCCCAATCAGAGCTCATTCAACCGTTGGATCAAGCTCGGAGGGCTCTAGATCGTCCATTCAAAGATTAGGTTGATCTGGACCATCCGTTGCAAATCTGGAGGATCCGAGCTACCACGAGGCAGATCCTGGCCCTTGATCAACATCTGGAAAGTTTAGGTCAGATCGGATGAAGATCAACCGTTGGATTTCCTCAAATCAATCTGAACCGTCCAATGCTAAGTACTTAATCAGAAATTCGCCCCAGCTTCTCCTCGTCGCGTCTTCGCCGCAACAGCATCTTCTCCGTTTTTTTCATCGAGTTCTTCAGCAATTCCTTCATCAAAGAGGCGCGACCACTCGATCCTTCATTAGAGAAAGTGCTAGGTCAGTGGAGAGAGTGCTCTATGAAGTTCCTAGATCGGATATTGCCCAACAACAGAGCCGCGTGAGGTTTCAGCAGCTCTGTTAACTGAGTTCATCAATTTCAGCTGTGCACCTCCCTCATTCGATTCGAGCCATCTGGAGGGGTTCCCTGGAAGTCTCGGATCAACCCCAAGTCCTTATCGCAATCCACCACAGCTGAATTGAAGAACTTGGTTGCAGTTTTCAGCTTCAGCAGAGTTTGAATGGATTTGATCGCCGAGACGGTTCTTCCACTGATTTGTTGAGCTTACGGGTCCGAGGTTCTCCCTTGTGTGACGAACAAGGAGCCCTTGATGCTAGGGAAGGAAAGAGGAGTAGTTTAATCAGTTAATTTTAGTGTTTTATTTGTAATTTCATTTCTGCCACTTCATTTCTGAAATTCTGAGTAAAATTTTGTAGTGTTTCGGTTCTGAATAGTTTTTGCTTCAATTAGAGTTTTAGTTCAGTATTTCTATTAGCTAGATTGTTTGTGTAACGAACAAGTGCATTTAGATCAGTTAATTTTGCTGCAATTCATTTCTGAATTTAGCTAAAAGCTGCGTATCAGTTTTCTTGGGCTGTTGCGTATCAGTTTTCTTTCACCTTAGTTCCTGAACTTTGTCTCAAGTTAGTTCTAGCTTTTGTGAATCTTTTCTCACTTTGGATTAGTGCAATAGACTTAAGTTTGCATATGTTATCTTTGTTAATTTCGAATCTGAATTTTGCAAGTGAGTTATTTCATTTTGGCACATTATATTAGGTTTCGGAAGCTCTTGTTTCACTTTAGTTTCTGCATTTATTGGCTGATGAACTCTGCACTTGACTTGGTTACGTGACATTCCGTTCCACAGGCGGGAATACTCACCACTATCCTTGGTTGCGTGCCAACTTTATTCCTGAAAAAAAAAGTTTCTGAATTTACTCCCTTTCAATTTACAGCTTGCGTATCAGCTGTATCAAGTTCTAAATTGAGTGTGAATGCATATTAGTTCTTTGACTTCTGTTCTAAAACATTGGATGTGTGCCAGTGACTCTAAGTTTACTTGTTGATCTGCATTTAGTTTGAAACTGAATTTCTGCACACATTTTCGATTCTCTTGCATTTCATAATCTGTTCCCTTGCAATTCTAGTTTCATTACTTCCTAAATTAGTTTCGAGCAGTTACTCTCAGTTGTTCAGTTTTGATTTTGCATCCAATTAGTGGTTTAATTTAATCTCTGCTCATAGTTTCTGATTTCCTGCAATTCATTCCTTCATTTCTGCACTTGTTTCAGCTCATGTTTGCATTATGATTTCAGCATCATCAGAGAGGTGGATAGTTAGTGAATTATTGTAATTGATCTCAGCTTGTTTGTGTGTTTTTGTATGCTGTTGTTGCCGCATTCCATGTTTTCAGTTTCTGAATCTCAGTCATTTGAATTCCTGCACATCATTTCTGCACATTCCACTTTGCATTGAGTTTGACTTGCATTGCTGCCTTCGATTGTTAATTTCTTCACTCCTTCATACAGAGCACTTCACCATGAGCTTGATATCAAAAACTGGACTGACCAATTTAAGCTGAATTGTCAGCTTATGATTTCTGCGTAGCATAAGTCTTGTTTTTGGCACATGAGTTTGAACGTTTGAATATCAAGTTTGTTTCAGATCCTTACTTTGTATCAAGTCTCTATTCCTGAAATTAGGTTTATAATCTTGCATTAGCTTCAACTTAAGATTGCAGCCCTGTTTAGATGCACTTGCTTAGCATTTGGATTGCGCTTAGGATCAATTCGGCTTTTCACATTCGGTTTAGTGCATTGGTAGACTAAGTTTTCCCTTGATTGAGTTGTTGATTGTCGTCACTTGGTTTAGCTTACTAGCTAAGTTGCTTTATTTTCATTGATCTTTCCTTTCAGATTGCAACCCAAAACACCAAATCTTTATTTGAAACCCAAAAACATAAACGACACATAAATACAAGTTCGAATCAAACACAATCTCAACTAGCCCTAGGAAAAATACGACCTGTGGCCCCTTTACTACATTTTCATTCTTTGATTGCAAAAAGAGTTTCCAGCTTTTTATAAATATCTAAATTTGAGACCCACATTCGTGACAGTCTATTTTGGGTCCATCAAATTTTTGGCGCCGTTGCCGGGGATCGAACCCGGGTCACCCGCGTGACAGGCGGGAATTTTGCAAGTGAGTTATTTCATTTTGGCACATTATATCAGGTTTTGGAACCTCTTGTTTCACTTTAGTTTCTGCATTTATTGGCTGATGAACTCTGCACTTGACTTGGTTGTGACATTCCGTTTTCCACATCAGCTGCTGATTGAGTTTGTTGCTCAGTTCATAGCTGCAATTACTGCCCTTAAGGTTTCTGAATTTCGTAGTTAATTCTGAAATTTTGCACGTTTTTGGTTGTGTCAAGTTCCTTCAACAATCTGATTTGATCAGTCATTCATTTGGAGTCTGAAATTTCTTCTTATCCCTGCATATCGCTGCATTGGTAGCTGTCCTCTCTAAGTTCAATCAATAGGTTTCAAGGCTGAATTGCTAGAATCGGTTTTGGCACAAAGGGTTTAGTTTTGGCACAAAGGTTCCCTTGCGTGCCAAGCTGTTTTGGTGCATTGCTTACATCAGTTTTCACTTGTCTCTTGGTGTATGACAGTGTTTGAAGTTAATTGGTATCGTATCTAGCATCTCTGAATTTTCGTTGCATTTGTGGCTTCCAAAATTTGTAGTTAATTTGAGTTGATAGTTGATGCTTGTTTAATTTCTGAATTTCGTAGTTAGCCATTGTTTTAAGCTTGAATTGCTTTCCGAAAACTTCTATCATTGTCTCTATTTCTTTGCATCAGCATTTGTTTAGCCTTTGAATTTAAATTTGCTTTTCCAATTTTAGTTAAGTTCTTTGGGTTGATTCGGTTTCCATCACTTGCTATTGCTTGTTTAGCTCATTAGTTTAGTTCCTTTATTTTTATTGCTATTTCATTTCATGCTTGCAACCCCAAAACCCAAATTTATTTGAAATCCAAATTCACAAATGACACATAAATACAAGCTCGAATCACACAACATCAACAGTACCTAGGAAAAATACGACCTGTGGCCCCTTTACTACGTTTTCATATTTTTGATTGCAAAAAGGGTTTCCAGCATTTTATTCATATCTAAATTTGAGACCCACATTCGTGACAGCCTAGTATTTCGGGACCATCAAATTTTTTGCGCCGTTACCGGGGAACTACTAGTTGATTTGTTTGATTTTTGCTTGTGCATTTATTTCACATCTTTCTTGATTTTTTTGTGCTTATTGCTATATCTGGTGATCTGATTTTACTTGTTTCATCTTTTTATCTACTTTTACTGCGATTTGTTTTAGTTTTATGACCAGGTCTACAAGTAGTGATCTTGAAGAATTTGACCCTGAGATTGAGAGGACTTTTAGAGCCAGGAAGAGCCAGGGCATTCTTTCAGAGACTTCAGATATTCCTCCTATTCAGACTATTTCCACTCACTCAGGCAGTATCATGGCAGACCACCAGAAGACTATGAAGGAACTCGCAGCACCAGATGCTTCATTTCAGTATTCCAGCATTGCTTATCCAGAGCTGGCTGGAGATTTTGAGCTCAGATCTGGACTCATCCATTTGCTACCCAAGTTTCAAGGTTTATCTGGAGAGGATCCAAATAGACACCTGCACGAATTCCATGTTGTATGCTCTACTATGAAGCCTCAGGGCATTTCTGAAGAAGATATCAAGCTGAGAGCTTTCCCCTTTACACTGACAGGAGCAGCAAAAGATTGGTTTTACTATCTACCCACCGGGCACGTGTCTAGTTGGATCTCTATGAAGAAAGCATTTTTGGAAAAATATTTCTCAGCCTCCAGAACAACAATAATTAGAAAAAGCATCTGTGGCATTCAGCAAGTGGTGGGTGAGACACACTATGATTACTGGGAAAGATTCAACAAATTGTGTTCTAGTTGCCCCCAGCATCAGATCAGCGAGCAGCTTCTAATTCAGTATTTTTATGAGGGCTTATTGCAGATGAACAGAATTATGATAGATGCTGCAGCTGGAGGAGCCCTAGTTAACAAAACGCCAAATCAAGCTAGGGTGCTCATTTCAAACATGGCTGAGAACTCACAACAATTTGGGAGCAGAGCATTGACCACGAGAGGAGTTAATGAAGTCCAGATGGTTTCAAATGAATAGAAGGAAATAAAGGATGCAATGGTGGAGCTCACATCAGTGATGAGGCAAATGTCTGTTAATAATACTATTCAAGGTTCCAATCTTTCAGCAACTCCACAAATTAACCAAGTGATGAGGGTATGCAGTATTTGCTCTAGTCAAGAGCACAACTCAGATTCATGTCCCACCCTCAAACAAGACGAGACAGTAGCAGCATTGGTTAGGGGGCAATTTCAATCTCGGAATAACCCTTATTCTTCCACTTATAACCCCGGTTGGAGGGATCATCCAAATCTCAAATATGGGAACTCTTTCTGCCAACAGAACCCTCAGCAACAGCAATTTCAGCAAACATCTCAGCAGCCCCAGCAAACACCACAAAATCGGCAAGCTTTTCAGCCTTCGAACCAAAATTTTCAGCCTCCATTTCAGCCTAATTTCCAGCAAACTCGGCAGCAATATCAGCCCCAATTTCAGCCATTCCAACCTCAATTCCAGCCATATTAGCAAGGGCAGCAAGGTTGTCAACCATTTCAAACATTTTCACCTCAAAACCAACCATTTTTCCAGCCCTCACAGCCCTATAATCAGAATTTCCAGCCCTACAATCAAGGGTTTCAAAATCAGAATTTTCAGTCCTCATCACCGAATTTTCCACTTCAAAATCAGAACTTTCAAGGCTACAACTCCCAGCAAGGTTTCCAAGCATGTCAGCCCTCTAATCAGCCCTATCAACAGCAAATTCCACCCTCCTATCAGCCCCAACAGCCACATTTTCAAGGATCTCAGTAAGTTCAACAATTTCAGCCTACTACCTCATCATTTCAAGGTCAGTCAAGGAACTATGCTAACCAAGGAGGCTATGGGAGCTCAAGTGGAGGAAATGCGCAGCAACAACAAATGATGGAGATTTTACAGCAACTACAACAACAACATCAAAACCTTGAGAGGCAAATGGGGCAATTGGCTAGTGGGATTAATCAAAGTCAAGCTCAAGGATCAAGTCAACTCCCTTCCCAAACTGTTCCTAATCCTAAAGGAAACGCGAGTGCTATTTATTTGAGGAGTGGGAAGGTTACTTCATCTCCAAATGGTCCAAGAGCTGAAATTTCAGAAAACATGACAGCACCTTCAATTCCAGCTCAAAACAGCACTGAAATGACTTCAAATTCAGTTGATTCCACCCCTAGTTCGTGCCCAACTCCTTCCTCAAGTAATCCTCCAATTTTGGTGGAAAATGGAGAAGAAATCAGTGCCGAGGCAGATTTTACAGCCACCACACCGTAAGGGACAACCACTAAAATTTCAGCCCCTCCACTTCCGGCCAAAAAGATGAAATTAGGGTTCCTTTACCCTTTCCACAGTGGAAAACACAAGCTAAAAGACAAGTGGAGGAGGAGAAGGCTAAGGAATTTAATGAGCTAGTGGAACTTTTCAGTAAAGTAGAGATCAATGTACCTTTGTTGACCATGATCAAGCAGATTCCAAAGTATGCTATGTTTTTGAAGGATCTTTGTGTTCACAAAAAGAAACTTAAGGAAAATGAGTTGGTCAGCTTTGGGAAGAATATTTCAGCACTTATCCACTCCATTCCTCAGAAGTGTGAAGACCCAGGGGTATTTACTGTTTCATGTGAGATAGGAAGCACCACGTTCCATGATGCCATGTTAGATTTAGGAGCTTCCATAAATGTGATGCCCAGGTCAGTCTTCCAGATGCTTGGCATAGGCCCTTTACAGCCCACTGGTGTGGTGATACAGCTAGCAGACAGGAGCCAGACCCACCCAGCAGGTATGATTGAAGATGTTTTGGTGAAGGTAAAGGAGCTAATATTTCCTGCAGATTTTTATATTTTGGATATGGAGGGCGATTATCTGGCACACCGTTCTCCGCTTATTTTAGGAAGACCATTTCTGAAGACTGCTAGAACCAAAATTGATGTATATGCCGGTACACTTTCCATGGAGATCGGAGACACGGTGGTTCAGTTTAGCCTTTTTGATGCTATGGAGCATCCGAGAGAGGATCACTCCATCATGAGCATGGACATTCTTGAGGAGCTGGAGCAGACAGAGTTAGAGGCTGAGGGATTTTTACCTGATTTTTCTGGAGGAGCTACTTTTCAGAGGAGGCTGAGAGAGTATTTATTGCTGAGACTGAGGATTTTTCAGAAGACATTTCAGATGCACTTCCAGCTGGAGAGGTTTTTCTAGGTGTAGGGGATTGCACAAAGCCCCAAGGATCACCTATTTTTCTTGAGATTCAAAGTGTAGGGGATTGCACAGAGCCCCAAGGATCACTTATTTCTACTGAGGAAGACCAGAGTGTAGGACCGGTGCCGTCGATAGAGGGGGGGGGGTGAATATCGATCGCGATAAAACTTTCAGAAATCTTCGTACAACTTTCATTTGTTCTAAACTTAAAATATTAGTAGCGCAGCGAAAAATAAATAGAACGAAAAACAGAGTTTAAAGACACAGCGGATTTTTACTTGGTTCCCAACCCCCCAGGGTCAGTACATCCAAGGCCTATGCACGGGAACGCCCGTCCACTATTGGTCTCCTTTCCGGACTTTCCGGAGGCGGAGAAACCCGACTTACAGTGCAATATTACAATCAATAATATAGAAATTTAAGTACGGTAATTAACTAAATGCAAACCAACAAGACAAGGATGAAGCTCGGCCAATCTGGACCTCCGAAGTGCCGCGCACTTCCTCCTGGAGCCTCCCGGTCATAGAGCCTCGTTTCTAGTGCGTTGCCGTCGGTCAGAATGCTTGGAATCGTTCTTGGAAGTCGTTTCTGAAGCAGAGGGGTCGAGGCCCCTTATAAAGGCCTCCTGGGGGCACCCCGGACGCTGGGGGCGCCCCAGAAGACTCGATCAAATTTTATCCCTGCGCCTACCTCGCCGCAGGTGATAACTGCTTTGACCAGGGCGCCCTGAACATCCCGGGCGCCCTCTTGAGCGCATTATCCTGTGCTTGTTGACCACAAGTACTCTTCCTCTGAGTCTTAAGGTTTGATTCAGATCAAAAGAATAATCTAATAATTTTTTAAAATAAATAATTTAATACTTGTCAGAATATTGACTCAGACTCCCCCTAAAACTGACACGTCCTAGGAGTCCTTTTAGATCATGAAGTGGGCCTTCCTCTGTGTCTTTAGGGTTTATCAAAATCAAACAAGACAGATAAATTTTACAACATAAACCTTTTTCGAAAAACACAAGTGATAATGATTTAAAGCTCAGTTTTCGAAAAGTATTTTCAAATAATAGTAATTTTTACAGTGTAGTTTTCGAAATCAAAAAAAAAATCACTCCCCCTGTATCCGATACCGTTTGACTCTATCTAAGTGCCTTAAGGAACTTTAGTGTTGTCCTAAGAGGCTTGTGTCTAATTGCGTGAGTCAAACAATTTTTGAAAAGATATAATTTTTGAAAAAAGTATAATATGTATATTCAATCAGACAAGCATGAATTCCATAAAAACATTATTATGTTGAGACACTATTTTGAAAATATATTTTTAGAAAAATATTCTAATGATTTTGAAAAACAATTTTGAAAAACATTTTTCAATTTATTAGTCCTTAACATCTCACCCATTTTAGATGTATCAATACAACAAGCATGATTGCCTTATAAGTGTATTGTGAGATGCTTGAATCATTTTTCTTTAATTTATTTTTAATTCTAAGATTTAATTGAAGCTTGTGTTAGATTTGAATTTGACAAGAAGTAACTTGAATTTGAATTTCAAAAATTGGCTTCCAGGTCTTGGCGAGGCACTAGGATCATCAACCCTTTCCTTGACAAAGCCTTTTAATGAAATTTCATTTTCAAAATTACTTGTTGAAAAATTCTGGTCTAATTAGTTTGGGTCTTGGATCGGTAGCTTCGGCTAGTTTCACCAGTCTAAAGAGACCAAGTATACTTGATCTTATTAGAGTTGGCTTCCCTAACGTACTATCATCTCACCGCCACCCAATACTAGGTTGATCAAGTTTTAATTATTCTTTTTCCTATAGCCGTTCTAATATATGCATAAAATTTAAATATGAATGACATGTCATATAAAAAGAAGTAGCAGATGCATGACATGACAATTATGCATGAGTCAAACAAGTCAAAGCATTTTATTTAAGTTTCTAAAAATGTATCAAATTCCCGATTAGATACATGTCGTGTGAACCCGCGAATATGCCAACCCACTTTGACATATTTAGTGTTATTAATTTTAATTGTTACAGTTTGCATAAAATTTTATTTTAGTTTGAGTTTAAGTTATTTAAGATTTGAAGTTGAGTTAATTGAAGTTTGAATTAA
This sequence comes from Boesenbergia rotunda, assembly GCA_024364735.1. Classification (NCBI taxonomy): domain Eukaryota; kingdom Viridiplantae; phylum Streptophyta; class Magnoliopsida; order Zingiberales; family Zingiberaceae; genus Boesenbergia; species Boesenbergia rotunda. Next base: position 525,336 of record JAGFNQ010001042.1, read on the forward strand.
TTTGAAAATTAATTAATTAAGACTGAATTGATTTGAATCAATTAAAGTTAAATTTATTTGAAGTAGATTGAATTGATTAGCTTTATTTGAATTAAATTGATTTAATTGACTTAATTAAAATTTTAATTGAATTGAATTGAATTTAAATTTAATTTAATTTGAATTTAATTTGAAATTAATTTAATTTAATTTGAATTTAATTGAATTTAATTTGAATTTAATTTAATTTGAATTTAATTTGAAATTAATTTAATTTGAATTTAATTTAATTTAATTTGAATTTAATTTGAATTTAATTTAATTTAATTTGAATTTAATTTGAATTTAATTTAATTTAATTTGAATTTAATTTAATTTAATTTGAATTGAATTTAATTAGAAATTAATTTAATTTAATTTGAATTTAATTTAATTTAATTTAATTTGAAATTAATTAAATTTAATTTGAATTTAATTTAATTTAATTTGAAATTAATTAATTTGAATTTAATTTATTTTAATTAATTTGAATTTAAGATTATCATGATTAATTAATAATTGTGGGTTTAAATTCATCATTTTCATTATTTCGAAAATTTCTTCTTCATCTTTATCTTTCTTTTCAAGTTTTTCTAATAATTTTGATTTATTTGAATTTTTGTAATTTTTATTGATTATGGCATTTATCTTAGATAGTTCCATATCCTCCTTAGAATTAGATTTTTCAATATCCTTACAGTAGGTGGAGTAATTTGGGTCACTAATTAAGGTTTTGTAATAATCTTCAATATTATCTATAATTAAATTATTATCTAGGAGAAAATTATCCTCAGATATATTTTCAACATTAATCTCTTGATTATCTTTAAGATTTTCAGAATTAATTTCTGAATTAATCTTGAGATTTTCAGGATTAATTTCGGATTTATCCTTAAGATATTCAAATTTGAATTCTGAATTATCTTTAGGATTTAATTTGTCTGAATTAAGATTATCAGAACAAATTTTATCAGAAAAATTGTCAGAATTAATTCTATCAGATAGATTATCAGAATTAATTTTATCATATAAATTATCAGAATTAAGTTTATCAGATAAATTATCAGAATCAATTTTATCAGATAAATTATCAGAATTAATTTTATCAGATAAATTATCAGAATTAATTTTATTAGATAAATTTTCGGAATTAATTTTATTAATTTCTGAATTGATATTCTGAATTAAACAATTAATTTCTAATATTTTGGTCATATTCACGTTTTGTAATTTAACATGCAAAAAGTTAATTTTACTATGCAGTAAATCTACTTTAACAGAAAATTAACTACTTTATCACATGGCAGTGCAGGAACTTGTAAAATTTTTGGAACATAAATCTTGTGTACCTTCGCCGGACACTTGTTTTTGTAATGTCCGTATTTCTCGCACCTGAAGCATTGCACGTGATCCTTGTTTTTCCGGACTCCTGGCGCTGGTATCTCCTTTGCCGCCGGTGACGAACAATTCTTACGAGTAGGGCACTGATTTTTGTAGTGGCCTCTCTCCTTGCACGTGAAACAGATAATATGGAATTTAAAATTGGACATTTTAAAATTAAAATATACCTGATTCACCACTGGGCTCCCCCTCAACTCCTGGCGTCTTTGCTCCGTCGGCGGTTAGTCCGGTGAAGAGCGGCTCTGCTCTGATACCACTTGCAGGACCGGTGCCGTCGATAGAGGGGGGGGTGAATATCGATCGCGATAAACCTTTCAGAAATCGTACAACTTTCGTTTGTTCTAGACTTAAAATATTAGTAGCGCAGCGGAAAATAAATAGAACGAAAAATAGAGCAAAAGACACAGCGGATTTTTACTTGGTTCCCAACCCCCCAGGGTCAGTACATCCAAGGCCTATGCACGGGAACGCCCGTCCACTATTGGTCTCCTTTCCGGACTTTCCGGAGGCGGAGAAACCCGACTTACAGTGCAATATTACATTCAATAATATAGAAATTTAAGTACGGTAATTAACTAAATGCAAACCAACAAGACAAGGATGAAGCTCGGCCAATCTGGACCTCTGAAGTGCCGCGCACTTCCTCTTGGAGCCTCTCGGTCGTAGAGCCTCGTTTCTAGTGCGTTGTCGTCGGTCAGAATGCTTGGAATCATTCTTGGAAGTCGTGTCTGAAGCAGAGGGGTCGAGGCCCCTTATAAAGGCCTCCTGGGGGCGCCCCGGACGCTGGGGGCGCCCCGGAAGACTCGGTCAAATTTTATCCCTGCGCCTACCTCGCCGCAGGTGATAACTGCTTTGACCAGGGTGCCCTGAACATCCCGGGCGCCCTCTTGAGCGCATTATCCTGTGCTTCGAACTCGCAGCAGCGAAACAGGGTTGACCCGGTGCATGGGGGCGCCCTGGTGTATGAGGGCGCCCTGGTACATGAGGGCGCCCTGGATGTTGCCTTCCAGCCTCACTTGTTTACTTGCTTTGTCTCCGGTTCTTGGTACCTGCAAGATACACAAACACAAAGCACATATACATGAAATATTAAGCTTAAGGACTTGGTTCGGACTTCGGATTTGCACGAAACCCTAGGTTGAACCGGCACAAGTTCCCATCCCCGAGAACTCACCCTTCACCTACTCCTTTCAAGAGACGGTTGCCACCTAGCCCTTCGGGTGGACTTTTACTTAGCTTCCGATTACTCCGGATCTCGAGACGCCGAAACCCTGACCCGTCTCTACTCCTGTCCTTAGTCATCGCTCAGCTAAGTTGCTTAGTCCCTCGGACCAAGTCTTCATTTCCTAGCAGTCCTTCGCCAGGTGCCTAACAGCCCTTCGCTAGGTCTTTGTTACCAAGCGGTCCTTCGCCTGGTGCCTAGCAATCCTTCTCTAGGTCTTCTATGCCTAGTAGCCCTTCGTTAGGTGCCTAGCAGCCCTTCGCTAGGTCTTCTATGCCTAGTAGTCCTTCACTAGGTGCCTAGCAGTCCTTCGCTAGGTGCCTAGCAGCCCTTCGCTAGGTCTTAGGGTTACGATACCTAGCAGCCCTTCGCTAGGTGCCTAGCAGCCCTTCACTAGGTCTTAAGGTTACGATACCTAGCAGTCCTTCGCTAGGTGCCTAACAGCCCTTCGTTAGGTCTTAGAGTTTCAATACCTAGCAGCCCTTCGCTAGGTGCCCAGCATCCCTTCGCTGGGACTTAGGGTTTCGATGCCTAGATTAACTAGGACTTTTCTTCAGCTAAGGTTACTTCTCTTTTGCTCCCCTTTGTCTGTTCAATGTATCACTGACTTAAGTGTATTGTCAAACATTAAAACACTTAAAGAGGAATATCATTGATGCAACTTGCACCAACACAGAGTGAATTGAAGCCATTACCAGGCCATTTGAAGTATGCATATCTAGGAGAGGAGCAGACTTTTCCCGTGATTATTGCACAACATTTGGAGTCAGAACAAGAAAAAAAATTATTGCAAGTCCTGAGGCACTACAAGAAGGCAATTGGGTGGACTTTATCAGATATACCAGGTATCAGCCCAGCTATCTGCATGCACAGGATATTTTTAGAAGACAATGTCAAACCTGTGAGGCAACCACAAAGGAGACTCAATCCACTTATTTTGGATGTTGTAAAGAAAGAGGTGACTCGACTTCTACAGGCAGGTATCATTTACCCTATTTCTGACAGTCAGTGGGTTAGTCCTATTCATGTGGTGCCTAAGAAATCTGGAGTGACAGTGGTGGCGGATGAAAGCAATGAACTAGTGCCCACCAGAGTTAAGTATTCCTGGAGAGTCTGCATTGATTACAGGAAGCTCAACAAGGTCACAAGGAAAGATTACTTCCCTTTACCCTTCATTGATCAGATGCTTGAGAGACTGACAGGGAAGTCGCATTATTGTTTCTTGGATGGATTTTCAGGCTATTTTCAGATTTGCATAGATCCAGAGGACCAGGAGAAGACTACCTTCACTTGCCCCTTTGGCACATTTGCCTACAGACGTATGCCTTTCGGACTCTGCAATGCACCCGGTACATTTTAGAGATGCATGGTAAGTATATTTGGTGAGTTGCTAGAGGACTGTATGGAGATATTCATGGATGATTTTTCAGTTTATGACACGTCTTTTGATTCATACTTAGATAATTTGTCTAGGGTTTTACATCGTTGCCTTGAAACTAACCTTGTTCTTAATTTTGAGAAATGCCACTTCATGGTAGAGCACGGGATTGTACTTGGACATATAGTCTCTCGGAAAGGTATTGAGGTAGATCCTACGAAAATCAGTGTTATTTCTTCTTTATCTTACCCCGTATGCGTACGAGATGTTCGTGCTTTTCTTGGACATGCAGGGTTCTACCGTAGATTTATTAGAGATTTCAGCTTGATTGCTCGACCCTTGACACGACTTTTGCAGAAAGATGTTGGGTTTCATTTTGATGAAAAATGCAAGGAAGCTTTTCATAGACTCAGGGAGGCTCTTACCTCAGCTTCTATTATTACATCACCTGACTGGACTCTACCGTTTGAATTAATGTGTGATGCTTCTAATTTTGTAGTGGGAGCTGTTCTAGCACAGAGGGTTGATGGAGCATCACATGTCATTTGCTACGCCTCCAAAATCCTAGATGCAGCCCAAGCAAACTACACCACGACTGAAAAGGAGCTTCTTGCCATTGTTTTTGCTTTAGATAGATTCAGATCTTACTTATTATCCTCACATGTCATTATTTTTTCTGATCATGCAACTCTGAAATATTTGTTGAAAAAGCCTGATGCAAAACCTAGATTGATCAGATGGATGCTCCTACTCCAAGAATTTGACCTGGAGATCAGATATAGAAGTGGAAAAGAGAACTTAGTTGCAGATCATTTGAGCAGACTTGAAGGAGATGGATCTCCTACCACCATCGATGGTGATTTCAGAGATGAGCACTTGATTGTAGGGATGGCAATGGGTCGGGTTCGGGTCGGATTCTATATCCTCCATACCCATACCCATCGGGTATCGGATATCCATCGGGTATACCCATACCCATTAAAGGATCGGATATCTTGTATACTAATAATTTTTTTTCTTTCTATCCAATTATATCATTGAACAAAAGTACATTATAATTAACATTAAAGTAAAAAAATATATATCTATAATTTTAAAAATAAATTAAACATATATATAATCTATTTCTAACATTAATACAAATTATTAGTAGGTTTTGGAAAAAAAATCTTTAATGCATATATGTATTTTTTATTTAATCGGGTATTCGGGTCGGATATCGGGTATTGGTAGTCCCTCCATATCCTCCTCCATTCGGGTCGGATGTCGGATTCTCCGTAGGATTCGGGTGAAATTGCCATCCCTACTTGATTGTAGTACATGGTGAGACACCGTGGTATGCTGACCTAGTTAATTTTCTTGTTGCACATGTATTTCCCACTCAATTTTCTAAGGCTCAAAAAGATAAATTAAAAAGTGATGCAAAGTTTTATGTGTCGGATGATCCTTATTTGTGGAAATTTTGTAATGACCAAATAATTAGGAGATGCGTACCTGATCATGAGTTTTCTTCTGTCCTTACCTTTTGCCATTCATCAGCCTGTGGGGGGCATTTTGGACCCCAAAGAACTGTTAGAAAAGTGTTAGAATGTGGTTTATACTGGCCCACCCTTTTTCATGATTCATATATTTTTTATAAAAATTGTGATAGATGTCAGCGAACTGGGAACATATGAGCGAGACATGAGATGCCCCAAAATACTATGCTTTGCTGTGAGATTTTTGATGTTTGGGGGATAGATTTTATGGGACCTTTTCCTGCATCTTATGGATATCTGTATATTTTACTTGCTGTGGATTATGTTTCAAAATGGGTGGAGGACATTCCCTCTAAGACTGATGATTCTTCTGTTGTTTGTAGTTTTGTTAGGTCACACATTTTCTGCAGGTTTGGAATTCCAAGAGTAATAATTAGTGACCAAGGATCTCATTTCTGCAACAAACACATGAAGACACTGCTGAGTAAATATGGGGTGACACATAAAGTTTCTACATCCTCTCATCCCCAGACAAATGGTCAGGCTGAAATTTCAAACAGAGAGATCAAATTCATTTTAGAGAAGACAGTTGGGCCCACTAGAAAAGACTGGAGCAAAAGGCTAGATGACGCACTCTGGGCCTACAGAACAGCATACAAGACACCGATTGGCATGTCACCCTACCGCTTGGTTTATGGTAAGGCTTGTCACCTCCCCGTGGAAATAGAGCACAAGGCATATTGGGCGGTGAAAGCTTGTAATTTCGATGCTACCAAGGCGGGAGAAGAAAGAAAATTGCAACTTCAAGAACTTGAAGAAATTCGGCTAGAGGCATTCGAAAATTCAAGGATTTACAATGAAAAGACCAAGAATTTCCATGACAAACATATTGTGAAAAAAGACTTCCAAATTGGCGATAAGGTTTTATTGTATAAATCAAGGCTCAAATTGATAAGAGGTAAGTTGAGGTCAAGGTGGGAAGGTTCATTTATTGTAACTGACATTTTTCCCTATGGAGTTGTTGAAATTAGGGACGAAGCTAATGGATTTGTGTGGAAAGTCAATGGCCAATGGCTCAAAAAGTATTTTGAAGAACTAAAGGAGCTAGAGGTGGATGATGTTTACATCAAGGACGCTATCTACCCAACTTAAGGGGAGTTCACTTTCTCTACACTTTCCCTTCATTGTACATATCATTTTCATGTTTCTAGGAATAAATTTTTCTCTTTTTGAAGTGAATAGTTGATAATAAATTCTTAGGCAACATAACATGAATAAAAGTCGTTGTAAATACCATGTCTTTTCTTTTAGCACTTTTTCTTGCATGACTAGGAATAAATGTATCCCTTAGGTTATCTCCATAGCATTTTAGAGTCTTTTAAAAATAAATTAAATTTGGTTGTTAAAACTTAGGATTTGAGCTAATGGATGAAATCTTGGATGCTTGAGTACTACTTTGCTTTAGATTCTTAATTGATGAATTGAGATGAATTATTTTTGCCTAGTGAGAATTAGCCTTATATTTGTGACACACATATGTTATTGTACTCTAGAACTTGCTTAGGTTCTTTCAAAACCATATTTCAATGATTGGATCACATCTATGGAGGCTAATCAACATGTTTCCCTTTTCCATATTATTCTTAGCAATGATCATACTTGATACATTCTCTTTTCAATTTTCCTTTCTATTTTCCTACTCTTAACCCCATTTTTCTATGGATTTGTTTGCTTGGGATGTTTTCTTGATGCTACTTTGCCCGAGACGGACAAAGATTTAAGTGTGGGGGAGTGATTGGTGATTTGGAATGAATTTTCATCAAGGATGCACTTCATTTCGAAATTTTTTTTTGCCAATTTGAGTGGAGCTTGGTATCAAGAGCAAATGAAGAATTCAGTTATGAATTGGAGATGAAATTGTTTTTCATAGCAAATCCGGCTGAAGGAAATTTCTGTGAACTAAAAAAAAGAGAAATGAAAAGAAATCAATGTGCCAAATTGAGATGGAATGATAGGGAGGCAGTTTTGTATCAACTTGAGATGAATCTGGGTTTTCTAAGGCTGTGAATCAAGGAATGGAATCTTGAAATTGAAGCCGTGGAGATAGAATCTGAAGCAGGAAAATGCAGGAAAAGTTTGAAACAATTGCAGCAGAAATTGGTGCAAAAAGAGAAGAAAAGGAAAAAAATTTCTATTTCTGTTAAGCCATCTTGGATTAGAAATTGGGTTGGAAATCTGAACTGTTCTGAACTGAAACTAATGCAAGGTTTGCTGCCGAGTGCTAGAATCTGAAGACAATCTGAAGACAATCTGAAGACAAGCTGAATTGAAGTGGAATATAAGCTGAGGATCTCAAAGTAGTGTGCCAAGAATACCAAGAAAGTTTTTGTGAAGCATGTTTTGATCAGGGATTGAATTGACTGCAGCTGTTCTGGGCTAGGAAGATCAGTGACAATTTGCTAGGATCTGAATGGCAGCTGAAATTAATCTGAATGGAAGATGAACACAGCATGAACCGAAGCTGTTAAGTCTGAATTGAAGCTGAGAAAAAGCTGAGAAGAAGCTGAGAAGAAGGAAATTCTTGGCTGAACTGCAAGGACAACTGCTGAAAATTGAGAAGTATACTTTTACCAGCTATCAGGAAGTCTAAAACGTAGCTGTGAAAAATCAGAAACATTGTGAGAAAATCTGGAACTCAGCTGTGCAGAAATCTAAACTAATTGCAAGGTTTGCTAACAATTGAAGAAATCTGAACTGCATGGAAAAGTTTGCTGCCAAACCTTGATGTGGAGCTACTGAAATTAAACAGCTGAACTGGTCTGAATTGAAAGCAATGCAAGAATTGCTGACCAGAGATCAAAACTTCTGAAAAGGGCAGCAAAGTTATGCTTGTGCAGTGGCCGGAAGTTGACTTGCTACTCAACCATTTTCGAGTGGGACACTTTAACTTTCCACTATCAATTGTTGCAAGTACTATTGATGCTAATTGTTTTGAGAGATCAGAGAATTGCCATGAATCTGAAGTGGAGCTGGAATCTGAAAAAAAAAGAAAAAAAAAAGAGAAAGAAGAAGAAGTGAAAGTAGTGTGCCAACTTTAAGGTGAAGTGTATCAAGAGTGAGTTGCAAGGGTTGTTGAGTGAAAATTTTATGTGGAGTATCTATTTTACTTGATATCATATGTTCTTTGATACAAATCTGATCTGAAAAAAAGAGAGAGGAAAAACAGTTCGAAAAAAAAGAAAAAGAGAGAAGAAGAGAAGGAAGAAGCAAAATGGCTTAAACATTGGAATTTTGGCTCCATGAGATCAGTGAAGGTAATATCACCCAAACCCAAGCCTTGCATCACTACTATCCCGACTGTACTAGAAAAAGAAAAAAAAGGGGCAAGAGAAAAGAGAAGGAAGCAATTGGCACAAAAATGAGGTTTTTGGCACAATAGCACCAACAAGGTTTTAGTCATCCAAATCAAAGGCATTGTTCAAGATTTACTCCACCACACTTTTGATATCACTAGAGGACTGTAAAGATGGGGCAAAGCACATTGGAAACATTCTGAGCAACCAAGTCTCCCACTTTATCAATTTTTTCATTTTCTTGATTTTTATTTCACTCCTTACCATTTTCTATGTTTTAATTTGTTTTTGTAGATGTTGATCCTAATCATGAATAATGGTAGAGATTAGATAATAAGCAAGCCTATGGTAGTGTAGATAAGCATGTGTGTTTGAGTGAGCTCCACTTCCATCATCAACTTAGAACTTAAGGAGAGAGCCACCAAAAATTTTCCTTGAAAGGCTAGTGAGTTAAATTCATCTCAATGAATCATGATGGATTAAAAGGCTAAGTTGTTGATTTAAGGACAAGATACTAATCCATAGAGTTTATATTTTTGAGAATTGACAACCTTAGGTAATTTCTTTTCATTTTCTTCTAATTATGCTTAAGAAAATCTAGGGGATATATACTTAGTGGTTTCGCGAGACGCTCAAGCTTAAGTGTGGGGGAGTTGATAAGTACCATTTTATTGATTATTTTAGTTGCTAAAATCCATGTTTGACCCATGTTTTACTTGCTTAATTGTGAAATTACCCTAGGTTTTAGAACTTACTTTTATTTTGGACTTAATTGCAAATCTTGATATATTTGGATTATTTGGCCACTAAATTTTTGATCTATTTTTGTAGGCATGAAAGGTTCATGGACCTAGGGCATACTGGGTCAAACTTGAGTCAGAAATGGACCCGGATCGAGTTATTAATCTTTGGATTAATCTGGGCCGTCCGATTCAAAAGCGGCAAGATCTGAGCCATCCGGGACCATCTGAAGCAATCCCAGCCAGGGTTAGGGCTAATCAAGCACTCTGATCAAGATCTGAAGGTTTCATCCCAATCAGAGCTCATTCAACCGTTGAATCAAGCTCGGAGGGCTCTAGATCGTCCATTCAAAGATTAGATTGATCTGGACTATCCGTTGTAAATCTGGAGGATCCGAGCTACCACGAGGCAGATCCTGGCCAATGCTAAGTACTTAATCAGAAATTCGCCCCAGCTTCTCCTCGTCGCGTCTTCGCCGCAACAGCATCTTCTCCGTTTTTTTTCATCGAGTTCTTCAGCAATTCCTTCATCAAAGAGGCGCGACCACTCGATCCTTCATTAGAGCAAGTGCTAGGTCAGTGGAGAGAGTGCTCTGTGAAGTTCCCAGATCGGATTTTGCCCAACAACAGAGCTGCGTGAGGTTTCAGCAGCTCTGTTAACTGAGTTCATCAATTTCAGCTGTGCACCTCCCTCATTCGATTCGAGCCATCTGGAGGGGTTCCCTGGAAGTCTCGGATGAACCCCAAGTCCTTATCGCAATCCACCACAGCTGAATTGAAGAACTTGGTTGCAATTTTCAGCTTGAGCAGAGTTTGAATGGATTTGATCGCCGAGACGGTTCTTCCACTGATTTGTTGAGCTTATGGGTCCGAGGTTCTCCCTTGTGTGACGAACAAGGAGCCCTTGATGCTAGGGAAGGAAAGAGGAGTAGTTTAATCAGTTAATTTTAGTGTTTTAGTTGTAATTTCATTTCTACCACTTCATTTCTGAAATTCTGAGTAAAATTCTGTAGTGTCTCGGTTCTGAATAGTTTTTGCTTCAATTAGAGTTTTAATTCAGTGTTTCTATTAGCTAGATTGTTTGTGTAACGAATAAGTGCATTTAGATCAGTTAATTTTGTTGCAATTCATTTCTGAATTTAGCTAAAACCTGCGTATCAGTTTTCTTGGGCTGTTGCGTATCAGTTTTCTTTCACCTTAGTTCCTGAACTTTGTCTCAAGTTAGTTCTAGCTTTTGTGAATCTTTTCTCACTTTGGATTAGTGCAATAGACTTAAGTTTGCATATGTTATCTTTGTTAATTTCGAATCTGAATTTTGCAAGTGAGTTATTTCATTTTGGCACATTATATCAGGTTTTGGAAGCTCTTGTTTCACTTTAGTTTCTGCATTTATTGGCTGATGAACTCTGCACTTGACTTGGTTACGTGACATTCCATTCCACAGGCGGGAATACTCACCACTATCATTGGTTGCGTGCCAACTTTATTCCAGAAAAAAAAGGTTTCTGAATTTACTCCCTTTCAATTTACAGCTTGCGTATCAGCTGTATCAAGTTCTAAATTGAGTGTGAATGCATATTATTTCTTTGACTTCTGTTCTAAAACATTGGATGTGTGCCAGTGACTCTAAGTTTACTTGTTGATCTGCATTTAGTTTGAAACTGAATTTCTGCACACATTTTCGGTTCTCTTGCATTTCATAATCTGTTCCCTTGCAATTCTAGTTTCATTACTTCCTAAATTAGTTTCGAGCAGTTACTCTCAGTTGTTCAGTTTTGATTTTGCATCCAATTAGTGGTTTAATTTAATCTCTGCTCATAGTTTCTGATTTCCTGCAATTCATTCCTTCATTTCTGCACTTGTTTCAGCTCATGTTTGCATTATGATTTCAGCATCATCAGAGAGGTGGATAGTTAGTGAATTATTGTAATTGATCTCAGCTTGTTTGTGTGTTTTTGTATGCTGTTGTTGCCGCATTCCATGTTTTCAGTTTCTGAATCTCAGTCATTTGAATTCCTGCACATCATTTCTGCACATTCCACTTTGCATTGAGTTTGACTTGCATTGCTGCCTTCGATTGTTAATTTCTTCACTCCTTCATACAGAGCACTTCACCATGAGCTTGATATCAAAACCTGGACTGACCAATTTAAGCTGAATTGTCAGCTTATGATTTCTGCGTAGCATAAGTCTTGTTTTTGGCACATGAGTTTGAACGTTTGAATATCAAGTTTGTTTCAGATCCTTACTTTGTATCAAGTCTTTATTCCTGAAATTAGGTTTATAATCTTGCATTAGCTTCAACTTAAGATTGCAGCCCTGTTTAGATGCACTTGCTTAGCATTTGGATTGCGCTTAGGATCAATTCGGCTTTTCACATTCGGTTTAGTGCATTGGTAGACTAAGTTTTCCCTTGATTGAGTTGTTGATTGTCGTCACTTGGTTTAGCTTACTAGCTAAGTTGCTTTATTTTCATTGATCTTTCCTTTCAGATTGCAACCCAAAACACCAAATCTTTATTTGAAACCCAAAAACATAAATGACACATAAATACAAGTTCGAATCAAACACAATCTCAACTAGCCCTAGGAAAAATATGACCTGTGGCCCCTTTACTACGTTTTCATTCTTTGATTGCAAAAAGGGTTTCCAGCTTTTTATAAATATCTAAATTTGAGACCCACATTCGTGACAGTCTATTTTGGGTCCATCAAATTTTTGGCGCCGTTGCCGGGGATCGAACCCGGGTCACCCGCGTGACAGGAGGGAATTTTGCAAGTGAGTTATTTCATTTTGGCACATTATATCAAGTTTCGGAACCTCTTGTTTCACTTTAGTTTCTGCATTTATTGGCTGATGAACTCTGCACTTGACTTGGTTACGTGACATTCCATTTTCCACATCAGCTGCTGATTGAGTTTGTTGCTCAGTTCGTAGCTGCAATTACTGCCCTTAAGGTTTCTGAATTTCGTAGTTAATTCTGAAATTTTGCACGTTTTTGGTTGTGTCAAGTTCCTTCAACAATCTGATTTGATCAGTCATTCATTTGGAGTCTGAAATTTCTTCTTATCCCTGCATATCACTGCATTGGTAGCTATCCTCTCTAAGTTCGATCAATAGGTTTCAAGGCTGAATTGTTAGAATCGGTTTTGGCACAAAGGGTTCAGTTTTGGCACAAAGGTTCCCTTGCGTGCCAAGCTGTTTTGGTGCATTGCTTGCATCAGTTTTCACTTGTCTCTTGGTGTATGACAGTGTTTGAAGTTAATTGGTATCGTATCTAGCATCTCTGAATTTTCGTTGCATTTGTGGCTTCCAAAATTTGTAGTTAATTTGAGTTGATAGTTGTTGCTTGTTTAATTTCCGAATTTCGTAGTTAGCCATTGTTTTAAGCTTGAATTGCTTTCCGAAAACTTCTATCATTGTCTCTATTTCTTTGCATCAGCATTTGTTTAGCCTTTGAATTTAAATTTGCTTTTCCAATTTTAGTTAAGTTTTTTGGGTTGATTCGGTTTCCATCACTTGTTATTGCTTGTTTAGCTCATTAGTTTAGTTCCTTTATTTTTATTGCTATTTCATTTCATGCTTGCAACCCCAAAACCTAAATTTATTTGAAACCCAAATTCACAAACGACACATAAATACAAGCTCGAATCACACAACATCAACAGTCCCTAGGAAAAATACGACCTGTGGCCCCTTTACTACGTTTTCATATTTTTGATTGCAAAAAGGGTTTCCAGCATTTTATTCATATCTAAATTTGAGACCCACATTCGTGACAGCCTAGTATTTCGGGACCATCAATCGCCCACCTTATGAGCACGCCAAGAAGTAGGGGCAAGTTATCCCCGAACCTTGTAAATCCTCTTGTTAGCATTCTTGTTCTTGTGGCTAACTTAGGGTTTAGTTTACTGCATACTTTGTTTTATTGCTTCCGCTGTGCTACTAAACCTTTGAGTTGCAGAAATTTCAAAAGCGCTAAAAGTTAAGTGTCTGGCTACATTCACCCCCCCCCTCTCTAGCCATCCAAGTTCCAACATGTACTTGAAGGCACACGTGAAGGAGGGTCTTCGGAGTGAGGAAGAGAGGTTGTATAAGCTAGGCAGTCGACTGGTAGATAGGCAGTAGACTGCCAGCAAGATCTCAAACTCACAGAATATTTTCGACCATGGACCAGTCGATTGCCCCAGGGGCAGTCGACTGATAACCCCGAAAACTAGCCGATGGGTTAGCCATTGGCTAGCAATTGAGGCTAGACCAGTCGACTGCCCCAGGGGCAGTCGACTGGTGTCGGGCTGGATGACTCTAGGAGTTGTCCTTTACTCTTATTTAAAGGGTGATTTTTTGGCACGACAAAGGTACGGTTCTAGGGGGTACCAAAGTGTTGTTAGTTGAAAAATTCTCCTGCTCTTCCTCTCATTCTCAATTCCATTTTGTAAGATGAAGAGGACAACCTTGTAAACGTTTTCTCCACCTTGAAGGAGGCTTTTCATAGTGGAGAGTGTGCTCGTGCGTGGATCCTTGGATTAGTCACCTCTCGGAGGTGGATACCAAGTAAACTCTCGGTGTTTTCATATTTTTCATATATTGTTTGTATTTTACTAACCTTCTTGTAGAGAAAGTTCAAGAAAAGTGATATTCACCCCCCTCTAGCAAACGCCACGATCTAACATTGGGGTCTTCCCAAGGGTATTGTTCTCCTACAAATACCTCGAAAATGAATGCAAGGATGCAGCTTTCAAGAGGGCACTAAAAGATTTGTCATTTTGCAGTAACATTCCTATCCCGGGATACTGTTGGTGCAATCGACCCAAGTTTGATCAGGTAGATCATGTGTTTTGATGTGTGTATCAATATGATTATGTTATAATTTCATGTTGATCTAATATGTGTATGTGAGTGTGCAGGTTTGCAGGATACACATTAACTTAGTTGGACGTCTTCGAAGCTGGTGAAGGATGGCATGGAGGTAAGCCGAGAGCTTGTGTGCGCATCTGAGGGACCGTGGACAAAGCAGGGACAATGAGCCGAGGGAAGCGGACTTCGAGACATACGTGAAGGGTGGCATGGGAGACGAGCCATGGGCTTGCGTGCATCCGAGGGACGAGAGCCAAAGTCGAAGAGAGCTTGAAGGCAATAGGTCGAGGCTGTGGAATGAAGAGCCGACTGAGTTGTGAGGGTTCGAGTGCTGAGGGATTGTACACGTGTAGGGAAACCCTGGGACTAAGATGTGAGGGTTCGAGTGCTGAGAGAAATGTACTTGGGAAGGGAAACCCTAGGCTTAGAGGGTTGGCAGTCGACTGATGATTGATCAGTCAACTGAGGTAGAGCACAGAGAGATCAGTCGACTGATAGTTGATCAGTCGACTGGGTAGTCGACTGGTATAGGCCAGAATTCGAAACGTCAGGCGGCGACATTCGAATTCAGAGTGGATCAGTCAACTAGTGTTGCACCAGTCGACTGGTAACGGTCAAAACAAGATTGAGTTCTATTTAAGAGAGCTCGTGTTTGACTATTTTTCTTCGACGAAACAAGCTTGGTAATGTTGATGCAGTCTGACCCTGATTGTTATTTTGGTATTAACACCGATTTTAGTTTAGGATGATAAGATAATTGGGATTAAGTCCTGGTCTTGGACTAGGCATACCTTGTGGAAAAATCCTAACCTGGAGGGTTAGGTGTAAAAAGTCCTAGCTTGGAGGGCTAGGTGTGAAAAAGTCCTAACCTGGAGGGTTAGGTGTAAAAAGTCCTAGCTTGGAGGGCTAGGTGTTGAAAAGTCCTAACCTGGAGGGTTAGGTGTAAAAAGTCCTAGCTTGGAGGGCTAGGTGTTGAAAAGTCTTAACCTGGAGGGTTAGGTGTGAAAAGTCCTAGCTTGGAGGACTAGGTGTTGAAAAGTCCTAACCTGGAGGGTTAGGTGTGAAAAAATCCTGGCTTGGAGGGTCAGGCCCTAGTCTAGAGGGCTAGGTTGGATGAAATCCCGGTGAGTGAAGCCGGGTCCCGGTGAGTGAAGCCGGGTGACTGAAACCCGGTGAGTGAAGCCAGGTCCTAGCTTGGAGGGCTAGGTTGAAGTCCCAGTGAGTGAAGCTGGGCATGGCACGAGTCAGAGATGGGCCGGAGGCTTGTTCTCGTGACTTAGAGGACATTTGACCTTGCCTGGATCGGTCTGTTGACCGATCAGGGAAGTTGGCACGGTGTTCCCTCGTGGATTGGTCTGGTGACCGATCCAACGATGACTGATCGGTCTGGTGACCGATCCAACGATGACTGATCGGTCTGGTGACCGATCAGGGTGCATACATTGAGGCTGGAACCAGACCGATTAGGGAGTGTGCAGTTCACTCACTGCTCGGCTCCTGATCGGTCTGGTGACCGATCAGGGAGCACACATTGAGTTGAGTTCCCCTGCTGCTCTGCTCCTGATCGGTCACCGGACCGATCAGGGAGCATCCAGTAGGTTTTGGGAACTTTACTGATCTGCTCCTGATCGGTCTGGTGACCGATCTGGAACACTGTTCAGATCGTTCTTGTGAACGATCAAGTGTCGCGGACTCCGTCTTATAACCGATCAGACTGCAGCCTGATCTTGCAGCCTGATCGGTCAGGGAGCTTCCTGATCGGTCTGGTGACCGATCAGGTCACAGCCTGATCGGTCTGGTGACTGATCAGGCTCGTGTGGCCGCGAATGCTGGGAGTCCCAGCAAAGCGGTGGATCGGTCCGGTGACCGATCCACGAGCCTTGGATTGGTCCGGTGACCGATCACTTTAATTCAAAATGCATTGTCAGACGCTCTGATCGCGTCTGAACACATCTGATTTCTCTGCGCTTAATCTCTGATACTTGATTCACTGCTGATTTGCTGTGCTAATGTTCTGATTAAGTATGCAGGTGACAGGGATGGATTCAAACACTCAAGGAGAGTCAATGGAGGTCTTTCCTTGGAGCAGGTTTGTCCATTTGCCATCTCAGGTTGCAACGGTTGCTGGTGCTGCTGGAGCTGCTGACTGGGGCTAGGCTGAGGGAAGCTCAGGGAGTCCAGGAGAGCTCAGTGGTAGGCTGGTTGTTGCAGGTGAGCAGCTGGAGGCTGCAGTGAGATGACCTAGCGATCAGAGGAGGGACTTAAGTTGCGTAGCGGAGAAGAGCTGTGAAGTTTTTTGGCTGAACGTAGAGCTTGCTGAGTTCACTTCTTGTTGTGCGATCAGTTCTCCACATTGAGCTTATGCGATCTGTTGTTCCATCATCTTGAGCAAGCAACTGTGATCTTTGAAGCAACCGTCTGTTACTTGAGCACTTGGAAGAAGAAACAAGAGATTGAGTCCATCAGCGAGAAGACACGAAGAAGGGAGTTCTTGCGTGAGATCTGCGCTGGGTGGAGCTCGGGAGAAGTTTGCTTGTATTCTTGTGGTTCTAAGTACTAAGTAAGATCCTTCTTGTGTTTCCTATACTTTATACTTCATCACCTTGAAACGTTGTGGAGAGGTTACTCCACCGAGAAGGAGGTTACTCCTAAGAACTTCTTAAGAAACAAGAAATGCAAATGCTTTCTCTGCGGAGAAGAAGGCAATTTTGCCCGCGACTGCCCAAATGAAAAAAGGAATGTCAAGAGGGTAGCAATGTTTGAACAACTGAACCTACCAGAAGACTGTGAAATAGTTTCAGTAAGAGAAGGCGAAGATCCTAGTGACTCCATATATAGCATATCTGAAGGAGAAGATGATATTGATGTCCTACACTGTGATCTCAATACTTTGGTACTACATGAAAAAAATTTTATGCTAAAAGAGGACAGAATTTCATGGTGGATTGGTCCCGATCAAGGGTACAGAGCCAAAGTTCAAGTCTCTCACCACCAATATGAATGCAAGCATATATGAGAGATAAATGAAGAAGTCCCAACTGAAAATGAGAATTGTCAGTGTTGTAAAGGTCTTACTCAACGTCGGCATAGAAGACATTGCTCATTATGCAAGATAACAATATGCGGAATGTGCATTATCTATTATTTCAACAAGAAAACACCAATCCTGCAAACCAGCACAATAAGGTATGACTCTCGAGATTTATTAAAAGAACAACAAGACTATATTTCTTATTGTGAAACAGAAATTAAGAGGCTTAAACTGGAAATAGAAGCGCAACAAGCTGAGAAAGAGGAAGCTCAACAGATTAAAACTCAAGCAATTAAAATAGCAAAAGAAAATAAAGAGTTAAAGCATGCAGTTGATTCTTGGAAGGATAAATACCAGGAACTAGAGCTTGAAGCAATGGACCTTGACCGTATAATACTGGAGAAAGAAAATCTCATAAAGGAAATTAAAGACCTCCAGGTACAAAGCAGAAATGAGAAAGAACAG
The DNA here is from genome assembly GCA_024364735.1 of Boesenbergia rotunda. Classification (NCBI taxonomy): domain Eukaryota; kingdom Viridiplantae; phylum Streptophyta; class Magnoliopsida; order Zingiberales; family Zingiberaceae; genus Boesenbergia; species Boesenbergia rotunda. Next base: position 543,279 of record JAGFNQ010001042.1, read on the forward strand.
GAGGTAAATATATTTATTCTTGAAGAAACACAAAAATTATTGTCAGTTGAAGCAAACACCACTCCCAGGAAGGTCAGAAATATGCTATTTAACCTAAATGTTGCATTTGAAATATTGAGTGTTCCCCCATTTTCAGTAAATGCTATCTTAGATATAGGAGTCACCACTTGCAGTGTTGATCAAGGGTCAGTTTCAAAGGAAGCTCTAGAAGAAAACCCCTTTTTAGTCCATTTCAATGAAATTTCCTCAAAAACCACTGCAAACAAAAAGTTGAAAGGAGAAAAGATAATTATAGGGGAAAATAACTTCAGGATCCCCTATACATATTCATTTCCTATGAAGCTTGGAGAAAACATCCAAATGATAATTAGGTGTAGCTTTATCAGAGTCATGCAAGGAGGAGTCCGTATCAAAGGCAATACGGTAACTTTCTATAAAAATCTGACAACCATAAATACTCTTCCATTTGTCCCTGTAGCTACGACAATTGAGGAGTTGGATCTTGAAGAAGACGACTACATACAAATCCAAGAAAGTGTCCATTATTCACTTGGAACGACTTCCCAAAAATTCCAAGAAAAGTTTAAAGGAATATTTAAGAAATTGGAAGAACAGGGCTTTATAAGCGAGGACCCTATGAAACATTGGTATAAAAATCAGGTGGTATGCCATCTGGAGATAAAGAATCCTGATTTCATCATCGAAGATCGCCCCTTGAAGCACCTTATGCCAAAAGAGAGAGAGGCTTTCTCAATACATGTCCAAGCACTGCTAAAGATTGGAGTCATTAGAGTAAGCAAGAGTCGCCATAGAACGATGACCATCATAGTAAACTCTGGGACAATCATAGATCCAAAAACAAGACAAGAAGTAAAAGGCAAAGAACGAATGATATTCAACTACAAACGCCTCAATGACATTACTGAGAAAGATCAATACAGCTTACCAGGGATTAATACAATCCTAAGAAAGGTAAGTATCAGCAAAATTTATTCAAAGTTTGATCTCAAATTCGATTTTCATCAGGTTTTCATGCACCCAGAATCCATAAAGTGGACTGCCTTTTGGGTCCCAGAAGGCTTATATGAATGACTTGCTATGCCATTTGGTTTGAAAAATGCACCACCCATATTTCAGCGAAAGATGGATGCCTACTTCAAAGGAACCAAGCAATTCATAACAATTTACATCGATGATATTTTGGTTTTCTCGGATTTTGAGGAAGAACATGAAAAGCATTTAAGGATCATGCTAAATATTTGTCAAATGCATGGGCTTGTTCTTAGTTCAACAATGAGAAAGATTGCAGTCCCTGAAATCGAATTCTTGGGAGCAGTTCTCGGAAACCAAAGAATCAAGCTTCAACCTCATATAATCAAAAGGATAACAGAATTCAAAGAATCAGATTTAATGACAAAAAGAGATCTCAGATCTTGACTAGGCATATTAAATATTCTTCATCATTTACTTACCTTTTATACTATATTTAACTATTTAGAATGAACGATATCTAGGATGATAATTTCTTCTAAATTTAATAGAAAATTCGATATCCGACTTAAATGAAAAAGGGTATGAAGGGACTTTTAATATCCGATATCCTATCCAAATACCCTATTGAATAATATAATTATATTAAAGAATTTTTTTCTAAACCTATTAATTATTTTTTATATTAAAAAAAGTAAATTATATAAATATTTAATTTATTTTTTTAATTATATATATATATATATATATATATATATATATATATTATATATATATATATTTATATATCAACTCTATTATATTTTTGTTGAATGATAATCATATATCATTTTTGCTTCAATTAGTCATATAATTAACTCAAACAAATACAAATATTTATATTATAGCAAAAGATAATTTCGTTCATCGAGATGTCTCTTGTAATATATTCTCAAATGATGTAAAAGGAGATAAATAACAAAAAACACTTCCATAATTCCACTGTATGACATCTCAATTCAACACGCTAGAATCTAAAAACATGGTTTTGATATTCATTACTAAAATTTTCATGATATGTCCATAGTAATATTGTTCTCATTTCTCGATACTAGAGTTCAATCTCTTAAAACACAACACTATAACAGTATCTTCAACAACCATACTGTAGGTAAGTGCTATCATAGAATGTACATGCTTAAGCTTTCGGTAAAAAAAAAAAACAATTTAAGTTTGTACAGGGATTCGGAGTGAGTTTGCATCAGCATATGGGGCATCAGCCGAATCTTTCAGATGACCTTGCCAAAAGACAGTTATTGCCGGGTCAGTGGAGGCGGTCCTGATGGCATCGGTGGTTGAACAGCAAGATTGGGTCCTTCGGGAGGTTGAAAGCTGTAGAATGGACTTGGAGCACTTAGGTTGGGAAGCATCCCAAACATCGGATAGTTGGGAAGAGGCGGTGGAGCTGAGCCATAAGCATAAGGGACGCCTGTCATAGGCCCTGCTACAGACTGCATGAACTGGACGGAAGCTGATGGTGATGGTATTGCAAGTGACACCGAAGTGGATGGTGGCTCCAGCAGATTAGGAGGTGGAGACTGCAGAGGAGGAAGCAGATGCATTGCTTCTGAATGTGAAAATATGGGCATTGGCACTTGAAGCAGCCGGTGAGGCAGCGGCAAGCTGTTTTGTAATTTAGGCCTCTTGCTGTCAGGGGATTCTTCTTTATTAACCTTAACCTGGCCAAGTCCACCCTCTGAGGCAAGAGACGAGAGGACAAAGCTGAGCATTTGGGCCGAAGAGGCAGATGCTGTGAGTTTCGCTGCAACTGCAGCAGCTTCTGTTTTCCTGTTCTCATCGCTTAGAGAAGGTTTGATTTCAGTGAGAGGTTCTTCCTGGGTGCATCTGCTCAGGGTGATTTGTGTATCAGCAGCAGAGCTGGCAGTAGCTACTGGTGTAAAGCCAGGAGGGGCAACAGAGAAGGACTGGGATGACTCTATCGGGTTCTGTGCGTCTGGCTGCTGTTCGACATTGAACTGTGATAGGATGTTACCCGTTTGCTTGCATCGTAATTCAGCAACCTGGAGAATGCGAGAAGCAATATGACCTGTTCGAAAAATAAATTTTGGAAACCAACAACGACCAAACTACGATACCATGAAAATGAATCATTACTTTATCTTTTAAAAAAAGTGCATGAATATGTGATACAGTATGCATCAAACAAATGCAGCTTGCTTCAAATTAAATTACAGTTGCTAAATAGAGAAAAATGGCATGACAATAACTTTTCTGCTATTTGGTCCAACAATTTTTTGTATTCCATTAGGTAAGAACACCAACACTTTACCCCTGAAAGAGAGACTAACCTCTCAGCTAGAATAAATTTTAGAAATGCACGGCATACATGTAAGGGCAGCTCGGTGCACGAAGCTCCCGCTAATGTGGCGTCTTGAGGAAGAGTTTATTGTATGCAACCTTACCTTACTTTACAAGAGGCTATTCCGAGACTCAACTCGTGATCTCTAGGTCACATGGCAGCAACTTTACCGTTGCATCAAGGCTCTCCTTCAAATCCACAGTAAACATGTAGAAAATTAAATTTAGATACATTTTCCTAACAATTATTGAACTTAAACGACTGTTATCGGTAACATAACTGTCCTTTATGTCGACAAAACTGAGAATGACAAGTGTGGATGCCATAAGAAGGATCCAAGGACATGCTACAGGTACGACTGCCATTCAATTCTTTTGGTGAGATATCACTGCAGTTCCTTAGCCAGCAAAAGGAATCCTGCCCTGTGCTACTAAGGCACTTTCAGATAGGCATGTGATGCAAAGAATAAGAACTAGTAAGGACTCTAGCCATTGAGAATGTTAAAATCATGCAGCAGCTTCAGTACCAACTACTAGTATGATTTGGCTTTCTGAGCAAATTAGCCATTAAAGATGGGCTTCTGACATCTTTGCAGGCTCCAAGATTTGACAACTCGAGATCTGGAAGTAGGTTACCCAACTGAAAATGCCAATCCAATGGGTTTTTGCCAAATTCATTTCGCCATGAACTTTTCCAGTTGAGGGTAAAGGATCAAGAAAGAAGGCTAAGCCTATGGAATCATCAGTTTTGGTTCTCGATAAAGAGAAAAACAGTAGACACGTTGTTGAAGTACCAGCAAGAAAAAATATATCTGGTAGGGAACTGATCACAAATCAGGAATCCAGAAAAATGCAGACTGCTAAACAAGTAGGCAGAAAGTTGAGAATATCAAGCAAATGGAAAATGCAGTAAGATATGCGGTTTCAAGCTAAATTCAGAATGTTAGCCTTCCACTAGAATTAATTTGTAAATATCAATTAGCACGATTTAACCAAAAAGAATTATTTATATCCTTGTTTTTACCATATTTTCCAAGACAACCTCAAACAATCGAGTCACACATGGCTTGTGCATATTTCCAAGGATCTGATAGCAAAGTTACTAATCTGCACTGTTCACATACGCACTGTTCACATACTTAATGGCAAGTGTTTGTTGAGGTTACATAGATTTTCAAAGGGGTAGAAGATAGACTAATGGCTCAACATCCAAATCTGCTTTATCAGAAAGAAAGAAGGCACAAACTGATTGGACATGTAAAATAAATTTCGTGAAATTATGATAAGTTCAAAATTAGATCAAGTAGTAGTTTATTTTAACGGACTGACAGATTTTTATTTTTTAAAAAATTATAACTTTTTTTTTGCACCATTCCTTTCACCAAGAAGAATTTAACTTCTCACAAGTTGCCAACATCTTTTTCATTGTTTCCGAATAAACAAGGAAGAGTCGTATAAACACTTTCTTTTGGTCTACAAGGAGTCTAATGCAACTTCAATCATCTCTCTCTTATAAGGTAGGAAATATTGCAAGTTACCAAGTGAAATTTGATAGGTATATATGAACTGCATCCTAATGACTGAAAATGATAATGATAGAAATTGAAAGAGGGTAACAGGTGAAAAGGTCAACAAACAAAGGTGAAGGTCCAAATATTTTCTAATGTGATCGAAAATTCAATGGTGAAAATTGGAATAGTATCGTGGTAGGTTGCAAGTTAAATAAGCAAGTGTTGATACTAACTTTTCTAGCAGGATTAATTGGGTATATGAATGTAAAGCCACAATCTCTTACAATTAATTTGTCAGCTTGAATCACAAAATATGGATTTAGAGACATAGGAATACAAATACACAATCTTAAGGGCACTATAAGTGGAGCATCATTTGTGAAATAAAGTGTCTCCAGACATGAATTAATATTAGTGACATTGGAATCAAATTTAACAACCTTATAAATGAAACAAAAACCCAAACAGTGTATTCTTGGAGCAACTAAGCCAAAGATAATTGAAAAGAAAATAAGAATATTACCTGGAGTTGATGACCAATTTGTTCAAGCTTTAGTTCCTGAAAATCAATTAACGGTAAAGAAAACCATATAAATAAAATTGACCTAAAACCTTCAGCAAAATTAAAATAGGTTCAGTATAATAAATCTGAAAAGATCAGACAGCTGCACCTGCTCATTAACTGCTTCTCTTAAATATGAGATCAGAGTTGCTCTAGATGATTCGGATGCTTTCAGTTGTTCAATGCACTCTCCTAGAATGCCATGCTTAATTTGTAAGTTCCCAATGATTTCAGATCCATTTTCACTTCCTACTCAACAACCACTGAATTAGTTTGGCAATGTGATGTCAAATAAATAGAATAAATGGGAACAAATAGGCTTGAGTTATAACAGGCATTATTCCACTGAATTAGTTTGGCAATGTGATGTCAAATAAATAGAATAAATGGGAACAGATAGGCTTGAGTTATAACTGGCATTATTCAACAGCTACTTAATCATACAGTGAGTCAAAATCCAAACATGATATAATAGAGATGTGTCCATCGATCAGTGAAGTATAAAACTCGCTTTATCTATGTTTAGAAGATGAACTATAAACACTATTAATATATAGAAGAAAAACAAGAATTTGCATATGGTTCCTGATGCCACCAGATTTATGATACTATAAATGTATTATATTCACCAAAAAGTTATTGTGGTGAATTCCAGATGAGAAAGAGACGTCTAAAAATTGTATAGAAACAATATGTGATGGATATGTTAATGCTATTATTAGTGCTAGAACTTTTGAACGAGTTTCTAAAATTCTATGTCTAGGCTTTAAATCACTACTTTTTTTAACATTCATACTAGATGAACGCCCATATCCTCTTTTTTTGTGTATGTTATTTGCAAACAATATTGTGTTAACAAACAAGAGTACAAATAGAATAAATTTTATTTAAATAAAATTTTTAATGCATTTAATTGATTTGAAAGTTAATGTTATAGCCTAGGGATAAAATTCATGTAGAGATCTCCAAATAATTACCAAAAACACGGCTTGATGCGGAGGAAACAGAATAAAATTGAAACACTAAAGGCGAAGAAAACAGATTAACTAAAGATTATAACTCAAGTACAACTCAAACTGAATATATGAAATGTAGGTTCAACGATCAGATAAAATAAATGAAGGAACAACTAAGATGAATTGATATGAAATATTATGGTTTTTTAATATCTTGAATCTGTCATTGAACAAAAAGATATTAGAGGGAACATAACTAATTGCAGAAAACATAAGCGACTGAAATGAAAAGAGCATATGAAGTCTTAGGTGATAGTCAAGTGGCCCCCAGTGTAAAGGAAATTTTTTTATTAGTTTCGTTGGATTAACCATACTACACAGATTAGATATTAAGCATTAAGGAAACAAGACATGCAAAAACTAAATGATATTAACTTGTGCACATGCTTGCACGTATTTAAAAGTAATTGAACTATGCTTTGGATATCAAAATTAGATAACACAACAACAAATTGTCAGATCAAGAAAATGTTAAGGTCTACAAGTGATCCTGGCAATTGAAATTACCGGTGAATTTATAGTTTGAGCACTATACTCAACGATGATAGTTTTCTAATGCTTAAGAGAACAATCATCCCTGGAACTGCACTAACTTTTCTAATGCTTAAGAGAACAATCATCCCTGGATGTGCACTAACACATTCTTCTATCTTGTTACATTAGCTAATATACATTAGTCCTTATTGCAATATCATGCCACACGGAAACAATAACATTTACTTTATTTGTTTACAAATTCTTGGTGAGAAATCAGAAATGTTGTGTTGATCAGCAGAACATGAGCCTAGGATTGACTCAAGATTTTTGTTTAGCAAGAAGCAATCATGAAAAATAAACAAACAAATTAATTCAAATTGTTTAAACCTATAAGAACAAAATTGTCAGATGATGAATAACCACTAGCAAAAAGAAGTATGTTTTCTATAGGTTAATCCATCGTTACATTCCAGTGGCAATCACCAATTTCATGCTACAATTGAACCAGGAATAAAAAAAAATGAAATTCAAGCAAATACTTATGAACAGGTAAGGAAATATACCTATTTCAAAATCACTTCCCAGTTCCTTTTCTAATTTATCAATGATGTTAAGAGCACCTTGACATTTTCCAAATAACGAATCTTCATCACAAAGTTTATCATAGCTTGAAACGATCTTTTCTAGTATTCCACTAGATTGCTTCTGCACGTATCAAAAAGACATATAAACACAAAAGTACAGCACAGAAAACTATCATGCAGAAACTTTGGAATCAGTGTACAAGCTTACAATAATACACCCCAGGACTAAAGCTCCTTACCGAGATTTGAGAAATGGCCTTTCCATTGATATTTTTATCTTCAAGCTTCCTTCCCAGTATCTCTTCCTTGAGAATTTGCCCCCGTGAACCAAAAACCTTACGCTCTTCCCAAATGTTAACCTGAAAAGATTACTGACTTAGAAAAGAAAAAGTGAAGTTGCATAAAGATAAAAAAAGAGACTGTTGGATGTCAAGTTACATTTCTCTAATTATTCGAGAAGATAGTGTGAGAACTGTTTGTTATAATGAACAAGCAGCATGTACAGAATATATGCAGTCTTCAGAATTTTCCTAATTATATTTATTATAGCTGTATTAAATTTCTATTTGATGAAAAGTTCGTATAGTTGAAACTTTTCGGTTAATTTTAAATCCTACACCTATGAATTTGAGTTAGCTACTGTTTAGTTCAAGTTTGGCTTAATTTGAAGCCCAATTGGTTGAGGGGTTGAACCAAGGTTTGCACATTTATATGTGGTCTGGGCATATTTCTGGACCTGATTTTTTTTTAAAAAAAAAATTAAGACAGCAAATCACCCCATACCACATGATTATTCTTCCCATTTTTAGTTTTTTACACATGAGCCACCCTTCTCTTCGTGACAGAAACTGAGAAAAAATCTCCTCCCTTCAACCACTCTTCTACTCCAAGAGAATTTTCCATATTCCTTCTCCATTTCTCCTTCCAATGGCAACATTTGAAAGAGGATTTGCAGATAGAGGCCAGAATCGCTATTCTACAATTATGGCATGTGCCAAATAATGTTTGTTAATTTTTATAACTTGTTTCTCGAAATCCAAATTCAATTAATTGTAGAATTAGTATAGTTTTATGTTTAGAAGTAAGAAAATTAAATAGAAGAAGCTTATAAGAATAAACCATATGAATTTATCTGATATGCATTGAAGTAAAAATGAATAAATATAAATTAAATAGAAGAAGCTTATAAGAGTAAACCATATGAATTTATTATGGCATGTGCCAAATAATGTTTGTTAATTTTTATAACTTGTTTCTCGAAATCCAAATTCAATTAATTGTAGAATTAGTATAGTTTTATGTTTAGAAGTAAGAAAATTAAATAGAAGAAGCTTATACGAATAAACCATATGAATTTATCTGATATGCATTGAAGTAAAAATGAATAAATATAAATTAAATAGAAGAAGCTTATAAGAGTAAACCATATGAATTTATCTGATATGCATTGAAGTAAAAATGAATAAATATAATTTTTAATTCAGTTATCTGATTGATATAGTAAAATCAAGATTCTCAAATTCGCTAGGCACTAGTCGGGAGCTAGACCAACGGCTAGCGCCTAGGCAGGACTAGGTACCGGTAGGTGGATTCCTCGGTATCAACATAATTAACATAATAAATCACATATTATAACTCCAACATAATAAATCAAATTTAAAATAAGTTCAAACTTCAAAATTACACAACTAATAAAGTATCATATGACACAAACTCAATATTATCAGACACAAACTCAACATCAAATTTATTCTACTTCTTCTCCGTAATTTTCAATAACTTGTTCTTCATCGGACACAAACTCAATATATCATCAATGTGTTCCTCCTCTTCTTCTTCGGATTCAAAATCATCCTCGTGAAGTTATCTCACTGTAGAGTTTCTTCGGGTTGTAGATTTTCATCTGCTTTACTTGCTTTATCAACCATTTGCTATGTGAGCCCAGAACCTAGATCAACTTTCTCATCTTCCCCACCATCCACAATCCAACCTTGTGCATTTGAAGCATCTTTTGCAAGAAGAACATCGACATTCATTTCTTTTTCTCTTTTTTGTTTGTTCAACAATCTAGCATTAAATTAGACAAATACTAAATTGTTCAACTTATTGACATCCAACCAATTTTTTTTCTTTGTATGAATCTAAAAAAAAAGAGAGAGAAAGTAAATATTATAGTTAGTAACATGAATTAATATTTTACTTTAATTAAAGACTTAAAGTTTAAAGCTTACTCTTTCAAATGCACTCCAATTTCTTTCACACCCAGACGCACTTGTAGTTAATGAAAGTATCCTCAATACCACTCTTAGCAAGTTTGGTATGTAAGCATTGTATGTACTCCACCATGCACATAGATCAAATGTATCATCGTTTTTTCACATGTTTTTGCTGTCGGTGTTTTTCCAAATAACCCGGTCTTGTCTCTATATTTTGCAAATTATTTGTTAATAATTGTATCTTGTAGATCCAACTCATTAATATGCAAAATTTCTATGCATTCAAAAATCCCCTTCATGACCTCCTCATAAAGAGCAATAAAACTATATTTATAGTAAAAATAGGGATTCAACAAAAAAAAACAGTGGTATGCAATGATGTATCACGTCTATCCTTCATTTTTGACTAAAAAATTATTATGATAGGTTGATAATTTGATTCCACGTTGTTCAGAGCGACCTTGATATCTTCTTTAGCTTGAAGAAGCTCCCCATATAGAAACCCATCGATGACTTTCTATCTCCCTCTACCAATCGAAGAACTCTTATCAAAGGAGTAAATATTTTCAAACAAAGTGTCACACCATTCCAAAAACTCATGCTCATTATAGTAGAGTAAGTCAATTTCCCTTTGTTGGCCTTTGACCATTTACTTTCTCCCACATATCACCTATAACCCTTAAACTTGCTTTTTCTTAATTAAACTTTGCAATGTGAGGAAATTTGATGCAAAAATGGTAATTCCTGGAAGGACGATGTCTCTTTTCTTTGTGAAACCTTTCATCAATAACAAAGACTTATGGTGAGCATAAATGAAAATGGTAAAAAACTTAGATTGCTCAATAACCTTTTATATCATGGAAGCTTTCCAATACTTTCAAGCATGAGATTAAGAGAGTGAGTTGCACATGAACTCCAAAAGATCCCACATCGTTTTCTCTCATTAATTTAGCTGCAGTCATATTGTTGGTGGCATTGCCTATTACAATCTGAATAATATTCTGACCTCGTACTTGTTCAACATATTTGTCAACATACTCAAAAATAAGTTCAGCTGTATGTGCCTCATTTGAAGACTCCTTAGACTCTAAAAATATAGTACTCTCCTTGCAATTAACAAACAAATTTAAGATGCTTTTTCTTTTTCTATCACTCCATGCATCTGTCATGATCGAGCACCCATTCTTTGCCCATTCATCTTCATATTTCTTCAGCAGTTGTTTTGTTCATTCAACTTCGGCTTTTAACAGTGGTTCCCGAAGTTGATATCGAGTTGGAGGCTTGAATCCTGGTCCAAATTGACCCACTGCTTCCATTAGTTGCTTGAAGCCATCATTATCAACAACATTGAATTGGATTCCATTTTCATAAACTCATCTCCCAACATATTATTGAACTTGTTGAGTTCTCTCTTTGAAAAGAACCTCATTTATATTTTTTTGGCGAAACACTTTACTCCCACTTGAACCTACATTTTCTGGAGCAATTATTGATGCAAGTCTATCCATGGGGCCAAGAGGAAGAGGTTTTTTAGATGGATATATCCCTTCAATTTCAGAACCTTCTTCTACAGTAGGAGAAATAGTCACCTCTGCTCTACAACTTTGTTCTTCTATTATTTTGTTCTTCTTTTTGTTCCTCCCTTCTAAAATAGCATGTTTGCACTTATTTTTATCTTCTTGAGATGCTTTTCGCCAACCAGATACATTTCCAAATATATTTTCTATGTGCTCATTGATCCTATATACTCCCCCGACATTATTTTTCCACACAACTTACATTTAGTTTTGTCAAGGTTCTTAGTATCAATCAATATCCCAAACTCCCATCCGATGTCATTTGACTTTCTTTTAAAAATCCCGGATTCAGGTTAAGTAATTGATGCAGTCGAAGATAGATTGCTTGTCATTGTAATTGTGATAACCTGAAAATTGATTTAAAAATAAATTTAAGAACTTTAGAATCATTAATAAATAATAACAAATCTAAGAAAAAATTATATATAAAATAATTAAAATATAATTATATATATAATATTAAGATATAAAATATTTGGATTTTAAGACTTAAAATCATAAAAATCAATAAAAAAATATATAAATCAGTGAAATAAATTATCAAAATACAAATTTGATTTATATGAATTATAAAATTTATTGAAATTTTTTAAATTTTAAATATAAAATTATGAATATAAATGTGATTTATATAATTAATAAGATTTATTAGAATTTTTTAATTTTAAATATAAAATTATTAGAATATAAAATAATTAATAAAATTTATTTTAAAATTTAATTATAAATATATTTTTAAATAATTTTTTGAGATAATTTAATTAGGATTTCGAGAAGTCAATTCAAATTGCACATTTATTTGAGGAAATGTTTAAATTAAATAAATATAAATAATAAATAATAAAATTTTTAAAAAAACAACACTGCTGATGCCGCTAGCATCACGGCGCTGTCGGCAACACCGGACGCGTCCAAGTCCTCCGGACTCGTCAATGGAGGTTTCCGGCGACGCCGAATGCCTTTGGTGAAACGTTCGGCCAACATCATGCGACACGTCCGATGGCGACGCCTCCGGCGCCAGCGGACGTGTCGCGGGATGCTTCCGGTGGCACCGAACTTTTCGTCAGAGGCATCCAGTGTCGTCGGAATCATATCGAGACGCGTCCGGTGCCATCGAAAGTGTCACGGGAGGGGAAAAACTATAATAGAAAAGTAGAAAACATACCTGCGATCGACTTTTGTAGGAGATGAAAGGCGTCCGTAAGCGGCAAGCAGATGAATCAACGAAGATTTTGGATTTTAGGGCTTCAAAATTAAAAACAAATACGCACATAGAGCCGCCTAGGCTAGCTGCAGACAGACTTTCCGGGGTGACCGGTGGCCGCAGAGCATCTAGGCGGCGACCTAGGGCGCAATTTAGAACATTGAGTAAAATAGAAAATTTAAGTGAAAATGATTAAATGAGTTAAGCGCATCTCAACATGCTTCAGCACACGTTGAATATTGGTATAATATAGTATAATAAATTTTTAATTCAATTGAATATGCAATTGGTAGTCTTATTATAAGTTATGAAACTAAATGAAAGTGTATTAAATAAAGCTTATCTACATTCATCTCAGCATGCTTTGATTTGTGAACATTTGTGAAATCATGTCGAGTGGTAACACAATACAAATTTCAGTAATGATCTCAAATTTACTATCATTGAACAAATGAACATTTGTAAAATGAAGTGGTCGTTTTACAATGCAAACAGTTAGCATTTGATTAAGGCACTGAACACATTGAAGCCATCTGCCATTTCATAGACATTCACTTTACTCAAGATCTTGCTCAAGATAGGAACAATTACACTTAACCAAAGAATATGTTACATTTTTTATCAAGCCACTCAATGGTACTATATTACACGTGGAATGATGGGGAAGACAAATATACATACTCAAATTTGAATAGGGTGCTAGAAATAAAGAGTTTATTCCAATGGTAAGAGTTATTAATTTGGTATGAGGCTTATAAACACATGATGTAATGGCTAGTTTGGTATACAAAATCATATTATGTACTCAAATATTATGAGCATTTTTTTGAGGGGAAAGTTCCACAATCAAAGATATGCAAAAATCAGGTTATAGACAGAAAGGATGTATATAAAAGAAATTTCATTGTAAGTACGAGGTTGTACAATGAAATCCTCAACGTCAATAAGTATAAAAAGAAAATGCAAATAATTATGCTTCACTGCCTCCAAATGATGATATAAAGACAAGAAAATAATGAGAAAAAAATTTAAGTTACCAATCTCTGTACAGTTTTCTTTCCAATATCACCTCCATTAGCAAATGCATCAGATAAAGCATCAGGAAGCACTTTCCAGAATTCATTAATGAATTCTAAACCTTTTCGCCGGCTGTTCTGCAAGATATCATTGGCAAGATACAAGAAGGATATTCTTTGTTCCCTAGGGGAGCAATAGAATTGGCATTCCCACGTTTCAACAACTTGCTTAGCTTGGTTCCGATGGAAGATGCACCAATGTGATAAAGCTAATTCATAGTTAAGTGTAATAGACCCAATAAGTGTTTGATTGCTCAAAAACATCTTAGAATCCAGTGTGTCCAACACTATCAATTGTTTAGCAATGATAGTTTGTTTATACAAATAACAACAGCAATGAAAACAAACAAAATGAATCAAGATTACCCTGAAAAATTTAAACTAAAATGAAATTAAGAATAATGGATTAATTTCTCTTGGAAAGGAAGAATTACCTCTGCAATACTAAACTGGAAAGCTTGTCAAAGCAAGCCACATTCACAGAGGAAAAACAATTAAGAGAAGAGTATTTTTTCAAAAAGGGAGAAAGGTTATTCTTACATCAGCATCATGGTACACACAAAGGTCCTAAGGGAAATAGTGGGGGTTTTGAGTAGCAAATTGAAAAGATAAAAATTGTAAATAAAACACAATGTATTTTGTAACAAACTAATCTTGGTCCACTGTATCTTATGGAAATCAAGAAAGGGAACTTTAAGTACACACTTCTTAAAAACGTTTGAAACCGATTTAACAATTACTTCTAAAATCCAGAATATTTCTTCCCTGCACTACATGCAGTCATTTGCTCCAGTCAAAAGAAATAATGGATAAGGATACTCTCTATACTCTGCTGTGAATTATTAAGTCTGGCAAGCTTATCGACCAAAATCTGCCCATTGAATGATCCACTCATCATTCAGTATGCTGGAAAACAGAAAAATGAATTGAATATCATTAGGATATGAGACAATGCAAAGGAAAAGAACAAGATAATATCAGAAAACATACAATGCGAATCCTACAAGTATGAAATTTAGCCTTACAAAAGATTTAACCACAGGAAATTAACACAGTGAAGAAACTATAAGTGCAAAAGATAGAATTAACAGGATTTGGTTCAAACATCTTAATATTTGCTTACCATATTAACAAAAATTAATTGTTTTTTCATCATTCAAAAAAAAAAATTTAAAACTGATACTATTTTCATGAATGACAAAATACATAATAGATGACTAAACAAGCTACAATGCCTGTTCAAGCTAAAACAATAAATACAGGATTTGTTACTCTGCCAGCATGCCTACAGCACACCATGAACGTCAATGCATTTTTAATGAATTGTGACAAGCAGGTGGATCAAAACAGGCAGATCGTAAGCACATTTCAAAAGAACTTGCATGTGTGTAAATCTGATTTGGTTGTTTTTCATAACTATATATTTACACAATAATAAATGGTAAACAACAGAAGAAACCATATTATTGCAAAATGGAGAAATCTCTAATCGACTGTCAAAATACTGATGTTCACATCCTTATGCAATTTGAGCTTCACAAAAAATTAGCCTGAAGATGCATACAGATACCTAAAGAATTCATATGTTATTACAAGAAAAATAATAGCCAAAGGTTGCCATGGTCTCATAAATGCAAGTAGTAACAGGTCACTACTAACTGAAATTGATTATGTCAATATCTCTCCTTGATATGTGTTTATGGCAGACTAAATGGCAATGTAAAATGGAAACAACAACAGATAATTAATCGCGAAGAATGTCAGAGCAACAAGTACCCTTGGCCTAGACTTTAGGGGTTTGAAGTAAAATGTATCAACTACAATCAGGGTTGAATACAGACTTGCAAGACAACATGACTAAAGAAAAATTCACTTCCAATGATAAATGTCAAGGGCGGACATAGATACACTAACCAATCAATTTCTAATTGCAATAACCAACAAGAAATGATCATTTTATCAGATGCACGCGCAGGAGAAGGGGAAAAAAAAGGATTATCTGAGAGGCCAAATCCCATAAAGATAACAACTTCAATGCAAAATCGTCGATGTTGCGGCTTTACCAGAAACGTAATAAAACAACTCGGCGCTCTATCAACACGTCATCCTTAGGTCATTACAGCCTTCGACGATCGCAAAAAAATCAATCGCTCTAGATTAAAGAACAAAAAACATACGGAAAGTAGTAATTCTCAGATAAAAGATGGCACTGGGGGTAACTTGCGTACTCGAGTAACAATTTGCAAACGCAAGCAGCAGAGCAGCGTCAAAATAAAGCAGGAAGAGAGGAAATCAGTTGAAAAGTCTCGAACAAGAGAGGCCATTGGCGATCTGACCTGAAAAAACTAGTGCAGCCACTGCGGAGGCGAGTCTATGACTGCAATTTGCAGAACTCTTGGTTGGCCCGATGCCAGATGAAATGGTTAGGGTTTTGTTCTTGCGTTAGGGTTTCTGGTCGGTTTGGCGATGGCGTCCGCCCTGTCAATTCTTCTCTAACGATTAATTAATAGAAACTTTGGACGGTGTCGCTATGTTTTTTTTTTTTTTTACCTTTGTGTTTATTTACATTTCAAATATTCCTAACCCTATTTTTCTTAAAATATAATAATTATTTAGTTCTTGCATTTAATAAATCAAATCCCAATAAATCAGATAGAATATTTCACCTCAGCTCAACAACCCCTTATATAAGAAAGGTTAAATACTGAATGATGCATTTTATATTGGTTGAAAATTAATCTTAAAATTTATTATATTATGGACATTTAATTTCTTGAAGTTTATTAAAATCAATATTTATAATAGTAACATTATTATCTAAAAATTAAAATAAATAAATTTACTTAGTGCACCCGTATTGATGCGTTCATCGGGCGTTTAACGCTAAAGTGGGATCGTGCGTTAAAGGCTGACATGATGAATACGTTCAAATGTTTGAATGCGTTTATCGTGATATTTTAATGAAAAATGCGACGTGATAGGACATTCTTAATCGATTCTCTCAACTTAGGGGGGACATCCCCAATCGATTGGAGGAGTCCCTCCAAGCCCCTAATCGATTGGAGGATACCCCATTCAATTGAGGGTAGCCCCGTTGGAGATGGGCAATGGTCACATAAATGATTAATAAACTTACCAACGGCGAACTCTAAACGGTCACTAACGACTATTTTAATTAAAAAATTAAAATTTTATTTATAAATACTCATCACCTTACACAATTCTCATTTCAATATTCAAGCACTTCCCCCCCCCCTCTAAGAATCACTCTCATTTGGGCAATTTACCAAAGGGCGTACGTAACAATCGGAAATTACCAAAGAGCGCACCATGGTTTCTATTTTACCAAAGGGCACAGGCTTTTATGTGAACTTCCTCTTATACTCCTCCTTCTAACTGCTGTGTTTCTCTTTCTCTCTCTCAGTAACAAATTTCGAGACGACAGCACGTGCATTTTCAGACTTTTATTTTAAAATAATATATTATGAAATCGGCGTTAAAAACGTAAGATAAAAATTAAAAAAAAATTTAATTAAAAATAATTCATCCAACGTGATTTAAAAATATAAATAAATAATTTTTATATTTGATTAATAGAAATTAATTATTAAATAATATTTAATAAATATATTAATATATAAAAAAATTAAAAAAAAAACGTTTACAGAAATAAAAAAAATGAAAAAAAATTCAAAAAAAAACGTTTACAGAAATAAAAAAAAAGTAAAAAAATTTCAAAAAAAACGCAGAAATAAAAAAAACGTTAAAGTAGAAATAAAAAAAACAAACGTGGGCCTGAAATATTTTATTTCAGGCCCGATGTGGACTGAAATTTTTATTCTATTTTAAAAATATATTAATATATAAAAAAACCTATCAAAACACTTAATTTCAGATTAAAACGCAGGGTCTGAAGTCACGCTAGGAGGTTCTGAACATAGATGTTGTTGGTGCAATTTGCACTAATAGTTAAACCTGAGTTTTGATGAATGACAAATAGGTTAAAGTTAGACTTGCTTTTGGTTTTGATCTCTTTACTAAGTGTGCAGGGTTGAAAGACTTAGGACCTGACACCAGGCTGAAGTCCAGGGTGGTTGAGTCCTGGCGGGAAGTCCAGGGTGGTTGAGTCCTGGCGAGAAGTCCAGTTGGGTTCACGGGGCCTGACAACTGACTGAAGCCCAAGTTGGTTGAAACTTGGCAAAAAGACCAGGATGGTTGAGCCCTGGCAGGAAGACCTGGTGGGTTAAGAAGTTGAGTAGAGCTGCACGAGGTAAGTGAGGTAAGTCACTGAAGGAGCGAACCAGTGAGGACGAGTCCTATTTTAAGACTGTAGGCGCGGTCCAACTTAGGCCCATTTTGGTGACCTCGGTTGAGTCCTAGTTAGATCCTTATCCAGGTTTGGACGGGGTCTAATTAACTCTAAATGCATTAACTCTATTTTACAGAATTTATTTAATTAGATTCTAAATGCATTAACTCTATTTTACAGAATTTATTTAATTAGATTCTAAATGCATTAACTCTATTTTACAGAATTTATTTAATTAGATTCTAAATGCATTAACTCTATTTTACAGAATTTATTTAATTAGATTTTGTAGTTGAATTTTATAAAATTATTCCTTATCTAAAGCCTTGGTGGAGGATAAATTATCAATTAAATTATTCGTATTTTCTTCTTTTTAGAGAATAAAATTATTCCTACTAATGCTTAAAATTCTCACGTAAAGCTTAGCTGGAAGGATAAAATCTCCTTTTAAATTATTAATAAAATTGTAAGAGGATAAAACCTCTCGGTTAACTTTTCAATATTCTGTATTTATATTTTATTTAAATTATTTTCTTAATTGAAGCAAAGGATAGAAACATTATTTTTTAAAATTATTTTATCTTGTTGATGGATAAAATTTGAGCTGAGAAGATCATGCATCGAGGCACTATAAATAGAAGCAAGCAAGCCCTCTAACAGATAAGAGAAAATTTGATTCTGGTTCAAGCTTTGGCGCTCTCTTGCTTCCACGCTCCTCTGCTGCGGTTTGTGCTTTGACTTGACGCTGTACGATCGCTGCTGGAAGATCGCTCCCAACACCCAAGCTGCTTCAGATAAATCTAAGTGTTGGGTAACGAATTTTTTTTTCTGCACTTAAATTATTTAAGGGGGAAGTGTAGGGCTGTTACACTTCCGCCCAATCTTGTATTCGAATCACTCTATCGGTAGTTTGTCGGTAGAGGTTTTTAGTGGATTGCCCACAGGAAAGGTTCAAGGAACCTGGGCCTTCGAGTAGGAGTCGGCGAAGGCTCCGAACGAAGTAAAACTCCTCGTGTAATTTTTTTTTTATTTTTCGCTTTCGCATTTCGTTTTAATTTTTCCGCTGCGCACGTTATAAAAAGCATCGTACAATTTTCTATCGACTCTGATTTTATAACGAAGATTTTAAAAGTCACGTGATTCACCCCCCCCCTCTCACGTGCATCGGTCCTACAAGTGGTATCAGAGCGAAGTTCGCTCTGTATCGGTGCAACCACCATAAGAGCCGGGGGAAATCCAATTCTTTTTCGTTTGTTTTTTTTTCGCTGCACGATCTAAATTAGGTATTGTTGCCTAAATTTAGATATTTTCTATCGATTTTACTCGAATTTGGGCAACACCATTTCGAGTCGTTTTTTGTTTCTTTCTTCTCCTTTTCCTACCACACTACTAATCCAAGACCTAGTCTTGGAACAAGTGTTTTTGTTGTTGTCTATTTCAGATGGCTCAAGGTGAAGGATATAGTACTGCCCGTCCTCCGCTCTTCAATGGGGAAGACTTCCCTTACTGGAAACGAAGAATGGAGGTGTACCTAAAGATTGATATGGATCAATGGTTCGCAGTGCAATCTGGCTACGAACCACCAATGGACGAGGGAAACAATGCACTACTGAAGCATGACAGATGGAACCTAGAAATGAAGAAAAGGGCTCAAATTGAGTTCAAAGTACAGAACACACTCCAATGCGGACTAACCAAAGAGGAATTGAACCGTATCGGCCCAACTAAATCTGCCAAAGAACTTTGGGACAAACTGATTGAACTGCATGAAGGCACCTCAGATGCGAAGGTAACAAAAAGAGATTTGTTATTGAATAAATTATTTAACATAAAAATGCAGGAAGGTGAGTCTGCAAGCCAACTCCACGCCCGGATCAAGGACATACTAAATGGACTCCACCTCATTGGGCACAAACAAGAAAATAGAGATATTATAAGGTATGCACTAAATGCCTTTCCTAGAAACTCTTTATGGGCATCCATCATAGATGCTTATAAAATTTCTAGGAATCTTTCCAAAATAAATTTAGATGAATCATTCTGTGAATTAGAACTGCACGAACAAACTAACACCAAGGCCGAGAAAGGATTTGCTTTGTTTGTAGGTTCTTCAAAAGAAGTCAAGTCGAAGAAGAAAATTCAAGAATCAGAAGAAGAGTCAGACTCAGACTCAGATGACGAGGAACAAATGGTTAACTTAGTAAGAAAAGTCCTCGCCAAAAAGAAAAGCAAATTCTCGAAAAGAGATTTCCAAAAGATAATGAAGCCAACCAGTTATGAAGACAAAAGCAAAATAACCTGCTTCGGTTGCAACAGAAAAGGACACTTCAAACATGAATGTCCCTACAAAACGGAGGACCAATCAAAGAAAAGCAAGAAGAAGAAGGCTCTTCAAGCCACCTGGGACGAGAGTTCGGATGACTCTGACTATGAACCACCAAAGAAGACAAGCTACCTCGCGCTAATGGCAACTGGACCCGGGTCAGACTCGGAGCACGACGAAGATTCCGAATACGAGTCGAGTCAAGAGATCGGACTCTTTTCGGAAGACTCGACTAAGGTATATTTAGATTCAGTTAATGAAAATTTTTTAAAGATTATTTCCATTTTAAATAAAAAATTACTTGCATCTGAATCTAGGAATGACCAGCTCCTTAAGGAAAATCAAGACCTTAAGGAGCAATTAATTAATACCAGAACATTAACTGAACACACTCAAAATCAAAAGACAATTGAGCTTGAAACTGAAAACTCCACTCTAAAGGGCGAAGTCCTAAAACTTAAGGATCTACTAGCAACTTTCACAACCCGATCCAAGAACCTTGACCTCATTCTTGGATCACAAAAGGGCATGTACAATAAATCTGGGATAGGATATAAATCAGGATCAACCCAAAGATCCTTTATCTCCTTTATCCACCCCCGCAAAAATCAACGAAAAGCGTGGGTTCCGAAAGCTTACCCAACAAAGCAAGTAGGTCAGAATCAACGTTATGTCCCAAAAAGGGACATCCACTACATTGACCCTAGACATCCAGTCTACAATTTAGGGGGAAGTTCCAAATTAGTTGGCACCTCAAAGTCACCCTTTACCCGTCTGGGTACCTAGGACTAGTTTCAAAAGTTAGTCTGACACTTGACCTACTCAGTACCAGGGTAGGGCGAGCTGATAGTACGTTAGGGAAGCTGATCTAAGGAGTCAGGTAGGGGAAGGCGTCCTCTATTTGGTCTTCTTAGCCCAGTGGAACTAGCCGAAGCTACCTCGCCACATCCTAGACTAGTTAGACCAAGGAGTTTCAATAGGTAGGTTAAAAGTACAACTTCCTTAAGCGGTTTTGCCTAGAAAGTGGTTGTTGATCCAATAAGGCTTCGGCCAAAGAAGACCTCTGTGGCTCGCCACGGCCTAGAAACCAATTATGGAAGTATACTTTTAAACTGCTTCTTGTCAAACCTGAATCTAACAAAAGGTCGAATTAACTTTTATAAATCAAACTCAAACTTATCTCACACAAATCATAGGATCCCTTTGATTGACAACTTAGATCAAGTGAGATGAATAAGGACAACTAAAATCAAATTTCAAAATTCAAATTAACAAAATCAAAATTTAAAATTCAAATTAACAAAATCAAAATTCAAAATTCAAATTAACAAAATCAAAATTCAAAATTCAACTTAACAAAATCAAATTTCAAAATTCAAATTAACAAAATCAAATTTCAAAATTCAAATTAACAAAATCAAATTTCAAAATTCAAATTAACAAATTCAAAATTCAAAATTAATAAAATTCAAATTTAAAAATTCATAAAAATTCAAATTCAAAATTCAAATTCAAAAATTCATAAAATTCAAATTCAAATTCAAAAATCAATAAAATTCAAAATTCAAATTCAAGTTTTAAATTCTTTAGGATGTTTAAAATTTTCTTAAATTTAAAAAAAAAATTCAAAAACTTAACCTAAGTTCTAAATCTTTTACTTAACTGTAGGTAAATAAATGGATTATTGACAGTGGGTGCTCCAGACACATGACTGGGGATCCCACCAAATTTACAGAACTCAAGTACAAAAGACTAGAGACCGTTGCTTTTGAAAATAACCGTAAACTTAAGGTAATTGGCCTAGGTAATATTGAACTTGAGTCTGATTTTATAATTACAAATGTATTACTTGTTGAATATTTTCACTTCAATTTACTGAGTATTAACCAATTGTGTGACACTGGTTATAAGGTTAGGTTCCTATCCAATGAATGTCTGATCAAACACAATGACAACCCAAACATCACACTTAGAGGACTTAGGCACAATAACATTTATGAAATTAAGTTAACCTGTCCCTTAGAAAATTGTCTTTTAACCCATAAGGATGAGACTTGGCTCTGGCATAGGAGACTTTCACACACTCACTTCAGAAAACTACCTAAACTAAAAGGTTTAGTTAGAGGCCTACCAAAGTTATCTAACCTTGAGTCAACCTTATATAACGCATGTCAACAAGGAAAACAAACTAGGTCAACCCACAAACTAACTAGTCAAACTCAAACTAAGTCAATTCTTGAATTAATTCACCTAGACCTATTTGACTCACATGGGGTAAAATCAATTAGTGGAAACCTTTACTGTTTAGTAATCATAGATGACTATTCAAGATTTACCTGGGTAAAATTTTTAAAAAATAAAAATGAAACTTTTGATATGTTTACTCAATTTTGTAAATTAGTAGAAAGTGAAAAAGGGATTAAAATTAAAAGACTTAGGAGCGATAACGGCGGGGAATTCAAAAATCAAAAATTTAACCAATTCTGCTTAGAAAATGGCTACCATCACGAATTCTCTTGTCCTAAAACACCTCAACAAAATGGAATAGTAGAAAGGAAAAATAGAACACTACAAGAAGCAACCAGAACAATGCTAAATGAATACAATCTACCTAAATATTTTTGGGCTGAGGCTGTTAGTACAGCCTGTTATGTACAAAATAGAATAACTATAAATAAAAATCTAGGAAAAATAATTTTTGAAATCTATTATGAAAAACAACCTAATATTAAGTATTTTAAAGTATTTGGATGCAAAGTGTATATATTAAACACTAGAGAACACTTAGGAAAATTTACCTCTAAGGTTGAGGAAGGTATCTTTGTAGGTTATTCCCTTACCAGTAGAGCTTATAGAGTTTATAATAAAACTACCCTAAGAATTGAAGAAACTACAAATGTAAAATTTGATGAAAAGTCTAGCCCAAATAACCTTGATCAAACCACCTACCAACCAATTGATTTTGTTAGTACTGACCCAAATGAAAGCCAATTTGAGGACCGAGACCATGATCTGACTGAACCTGCACCTGAATCTGAACCTAACCAACCCAGAACTATTCGAGTCAGCTCAGCCCACCCAACTGATCAGATCATAGGCGATCCAGAGCTAAGGGTTCAGACCAGATCAGCCTTTAGGAACCTTAGTCAAATTGCCTTGATTTCAAAAATTGAACCCAAGTCTATAGAAGAGTCCTTACTTGACCCTGATTGGATCATAGCCATGCAGGAAGAGTTAGCCCAATTTGAATGTAGTAAGTCTGGGACTTAGTACCCTTACCTAAAGGCAAGAAATTTATTGAAACTAAATGGGTCTTTAGGAATAAACTTAACGAAAAAGGAGAAACAGTCAGGAATAAGGCTAGGTTAGTAGCTAAGGGGTTTAGCCAAGTAGAAGGACTTGATTATGATGAAACCTATGCCCCTGTAGCTAGACTTGAGTCCATTAGGATGCTTTTAAGTTATGCAGCCCATAAGAGATTTAAGTTGTATCAAATGGATGTTAGGTCAGCCTTCCTAAATGGCCTGATTAAGGAAGAAATCTATGTAGGCCAACCCCCAGGTTTTGAAAGCCTAGAATATCCCGACTATGTCTTTAAACTTAAGAAAGCCTTATATGGACTTAAGCAAGCCCCTAGGGCCTGGTATGAAAGATTGTTTAACTACTTAGTATCTAAAGGCTTTAACCAAGGCAAAATTGACCCAACACTATTTGTTAAAACTCTAAAAAATGATATTTTTATAGCTCAAGTATATGTAGATGATATAGTATTTGGCTCAACTAACTCAAATTTTTTCCAAGATTTGACCTAATCACTTTTACTCAACTCACAAATTCTGTTTGACACATAGCTTGAGTTAGAGTTAATTTTTGTACTTGCATTTTTTGTACTCTCTAAAATGTGTATTTTTTAAACTTGATTTTCAAAATTGACTTTGATTTTCACACTTAATTTTTTTTAAAAAAAATTAACTTTGATTTCAAACTTGACTTTCGAGACTGGTGGACTTAGCCTAAGTTTGACCCCTAGAGATGCATGTTCTTATAGATTTAGAGGCCGCATCTCACAAAGCACATTAGGTATAACATGTTTGTGTATACTAAAACTTAGAACGGGGTGAGATGCATAGGGTATTGCCTGGACTTCAGAATGCTTAAACCTGTGCATCGTAGTAAGTCAGGGCGTTAAATACCAACTTCATATTAATCAAGTCAAGTAGTCTTTCTGTAAAGCTAAGCTAGACACTAGTACTTGACTTGACTAACCTAATGAAAACTACTATCCTATAGATAGTTAGCTAGTAACTACGGTTAGACATTCAAAATGGGCTAAACTTTTTTACTTGATTCAGGGGGAGCTTGAGTTTATATTTTGTATTCTAACTCTCAAAAATGTTTAGTGAAAACTGTTTTAGAAAATATCTTCTTTAATTGAACAAGGATTTAAAAAAAAAATATCTTGAAATTTCCTTTAACATTTATGCTCTCAGATTGTTTGTGTTAAATTAAGAATTTGACTTACCCCTCTGAATCAGTTCAGAAACTTAGTATGCTTGTTAAGCATTTTTTCCCCAAATACTTAAAGTATTTTTTACTTGGCTGGCATATTACTTGATTGCTTATTTTATTTCTGATGCTTGCGCACTTATTATTTCTTTGTTTTGATGAATGCCAAAGGGGGAGGGTTTAAGGGTTTAGTTAGAAAATTAAAAATTTCTGATCTTAGAGCATGTCATTTGCATATTATTCTTGGACTCATTGCTTTATCTGGTATTTTCTAACTTTAACCCAGGTTGTCATTGCATCAAAAAGGGGGAGATTGTTGGTGCAATTTGCACTAATAGTTAAACCTGAGTTTTGATGAATGACAAATAGGTTAAAGTTAGACTTGCTTTTGGTTTTGATCTCTTTACTAAGTGTGCAGGGTTGAAAGACTTAGGACCTGACACCAGGCTGAAGTCCAGGGTGGTTGAGTCCTGGTGGGAAGTCCAGGGTGGTTGAGTCCTGGCGAGAAGTCCAGTTGAGTTCACGGGGCCTGACAACTGGCTGAAGCCCAAGTTGGTTGAAACTTGGCAAAAAGACCAGGGTGGTTGAGCCCTGGCAGGAAGACCTGGTGGGTTAAGAAGTTGAGTAGAGCTGCACGAGGTAAGTGAGGTAAGTCACAGGAGGAGCGAACCAGTGAGGACGGGTCCTATTTTAGGACTGTAGGCGCAGTCCAACTTAGGACCATTTTGGTGATCTCGGTTGAGTCCTGGTTAGATCCTTATCCAGGTTTGGACGGGGTCTAATTAACTCTAAATGCATTAACTCTATTTTACAGAATTTATTTAATTAGATTCTAAATGCATTAACTCTATTTTACAGAATTTATTTAATTAGATTCTAAATGCATTAACTCTATTTTACAGAATTTATTTAATTAGATTTTGTAGTTGAATTTTATAAAATTATTCCTTATCTAAAGCCTTGGTGGAGGATAAATTATCAATTAAATTATTCGTATTTTCTTCTTTTTAGAGAATAAAATTATTCCTACTAATGCTTAAAATTCTCACGTAAAGCTTAGCTGGAAGGATAAAATCTCCTTTTAAATTATTAATAAAATTGTAAGAGGATAAAACCTCTCGGTTAACTTTTCAATATTCTGTATTTATATTTTATTTAAATTATTTTCTTAATTGAAGCAAAGGATAGAAACATTATTTTTTAAAATTATTTTATCTTGTTGATGGATAAAATTTGAGCTGAGAAGATCATGCATCGAGGCACTATAAATAGAAGCAAGCAAGCCCTCTAACAGATAAGAGAAAATTTGATTCTGGTTCAAGCTTTGGCGCTCTCTTGCTTCCACGCTCCTCTGCTGCGGTTTGTGCTTTGACTTGACGCTGTACGATCGCTGCTGGAAGATCGCTCCCAACACCCAAGTTGCTTCAGATAAATCTAAGTGTTGGGTAACGAATTTTTTTTTCTGCACTTAAATTATTTAAGGGGGAAGTGTAGGGCTGTTACACTTCCGCCCAATCTTGTATTCGAATCACTCTATCGGTAGTTTGTCGGTAGAGGTTTTTAGTGGATTGCCCACAGGAAAGGTTCAAGGAACCTGGGCCTTCGAGTAGGAGTCGGCGAAGGCTCCGAACGAAGTAAAACTCCTCGTGTAATTTTTTTTTATTTTTCGCTTTCGCATTTCGTTTTAATTTTTCCGCTGCGCACGTTATAAAAAGCATCATACAATTTTCTATCGACTCTGATTTTATAACGAAGATTTTAAAAGTCACGTGATTCACCCCCCCTCTCACGTGCATCGGTCCTACAGATGTGATGTCCATCAGTGGATTTTGGTCAAAACCACTGATATTTCTAAACTACTCCTATTTGATTGGTGATATCTAATATATAGATATTTGGACACCTAAAACATCATCTCCTACCTCTAACCTCTCTATTCATATGGAGTTTTCAGAAATCCAGATATGGGAGGTCCATCAGTGGGTTTTGGTCAAAACTCACTGATATTTCTAAACTACTCCTATTTCATTGGTAATATCTAATATATAGATGTTTGGACACCTAAAACATCATCTCCTACCTCTACCCTCTCTATTCATATGGAGTTTTCAGAAATCCAGATATGGGAGGTCCATCAGTAGGTTTTGGTCAAAACTCACTGATATTTCTAAACTACACCTATTTCATTGGTGATATCTAATATATAGATGTTTGGACACCTAAAACATCATCTCCTACCTCTACCCTCTTTATTCATATGGAGTTTTCAGAAATCCAGATATGGGAGGTCCATTAATGGGTTTTGGTCAAAACTCACTAATATTTCTAAACAACTCCTATTTCATTGGTGATATCTAATATATAGATGTTTGGACACCTAAAACATCATCTCCTACCTCTACCCTCTCTATTCATATAGAGTTTTCAGAAATCCAGATATGGGAGGTCCATCAGTGAGTTTTGGTCAAAACCCACTAATATTTCTAAACTACTCTTATTTCATTAGTGATATCTAATATATAGATGTTTGGACACCTAAAACATCATCTCCTACCTCTAACCTCTCTATTCATATGGAGTTTTCAGAAATCCAGATATGGGAGGTCCATTAGTGGGTTTTGGTCAAAACTCACTGATATTTCTAAACTACTTCTATTTCATTGGTGATATCTAATATATAAATGTTTGGACACCTAAAACATCATCTCCTACCTCTACCCTCTCTATTCATATGGAGTTTTCAGAAATCCAGATATGGTAGGTCTATCAGTGGGTTTTGGTCAAAAATCACTGATGGACCTACCATATCTGGATTTCTGAAAACTCCATATGAATAGAGAGGGTAGAGGTAGGAGATAATGTTTTAGGTGTCCAAACATCTATATATTAGATATCACCAATGAAATAGGAGTAGTTTATAAATATCAGTGAGTTTTGACCAAAACCCACTGATAGACCTCTCATATCTGGATTTCTGAAAACTCCATATGAATAGAGAGGGTAGAGGTAGGAGATAATGTTTTAGGTGTCCAAACATCTATATATTAGATATCACCAATGAAATAGGAGTAGTTTAGAAATATCAGTGAATTTTGACCAAAATCCACTGAGGGACCTCCCATATTTGGATTTCTGAAAACTCCATATGAATAGAGAGGGTAGAGGTAGGAGATGATGCTTTATGTGTCCAAACATCTATATATTTGATATCATCAATGAAATAGGAGTAGTTTATAAATATCAGTGAGTTTTGACCAAAACCCACTGATGAACCTCTCATATCTGGATTTCTGAAAACTACATATGAATAGAGAGGGTAGAGGTAGGAGATAATGTTTTAGGTGTCCAAACATCTATATATTAGATATCACCAATGAAATAGGAGTAGTTTAGAAATATCAGTGAATTTTGACCAAAACCCACTGATGGACCTCCCATATCTGGATTTCTGAAAACTCCATATGAATAGAGAGGGTAGAGGTAGGAGATGATGTTTTAGGTGTCCAAACATCTATATATTAGATATCACCAATGAAATAGGAGTAGTTTAGAAATATCAGTGAGTTTTGACCAAAACCCACTGATAGACCTCCCATATCTGGATTTCTGAAAACTCCATATGAATAGAGAGGGTAGAGGTAGGAGATGATGTTTTAGGTGTCCAAACATCTATATTTTTGATATCACCAATGAAATAGGAGTAGTTAAGAAATATCAGTGAGTTTTTACCAAAACCCACTGATGTACCTCCCATATCTGGATTTCTGAAAACTCCATATGAATAGAGAGGTTAGAGGTAGGAGATGATGTTTTAGGTGTCCAAACATCTATATATTAGATATCACCAATCAAATAGGAGTAGTTTATAAATATCAGTGAGTTTTGACCAAAACCCACTGATGGACCTCCCATATCTGGATTTCTGAAAACTCCATATGAATAGAGAAGGTAGAGGTAGGAGATGATGTTTTAGGTGTCCAAACATCTATATATTAGATATCACCAATGAAATAGGAGTTGTTTAGAAATATTAGTGAGTTTTGACCAAAACCCATTAATGGACCTCCCATATCTGGATTTCTGAAAACTCCATATGAATAAAGAGGGTAGAGGTAGGAGATGATGTTTTAGGTGTCTAAACATCTATATATTAGATATCACCACTGAAATAGGTGTAGTTTAGAAATATCAGTGAGTTTTGACCAAAACCTACTGATGGACCTCCCATATCTGGATTTCTGAAAACTCCATATGAATAGAGAGGTTAGAGGTAGGAGATGATGTTTTAGGTGTCCAAACATTTATATATTAGATATCACCAATCAAATAGGAGTAGTTTAGAAATATCAGTGGTTTTGACCAAAACCCACTAATGGACATCACATCTATGTTTAGGCTCTCCTAGCGTGACTTCAGACCCTGCGTTTTAATATGAAATTAAGTGTTTTGATAGGTTTTTTATATATTAATATATTTTTAAAATAGAAAAAAAATTTTAGTCTACATCGGGCCTGAATCAAAAGATTTCAGGCCCAACGTGGGCCTGAAATAAAATATTTCAGGCCCAACGTAGGCCTGAAATCAATAGATTTCTGGCTCATGTTTGTTTTTTTTTATTTCTGCTTTAACGCTTTTTTTTTAATTTTTGCATTTTTTTGAAATTTTTTTACTTTTTTTTTATTTCTGTAAACGTTTTTTTTAAATTTTTTTTTACATTTTTTAATTTTTGTAAACTTTTTTTTGAATTTTTTTATATATTAATATATTTATTAAATATTATTTAATATATTAATTTCTATTAATCATATATAAAAATTATTTATTTATATTTTTAAATCACGTTGGATGAATTATTTTTAACTGAAATATTTTTTTAATTTTTACCTTACGTTTTTAGCGCCGATTTCATAATATATTATTTTAAAATAAAACTCTGAAAATGCACGTGCTGTCGTCTCGAAATTTGTTACTGAGAGAGAGAAAGAGAAACACAGCAGTTAGAAGGAGGGGTATTATAAGAGGAAGGTCACATAAAGGCATGCGCCCTTTGGTAAAATAGAAACCATGGTGCGCCCTTTGATAATTTCCGATTGTTACGTACGCTCTTTGGTAAATTGTTGCTCTCGTTTCAATCTCCAAATACCTTACTCCCTCCCTCTAAAAATCTCCTCTCTATTATTTTCCTCCGAAATAGATGAAAATAATCAAGGATTTTTTTAGAATTTTTTTTAAAAATACTTCTTCCCAAAATTCTCAAACTCCACCAAATTATCCATATTTCTCATATCCACCAAATTATCCATATAATCCATATCTACTAAATAACTCATATGTTCCATATCCACCAAATTATCCATATAATCCATATCCACAAAATTATTCATCTAATCCACCTGCAACCAATATGCCTTTTACATCTCCGATGGAAAGTTATTCATTTACTCCGACTTTTGTTCTAGAGACTCAAGAGTCCGACCGTGAATCCCCAATTGAACTTGTTGATTTAGAGAAGGTGGATTCTAGCGCTGCGGGTAGAAGAAAATGATCGACATGGAATAAGGATGAAAATGAGGTTTTGACCAAATCGTTTATTACTATCAGTGATGATTCAATTATTGACAATGATCGGAAGATGGATGCTTTCTAAGGTTGTGTTGCTAGCTATTATAATGAGAATCGTCCTCAAGGTACACCTAACAGAAATGTAATGCAAGTATCATACGATCGCACTAGCACAATACCATACAAAAAAGGTATATCACTTCAACGTAAATTACAATAGCATTTATAGTGCGTATCGTAGCAGCCACAGTGATGAGGATATACTGTGGTTTGCGTATGAAAAATATCCTGAGGAAAATAACGACATTGTCTTTAATCTCGATCATGTGTGGAGAATCGTAAAAGACTATCCAATGTTTACTCCACAATTCGTTAATCACTTTGTTGGCACGAAGAAGGCAAGAACCTCAGAGTCGGGAGCAAGCAACACCTCATCTAACCAAGATGCTAATTTATATATAGACCTAAGCGAAAAAGAAACTCGTCCAATAAATCAAAAGGCAACAAAACGAAAAGAAAAAGACAAAATGAAATCAGACATTGAAGGTATTACAATAAATTTAGATAATATATTTGCAAAGTTTACTGAGTATACAAGCATAAAAATGACCGAAGTTGGAATGAAACAAAATTAATTCGAAGTTGATGAGATGAAAGCAAAAGCTACTGAAATAAAAGCAAAGACTGCCTTAACTAAAGTAAAATTATAGGAATATGTAATTCTTTCGAAGGACATTTTGCAATGACACAAAAGCAACTTATTATCCATCAATATCTATGTCAAGAGATTTGGAGAAGATGAAATATGTAATTTTTATTGATTGTAATTTTTAATTATTATATATTTTTTAATTATTGTAATTTTTTATTATTGTACTTTTCGTATGTTATTTTTTTAATTATATGAAGTATATTTTTTATGTTGTAATAATATTTTAATTTTAAATAATAATAAATATATTTAAAATTATTATTATTATTTATTTTAAATAAGAATTATTTAAAATTGCACATATGAAATTGAAATTAAAGAATGTGTATGTGAGAGAATGTATAGATAATATATAAAATTGAGCAATCTTCTTATGTGAGAGAATGAATCCTACAAATAATAGAGAATGAATATTAAACGAATGTGAGAGAATGAAAATATTAATGTTAATATGTACATGACATATGAATCTCTTGTTTTTTTATGAGTTATTAGATGTTATAACGCTAATAATATATTGATTTCTTTCCCTTCTCACAACTAAATAAAAAAAATGATGATTTTTTTTATTTCGTTCTATTCTCTTTTTTAAGAGAATCCTAATATTTTAATAGCTCGTTAAAACATATAAATTGTGAAAGTAAATAAATAAATGAAATGAAATTTAAGCGTTTAATTACATCTTTTGCGGCAAGGTTATAAACTTAAAACAGCTAAAAACCTCCATACAATCATCGCAACTAATAACTTCATTATTATATTTTCATTCTTAAAAAATTTAATAGATTGAAATAACTAACAAGTTAAAAAGGTTGTTTTTCATATTAAATAAAAAATTTCCATCAAACGGTGGAATATTTATATTTCATAGCCTATTTTGCGACATTTGTGCAAGAACGGGTACCAATCGGATTCCAGGCACATGGATATATTTTTTAAATAAATAATTTCTTAAATTTTAAATTTTAAATATATATAATATATATCCCCAAACATCATAAATTTTTTTATCTTAAACACTATAACCAAAGAGTAAAACTTCACTCCTAAATCCTAAAATATTAAATTCTAAATATATATAATATATCCCATGAGCTTCTTAAATTTTTTTATCTTGAATACTATAACCAAAGAGAGAAGCATGAACTCTAGAGAGAAAATCTTATTAGCTTAAACTCAAAGTTTACTCCAACCCTTAAATTTTAAAATCTTAAATCCTAAATAAATATAATATATCCAAAAAAAATTAAAACATCAAAAAAATAACCCTAGATTCATTCCAGACGCCTAGAAATCCAGCTAGGGAAAATCCGCAACCTCTCTCTTTCTCTCTCTCTCTCTCTCTCTCTCTCTATATATATATATATATATATATATGAGGAATGATATGGTGCACAACTTATGATGCATAATCATGGGCACCTACAATAGGTGGCAACCTGCACATCACTCATCAAAAATGTATGATAGAGATGAATGATCAAGATTTCGCCACCTAAGCAAGTGCTCATGGTTGTGCACCATAAGTTGTTATGATGCACAACTTATGGTGCACAACCATGAGCACTTGCTTAGGTGGCGAAATCTTGATCATTCATCTCTATCATACATTTTTGATGAGTGATGTGCAGGTTGCCACCTATGTAGGTGCCCATGATTATGCACCATAAATTGTGCACCATATCATTCCTCTATATATATATATATATATATATATATATATATATATATATATATATATAAATTGATATATTGCGGACCACGACGCTAAGTGCCTGTGTGGAGGAGGGCATCCTAAATCGAAGGAGATTTTTTTTAGAGGTATATTTAGGATTTAAATTTTAAGATTTAGAAGTTGAGTTATATAAGATCGTTGCACGTGAGAGGGGTGAATCACGTCACTTTTTAAAAATATCACTTTTTCGGAATTAAACAAAAGTGAACACAACGGAAAATAAAGCAATAAAATAAAATGTAAGCATGCAAACAATAAGTTGGTTTTACCTAGTTTGGAGTATTCGGACTCCTACTCCAAGGCCTGGGCCCCTTGGACCTTTCTGATGGGCAATCTATTAATTTCTCTATCGGAAACCCCGGTAGAGTAGTCAAGTACAAATGAGTAGGAAATGTAACAAATGAGTAGTCAAGTCCAACTTAGAGTTATTTAAGTACAAGTAAAAAATTGAAATTCGTTACCTAACAAAATCATAGAATCTTGATAGGCTTATGTGTTGGCGTCGGTCTTTCGGCAGGGATCGTATGTAGTCGAGTCGAAGTTGGGTCATAGCAAAAAGACGAAAAAATAGAACGATCACCGAAACTCAAGTTTAGAAGAATAGAATTGTTGCCTTAAGCTCTTAACCGAACTCTGATTATGAAGGTCATTGGAGGCACCTTAGTTCCCAACTGAAGCGTCTCAGTTGGAAGTTCGATCAGATATGAACTATGCGCAGCTTATCCGCTCTGAAGGCATCTTCAATCTGACCAAAGACGCCTCAGTTCCCAACTGAGGCACCTTGGATCCAAGCGGAGGTGCCTCCGACCGCGTAGCTCTTATCTCCAGCAGCAACTGTGTCGCCTTCATCCATTGAGGGCACCTCTAGTCCCTATAGAGGTGCCTCAGGTCCCACCTGAGGAGCCTCGGGTGCTGTTCATCCAAGGTTAAATTTTACAGTTTGAACCCTGAAAAATATGTTAGTCCAAAATAAGATATTCCCGACAAGATAAAGTTAGCATAAGTACAAAAATGGACTAAACAAGTTTAGCATTAAATAGATCATGTCTTCCTAAGACCAGGATCTAGTCAAGCCCTCAACTTAGAGCTCCAAAATAATTCTAAGCTTGACCACGCCTAAAGTCCCAACGAGGACTCGTCCTCACCAGATTTCACTCTTCTAGCGACTTACCTTACTTACTTTTGTGCAGTTTTACTTAACCTCTTAACCCATTGGGACTTCCTACCTAGGGATGACAATGGGTAGGATTTGGATAGGATTCGATATCCTCCATACCCATCCCCATTTATTATATTCATCCCTATACTTATATCATACCTATCGGGTATTTAACTTTCATACTCATCCCCATACTCGTTAGAGGATCGGGTATCCATATTCTATTCATCATCCTATTATTACCTACCATTCTCCTTTTAAAAAAAAATTAATGGACTTATCTTCTCTTTCTCGTCTCACGCTCCTTTGATCATGTGAGTATTTCTCGTGAAAAGAAGATGAGATATATTTTGGCGACCAAATAAAGAGGCAAATTAAGTTTTTTTTTTCCAAAGTTGAAAGCGAGCTAAAAGTTTTTCCCCCAATAAAATATGAAGTGTGTGTGTATATATACACACACACTTCATATTTATGAGTAAAATTTTACCACATCCGCCTCCATAGTCATACTCGAAAATACCTATACCCAAATACCTGATTACTATAATTGGGTCTAAAGTTGTCCTTCATATCCTTCTCCATACGGGTTGGATGTCGGATTCCCCATTGGATTCAGAGAAAATTGTCATCCCTATTCTTGCCAAATGCCCCATCTGGACATCCTGCCAAGTCTCCACCAACTTGGGCTTCAACCAGTTGTCAAGTCCTGCAGACCTAACTGGACTTCCTACAGGACTCAACGACCCTGGACTTTATCACAATGTCTAGTTCTATGTCTTTCAATCCTGTACACTTAGTAGAAGGTCAAATAACACACAACCTAATCTTAGCCTATTTGTCATTCGTCAAAACACAAGTTTGACTGTTAGTGCAAACTATACCAATAGGTTATAGTGGGTTTAAGCCAATAAGATTTTCCTTGTAGGATTTAGTCTTCCCTCTTGGATTATCGTATTTAAAATAAAAAATTTTAGATGCTCACGGGGTATATTATATGTATTTAGCGTTTGAGATTTTAGGATTTAGAGGTTGTGTTACAGTGGGTTTAAAATAATAAAATCTTCTCCCTAAAGTTCAGACTTCCCTCTTGGATTATATTGTTCAAATAAAAAATTTTAGATATTCATGGGGTATATTATATGTATTTAGAATTTATGGGAGAAAATGTTAATCTAAAAAAAATAAATTGAGGCACCTCCCATTCGAGTTAAATCGCGCATGAGTGTGTGGCCAGGAACCCGTAACAGATCTTACCCCCTATATATATATATATATAAAAGATTTTGATATGCTAAGGATTTATTGCAGAAGCTCCATACAAACTCCAAATAATTTTTTAATTTTAATTTTTATTTTATTTAACACTATAATCTAATACCTAAACCTAAAGATAAAATTTTAAATGGTATAATCACAAGCTAAAATAAAATAAAACTAAAAACTAAAAAAAATACGAAATGCAGTTGGTCAACACAAGTCTAAGTAAGTCCTCGTGTCTATATATATATATATATCAGGAGTAAGTCCTTAGTATAAAATTATTATCAACAGTGATATGCTGCAAATGGTGCGTTGTGCATCCATCCACGTCGTAGTGATTCGGGCACCTGGATTTTTTTATTTTTTAAAAATAAATATTTTCTTAAATCTTAAATCCTAAATATATATAATTTACTCCATGAGTTTCTAAAATTTTTTAGTGTTAAATTTTTTTAACATGAACACTATAACCCAAACCTCTAAAACCTAGAGTTAAAATCTAATTGGTTTAACCTCGGAGTTAAAACAATAAAGAAAAAAAATATTATTAGACACCCTAAATATATACCCGTGAGCACCTAAAATATTTTTAATTTTAAAATTTTCTTAGCTTGACCACTATAATCCAACCCATAAACCCCAAAGACAAAATCTAATTGGCTTAATTCCAGAGCTAAAAAAAATAAACAAAAAAGTAACTGTTAATGAATCCAAGAACCACCTAAATCATGGTCGTGCACTAATCCGCGACGGAAGGTCCATATATATATATATATATATATAGTTGTGTTATATATATATATAGTTGTGTTGTAAAAACTATTGGTTAGTAGTCATTACAACGTGTTTGTTGAGTGAATTTTAAGCGGTCATAACTTTTTATTTTGGTTGAACCACATAATGCATAATATAATAGATCAAATATCTCTGAATATATTTCGATTTGATATATTATACATCTCATAGTTATGTCTCATGGTTATGACATCTCAAAGTTACTCGGAATACACGTTTTAACAACTACTAACCTACTAACCAGTAGCTACTACAACATAATTTTCTCTGTTATAGTAGCTACAGGTTCGTAGCTGCTACAACAGCATAGGAAAAACTATGTTGTAGCAGCTACTAGTTAATAGCTGCTACAAAATAGCAATTACTACGTGTTTACCGATGGAACTTTGAGTGGTCATAATTTTTTATTCTAATTGAATCACATGATGAACAATATATCACAAATCGAAGATCTCTAAACGAGTTTTGATTTAATATATTGTGTGACTTATTATTCAATATGAGTTAAAAGTTATAACATTTTAAAGTTCACTCTACAAACACATTATAGTTAATAGCTACTATAACATAATTTTCTCTGTTATAGCAACTTCTGGTTCGTAGCCATTACAACATCACAGGAAAAACTTTGTTATAGCAGCTATGGTTGCATCACTCAATCAATATACTTAACATGTTCAAGAGTTTAAGCCATTAAAGAATCTAACAAGACCTATAGATACAACTTCAAATAACATATTTATTCTTCATCACTAATTTATAAAAAATCTATCATTTGCTTTATTTCTTCCGATATATCTTTTAGTTTCCTAAAGTTTTCAGTCTTCGATAGTTTTTTCTCTGAATTTAAACTTGATACTATATTTAAAGCTGCATACGAACATTTTTTTCTTCTCGATGTAAAGGTGGTAGATGTTAAATTTTTATCAAAGTGTACGTCAATAGCTCTTTTTACCTCATCTTTACTCTCGAAGGACTGGTGTAAACACCTTTAAAATGATTAACCTGTCTAGATGTTTTTATTTAGGTATTATAAACACCCGACTGACAATATATGTTTTCCCATATATTAAATACATCATGATTACGTATAAATAATATATTAGGATTAAAGAGAATTATAACTTAAAATAAAACGACTTATCTGTTGGTGCAATCGACCCAAGTTTGATCGGGTAGATCATGAGTTTAGATGTGTGTGTCAATATGATTCAGTTAGAGTTTCATGTTGATTTGATGTGTGTGGTTGAGTCTTGCAGAACTTGGTGAACCACATATGAGGAACATGGAGTGAAACATCCGAGGGACGAGAGCGGAGGAAGAGGACTTCAAAGGACGAGCCAAGGAAGTATACTTCAAAGGCATACGTGAAGGAAAGTGATGGGGTTGAGCACCTCGTGGTTGCCACATAGACTGAAGAAGTTATGTGGCATGGTCCACCGAGTCTAAACGACTCTCTCTCTCTCTCTCTCTCTCTGATTCCCGAGACCCCCTCGAGTATGTAGACTCCCGAGACCACCTCGGTCAGGTCTACTCTTGAGATCACCTCAGAAAAACATATCCAAGATCACCTCGGGAGGTCAGAGCCTCGAAATCACTTCGGGAAGACAGACGCCCGGGACCATCCCAGGCCAAAGGACCCCGAGATCACCTCGGGTAGCGGAGCCTAAGGATCATCATATCCGATGACCCAACCTCAAGTGACCGCCCCCTTTTTGCGGATCCGCGGATAATTACCACCAATAATTATAGGATAATCATGA
This sequence comes from Boesenbergia rotunda, assembly GCA_024364735.1. Taxonomy (NCBI): domain Eukaryota; kingdom Viridiplantae; phylum Streptophyta; class Magnoliopsida; order Zingiberales; family Zingiberaceae; genus Boesenbergia; species Boesenbergia rotunda. The sequence continues at coordinate 580,974 of JAGFNQ010001042.1, forward strand.
CCCATAATATGCGGTCATTAAAGTCTTAATTATCGCAATGATCTAGATTTAATTACTACAAGGATCGTTACAAGGATTATCCAGTAACAGACAATTGAGGAGACGTAGAGAAGAGCGTGGGGACACGTGTGACCGCCACCTCAGGTATAAAAGGTACTCCAACCCCCCAGGTAAGGGGGTATGCTCATTTTACTTATACTTCTCCTTAGCTCTTTCTCTTAGACTCTCGTACTGACTTGAGCGTCGGAGTGGGCTTCGCCGGACAATCTCCGGCGTGTTCCCATTAACGCTCGTGTTAATCTCGCAAGTTAGGAGCTCTTCCCCTGTCGTCATCATCCTCGTGGGCTGAACTCTGGTGATTGGTCGTCTGCATCGATTCATTCCGGAACAAGTTTAGCGTCGTCTATGGGAACTATCAAAGCACCAGAAGGAACACCGATGGCAGAGCCAGAGGGACAACCCATCGTTTTGATGAAAGAGGAATTAGATTGTCTGGTGGCCAATGCTGTCAAAGGTGCGCTCGAACAACACCAAATCGAGAAGGCCGCCTCATGGTGAGTAGCTTCTATGCAAGGGCAAATCCCCAGGATCTCCACCTCGCATCCCCAACAATGGAGATGTCACGCCCCCAGAGGCACATGCTTCCTCGAAAATCGGGCAACATCTCCCCTGTATGGCGGACAATATGGGACAATAATATACAATATCTCCACCAATATAGCTCAGCTACAAGTGGCTGGCATCACAACAATAAGTAAACACAACCACGTAGTTTATATCAGAATAAAAGATAATTGGTGGCTCAGCCGCCTTAATCATAAAAGATCTACAATTCAAAGAGAATACCAAAAGACTGATAACGACAAACTCGAAATGAATATAATGTGACTACAAGTACTGAAAGCAAACCACTAAACCAAATACGGAAGACTAACTCAACTCGACATTGGGGACTGGCAACTGGATCCTCTCCTGGCTCCAAGAAATACGTCTACCTGCTATCTGAAACAACAAAAAGAAAAGCAGGGGTGGTGAGTCCGGGCGGACTCTGCGAGTATATGAGTAGACAAATAAGCATGGCATAATAAGGATAAACAGAGTAGAGAAATCAACAGTGTACAGTCCATAAGAATTATAGAATTTATCTAATCATGCATAACCAATATAACATCGAATAAGAACTAAACAGGTGTAAAACGATACAATAACAACAAAGCCAAGATATACATGCATGTCAATCATGTGCAACAACCATAGCTCATATAAATGCAACAATCACAGGAAAATGCATAAAGGAAATACGTATGCACATGATGCAATGACATGTGTCACCCTTGACGTCAGTCAAGCCGTCAACACATCCCATCTGTGTGACCGAGTGGGTAGGGTTGTGACAACTGTACCACTCCAACAACAAATACCACAAAAGGCGTGATTGAGTGGCCAGGATGCTGGGGAGCCAACTACTCCAGACCCCAATACATCGGGGGAGCTATCAACAGCTACAATATATATCCCTCGAAAAACAACAACGGTGAGGGTGAGCCACCAACGGCTTATCCCTCTAAAACAACGGTGAGGGTGTCACTGTTTGGCATAACAGGACAGATGCTCGCACTGTAATAACTACCACGACAACAAGTGGTTGAGTGAATCGAGCAACAATATGACTAATGACGGCCTAACCAAATGTAAGCCAACAGTCGTTAGTATGCAACGTGCAAATATGGTGCATGATATACGATGCACGAACAACCGGAGAAACAACGATGCAATAAAAATCTAACAAGTAAAACATGCATCGATACAACCAACCAGAAACCGAAAACCAGCGAGTATGCTCCTACACTACTAGGTAGGGAATTTTTAATGCCAAATAAACCTATCTGTGTTTAATGGGCTTCTAAGTACTCGCGTACAAGCGATACTTTACAGAACAGAAAACCAACAGAGACTGTACGGATACGAATCTGGAATACTCAAAGATCAACGAAGAATAAGTCTCAACGGCGATGTTTTAAATAACGACAAAGAACAAGGTCAAGCAACCTATCAGACATAATATAGTCATGCTTTTAAGGTAAAGAAAATTACTCGAGTACAAAGGAGAAGTACCCGCCTTTTATTGAAGAATTTCGTAAACGAGGACTTTCCACGATCAACCGAAACGAGTCCAACTCAAGGCCCTGTTAAATAATTAGAATTAATCTATTTATACAATTAAATAAATTAGCTAAATAAATAGTCAAACACGGTTAGAATAAATCCTAACTATAACACTTATTTAATCAACTCATAACCCAACCCAAAAATAGAAATCAACTATTTAGTTGTTAAACAACTTAAACCAAACCCTAATGATAGCTCACGACATAGACCCACACACCAACACATTCCAACAACCAACTAACTCCAAATCATGATCAAACCTAGATTCGATAATTCAATTTCCACCATCCCTGTAGAGTTCACGACAAGATATCAAAACATGGAACAACCACCTATCAAAACATGGAACAACCCAGATCCAACCACAAATCAACATTCAAACCAAATGCTTCAATTACCAAATCATCTGATCACAACTTACCTAATACTTCACCTAATCCGGCAATACGACGCAAGAGAGGAACCGTCGGTTTCGTTTGTTGGGCAGGGACTGCCGACAGTCAGCGTCGGCTAGGGTCTCGCGAAGGAAGTGATGTCGCCGGCCGTAATCACGTGAGGAGGAGCCTTGCGCGACTAGGGTTCGCGGCAACAGAGGGATCGACGTCGACTGGCTATGCGCGGACGAGTAGGAAGGAGAAGAAGAAGAACGAGAGGCAAAAACTCGGCAGAGGTGGTGACGGTCGACGTCGCTGGTTGTGGCCGGCGTCGGGTGAAACCGAAAGGGTCGGGTGTCGGGGAGAAGAAAACGACAAAAGGGATTGGGGAGGAAGTTACGGCTTTTAAAGTTTTTATATTAGTTTTTAGCCTTTTTGCAAAAAGACCCTCCAAGTTTTAGAAATTACAATTAACCCCTTTAAAATTTACAACTAAGCCCTTTAAAAATTTTGGTTTTCAACATTCTCCCCCACTAATAAAAATTTGGTCCCCAAATTTAGCTAGTGAACCACAACAACTACTAGTTACCCCAACAAGTACTAGTCAACGACAACAGGTATCAATACCTCAAATATACTATAAATATGGTGTAAATACCAACCATACTCACCAAGTACCAGCACTAATGCACCTGATAAGACATGAGTCAGATCTTGCGCTCTACTAACTGAGCTAGACGGGCAACTTTTGCTCCACTCCGCTCCAGAATCTAAAACGATCCAATGTAGCGCGGAACTAGCTTACCTCGCATCCCAAACCTCTTCACCCCTTTCGTGGGTGACACTCGTAAAACTACAAAATCGCTCACAGAGAACTCTAAGGGTCTGCGTCTCTCATGGTCAACCTCAACCCTGATTGCGAGTCAATTGCATTATCTACCATATTGGAAAATGTCCAATATCTCTCTAACAGTAGCTACCCAGTTACAAGCAGTGAACTACACATAGATACCATATAGCTCTTTTACATCTCGGAAAATCGATTCATCGACCTGCTGTGCCTTCTCTCTGGTGAGCGTGTAAACTCGGTCCATCTCTGGAACTGATGGTGACGTCGTCTGAAGAGGTAGTGGCCGAATCATCTGAATTGCTGCTAGCTGCAAAATCTGAGGTGCTGGAGCTCCCACCGTCTGCTGAATCTGATAACTTGTAGCTTCGACTATCTGCTGAGGCTAGTAAACTGAAGACTAATATGCTAGGCACAGCTGATCTACACATAACTAATAACTAAAACAAATCCTAATCATACCACCTACTTGAGTAACTTTTAAGTAACAACGCGTTACTTCCTAACCTAACCATCATAATTAGGTTAAACCCCTAATTCTAAATATGATTAACCAAACTCAATTCTTCCAAGAATCAAGTTCCCATCAACTCATGTCCACCACAACAAACCAAGTAAAACCTCACCAAGACAGCAAACTACTTTCTTATCACATATCTGCAACAATGAAAACTTATGGCAAGAATTTTCGATCTGAACAGATCAGTATAGGTCTTTTCCCACAATGGAACAACAAAACTATCCTACAACATCAACCTATTTACAATAGGATTCTAAACTAAAACCAGATTCCACGGTGAACCATTAAAACGTGGCGTCTTAACCTTCAGATTTTTTTGTACTAGGAGTCACAAGTTCATTTTCTTCTTGTATTATCTTTCAACGTATTTAATGTCATAATTTGAATATGTTCCCAGTTTTCATGTCCTTATTCAAAATTTTTTTCCGTCTTTTATATATATATATTCCCGACCATGCATTTCCCTCTCATCACAGTAACCTACAGCAATACCACAAAAACCAGAAACAACTCTTATTTATCATTATTATTTATTTATTTATTTTTACTTATTTTTATTATTATTGTTATTTATTTATTTATTTATTGCATCTATAAGAACAACTTAGTCCACTCAATTATTTTCTTCCCACCAATTTTGAACTAGTTAATAGCCTCGGTTGTTTCACATGTGAGGGATACTGTGCCCTATTTAGGAGAACAAATGCAAACAAGAACAAACAAAAACAATGGATATGTGTGCTTCTGCATGCACACTACAATGTGGCGTGTTTTATTGATCACTGAAGGCACATAAGGGTAGAGTTGTAGACATATAGCAATCCAATATTTTGACGACAAATCGAAATTCAATATTTAACGATAGATCGAAATCCAATTCTAAATACGACAAATGATATATAAATGCAATAGATATAATTAGGTGTTAGAATTACCTGGAGCGGAAGACATCATCGAATCCATGATTTCCTATGCGAGAGTTCATGCGGCAGAGAATAACTCCTCCTATCACCCCGTCAATCAAAAAAAAACCGTTGTCGTTTCAATGGGGCAACGACTACTTTATATTAGGGTTAGGAGCAGGGGCCTCTGCAGATTAGGGAAAAATGGGCCAAGCCTGCCCATTATAGCCAAGCCCAATAATAATAACCAAATAACACCATATTCACATGATTTGGCATCTAATTAATCTAGAGTATAATCAAAATATATAATTAAATTATTTATGCTAGTCCACGACATAAAATATCCAACATTCTCCCACTTGGACAGCATAAATAAATAAATGCATTATGATATACCAGATTAATCAACAATATGTGGCCACAACAAGATGTCAAAATAAGCCAACACAAACCACGAAAGAAAATGTCCAAAATGAAACTACAAGCATCCTAACAATGCAGAAAATCACACTCGAAGGAATAGTGATATCATACATCGCACGACACTTGTATCCAGTGACCCAATAACGAAGTGGAATATGGATAAATGAGAAAGCACAACAAAATGACATGTCAAAATTTGAACAAAAAGTGCTATTCCCAACAAATGGCCCAAGCATCTGCCCAAGATGCTATATGATAACAACAAGATTGAGACTGGGTCCAAAATGTCTCCAGAATATGCCATCACAATATATATATATATATACACACACACACACACACACACACAACAATAATTGTAATAATAAAAGCTGTACAGACTAATCATATGGCAAAAAAAAATTGCAACAATAGCTATTTATTTGAACAATGTCTCTAATATTACGAGTATGAAGTCATAACAAAATGTAAACATAAACTCCCACTAATCCACAATATCAAAAGACTTCACTACACCCATACGGGTCACATGGTCAACAAAGGCTTTAACAGTTATGCCTTTTGTTAGGGGATCAGCAACATTTAGCTCTGTAGGGATATGCTTGACAATAGTTTTAAACTCTTGGATCTTCTCTCTTACAAACATAAACTTTGTCTCAAAGTGTTTTGTCCTCTTTGAGCTCTTATTATTAAGAGAGAAACTTACTACAGCAGAGTTATCACAATATATAGTAAGAGGTCTAGAGATACTCTCCACAAAATCAAACTCAGCAATAAAGTTTCTCAACCATATCGCTTGACGTGTGGCCTCATAACAAGCTATATACTCTGCTTCCATGGTTGATGTAGCTGTAAGAGTCTGTTTGACACTCTTCCAAGAAATAGCTCCTCCAGCTAACATGAATACATAACCTGATGTGGACTTATGATCATCTGGGCAACCACCATAATCAGAATCAGAATAACCTGTTACCTCAAGATGATTTGATCTCCTATATGTGATCATATAAGTTTTTGTACCTTTCAGATGCCTTAAAACACGTTTCACAGCCTGCCAATGTGCCACATCAGGTTTACTTAAGTATCTCCCAAGTACACCAACAACAAAAGCAATATCAGGACGTGTACAAACTTGAGCATACATAAGGCTGCCAACAACGGAAGAATATGGAGTTTTCTTCATATTTGCCATTTCGCTTTCAGTTTGAGGACACTGATCATTGGACAACTTCTCACCCTTTTGAATTGGTGCAACACAGTGATTACAAGATTGCATATTGAACCGGTTCAATATTCTATCAATATATCCTTGTTGAGACAAACCAAGGATACCACGACATCTATCACGATGAATCTCAATGCCCAAAACAAAAAATGCATCACCAAGGTCTTTCATATCAAAATGAGTCGTAAGCATCTGTTTAGTCTCATTCAGAAAACTCACATCATTACTAGCCAAAAGGATGTCACAACATAAAGAACAAGAATAACAAATTTTCTCCCACTCCTTTTTAGATAAATGCACTGATCAACTGTGTTTTCTTCAAAACCAAGAGAACTTATAATATGATCAAACTTTAAGTACCACTGTCTAGAAGCTTGTTTTAAACCATAAATAGATCTTTTCAATTTACAAACCATGTGCTCCTTACCACTTTCAACAAAACCATCAGGTTGATCCATATAGACATCCTCAAATAAATCACCATTCAAGAATGTTGTCTTAACATCCATTTGATGAAGCTCTAAATCAAAATGAGCAACTAAGGCCATCACAACACGAAAAGAGTCTTTAGTAGATACAGGAGAGAACGTCTCTTTGTAATCTATGCCTTCTCTCTGGTTGTACCCTTTAGCAATAAGTCTGGCCTTGTACCTCTCTATCTCTCCTTTAGCATCACGTTTGGTCTTAAATACCCATTTACAACCAACAGATTTGCTACCTTCGAGCAACACCACCAAATCCCAAACATTATTCTTTCGCATAGAAGCTAATTCATCTTCCATAGCAACCAGCCACTGTGAACTATGAGAGTCAGAAATGGCTTCATGGAAAGTAATAGGGTCAGAATCCCCAACACATGTAAACTCATGTTCCTGCAAATAAACAACATAATCCTTGAACCTAGTAGACCCTGTAGATGTGGAAACACGTTGAGATCGCCTCAATTGAGGCATAGTAACATCAGGGTTCTGAACATCATTGTCAGCATGCATATCAATATTAGGGATAATAACATCAGGATTCTGAACATCATAGTCAACATGCACATCAACATTAGTATCAATAATGGGATTCGTGGCTTCATCATGAGTAGTAATGACTGACATAGATTCGGGCAAAGGAGTAATAGGTACAGGAATATTAACATACTCTTCTCTGAAATTAACTACACGTGGCTCCTGAGTTGCAACATGCTCTAAATCGCTTTCAAAATAGATAGCACGTTCAGATTCAACAACTCTAGTGGTATGATTTGGACAATAAAATCTAGAACCCCTAGATCCAACACAATATCCTACAAAAAATCCAGTAATCGTCTTAGGATCAAGCTTCTTTATTTCTGGATTGTAGACCTTGACTTCTGCCTTACAGCCCCATACACGAAAATGCTTCAAAGTAGGCCTTCTCCCTGTCATAAGTTCATATGGGGTCCTTGGAACTGACTTACTTGGCACATGATTTAAGATATAAGCTGCTGTCCTTAAGGCCTCTCCCCATAGAAAATCAGGAAGATTTGAATGGATAAACATACATCTAACCATCTCCATGAGAGTACAGTTTCGCCTTTCAGCAACACCATTTTGCTGCGGAGTGCCAGACATAGTATACTGTGCCTCAATTCCACAATCCTGTAAAAACCTTGCAAAGGGACCAGGATTCCTGCCAGTTTCATCATACCTTCCATAGAATTCGCCGCCTCTATCAGATTTAACACTCTTAACCTGTGTGCCAAATTTCAACTCAACGGCAGCTTTAAAAGTCTTAAAAGCATCTAAAGAGTCTGATTTTTCATGCAACAAATCAATCCAGCCAAACCTTGAAAAATCATCAATAAAAGTAATGAAATATCTATATCCTCCCAAAGTAATGGGAGTAATTGGCCCACAGATATCTGTATAAATTAACTGCAGTATCTCATCACTTCTAACAACTCTATTCTTTCTAACTCCAGCAGCAAGCTTCCCTTTCACACAATCAACACAAGTGTCAAAATCTGAGAAGTCCACACTATGAAGAATATTCTCCTTGATTAATCTCTCCATCCGTTCTCGAGATATATGTCCCAATCTCTTATGCCACAACATAGAAGAGTTTTCAATGGCTTTTCCACGTTTTTGCCCAACAACATTATTAACATTGGTATGACGAGTTTCAATAGAAAGAGGATCAAGATTCAACATATACATACCATTCAACTTGACACCATAACCAACAATAGTAGATTCATAATATAAAATAACTTTATTGGATCCAAAATGGAAGGAGTAACCACAATTATCCAAAATAGAAACTAAAATTAAATTCCTTCTCATAGAAGGTACACAAACGGTGTCTTACAAAACCAACTCATGTCCACCACTTAATTTTAAAGCAACTACTCCTATGTGCTCTACTTTGACATTCATTCCATTTCCAACTGCAACAGACACCTCCCCTTCATTTGGTCTTCTCCTGGTTTTGAGCTCCTGCACAGATTTTGTAATATGAATTGTCGTACCAGAGTCTAACCACCAAGTATGAGAAGGTACATCTACAAGATTAGATTCAAAGCACACTAGAGCACGATGAGTACCTTGCTTTTGGTTTTGCTTTTGCTTCATCTCTAACCACTTCTTAAACTTAAAACAGTCAGATTGTTTGTGCCCGAATACATCACAAAACTTGCAATTACCATTAAATCTCTTTTTAATACCAGATGATTCACCCTTTTCATTAACTGAGGAAGGTCATGATTTATCACTCCACTTCTTCTTAAATTGAGGCTTGTTATTCTTCCCCTTAAAATATTTCTTCTTTTGCTCATGACTCTTATGAGAAACCAACTGAACAACTTGTCCCTTACCCTTTCTCATATTTTGCTCCTCCTGACTAAGAATTGCTACAAGCTCATCAATGGACTACTCCTCCTTTTGTGCATTATAGGAAGTTTTAAGAACATCAAATTCAGAAGGAAGAGAGTCTAATACTTGCCAGACCAAAAAATCACTTCCCAATTCCACTTTCATGGATTTTAACTTGTTGTACCAATTGGTGAGCTTCATGGCATGCTCGCGCACACCTGATACACCATCATATCTAGTTTTAGTCAGTAATGAAAGATAGGAGGCTTTTTCTGTCTTGTCAAATTTCTTAAATTTCTTGCCCACAAACACAAGAAACTCTTTAGCACTGTTTGTCTCAGGAATATTATCTTTGATGGTCTTGTCCATAGTGAACTTCATAGTCATCAGACACACTTTATTAGAATGAGCCCACTTATCATGTTTGGTTATAACAGCAGCGGAAGACTCAGGTGTGGGAACTTCAGGCTCATTCTCAGTAAGGGCAGCATCAACGTTAGAAATAGCAAGGAACAACTTAACAGAGTCAACCCAGTCCTCATAATTAGTTCCATTCAACTTCGGTAAAGAGTTCATACTCATAGGCAAAGCTGGAATTTGTACATTAATGGGAGATTTGTTATCAAGCATATCCAACAAAAGAAATAGAGCTTATGGCCACAATAAAATTATCTCATGCAAAAGCAATCCCGCCGAAGGGTCCCGAATTACAATGCATAAAATAACTCTCATATCACAGAAAATAATTATATTCTTAAAGCTAATATCGAGAGGATATTGAGAACTTTAAAATATAATTACCATTCATTAGGAACTATATCAATAAAAATAAACCGATAGGGTAGGTTTATTATCAAAATAATTCCTAACGCCACATTAACAATAATAATTTTCCAATAATAGTATTTAATCATAATCTGTCCCGCGAAGGCGAGCTCACTACTATGAAAAATACCCAAAATAGTACCAAATGGTCTAAAATTAGCATACCTCATAAATATGTCATAAAATTTCATAATAGCAATATGACATATCATAATAATCAAATATGCACAAACAAAATAATTATTTATTTGTTTCTCATCAAACTGTGCAGAATTTTTTTTTTCTTAAATTAAAAATTCTTAAAATCCAAATAAATAAGTATTTGGAATGATACAGAAACTTAAAAAAACCTTAAGAGCATTAATCGGTCAATATTCCAAAGAAATATTAATTGCTCGGTCAATTAATTCCAAAAGATAACCACGTACAGATTAATCGGTCAATTAATTCCAAAAAAAAAATAACCACGTACAGATTAATTGATCAATTAATTCCAAAAAAAATAACCACGTACAGATTAATCGGTCAATTAATTCCAAAAAAAAACTGAGAGAAAAGAATTAATTGCTAAGCTAATTACGATTCAAGTTCTTCCTTCGTTTCAGATTCGCTTTTTAACCAGGAAAGAATTCAGACTAAATCTTTAACACCTAATTTAAACAGAAAATTCACTGTCGTATCAGAATTAGATAGGCTCTGATACCATTTGTAGACATATAGCAATCCAATATTTTGACGACAAATCGAAATTCAATATTTGACGATAGATCGAAATCCAATTCTAAATACGACAAATGATATATAAATGCAATAGATATAATTAGGTGTTAGAATTACCTGGAGCGGAAGACATCATCGAATCCATGATTTCCTATGCGAGAGTTCATGCGGCAGAGAGTAACTCCTCCTATCACCCCGTCAATCACAAAAAAAACCGTCGTCGTTTCAATGGGGGCAACGACTACTTTATATTAGGGTTAGGAGCAGGGGCCTCTGCAGATTAGGGAAAAATGGGCCAAGCCTGCCCATTATAGCCAAGCCCAATAATAATAACCAAATAACACCATATTCACATGATTTGACATCTAATTAATCTAGAGTATAATTAAATTATTTATGCTAGTCCACGACATAAAATATCCAACAAGAGTGAGATAAACCTGCTTCAAAATCAGATCTTTCAACCATTTCTAACATAATGGCTCAATCTCACAGTTGTGGATGGTCGACGGATGCACTTCACAGGCTTGAGTAATCACTGATTTGTTCTAGCTTACCAGAACATATAATAACTATAAGGTGTTCCTTTTGTTTTAGTCAATGTTCCGATGATTTCCATGGAAGTGGATGATGCTATTTTCATCTAATGCTATGATGATGGAACAAAAAGAATTTTGAAAAAAAAACAAAATGTAATTAACTTACATTGTATAGCAATTTCATCGTAACTAGATAATATCAGTTCACACGTGAACCAATATTGCATGCAAATTTCTGATATGAGAGCACGAATCTAAAATTACCATTGAATTAATATTTCTTATTATGCTAGTAACAGACAGATTGCCTATTGGAAAATATGAACAAGTGCAACAGAAGTAGTAAATACATTATGAAACATTAAAAGAACAAAAGCAAACACTTTACATCAAATTTGAAGCAAGCACCTTGTAGAAGAAAATTTTTAAACAAACAATTACCCAGCGAAGGATCTGTTTTTTTTTTTTTTGACTCACCATCAAACTGGATAACCAATTCCATTCTAAGAATGCAATTGAGAACTTTCAGAACCTTGATGCCTTAAGACTTAAGAGCACTGTGACACTTTTTTTTCTTTTTTCTTTCTATTTTGTCCTAGTATGCTAATACATTGACATTGCACGTGCCAAAAAACTAATAGAGTCATAGCACAATTGCTATAGGTGGTCAGTGATAAGGATCTTTCCATACTAACCATAGCTTTTCTGATTTTAGAACTGACTGATGTAGTTAGTTGCATGGCATAGAAGACCTGACTAATACTAGTATCATAATAAAGCTCAAATATATGCTTTAGATCTGTATAGGCTAACTCACTGATCTGCTTTACTTGCATTTATGATAATTTCCATCTACATTGGTTAATGTATTTATTCTTTTTTTTTACTCATTAATCTTTCCATCTACTGCTTTACTTGCATCTTTTTTTTTTTTGGTAGAGGTGGCTCACTTGGATTTGCATTCCTCAAGAGAAATATGTGTTTGACATGCTGTATGAAATTGATACATTGAGAAATAATATAGTCATCTCTAAGACATCCTTTTCATTGTTCCTTATTTCACTGTGCTTTTGTTCATTATCTGCTATGATTAAGGTTAATAGCCTTATGCTCTTGTTCAATTTGCTCCAGGAATCACATTTTGTTGTTAAAATTACTAGTTGCTTCCTCGGTATGACACTTTTCTTTGATCCGGTTATTTTTGTTTGCTTGTTAAATATGTTTTTTTTCTTCTTCCATCTGATTATTACACATCCATTTGACTCTGGTGGTATTTAAAGTTGATTGCTTATGTTTAATTGGATTTATTGTTTTCAGCATTTAATTTAGTCTTATATTGATTACAATGGGTTTCAGCATTACCATTAGATCTTACAATTTGATGTGCAAAATATCATTGTTATCAATCCATAAATCAATAACTGGATATATATCTACTTGTGAACTAAAACAAACACCAATCAATATTTAACTTTGATTTGTTGAAACGTTTATCTTAGCAATTTGCTTATTGTGTTGCTAAGGGTTAGGTATTAAGAATGAATTTCTATTGAACTTATAAAGAGAACAGCCAAGAACCAAGGTAAATCTGATGACAGAGTACCAGTCCATGAATGGGGTGAGATAGTAGATTACCTATAAATAGGTGACAGAATGATACTACAGCAGTAACACATATCTTTCTGAACATCACTTGAGCTCAGTAAGAGAAAGAAACATTTGGACCCATGATAAGATCAGGACAGAAAATTTAGCTCAGGCCAGCCATTATTAGTACAACTGATAAGAATCCCTATTGTCCCAACACCAAACCTAGTATTTATCAATAATTCATGTAATATACGACAGAGATTTCCACCATTAATGTCACAAGCATCCCTTGGTTATCAGACAATCCGTTTGGCTTATCCTAAGCCCCATAACTATCCTCAATAGAAGCAGATACCAAAACTGTTTGAGAAACATATATAAATGCCAGGTCGTTAATGTCAAAGTCCAGAGTGCTAACCGCTACGCCATAGAACCCGCTAAAACAAAGACAATGGTTATCAAATAGACAGACGCAAAAATAGGTATCCAATCCAATTAAATTGGAAAGTGTCTATCTAACCTCAACTAGGTATTGAATGTAATAAGAGGATACCAGAGTTATACTTACTTACTTGTTTGCCGGGAGAGATCTCGTCGCTGCCAAGTCCCATCACAATCATAACCAGAAAAATGACTCCGAAAAAATAAATCCGTAAAATACAGATAGACCTCGTAAAACAAAACAACTTCGTCAACCCTCAAGAAAAAGACTCAGCAAAAATAAACAAATCAGTATCATACAGATTGACCTCGTAAAACTACTTCGTAAACCCACAGACACCAAAATGTCGGAAAACTTTTGTCAACCCACAAACACCAAAACATCACAAAACTTCAACAAACTGATGCTCCAAAAATAACATCATAAAAATTCACAGATCCCAAAGGAACTCGCAAACTTGGCTCTGATACCAAATGATCCGGGCGTATGATTTTTAGAAGGATCAGGAGCTCGGTCAGGTTCGATTGCCGATCTAAACCGATAGTGAATAGGCCAAGCCAAGGGTACCCCGAGGTCGGGACCCTCGGGGTCGGTCACCCGAGGTCGGGACACCCGGGGTCGGGCACTCGGGGATGGTCACCCGAGGTCGGGACCCTCGGGGTCGGTCACCCGAGGTCGGGACACCCGGGGTCGGGCACTCGGGGACAGTCACCCGAGGTCAGGACACCCGGGGTCGGGCATTCGGTGGCGGCCACCCGAGGTCGGAACGGGGGGTCGGACACCCGAGGCCGGGACACTCGGGGTCGGTCACCTGAGGTCGGAACAGGGGGGTCGGACACCCGAGGCCGGGACACTCGGGGTCGGTCACCCGAGGTCGGCCCCTCAAAGTCTGTTGGCCAAAGTCAGGTACTCGTGATCACACGGGAACGACCGAACAATTATGAGCCTTTCTTATCATATGAGTCTTTCTTATCAAATATTCAGAAGACAATCCCCCCCGGCATAATCATTGCCTAGCAGAGCCGCCGAGAGTTAAAGAGGGACAGAAGAGATATATTAGGCAGGGTGTCAGGCGGCTATGGCAGTCTCACAGCATTAATGCGGTTGTCATTATCACCATCTGTCAACTGACCCTCCCTTAATGAGATTTGCCAGCTCTGACACAGCAGATAGTTATCTCTCCCCTATATAAACCCCCCATATGGCTCCGTAGAAGGGATTGCTGTCATTTTGCAACCACGCCACTACTTTGTAATCCCCTTTCTGGTCCGAGTCGAGCTTCTTGAGCCGGACCCCTGTTTGAGCCCGTCCCTGATTTCCGGGTTATAGCAGACTGGGTCACCTTGGTCAGACCGAGTCATCCGTGGAAGAACCGGTCTTCACTTGTCGACAGGATCAAATTTGGCGCCGTCTGTGGGAATCTTTGCCTGATTGAAAACCGAGGATGAGTGACTCCAATCGGGTGACCGTTACTCTCTCACAAGAGGACTTGGAGCTGCTGATAGAAGCTAGAGCCAGGAAATTAGCGGAGGCCCAGCAGGCAGCCGTCCGACCTACCCCACCGGGCCCGACCGAGTACACTGCTCGTGTAGGCACTGAGGGAGGGGTTCGACAGGAGGGCAGTCCTCACTTCCACCGGGCGCTGTTTGGCCCGGCTGAAGGAGCAGGACAATCGGACCCTCATGAAGCTACATCCAGCCATACCAGAGCTAGTAAAGGGAAGGCTCCCCTTG
Source organism: Boesenbergia rotunda (assembly GCA_024364735.1). Taxonomy (NCBI): domain Eukaryota; kingdom Viridiplantae; phylum Streptophyta; class Magnoliopsida; order Zingiberales; family Zingiberaceae; genus Boesenbergia; species Boesenbergia rotunda. The sequence continues at coordinate 596,126 of JAGFNQ010001042.1, forward strand.
CGGCGACCCCGACTGAGCGCACAGGGTTCCCCTTCTCTAGCCAAGTCTTGAACGAGCCACTGCCCAAGCATTTCAGACTCCCGTCCATTATTGAATACGGAGGAGCTACTGATCCTGAAGAACATCTAAAGAAGTTTGAGAATGCTTCGATGCTGCATCAGTACCCCGATGGCGTCAAGTGCCGGGTCTTCCTGACCACTCTAGCCGGGCCGGCCCAGCGATGGTTTGACAGACTCCCAGAGGGATCGATCAAGGACTTCTCTGATTTCAAGAGACTGTTCCTGCAGCATTTTGCCAGTAGCAAAAGATACCACAAGACCAGCTTAAACTTATTCACCATGAAGCAAGGCTCCAAAGAGCCCTTAAAAGCCTACATCAGGAGGTTTAATCAAGTGGCTCTGGATGTGCCCACCGCTACGTCTGAGGTGTTAGTCAGTGCCTTCGCGCAGGGCTTACAAGAAGGCGAATTCTTCAGATCATTGATCTGAAAACCTCCGAAGGACTTCGAGAGCCTTTTGAGGAAAGCCAGTAAATACGTAGACGTTGAAGAAGCACAAGTCGCCAGGCGGCCAGAGGTCAGGCCTGCGCACGAGAATCCCCAGCAACATCAGAGAAATGTACCTCCTGGGGGACCTCTCAGAAGCCCCCGAGCTATGGGGCACCGACCAGGAGCCGAGAGGGGAATAGTTCAGCAAGTGGCCCAGGGTTGCATCCCTTCCAAGTGGTAGCCCTACTGTTCCTTCTATAACAGCCATACGCATGACCTTCAAGACTGCTGGCAGGCCGGCAGAGGTCGGGGATGCGCCGGCCGAGGAAGTCCAAGAGGAGCTCACCAAGGAGGTGGTCGAGGTCGGGGAAGAACATCGCCTGGCCACTACGAGTCCCCGGCCCGGCCAACCGCCTCTGCAGCCAGACAGTTGTTCCCGACCCCCGACTCCATCGAGCCTGGGAAGGCCAGCGAGGAGCAAGCTAATCAACAGAACGCGGTACACGGGGCCATTCACGTGATCTCTGGAGGTCCCACTTATGGAGATTCCAATAGAGCTCGAAAATCACCAAAAATTGTCACGCCCCCAGACACAAATTCAAAGAATGGTGCGAGGGGCTAGGTATTCGCCAAGCCTTCATGTCGGTCGCGCACCCTCAGGGCAATGGCCATGCCGAAGTCGTTAACCGGGAATTCCTCAGAGGACTCAAGATAAAGCTAGATCACGTTGGAGGTAGCTGGGTCGAGGAGCTCCCCGGTATCTTGTGGTCCTACCGCACCACTACGTGAGAAGGAACAGGCCAGAGTCCTTTTCAACTGGTGTACGGAGCTGAGGCCATGATTCTGGTGGAGTAGGCAAGGAGTCCGTCCGGTGGTAGCACTATAACAAAGAGGACAACGATCAAGAACGACTAATCGACCTAGATCTCGTGTTAGAGGTCCGTGATAAAGCAGCCACCTGAATGGAAGCGTACCGACAATGTATGCAACAAGCATACAATCGCCGGGTAATTGCTCACAACTTTGAAGTCAGAGACAAGGTCTAGAAGAGGATCAAACCAATCGGCAACCCGGGAAAGCTGGAGCCTCAGTGGGGCAGACCCTTTATCATCACCAGAAAGCTCACAGGAAGCAGCTACTATCCAGAGGATGACAAAGGCAAGGGGTTGGAGAGGCCATGCCACGTCAATCATCTCTGACCTTATCGTACTCGGTGAAATGTTGAGTTGTTTGCATAAAAACTTGTATTCTTGTTGGCACTGCCTTGTAGTTCAATAAATAAAGAAGCAAATGAAATATTACTCGAAGAACACCAAATACTTGCCTGTGAAAACCTTACTGCCTCACGGTGCTATGGATGCCCGAGGTGAGTAGGCTTGGCCCGGGTGCTGCGGATGCCCGACAAAGAGCTGCCAAAACCCTACTACCTACGGTACTGCGGATGCCCGAGGTGAGTAGGCTTGGTCCGGGTACTGTGGATTGCCGACCAAGAGCTATCAAAACTCTACTACCTCGCGGTGCTGCGGATGCCCGAGGTGAAGTAAGCTTTGTCAGGGTGCTGCGGATGCCCGACCAAGAACTGCCAAAACCCTACTATCTCGCGGTGCTGCGGATGCCCGAGGTGAGTAGGCTTGGTCCGGGTGATGTTTATGTACAACCAGAAGCTGCCAAAACCCTACTACCTTGTAGTGGTACGGATGCCTGAGGTGAGTATGCTTGGTCCGGGTGCTGCGAATACCCGACCAGGAGCTACCAAAACTCTACTACCTCGCGGTGTTGCAGATGCCCGAGGTGGGTAGGCTTGGTCCGGGTGCTGCGGATGTCAGACCAAGAGCTGTTAAAACCCTACTATCTCGCAGTGTTGCGGATGCCTGAGGTGAGTAGGCTTGGTATGGGTGCTCCGGATGCTCGACCAAGAGCTGCCAAAACCCTACTACCTCGCGGTGTTGTGGATGCCCGAGGTGAGTAGGCTTGGTCCGGGTGTTGCGGATGCCCAACCAAGAGCTGCCAAAACCCTACTACCTCGCAGTGCTGCGAATGCCCAAGGTGAGTAGGCTTGGTCCGGGTGCTGCGGATGCCTGACCAAGAGCTGTCAAAACCCTACTACCCCACGGTGCTACGAATGCCCGTGGTGAGTAGGCTTGGTCTGGGTGCTGTGGATGCCCGACCAGGAGCTGTTAAAACCCTACTATCTCGTGGTGCTGCGGATGCTCGACCAAGAGCTGCCAAAACCCTACTACCTCGCAGTGCTGTGGATGCCCGAGGTGAGTAAGCTTGGTCCGGGTGCTGCGGATACCCGACCAAGAGTTATGAAAACCCTACTACCTCGCGGTGCTGTGGATGCCCGAGGTGAGTAGGCTTGGTCTGGATGCTGCGGATGCCCGACCAAGAGCTGCAAAAACCCTACCACCTCGCAGTGCTGCGAATGCCCGAGGTGAGTAGGCTTGGTCCAGGTGCTACGGATGCCCGACTAAGAGATGCCAATACCCTACTAACTCGCGGTGCTGCGGATGCTCGAGGTGAGTAGGCTTGGTCCGGGTGCTGCGGATGCCTGACCAAGAGCTGGCTAGAAGAACGTGGCAGAGGTCATTTCTTTGTGGTCGTCCGGCGAAGACTTGTATTGATGTGTAGCCGCCTGTTGGCCACCGAGCTCTGGGGTTCTTGAGCTGAAGGTCATCCTTGCTGTGCTGGTGACCCGTCGGTCCGTGGCTAGAAATAAAATGACCTCACTTACGAAGGTAAAAGCGAGTCGTGTAAATTTACAAGGAGCCATAGATTAAAAGAAGACTTTGAATACCTAAAGGAAAGGGACTACAATGTTCCATTAATATTTCTGGTTTACATCTAGTAGGTACACTCTCAAACAACAAAACAAAGTACAAGGAAATATAACTACTATAGCTCCTCCCTCTGGGTCGACGCTTGTCTCAGCCAGGTCCTCCCGGCCTGTTCGGCTTCACCTGGGGCCTCCCTCAGGGTCGCTAGCTCCTTGGACTGAATGGTTGTGCTTCAACGTTCACTCTCCTCGAGTCAAGGAAGAACACTGGTTCTTCAATTCCCTTGCTCCTCAGGCCAATGACAAACAGTACGTAATGAGTAAAAAAGAAAAGATACTCGAGACAGAGTAGGCCAGAAGATGTTCTCATTACATTCAGGATAATTACATATCTGGTGCATTTGAAAAAATGAAAAAGATACAAAAAATAAAAGACAAAAAGAAGGCAAGGCCCAGGTCTGGGAAGAGCTTTATATTTCTTACTCTTCGGGTAAAAGCTCATCCCAAACCTGGTCGATGCTCAGGGTACTTAGATCTGCGTCTGGCTTCAGCAGTTGGGTCTTCTTCAATTGGCTGATGGCACCGTTGAAGCCCTGTTTTAGGCGCTTCAACACCATCCCAACTAGAAGGTCGTCGAACTCGTCAGACTACAAAAATCTGGTCTTGAACTCTGCCTCAGCCTTGGACAGTTGCGCTGCTTGGTCAGTCTTGTACTTCTGTAGTTCAGGTTCAACCTCCTTCTTGGTAGACTTCAACTCGGCCACCTCCCAAGATAGTTGGTCCTGAGCCCCTAGGGCTTCCTTGAGTTTCTGAGAGGTGGTTAAAGCCTTGTCCTTGGCTTGGGTGGCTTCCTCCTGGAGGTCGGATGCATATACAGCTGCCAACTCTATTTCAGATACTTTAGTGGCCAGTTGTCGCTCTTGTTCTTTGTTCCGATCCTCCAGAGTCTTCTTTGAGGATTCCAGGAGCTGGACGCTGGCAGACAACTCCTTCGTCTGGGTCTGGAGTTGCTCCTGCTCCTGGATCAGCTTCTGTAGGTCATCGGAGAGGACCTGGTTCTTCTTCGACAGGGAGCGTTCCTAGAGGCGGTAACCATGCAGAGTCTCCTCAGAGGTCAGTAGGGCGTCGAGGCAATGTTCTACCATCACCCTTAGTGCCCTGCTGACCTTCCAGCTGCAGGAGGCCTGCCTCGCAGGCACAGTCGATCTCGGCTTCTGATTCCGCCACTCGCCGGAGGAGGTCTTCAGTAACCCCTCGGGAGCACAACAAGTGGCTCGTAGCAGCGCAGTTAGAAGTGACCTGCAATATGAGAGAGTGACAATTAGAACGTGTAAAAAGAAAAAGAATAATATATAGAGGGGGGGGGGGGAGAAAATTAAAGTGCAACTACCGTCAACAGAGACTGGTGTAGCATGCCCAGAGACCTAGCTGACCCAGCCAACCTCCTCAACTGAGCAGGAGGGGGAAGAAGTTCCTTTGCAGCCCGAGTCGACGGGCCAGGGACATTTCTAGGGTCGGGCACATCTTCCTCTGAGCTGGACGCCGCCTGCTGTCCGTGACTTTTGAGGGTTGCCTTTATTTGGAAGGACTGGGAAACTTTGGTCGCCGCTTTCTTCATCACCGGGGCCTTCTAGTGGGAGCGGGGCACACCGGGCAACACCTCCTTGCCACGCCGAGTAACTGGAGCATTGGTCGGGACAACTGGATCATGGGCGTCCAGATTAGCGGAGGCCCCGGAGGGAGAGGAGGGCGTCTTCTGGATGCTCTTGGACAGAGGCACCACGCCCTCCTCATCAACAGCGGGCGGAAGCTCCGAGGATGTGATCTTCCTCAACCTCTTCCAGGGGGCTGGCTTCTGGGCGAGCCATTTCCGTCGCTTCATCTCGGTTGCCTTGGGCACTGGTAGCTCGGCGGGAAGTGCGGGTGCAGGCTTTCCATCTCCTGTTGTGACGGGGGAGGTGTTGAGGCAATCTATGGTCCGGAGTGACCAAGTGTTTTGATGTTTGAGCAAAGAGTTTAAGTTAGATTTTCCCTTGTGATCTCATATGTGTATGTTGAGTGTGCAGGTTGTACAGGTTACACATATAGACTTGGCTGGACGACTTTGGTATGGTGAAGGGTTGCATGGAGACAAGCTGGAGGCTTGTGTGCACCCGAGAGACCTTGGTATAGCAGGGATGATGAGTCGAGGGGTGTGGACTTCAAGACGTACGTGAAGGATAACATGGAGACAAGCTGGAGGCTTGTGTGCATCCGAGGGATGAGGGCCGAAGATGAAGAGGGCGCGAAGGCAATAGTCAAGGCTACTGGTGAAGAGTCAGCAAGTCATGAAGGTACAAGAGCCGAGGGAGGAGGACTCCAAGGGCAAATCGGGAAGTGGACTTCAAAGGGCACACGCGAAGGGTGGCATGGAGGCAAGTCGAGGACTTGCGTGCGCATCCGAGGGAAGATAGCGGGTGAAAGAGGACTTCAAGGGGAAATCCAAGGGAGTGAACCTAAAGGCGCGCATGGAGGAGGGTCATGAGATTGAGTAGGAGTGTGTTTGTAAGCTGGGCAGTCGACTGGGAATATAACAGTCAACTGCCAGCGAACACAGAAACTCACAGAAGAGTTTTGGCCCTGGACCAGTCGATTGCTCTGGGAGCAGTCGACTGGTGTGTAGCAGAATTCGAACGTTGGGGCTGTCAACGGTCGAATCTGAGTGGGGGCAGTCGACTGCCCTGGGAGCAGTCGACTGCCAGCGAGGGTTTCCAGCCCGAGTTCTATTTAAAGAGAACTCGGTTTGGGCTAGGACTCTTGGCGAAATCTGCTTGGGTAGAGTAGATTAGTAGCCTGTGGTGCTCAGGTGTTGTCGAAGTGCTGTGGTGAGGTTTCTCCACCCACAAGGAGTGACAAGGGCTAGCCGGAGGTTATCCGGGGAGTGATCCACCGACGGATTCTTGGATTAGTCACCCTTAGGGGTGGATACCATGTAAACCTTCCTTGTTAGCATTGTTCTTTGTTGTTAGTTTCATTATTATTGTATATTCTGCTTGCGCAACTAACAACGTAGGAAGAAGAAAGTCGAAAATTTGCTATTCACCCCCTCAAGCAACTGAATCGATCTAGCAAGTGGTATCAGAGTGAGGACCGCTCTTGACTGGACTAATCGCTAAGGGAGCAAAGAAAGCTAGAGGAGAAAATAATGGAAGACAAATTTGGGGATGATATCTACACTCCATCGCCCTACGACCATGAAGATTTCACATATTGGAAAGCTAGAATAGAGACATGGTTCGGAATGGAGTGGAACCTTCGGATTGCTCTTGAAGAACCATTCAAGATTCCAAAGGATAAGCACGAGAAGATGCTTAGGCCTAAATATTGGAATCAAGAACAACAAGATCAATCAAAGGCGAATAAGAAGGTAATTGAAATATTAGTTAATATTTTGCCTAACAATATTTTGAGCGGTGTAGGGGCATACCAAAATGCATGTGAATTGTGGAATAAATTGAAAGAATATCATAAAAATCTTACACAAATTCAAGAGGCCAAGGAGAAAAGTCAAATGGGCCAAGAAGAAGAAAAAGAAAAGGAAGTGTCAATCTCTTCAAGTGAAGAGGAGGAATTAAGTGAAAGATCATCAACCTCCTCAAGAGAAGAAGTGGAAGTATCAATCTCAAGAATTGAGGGGGAGGAGAGACCTACTTTAATGCCGGAATAAGAGGAAGCATCCACTTCATCCAAGGTTGAAGAAGAAGTCAACCTAGCCTCTACTTCCACCAAAGCAAGAACCAAAGGTCACATCATATGCTTTGGTTGCAATGAAAAGGGACACTACAAAGATAAGTGTCCAAAGGGTAAGAAAAAGGAGGTAACCCCTAAACCAATTTCAATTCCTTCTAAAGCTAACATGGGGTGTAGGGATGAAGAAGCCCAAGCTAAAAGAAAGAAGATTCGATGCTTCACATGTGGAGAGCTAGGACACTTTCACACTAAATGTCTAAGAAAGAAAGAGCTCAAGAAAATGCAGCATCTAAGAAGATGAGAGAAGGAGGAAAGAAAGAAGAGAAGAAGCTCACACCAAGGAGGGACTACAAGGATAAGGGAGGTAATTCCTAACCCTAAGTTAAAGTGTAATTCTAATTTGAGTTCCTCTATGCATATTAAAAATAGTGGTAATTATCCCTCCATGCATGCTAGATTTAATGAAAAATGCTTAATGATACATAATTTTGGATTTAAGTATAATGATAGGACTAGGGTTAACAAGGTAGATCAAAACCCTAGGAAAAACATGCATCATGATAAACTTAAGACCTTTGTACCTAAGGATCAAGGCATAAATCCCAAGAAGGGGAGACATATGCCTAAGAAAATGGGTAGATCTAGGAATGTCCAAAGTGGACATATGGACTCCAAGGTTAAAGGTCTAGAAAGGGAAAATCAAGCCTTGAGGGCAAGGCTTGATAAATTAGAAAATATCCTAGAAAGATTCAAGGTTGGATCTAAGAGCTTAGATTCGATGTTGGGTAGTTTAAAACCCAACTATGATAGATCGGGTTTGGATTACAGGTCTAAGACCTCCAAGGCCAATGGAAAGAAATATGCTTGGGAAACATATAATCATCACTACAAGAAAAAATACTTTTCATGACATTGAAAAGTGTCATCATATATTACTTATACTGACATTTTTGATATAGTGACATTAAGTTAAAATGTCCTCTATAGTGATGTCGTCTAAAGTTTTATCACTTATGACAATTCTTAATGTCACTATAAAATATAAATAGTGACAATACTAATAACATGAATAATTGTTATAGTGACAAAAAATAGTGTCACTATAAGATTTATAATGACATTTATATATGTCGTTTTATTATAGTAATAATGACAAATTTATATGTCCTTTAAAATTATTTATCAAGACATTTATAAGTGTCTTGAATTTCATTTATAGACATAATAAAAAATGTCACTAATGATAGTTTAGTATGACATTTTGAAATGTCATCATTAATAATTATTTATTATGACATTTTGAAATGTCTTTATATGAATTTTATAATGATATTTTTATCTACATGATTTAGTATTCTATGGTGACATAAAAAATATCATATATTAATAAATATCTCACTCATTTTCAATATTTTCATGATATAAATATTTACGCATATAATTAATTAACATAAACACAAATAAAAATTTTAAATTGAAATTAAAATGCAAATCAATAATTGCCAAGTTTTTTACAATACAAGTCTATCAAATTGGTCACCTCAAAAAATATCTATGCACTAATCACAATCACAAATGTACCCAATGTATTTAGTTTAAGAACTAGTAAAAAATTAAGTCTCTCCTAAAGCAAAACATAACCAAACTTCCAAACTTTGCTGCATCTTCAATCTTTAACCATCACATCTTAAACAAAATCCAATATTCTTGTCACCTATAAAAAAAATCATATATTAATTAATTTGTGTAAATGAAATAAAATTAAAGAAGTATATAATAAAAAAAAATCAAATTGACATGTCCAAGAAACCAAGCAATAAGGAGTCTGAATTTCAGCAGGCTTTCCTCAATCATCAAATTTGATTAAATGGACTTGTGATAAATGAATGCCCCTTTGTTCTTCAAGCTATACATAAAAACAAAAATAGTTGAAGAGAAGTGAAAGCAGCATATTACCTTTGTATAAATCAAAGTGAAGGACTTCACAGTGTTAATAGCAAATGTATGCATACACATATGTATTGTACATTGATATAGTCTTTTTTTCTTGTATTAAGATCGACAAAGGCTGAATAACCAAATATACAAGTATTTTGAAAATAAGTTCATTTTATGAATATAATCAACACTCATCATTGTGGACAGATTTTTCAAATTTTTAGGATGAAATCTCACATCGTTAATGTTAGTCCTACTTAATCATGGCTAATAGTGAAATTCTAATCTTGAACAAATATGTAAGTAGCGGCATGTTAGAAAAGGATAGTCAATTAACTCCCAAAAAGGTGTTTCCTTCTTAGAATAGATTTGTTTGTCAAATATAATGAAGTAACAAAATAATATCTTCAGAAAATTATTGGTACTTTTAAGAGGTAGACGTGGGATGCCCAGTGATATCTCATCAGAACTCATAGATAAGGATATAATTTTAAAACTAAATGAATTAGTAACTCATTTAGAAAAGCTGATTTAACGGACTAACCTGTGCAAAATCTCCAAAGGCGTAATCCCGAAAAAGCACATAGCCATTTGGCTGGAAGATGGTCGAAGGCATGATGACAAGAAAAGTGAAGAAAGCAAGCCATATGACCATTAGGATTTATGCTCACCTTGATGATGGTTCTAACATTTTGTAATATTGCAGGCATATTCATGGGAGAAACAGCAGACAGCATAAAGATCTGCCATGATATCAAGTAGTTACCAAAGGAATCAGCAAAGGAATAAATCATCTGGATTATAAAGTAGGCAATTTGGTAATTAAGTTCAGACTTCAGAAGAGCAGGGAAAGGCACTTGAAGAAACAAATGAATGCTAGCTAAGGTGGTCAAAGTTCTTCATGAATAATACCAATTTTCACATGCACATAAAACTGATTCCTGATATTGCAACATAAACAAAAAGAATAAATAGCGAAATTGAGATAATAAGCTTCCCATATCTAAAAACTTAAAGAACTAATTTTAGACGATGGATTACCATGGTAACAATATCTACTGATGATGGAAGAAATGTCTTAGACAGTTCATCCTTCGTCACATCGCAAACAAAAGTGTTTAGTCGCTCAGATGCAAAAGCTCCATTTTCCTGTTGATTTTAAGAATTGGCACATTTTAGTAAGTATATGGTTACAACCACAAGGATGACAACATGATTTCTAGGTTAGAAAAATTTAGTTATTAACCCATAGATTGTTATACCTTTACTATTGCAACAACATGAGGTGAAAAATCACAGGCATGTACAAAAACATTTGGAAATGAAGCTAAAAGTGGGAAAAGAGTGTTTCCAACTCCACAACCAACCTATCGAAAACCACTGAAGCTGATTAGAAGTAGAAAAATATCGAGTTAGTTGTCATATTTTTTATGTAAAATAAACAGCAAAACTGTACTAAAATCCTACAAACAAAGACACACAATTAGGGGTTGGAGATAAGTAACTCAAACTGCTGAACAATAAGATACAGGAAATACAAGAAATGTAAACAAAAAAAAAAGACTGAAATGAATTTATTTTCCATGTGGGATGAGATTATTTGCCTAGTATATCAGTATCATTCCCACGCTGGAGCACAGAAGAGCTAAACATATCATTTTCTGTTGATAAACATATAACAGTTTAGTTCAGTCTTAAAGGTTTGTGTAAATTCAAACCAAAATTAAAAATCAACCAATAACTTAACCAAGTATCCAAACTAATTTGGTTTTGATCGGTTTGACTTATAGCGTTAAGATTATAGATGCTCATTCCTAGAGGTGGATAAGTGGGCCAAACAAAAGATACTCATGGTAAAGCCTCAGTTCTTGAGACTTTGTTCCGCCGGATGAGACACTTTAAACAATATCATATCTTTAAAACAAATTAAAAAGATAGTTGATGCGAATATGTAAAACTTTTTTACATTACAAAAAGAAGTAAATTAAAATAAAATTAAAAAAAATCAAGAAAAGAGAGAGGATAGGAAGGTGTCTATCACTTACCAGTAGAAGAAAGGTTGACCTGCTTCACTTTTGCGCCATTCTTCATAATAATTATGCAGATTATGGCCATATCGATGTCTTGGATCAATCTAAAGAGGTTAAATAATGAGTGAACACTCAAGAAGAAAATCCATTTATTGAAGCTCAAATTATCATAAGATTCAAATGACTTCCAAGAGATGGACACTGGGAAAAACTCTCAACAGAATGTCACTGGTCAATTGAAAATAAAATAAAATAAAATAGATATATCCCTAAGCGAATATAAAAGGTTCCTTGATTTTAGTTTCAAAAATAAATAAATACATAAATAAATAAAATGAAAGGTTCAATAATTAGAGATAAGAACAAAAGGGAAAGGATGACTTCCAATCTTCAGTTATCACTATATATGTGAAGCAAAAAGGCTAATAGTGTATATATGTAAGAGCTAGTCGATAATCCACAGAAGAAGAATGAAAATAATCAATAAAACAGAGAAGGAACAAATAAAACAAAAAAAGTCCTAACAAAAAAGTCCTAACCGAGCTGATGGGGAGGCGCGCGAGTAGGGCAGAAGGCGTGGTGGGCAGACGGCGTGGTGGGGAGGAGCGTCGTGGGTGGGGAGGCGCTCGTGTAGCCCAAACCACGCTGGTGGAGGTGCGCTGGTTGGAGGCGCTCGCGTAGGGGGAGGGTCGATCAAGCAGGGAGGGCATGCTGATGGAGGGGTGCTGGTTGGAGGCACTCGCATAGGTGGAGGGGCGATCGAGCAGGGAGCGCTGGTGGAGGTGCGCTGGAGGCACTCGCGTAGGAGGGGCGATCGAGTAGGGCGAGCGAAAAACTGAAGGAGCGGGCGATTTAGGGTTCGCGGTGGAATTTGGTCGATCGCGCGGGGTTTATTTGGAGAAGGAGTAATTGTTCGCACTTCGCCCGGTTAATTAAATTGGAAAATTTTAATTAAATAAATTTTAGAAAAAATAACTTATCTTTTTTAATAAAAAAAATGTTTAGATTTATAAGGGCATTTATAAAATGTGTCATGATAAAAGGTTTAATCAGATACTTTTTTTTATAAAATTAATCTGTTTTAATAAGTGTCATTATAATTAGTTTATAATGACATTTATTGTTAAGTGTCATAAAATAAATGTCACAATAGGTGTTTTTTCTTGTAGTGCATGACAAGAAGGAGAAGTCTAAAAATGGCAAGGGGATGCCATTCAAAGGAAAAGAAAATGACTTAACCAAGGACAAGGTGTCCAAGTTTAAGAAGGTTAGATTTGTAGGTCAATCACAGGGGGATCACCGATGTGGTTTAGTATGGATTGAGTCATCTAGGGAGGTGGCTAAGGCTAAGAGCTCAAGGGGTAGCTCTAGAAGCCTTTGGGGTCCATGGTAAATGATCTCAAGAGGTTTTCTCCTAGGAAATTAGATGAGATATGCCAAAAGGGTTGGAAGACTTAGGTAAGTCTTAATCCTAGAGAATTGTCACATTAAAAGGAATTTTAGGGAGAAAAAGGTGAGAATAGGGTTTTATTCGATAAAATTAAGGTTTAATGGGAAAATACCATATAATTCAGTACTAAGAATGTATCATGGTAAGGTATTAGAGGATATATCAATGAAAGGCCAGAAGTAGGACTTTTGGGAGAGGTCTAAATGATACAATTTAGAGAAGTTGAGTCTTGTGCCAATCTTGGGATTTGGAGTATATTTATTTGGAAACATATTTTTCTCAAGTAGATATAGGATCCATAAATCTCTCCATGAAATTTCAAAATTTTTGGAGATTTGTGTAATTATTTAGGCATTACTAAAATTGGGCTGAAAAACCTGAAATTCAGGTATCAGTCGACTGCCTTGGGGGCAGTCGACTGATCCGAGTGAATTCAGCCCTGGAAACTCTTTATTCGTTTTAGCAGTCGACTGCCCCAGGGGCAGTCGACTGATCCATTAGGGTTAGAGAGGAATGACATATTGGATAATAGGAGATGGTCTTAAAAGCAAATCCTTGTTTATACTCCTTGAATAAAGGTTTGCCTCATGGTTTAATGGTATGAAATGAGGCTATATGGATATCATGGAATTCAAGGAGAATTAATGAGTGCTTAAGATTCAAGGGATGATATTGAATGATAAGCTCTTAATAAATGAAAGGATATGGAAAAGGGAAGAATTAAGGACAATTCCTTGTGTAAATTAAAATGGTTAGAGTTGACAAACATAAGGAATCATGAATAAAGTTCAAAGTTGATATAAATGTCATATCTTTTAGGAAAATAAAGGATGTACCAAAAGTCAAGCACATTTGTATTTTTCATGGAATCATATTTTTCTAGGATAGGGTATATCCTAGCAAATGTGCTTGCAAATTTTTAAAGTTTTCCAGGTTTTCTAGGGTTTTCTAGAAGATTCTAGAGTAGAAAACTTGGGGTGTTGAGTTAGGGTTAACTTGACATGGGAAACTTATGGTGTTAAGTTGGGGTATAACTTAACATTGGTGTTATGGTGTCGAGTTGGGTAGAACTTGACCTTAGTAAATTGAAAATTGGGAGAAGACATAGGTTAAAGGGGAGGTTGCATCCTAGTTTGCCTTAATGTTCATAGAAAATTTTGGGTTTAATTTGGGAAACCAAACACGCCTTTGCAAGAAACCCTAGGTTTAGGGGGAGCTGAGATTAAGGGGGAGCATGGTTGCTCCATTCTTGGCGTAAGGGGAACCTTGGAAAGGTTTTTAAAAAGCCTTTGTAAGTCCAAAGTAGGGGGAGCTTTGGAGAAGCTTTAAAAAGTCCGTTTTTGTTGAGAATTCCTAACTTGGAGGGTTAGGTGTGGAAAATTCCTAACTTGGAGAGTTAGGTGTATGGGATACCTTGGGATAGGATCCATGATTGGTTGCATTTGCATATGCATTGGCGGTGTAAGTCCAAGGGGGAGTCTTGGCAACGTAAATCCAAATGTTTGTTTAGCATTGTTTTTACTATTCTATTACTATTTGTTTTCCCTAACTTAAACGTATTGCCAAACATCAAAAAGGGGGAGATTGTTGAGGCAATCTATGGTCCAGAGTGGCCAAGTGTTTTGATGTTTGAGTAAAGGGTTTAAGTTAGATTTTTCCTTGTGATCTCATATGTGTATGTTGAGTGTGCAGGATGTACATGTTACACATATGGACTTGGCTGGACGGCTTCGGTATGGTGAAGGGTTGCATGGAGGCAAGCTGGAGGCTTGTGTGCACTCGAGGGACCTTGGTATAGCAGGGATGATGAGCGAGGGGCGCGGACTTCGAGGCATATGTGAAGGATGATATGGAGACAAGCTGGAGGCTTATGTGCATCCGAGGGACGAGGTCCGAAGATAAAGAGGGCGTGAAGGCAATAGTCAAGGCTGCTGGTGAAGAGTCAGCAAGTCATGAAGGGACAAGAACTGAGGAAGGAGGACTCCAAGGGCAAGTCGGGAAGTGGACTTCAAAGGGCACACGCGAAGGGTGACATGGAGGCAAGTCGGGGACTTGCGTTCGCATCCGAGGGACGATAGCAGGTGGAAGAGGACTTCAAGGGGCAAGCCAAGGGAGTGGACCTGAAGGCGCGCATGGAGGAGGGTCATGAGAGTGAGTAGGAGTGTGTTTGTGAGCTGGGCAGTCGATTGGGAATATAACAGTCGACTGCCAGCGACCACAGAAACTCACAGAAGAGTTTTGGCCCTGGACCAGTCGACTGCTCTGGGAGCAGTCGACTGGTGTATAGTAGAATTCGAACGTTGGGGCTGTCAACAGTCGAATCTGAGTGAGGATAGTCGACTGCCCTGGGAGCAGTCGACTGCCAGCGAGGGTTTCTAGCCCGAGTTCTATTTAAAGAGAACTCGGTTTGGGCTGGGACTCTTGGCAAAATCTGCTTCGGTAGAGTAGATTAGTAGCTTGTGGTGCTCAGGTGTTGTCGAAGTGCTGTGGTGAGGTTTTTCCACCCACAAGGAGCGACAAGGGCTAGCCGGAGGTTATCCAGGGAGTGATCCACCGACAGATTCTTGGATTAGTCACCCTTATGGGTGGATACCAAGTACATCTTCCTTGTTAGCATTGTTCTTTGTTGTTAGCTTCATTATTATTGTATATTCCGCTTGCGTAACTAACAACGTAGGAAGAAGAAAGCCGAAAATTTGCTATTCACCTCCCCTCTAGCAACCGAATCGATCTAACAGGAGGGAGGGGAATCCCCTTCAGGTTTGAGGGGCAACTCGGCTGCCCTTGGATCTTGGGGTGGCTCTAGTGTTGGTGCAGGAAGCACCACATCGAACCTTGTTTTGATATTGGCAAAGGATTCAAAGTTAAGTACTATTTGTGATCTAACGATGTTACTTAATGTTGAGGCAATCTGTAGTCCGGAGTGACCAAGTGTTTTGATGTTTGGGCAAAGAGTTTAAGTTAGGTTTACTCTTGTGTTCTTATATGTGTATGTTGAGTGTGCAGGTTGTACAGGTTACACATATGGACTTGGCTGGACGGCCTCAGTACGGTAAAGGGTGGCATGGAGACAAGCTGGAGGCTTGTGTGCACCCGAGGGAAATTGGAGAGCAAGGACGATGAGCTGATGGGCGCGGACTTCGAGGCATGCGTGAAGGATGACATGGAGGCAAGCTGGAGGCTTGCGTGCATCCGAGGGATGGGAGCCGAAGATAAAGAGGGTGCGAAGGCAACAGTCGAGGCTGCAGAAGAGGAGTCAGTCGAGTCGTGAAGGTACGAGTGTTGTGTGATTGTACTCGGGAAAGTCCTAGGGTCGAGTGCTGAGAGAAGTGTACTCAGGAAGGGAAAACCCTAGGTGTGTGAGTATGGCTGTCGACTGGTAAAACTCACAGAAAGGGTCTGGCCACTGGACCAGTCGACTGCCCTGGGAGCAGTCGACTGGTGACAGCCAAAATTCGAACGTTAGGCGTGTAACGGTTGAATTTTGGTGGGGGCAGTCGACTGGTGGCGAGGGTTTTAGCCCGAGTCCTATTTAAAGAGGACTTCGTGGAGGCTGAGACTCTTGACGAATCTTATCTTGGTTAAAGGAAAGATAGTAGCCTTTGTGCTCAGAGGTTTGCTTGGGATTGTGGCGAGGTTTCTCCACCCACAAGGAGCGACGAGAGCTAGCTGGAGGTTATCCGGGGATTGATCCACCGACAGATTCTTGGATTAGTCACCCGTCCGGGGTAGATACCAAGTAAATCTTCGTTGTTAGCATTGATTAGTATTGTTTATTATTTTTATTGTATATTTCGCTGTGCAACTAACCGTGTAGGAAGAAAGGGGTTCGAAAATTGCTATTCACCCTCCCTCTAGCAACGCTATTCGATCTATCACTTAAGTGTGCAGGAAAAGTCCTAGGAACACTAGGCACGAAGTCCTGGTTCTATGAATTGGGCAATAAGTCTTGGCCGCGGGCTAGGCAACTAAGTCCTGGTCGTGGACTGGGCACTAAGACCTGGCCGAGGGCTGGGCAACGAAGACCTAATTCGAGGAATTGGGCACTAAGTCCTGACCGAGGGTTGAGTATCGAAGACCTGGTTCGAGGAATTGGGCACTAAGACCTGGTTGCAGATTGGGCAAGAAGACCTGATAAGTAAAGCTGGGCAAAAGTGCAACCGAAGGAGCCGGTTGGCAAAAGATAAATTCTCCTGAGAGGAGTAGGTGAGGACGCGTTCCCCGTAGAGGGAACATTAGGCGTCGGTTCGACCTAGGGTTCCATTTGGGAGACCCGAAGTCAGAACCAAGACAGCTACGACTGTAAATATTGACTAATATTCTTGCTTTGCATGTTTTGGAACTAACCTTGGTTGCAGGGACCGAAGGAATGTGTTGCTGCAGCTCAGAACGCCCCAAAGGAAGGAGGCAGGCAGCTGGGCTAGGCGCTCGGGAGGTCCCGGGCGCCCAAGGTCAAAGCCAAAACAACAAGGAAGCAAGAACGCTTCGAAACCACACTGGGCTAGGCGCCCCGGAGGTCCCGGGCGCCCAAGGTCAAAGCCAAAGAGGTAATCGAAGCAAATCAGCCACGAAGTCAGCGGACCAAGTCAAGCTAGGCGCCTAGGAGGTCCCAGGCGCCCTAGTTAGCTGCAGAGGCCGAGTCGAAGGGGATAAGCGCTGACCGAGCTGCAGATTGAGTTTTCTGCAGATGAAGGCACGTGTCAGGCGCCCTCGACGTCTCAGGCTCCCCCAAGAGCACTATAAAAGGGTGCTCGACCCCAAGGCTTCAGAACAACAACTTTCTAACGCTCCAAAGCTTTTCGTTCAAGCGCTCTGCTCCGGCAAACTCCGATCTTGAGATTCCAACGCTGACAACGACCCTCTGCTCTGAAGTACGATCTATATCGGGCGTCGGTAACAAAAAGTGTAGCTCTTTTCATTTACTACAATATTCTTGTACTGAAATTTGTAAACCTTTTGCGCGATTATAGAATTGCCCAAAGTAAACGGTCAAGGACCGTGGGCCTTGGAGTAGGAGCCGACTGCGACTCCGAATCAAGTAAAATACCTGTGTTTTGTGTGTTTGTTTTGTTTCTGCTGCATTTACTCTTTCCTTAATCCGAAGAAAAAGTTTTAACGATATTCACCCCCCTCTATTGTTTTTCTTGATCCAACATCTAGGGCTTCCTGGTCCTCTGACCATTCGACTGTCTCCTCGAAGACCTCTTCCAGGACATCCACCAGGGAGGAAGGAGCTGGATCGGGAACAAGGGCTTGCTCGTTGGCTTGCTCCCACTTCAGGAGCCGATTAATAGCTAGAGAGAGCATTATGTCGTCTGCAAAATAAAGACGAAGGGATATCAGATAGAATTAACAAGGATATTTACCAAAAAGGAGAACTTACGGAGACTGAGGTTAAGGCCCGTGACTTTCGGGCTTAGGTCAGCCCTGTAAAGAAGTTCCTCGCATTGCACCAGCTTAAGGCCATGGAACTCCATCCTAGTCAGGATACCCCTAGCCCTCTAGTATCTTGCGTTCTGCTGGAAGTCGCCGAGGTCCGGGATGTGTGGCAGGCTCTCTATCCAACGACTAGGGCTGAAGGGACGCTGGGGGAGTCAATTAAAGAAAAAACATTCCTTTCATCCCTTGTGAGAGGAAGGAAGGCTCCCTAGGAACCTATGGCTGGTGTGGGCTGTAAAGCTAAACGCCCCTCGTGAGCCAATCAGGACGAACAAGAAATGGAAGAATCAGGGGGACAAAGGGATATCAAAAAGTTTAAAGACGACAAATGCCCTGCACATCTGATCAAAGGCATTTGAAGCTAGTTGGTGAAGAGGAATGCCAAAGTAAGTGGCAATACTCATGAAGAAGGGAGGAATAGGAAAACAAAGCCTTAACTCTACCTGCCCTAGGAAAAAAGTAAAGAAACCTAGAGGAGATTCTACGGGTGATTGACCTAACGCGGGAACATCCACCTCTAAGTCCGCCGGGATACCATACTTCTCGCAGACGGCTTGGAGGGTCTCTGACTTAACCCTAGTTGAGATGGTGTCATACCATTCCGGGTGATAGGTATGTTCCTCTGAGGGATATTCGCTCTCGCCCCGGGTCTTCTTCTTCTTCTTCTTCTCTACTGGACTCATGATGGTGAATGAAGGGAGTAAACAGAAGAAGAAGACTTACACTGGGAGGGGATGCAACGGAAGGATGAGCAGAAGGTGAACGGGGAGGTTGAAAGCAGATAAGGCAAGAAGGCGGAAGGGTGTCGTTGCACCCGCTTTTATAGAGAGAAGTCACCCTCATGTGAGCAATTGGAGCGCGGCACATCAATGGCGCTGGTTGTGCATCCCGAGGCACCACCATCCTTCACGGTCGTCGCTTCGTATGACCCTATGGCGTGTATCAGCGAGAGATCGCCGCGCAGAGAATGACGGAGTACGTGGCGGGGCTACATTCGCTAGACCACCTTGTCGCCATTAAGAGACCCCATGCGCTTTTAAAGGGCCATAGACAGCTATCATGGTGCCGCCTCAAAATTTACAGAGATGTTGGACTGATTCAAGAAGCTGTCTGGGGTCTAGGGAGGAATGTTTTGATTCCTTGAACCCGGTAGGCCGCCGATGAAGTAGTAATGGGTGCATGGACCCACCACACCATAGCTTTTTCATTACACCACTAGTCTAATCAGTCAGCCACACTTCCTTCGATTAGACTTGAAGGGAGGGACTTGTGATGGGGTTGAGCACCCCATGGTTGACACGTGGACTGAAGAAGCTATGTGATAAGGTCCACCGAGTCTGAACGACTATCTCTCTCTCTGTCTCTGATTCCCGAGACCCCTTCGGGTAGGTAGACTCCCGAGACCACCTTGGGCAGGCCTACTCTTGAGAGCACATCAGAAAAACATATGCCCGAGATCACCTCGGGAGGTCAGGGCCCCGAGATCACCTCGGGAAGATAGACGCCCAGGACCCTCCCAGGCCAAAGGACCCCGAGATCACCTCGGGTAGCAGAGCCCAAGGATCGTCCTATCCGATGACCCAACTTCAAGTGACCATCCCCTTTTTGTGAATCTACGAATAATTACCTCCAATAATTATGGGATAATCATGACCCATAATATGTGGCCATTAAAATCTTAATTATCGCAACAGCCTGGATTTAATTGCTACAAGAACCGTTACAAGGATTATCCAGTAACCGATAATTGAGGGGGTGTGGAGAAGAGCGTGGGGACACGTGTGACCACTACCTCAGGTATAAAAGGTACTCTAACCCCCCAGGTAAGGGGGTTACGCTCATTTTACTCATACTTCTCCTTAGCTCTTTCTCTCAGACTCTCGTATTGACTTGAGCGTCAGAGTGGGCTCCATCGGATAATCTCCGGCGTGTTCTCATTAACGCTCATGTTAATCTCACAGGGTAGGAGCTCTTCCCCTCTCGTCATCATCCTCGTGGGATAAACTCTGGTGACTGACCATCTGTGTCGATTCCTTTCAGAACAGATAGCATGGAGACAAGCTGCGGGCTTGTGTGCGCATCCGAGGGATGAGAGCCGATGGAAGAGATCTTCAAGGGCCAAGCCGAGGAAGTGGACTTCAAGGCATACGTCAAGGATGGACTCCGGAGAGGTTGAGAGTGAGTTTGTAAGCTGGGCAGTCGACTGGCAAAGAAAGCAGTCAACTGGCAGCGTTGAGAGAAAATTCACAGAAAGATCAGTCGACTGATCCGGATACCAGTCGACTGGTCTACTAAAAAATAGAGTCGTTAGGCTAGCCGTTGGCTGGACATTAGTCGACTGACCCTGGGGCAGTTGACTGGTGTCGGGGCTGAGCTGTTTGAATAACATCTCTCTCCTCTATTTAAAGAGGAGCTTGAGACTTGAGATAGGTGAGCAATTCATTGTGAAATATGTGCTCAAGTGTTCAAGTGCTCAAGCTCCAAGTGTTTCCTCTTCCTCCAAAACCCTAGCTCATATCTTGTAAAGAGGAAGAAGCTTTGTGAGAGATTGTTCTCCACCGAGAAGGAGAAAGCATTAGCCGGAGATTGCCGGGGCATGATCCATCGAAGGATGAAGGGTTCGTCCACCTCAAGGACATGTTGTGGAGTAGGAGCAAGCAATCTCCGAACCACGTAAACGGTAACGCGCTAGCATTATTCTAATTATTAGTTTAACTTTTCGCTTGTGCTAACGATTGTAGGAAGAAAGTGAATTCGGGTGACCAAGCTATTCACTCCCCTCTAGTCGTCATCGGTCCCAACATTATCAACAAATGAAATATGGGAATGATGTACGACAAGTTTCCTGCAAATTATATAACCTAAAAAATTAAAATTTATCAAAAAAATATTCACATTGTAACACAACACTATTTGGCTTGTACGTTGTAGCGGCTACACGTTATAGAATAAATCCGATTCAAAAATATTATATAGAGAAAAAATAGACACTGAAGTGGAAGAACTTATGATCTAGAATGGAAGGGTGGGAACAATAGCATTAGCTTTGTTTGTAGCAACAGTTTGGGGAGCTTCCAACCCATTTGAAAAGAAGCTTGCAGTTGTATTTTGTGCTTAGCTTGCAACGCCTATGCTTTACTTGTAGCAGATGGATTGGAATGGGCGTTGCCGATAGGAGCGAGAACGACAGAAGATGATAGCGAAGGAAAGAGCGAGAGCGACAGAAGACAGCGACTAAGGAAGGAGGGATAACGAGGTAAATTTGGATTTGGAAAAGTCGAGCAAAAGAAATTTAGATTTGAGAAAGTTGAGAGAATAAAAGTCAAGTGAATGTTTTGAATGGAGGGCAAATGGAGAAGAGAATAAAAGAAATTTAATAATATAAAAAATTCGAGTTGGCAATACCACGTAAGCGCACCGCTCATAGTCGCGCAGAAGACGTCAGGCAGGATATCATTTATATATAGAGAGAGTGTGTATTTTGTTTTTCTAAGGATTTTATTATACACAACCTGTGCAACCACAAAAAAAATTGATTTGAATTTTTTTAATCTTTAATACTATAAACTAACTGCTAAACCATAAAGAAAAAACTTCTAATGGGAGGGAGCTTAAAAAAAATGATAACACAAATTAAAAAAAATAGAGAAACAAATACACATGTTCAAACAAAAAGGCCTCCGAGAGAGAGATATATATAGAGAGAGGGGGGTTGTTATGCTCCCCGAGTCACCATTCAAGCCTGTTTCCGTGTCTAAGATGACTCAGGTGTCTCTATGAATATCTAGTGTTAATTTTTTTAAAGAATTTAAAATTTATGACTTAATATTATATATATATATATATATATATATATATATATATATATTGATACCATTCGCGACAGTTGCCTGCACGACTATCCGTGACACCTAATCGGGGTGCTTAGATTGAATCTAAGCGCCCTAACAACCCCTAGTCGGGGTGCTTGGATTGAATCCAGACGGCCCGATTTCTTTTTTATTTTAAAAAATTAATATTTTCTCAAATATAAACCCTAAATGCAGATCAGTATATCCACTATACCCTGTGAATGCCTAAATTTTTTTTAGGTAGGACACTATAACTAAATTAGGAAACCTGAACTCTAAGGTAAAATCTAAAAAAACATTTATAATTCTTTTAGCTTGAAGACTATAATCTAATTAGAAAGTCTAAACCATATGGGTAAAGAGTTAAAAAAATATCGTCAATCGAGGCACCCTGATCGTGCACAGGAGCGCACACAATAGGATCGCAAGGCATCAAGATTATATATATATTAACTGATATATATTTGCGCGCCAATATAGTGCATGATTGTGTGCGCTCAGGGCCCCTAGATCAAATCTAGGCACCTGGATTGATATAGTTTTTTATTATTTTTTTAAACTCTTTATCCTTATGGTCCAGACTTCCCAATTAAATTATAGTA
This sequence comes from Boesenbergia rotunda, assembly GCA_024364735.1. NCBI lineage: Eukaryota > Viridiplantae > Streptophyta > Magnoliopsida > Zingiberales > Zingiberaceae > Boesenbergia > Boesenbergia rotunda. The sequence goes on from JAGFNQ010001042.1 coordinate 618,428, forward strand.
TTGAAGCTAAAAGAAAAATTAAAATTAATAAAATTTTAAATGTTTATAGAGTATAATAATATATTTAGAATCTATATTTTTAGAAAATGTTGATTTTCATATATATGTATATGGCCACCTGGATTTAATCCAGTGCCCCCAACTGAGATTATTTTGGGTACTTAGATTTTAATTCAGGCGTCCTGATTAGCGTCGCGAATAATCACGAATGTGACTATCACACAAGATATATATATATATATATATATATATATATATATATATATATATATATATATATATATATATATATATATATATACTAGGTAATTAGCAGAGCCGCCGGCCCTGGGCCAGGGCAACCAGGGCACCTGCCCAGGGCCCAAAAGTATTAGGGGTCCAATAACATATATATATATATATATACAAATATGTAAATATATATAATGTTATATTATATTAAATAGCTTTTATCTTTCTCTCTAAAATCCTGAACGGTCCGAATCCCTCAAACGCTCGACTCTCATCTGAAAACGGAAAACCCTAGCTGTGCTCCTCTCGCCGTTTGATTCTCCTCGACGTCCTCGACTCCTCGACGAGTCCCTCGCGACCTCGCCGACTGAGCGACAGTCTTCCTGCAGAAAGGGATGTAAGAAGTGGACAACGTGTGCAGTTATTGCACACGTTGCCAGGGAGTGGGCTCGTTTGGCCCTCCCTCTCCGCTCCTTCTACACCCCTTTGCTCCCCTATATAAGAAGGGGTAAGGGATTCATTCAAGCAAGTGAAAAACTCTGAGTAGAGGAGATCATCCATAGGCAGAGGGATTTGATTTGTGGAGACCGAAGGACTTTCCGACCCGTGATCGTTCTTCCGACGACAAGCGCGAAGAACAACGAAGGACGAGCGAGAATCACTGTAAGTGTTTACCGTTTTATAATTTCGTAGATTCATTCACGATTTCATGCTTAGATTAACAAGGGGAAAACTGAAAAGGTTACATCAGATTCATCATATTTTTGATAGTTTCATCAGATTTGATTCTGATCAGATTCGATTTTTGATAGTTTCATCAAAAATCGATTTTTTGATCAGATTCGATTTTTTGATAGTTTCGATATTTTGATTTTTTTTGATAGTTTCAATTTTTTGATTTTGATCAGATTCGATTCGATTTGATTTTTGATAGTTTCATCAGATTTGATTTTGATCAGATTTGATTTTCATCAGATTCGCCAACTGAGCTGTATGGTTTCATCAGATTCATCATATTTTTGATAGTTTCATCAGATTTGGGATCCTATTGAATTTGTTCCTAGGTAAAATAATGTCAAAGTTCTCATGTAGATATATTATGATAATCCAACGTCCCTGCACATAGCCTCGACTTTCATGTTTCGCAACATGACAAACTACATAGAGTTTGGTTTACAACTACACCAAAAAAAATGCAGTTCAGTCTAGTTATCACATCATTTGCAAGCTGTAATCATCAACTAGTGTATTTACTAAGTCCTTAAGAAGCCCGAGAAAAAATTTGATCAGATTTGAAGTTTCATCATATCAGAACAATAATTTTCTGATGAACAATTTTCATCAGATCAGAACAACAATTTTCTGATGAACAATTTTCATCAGATTAGGACTTTGTTCCGCTGTCAAAGGAGAAGCTGATGTTTTCCTTTTACTGTTAATATCAGTTTTGATATTGTGTGACTTTGTTTTAGAAAATTATTGTTGTTCTTGTAGAATATCAGTTCCCTAGAGCTCAATTTGACTCTGTTAATATCAGTTTTGATGTTTTTCTTTTACCGTTAGTATCAAAAAATTGTTGTTCTTGTTGTTCATCAGAAAATTGTTGTTCTTTTTGTTTGGAATAATTAGTGAAATTGTTGTTCATATATGTCTTCTCATGTATGTTATTTTTTCTCATCTTATGATTTTTTTTGTGAGATATAAGAACTTTTTTATTGGTTTGCTCTAAAATACAATTGAATTATTGTATTTTTTATAAACTTACAGGATATCTGTGTAATGTCTTATATAAGTGGATTTCAAATTGAAGAAAAATTCTTCATATCAGGTTTTATTGTTCTTTGTTTATTGTCTACTATTCATAATTTTCTATAATCATGAAACAACTCTCTGGATATCAAAAAAGACAAAAAAAGAAAAAAAGAAGAAGAGATAGCCCAAAGTTTAATAGGTTCATTGAATAAATATTTTAGTAAAGAATCTCATAACACAATGGAAAGCTTAGATCAAATTTTAACTAATGAATCAAATGCAGATGTAGATTTTGTTGAAAATAAGAATGATGAAAATGAAGAATATGTGAGAAACGAAAGTGATGAGAATGAGAAATTTATAGAAAATGAAAACAAAGATAATACAGATTTTAAAGATTTGGATGAAACTGAAATTCATAAAACTAAGATATTGATAATTGTTGTAATGATGAGCTTACAAACCAATATCAATGTTCAACACTTAGATATGGTTTGAACATATTTGATCCAAGAGTTTGGGATAATCTTGATACAAATATGAGAGATTTACTTGTGGAAAGAGGTCCTAAAAGAGAAGATATTCCCGAGTTTACTTTAGATAAAGAATCTCGAGACTTTGCTCATACTTATTATGTTCAAGTGTTACCAAATGGTGAGACTCGTGATCGAAAATGGTTAGTGCACTCGAAAGAGTTAGACAAAGTATTTTGTATTTGTTGTAAGTTGTTTAAAGTAATGCACACCAAAAGTAATTTATCAAGAGAAGGAGTTAATGATTGAAAGCATTTATGTGACAAACTTAAACAACATGAAAATAGTGTTGAACACCTCACTAATTTGAGAGCTTTTGTTGAGCTACAAGTGAGATTAAAGAAAACATTAAGGAAATACAAGAACAAATTAAAAAGGACACAAAACATTGGAAACATGTTATGCTAAGAATAGTTACTGTTGTCAAATGTCTAGCTATACATAATTTGGCATTTCGAGGTACACATGACAAAATTTATGAAGATGGTAATGGTAATTTTTTGAGTCTACTTGAAATGATTGCAGATTTTGATCCAATAATGCAAGAGCATTTTCGACTCATTCAAGATAAAAAGATTCATTATTACTATCTTAGTCATAAAATTCAAAATGAGTTAATATCTATTCTAGCCTCCAAAGTTAAGAATGCAATAATTAGAAAAGTAAAAGAGGCAAAATATTTTTCAATGATTCTTGATTGTACACCGGATGCAAGTCACAAAGAACAAATGACTCTTATATTAAGATGTGAAGATGTTTCAGAGACTCCAATTAAAATAGAAGAGTACTTCTTAGAATTTATAAATGTAGAAGATACAACTGGTTTAGGCCTTTTTAATGAATTACAAGTTGTTTTACGATCTTTAGAATTTGATATTGATAATGTGAGAGGGCAAGGTTATGATAATGGATCTAATATGAAAGGCAAAAATCAAGGTGTGCAAAAGAGATTGCTTGACATTAATCCTAGAGCATTTTACATGCCATGTGGTTCTCATTCTCTTAACTTAGTTGTTTGTGACATGACAAATTCTTGTGTTAAAGCAAAATCATTTTTTGGAGCATGTCAATGTATGTACACCGTGTTCTCTAATTCAACAAAAAGATGGAATGTTTTGCTTGACTATATTGATGGATTAACTTTAAAATCATTGTTAACTACAAGATGGGAAAGCCATATTAAAACAGTCAAAGCAATACTAACTCAAGCTTCCCAAATCAGAGAAGCTTTGTTCAAATTAGCAGAAATAAGTGAAGATAGCAAATTAAGTAGAGATGCTGAAACTTTAGCATCTGGTGAACTTTCAAGTTTTGAATTTATATTGTCTTGTTATTTGGCATGATATTTTGCATAAAATTAACTTAGTTAGTAAAAAATTACAATCAGAGGATATGCCTCTTGATGTTGCTATAAAACAATTATCCGGTCTTGTTTTTTTTTTTGAAAAATATAGAGAAAATGGTTTTGCTTCTGCTATGGTTGACGCAAGAAAAATAGCACTTGATATGGAAATTGAGCCTGTATTTCCTACAAAATGTAAAATTTGTAGAAAAAGACATTTTGATGAGATTGCTAACACTGAAGGGAAAATCAATCACCGGAAGAATCTTTTCGAATAGATTATTTTATCTTAGTGGTTGATATTGCTCTTGGGCAATTGAAGAGTAGGTTTGAACAGTTACAATATTTTGAATTTATATTTGGGTTCTTGTATGATGTTACAAAATTAGTTTCATTGGATGATGATGAATTGATGAGTTCTTGTGTGAATCTTGAAAACACTTTAAGAAATGATGTTACTTCTGATATTGATGCAAAATATATGTATTCAGAACTACAAGTTTTGCAAGTAATGTTACCAAGTGAATCTTATGAAGCAAATAAAAAATGGTCTTCCATTCAAATATTAGAGTTTTTAAAGACAATGGATATATTTCCAAATGTGATGATTGCTTATAGGATATTATTGACAATACCTGTGACAGTGGCATCTGCTGAAAGAAGTTTTTCAAAATTAAAATTAATAAAATCTTATTTACGAACCACAATGGCTCAAGATAGACTAAATGGATTAGCAATTTTATGCATTGAAAAGAATATTTTGGAAAACATTGACTATGATGCTATTATTGATGATTTTGCCTTTAAAAGTGCATAACGAAGGCATTTTAAATGAGTTATCTCTGTGTTTTTAGGTCTTGGGTTTGAGTGTAGTGTTGATCTTGTTGTTACAAGATGTAGAATGCTAATTTTATGCTAATCTCAGTGCACATTTAACTACTCCATTGTGAAATTTGGCCCTTCTATATTTTTGTTATCAGGCTCATATTTATTTGTTTCTATGCATTATCTGCTTCCATGCCCAACATATGAATTAGCTTAAGCCTACATAGGATTATAATGGATCTTAGTAGGATTGAACATAGCATCCCCTGCACTTCTTGGTATTGCCTTATTCTCGTTGGACGTGCTGGTCATGCAATGACTCAGATGCGTGAGGTCAGTTCCTTAGCATTATTGTCTAATTATTCAATTAATAAGACCTTTGAATTTTGAATATTATTGAAGGCTACTGTGATTATATACCTTCGTAGAATGATTTTAATTTGCTTTTTGAGAGTCTTGTTTTGAATAAAATAAAACCTGAAAGACTGAAACCATTTATAGACCTTGCGCAGGGCAAGTGATGTCCTGATGGTTGGTGATGATTCAGACTATGCCAGAAATGTCAATCTTTCAGTTGCTATTGTTGCTTCTGCTGCTATGAAAGAGAATTGTTTAACTTTTACTTGGCTTGATGGAGATGTTCAGCAGGTAAACCAAATATCATGTGTACATATAAACATTGAGGTCCACACATTGATTCTTGCAACTCTTATGTGAATTCATAGTTAAAAAGCTTTAACAAATGCAGATTTCTAACACTTATTGTTTATTTGTAAGATTGGATACAACTAAAACAATGCAAATATTACACCATATGCTACTCTTTAACTATGATATGTTTTTTGAATAAAGTAATGATCAGTAAACTCCCCTTCACAGTATGTAAAGTACGTTCTCGATCTCTTAACTGAAACTAATAACTACGAATATCTTTTTTTTTAATTTATTTTTTTAATATTTTGATACTTTTAGAATAACTTTTGTAACTTTCTTGCAGAAATATGGCCAATTTCACCTTGCTCCAGAATACCATACTAAAAATTGTGGACCAAGTTTTGAAGATGGTGTCGATGCACCTCAAATATTGATTGTTTGTTATTTAAGAAACTCATTGGCTTCTACATTAATATAATTCACCAGTTTTATGTTTAAAATTGATAACTGCGATACAAAATTGCTTATTACTTGATGATCCTTCAATTATTTTTTCCCTAAGCAGTTGTTTCATTCAGTAAACTTCATACTTTTAGATTTGTTACAGTGTCATTATATGTTAGCTCTTAATCACTTACTGGTTGATGATTTGCCAGTGGATCAAAGCAAAGGAATGCTTGGCACGGGGTGCTTGCTCTAGGAATCTACTCTGCGAAACTCAAGGTAGCATCGATTATTCAGATTCAGCTAACCTCCCTATTCTGGCACTTCAGCCAAATTTATAATTTACAGCCTTTTGATATTTTTTTCCCTTTGCTCTTTGTTCCAGTTCGAGGATGATGATAAGAAATGCCACCTAGAGCTCGACTATTCCTTTGAAATCAAGCAGCGCTAGTAATGTTATTCTCTCGTATGATTAATCATTGCAAACTACAAACTGCAATTCATCTATAATTATTTGCATAGTTTTAAATTATTGTGTCTTGGTATATGATTGAAAATGTATTCGATGAATAAGATTAATAAAAATAAATATTTGGAAGATAAAATTAGGGCATAATTTATAATTTCGCCTAGGACCTTTAGACAATAAGGACCGGCTCTGGTAATTAGTATTGTTTTTTTAATATATATATATATATATATATATATATATATATATATATATATATATATATATATATATATATATATATATTATTTTTTAGGATTTAATATTTACATTAAAGGAAGTAAAATATATTTTTTTAAAAAATACATTAGATGTCCATGAGTGTATATATATATCACTCTCACTATTATAGAGAATAAAAAATGATAATCTTCATCCTCATCTAAAAATATTGGACAAGATATCAGACAAATCTGGGATGATCGATTCGACCCCATAAAAATTTTTCATCGATCATTAGAGTAAATCAGGAAATGGTCACTTTTTATCCCCATCTAAGACTGCCCCAAGGTGGAAGGGAGGTAGGTACATCATGCGAAACTTCCCAGTATAGTGACCTTTTGCATGAGATCAACTAACCAATAAGGCATTGCGTATACATTAAGGATCAACCTCGTGACCTATTGCAGTAACATCACATGCAGTACCAACTATGTCAACCTGTGAGGACTATTTTCTATCCACTATTAGAACAAATAGTGATATTACTCACCCAAATAACCCAATATCGCCACTAATCCCGAAGCTAAAATACATGTAAGTAGCTAAAATACATGTAAATAAATCACAGAGAATATTTTATCTACTACAGTGACCCTTTACATATGAGGCTAAGCAAAAGGTGATAACTAGGTGGCAAAAGGCAATTCGCTCGCATTCAGCATTCTCGTCAATCCGTCTCAGGATCAACACAGAGAAGGTAAATCACGGGAGCTATTAGCCCAAATGTTGTGGCTAGCCCGAATTAGGTTTATCGTTGGATGAACTGCATTGCTGATATTGATCCCAAAAAAGAAACAGTAGGTACAGCTAGTCCGTGAACAACCAACCATCGTACTGTAAAAATGGGATAGGTTCGATCTATGGTCATTGGGGTCCTCCTAAAAGGATTTACTAAATTCATCGAGTTGTTCCAAAGAATCAAAATGGCCAGTTATAAATGGAATCCCTTGTTGGCTCTCTGTGAAATACTCGTTTGGCCGAGGACTTCCAAACACATCATAAGCTAAACCCGTACTGACGAATAACCAACCCGTAATGAATAGGGAAGGTATAGTAATGCTATGAATGACCCAGTATCGAATACTTGTGATAATATCAGCAAAAGAACGTTCTCTCGTGCTTCCGGACATTCTGAGCTCCACAAATTTTTTTACATTTAAAAAAAGGGGGGGGTCGATTCTTTGAAAGATGGGATCAGTAAATGGAAATGGAAAACTACTGATATCACATCCTTGTGAGATCGTCAATTTTGTACCAAAGGTTTATTTAAAGTATACCGAATCAGTATAGCTATCCTCCCTCTGGCACAGCAACGCTGTCTAGATCGATACCAAAATGCTACACAATTCTTTTCTTCTTTTTTTGTTACTTATTTATGCATAACTCCATGTTATTCAATAGATGAATAGAAAGTTACTCAAATTCCTTATAAGATTTCCATTATTGGATTCATAATAGAAAATAAACAAACATCTTGAAAAAGTGTGAATCAATGGTTTCTTGTTTCTAATAATTCACGAAAGATATTATTAAATTATATTTACTCTTTACACAATTAAATTAATTTATATGTATAATATAATAGATCTTAAATCCATTAACAATTCTTTTTGTTGATTATAAAATTTTTTGTTTGAATCTTTTCATTTTCATTTCAAGTAATTGGTTGGTCGTAGTCATATAGTCGTATATAGTCGTAATAATAATATACATATATAATGTAATAATATATAATGTAATTGTATGTAATAGTAATAATATATATATATAATGTAATAATTCTATGTAATATAGAATATATTATGTAATGTAATATAAAATAGTATATAATACTTAATGAAAGAAAGAAATGAAAGAAAGAAAACCTGGCGATAACAATCTATATTCATAATGCAACTGTTAGATCCAAAATAAAGGTCTTTCTTGACCGAATTAGAAGTATAGAACTCCCCGATATGGAAAGACGGAATATAGAATCTAAAAGGATAATGAAAGTTGTTCGTCTTTGACTTTGAATCGGGTTAGACCTGAAGAAAAAAGAATTAAAATAGAAAAATAAAGTCAAAGTTCTATTTTTCGATAGATTGTGGGGCACCTTTTTCTTCTTTTCCTTCGAAATATTATGTTATGGGCAATTAAGCAACCTATTACTGGACTGAGTCCAATGAAAAAAATAAAAAGGTAATTAGTATCATGCATTCGTTCCAAAACGGATTATATCCTCTTGAAAAAGAAGGGAAATGATCAAAATTTCATTTTCAATTGGAACTAAACTGATTCTGTCAATTGATTTTTTCTTATCGTCATATTTTCTAAAAATTTTAATTTAGGTAGGTGCTTTATCAGCATATGTAGCAAAGGAACATATCTAATTTAGCTCTTTCATGCTTACTATAACTAGTTATTTTGGTTTTCTACTGGCTGCTTTAACTATAACCCCAGCTCTATTCATTGGTTTAAACAAGATACGACTTATTTGAAATAAATTGAATGAAAAAATTGATAAAAACGAATATTTCTCTGAGATTCTTGGTATTCTATGGTTCTTTTACACACCAATTGTCAATTCTTGGTCATTGAGTGTCACGCCCCCAGAGGCACATGCTTCCTCGAAAATCGGGCAGCATCTCCCCTGTACGACGGACAATATGGGGCAAATATACATATCTCCACCAATATAGCTCAGCCACAAGCGGCTGTCATCACAACAATAGGAAATAGACACAACCACGCAGTTTATATTGAAACAAAATAAATGGATGGCTTAGCCATCTTAAACATAAAAGAAAGTCTACATACCAGTAATAACGACAAAAATCCAAACCGATACTTGACAAGGAAACTAACTGCGGAAACAAAACAGACACTAGAACAAACCAAAACAAACCGACACTGGGACTGAGGGACTGGCAACTGGATCATCTCCTGGCTCCAAGCAATACCACTACCTGCTATCTGAAACAACAAAAAGAAACGCAGGGGTGGTGAGTCCGGGCGGACTCTGCAGGTATATGAGTAGACAAATAAGCATGGCATAATACAAGATAATGGAGTAGAGAAATCAACGGTGTACAGTCCATAGAATTATAGAATTTACCTAATCATGCATAACATATAGTAAAGCGACATAGCATAAAATCCGGACAAGCACTAAGCAGGTATAGAATAACTCAACAACAGTAATATCAAGATATACATGCATGTCAAACATATGCAACAATCATAGCTCATATAAGTGCATCAAACACAAACAAATGCATAAAAGAAATACGTATGCACATGATGCAATGACATGTGTCACCCCTGACGCCAGTCAAGCCGTCAACACATCCCATCTGTGTGACCGAGTGGGTAGGGCTGTGACAACTGTACCACTCCAACAACAATAATAATATCACATACAATAATAAATACCACATAAGGCGTGGTTGAGTGGACAGGATGCTAGGGAGCACACACTCCAGACCCCGGTACATCGGGGGAGCTATCAACAGCTACAATATATATCCCTCAAAAAATAACAACGGTGAGGGTGAGCCACCAACAGCTCATCCCTCTAAAATAACGGTGAGGGTGTCACTGTCTGGCATGACAGGATAAACACTCGCACTCCAACCACTACCATGACAACATGTGGTTGAGGAATCGAGCAACAATATGACTAACGACGGCTTAACCAAATGTAAGCCCAACAGTCGTTAGTATGCAACGTGCAAGTATGGTGCATGTTATACGATGCACAAACAACCGAAGAAACAACGATGCAATAAAATCCAACGAATGCACGATGCATCAATACAGTCAACCGAAAACCAAAACCAATGATTATGCACCTACACTACTAGGTAGGATATTTCTAATGTCAAATAAACCTATCTGTGTGTAATGAACTTCTAGATACTCGCGTACAAGCGGTACTTTATAGAACAGAAAACCAATCGAGGACTGTACAGATACGAATTTTAGAACACTCGAAGATTAACGAAGAATAAGTCTCAACGGCGATGTTTCAAATAACGACAAAGAACAAGGTCAAGCAACCTATAAGACATAAACTAGTCATGCTTTAAGGTAAAAGAACTACTCGAGTATAAAGGAGAAATACCCGCCTTTATTTTAGAAGTCCGTAAGCGGAAAGAACCTTCCACGATCGACGACGTGAGTCCAAAGTCAAGGTCCTGTATAATAATTAATGTTTAGCTAATTATAAATTACTTAAATAATTAATTAATCAACCACTAACTGTAAAAGAGACTAATCGCAAAAAGGGTAATCCTAATGATCGTGTTTATTTAATAAATCCTTATTTATTCCAAGTTTAAATCCCACTACAACTCTTTTCCTTAATAAAAACACGACTACACTTCGCTTACTCAAACTAAGACACAACAAACAAAATAACTGCAAAGCTGAACAAACAACTTAAAGGAACCTAAACTCAACCTTCCTTACCTCTGCTTGGCGCACAGGAACAAGACGATCACCTTCTGTTCTGATCGACCACCAACAGAAAACGACAGATCAAAAGTTTAGAGCAACCCTAACATCCAACCAAGCATCCCAACAAATCTGAACATAGGAAACAATTCTTACCTGAATTACCACCACCGTAGCCCTCTTTTGCTCCGACCGTCGGCGGTTGTTGCGCACGAGGAAGTAGAAGGCGACGGCTAGCGCTCGCTCAAGCGAGGGCGGCTTCGAGGCAGAAAAGGGGGAGAAATCGCTACTAGGGTTGAAGGAGGAAGATCCCTGGCTTCTTCCTCTCGTGCCCGAGTGGAAGACGAGAGAGAAGGAAGAAGACGAAGGAAGAAAACGAAAAGGTTGCATGCGGCGGCGTTCGGCGGGCTGCGGCGTCGGCGTCGGAGAAGAGAGGAGAATCGGGCGAAAAGGAACTGATCGGGTGAGGGGAGTTAGGGCTTGGCTGGGTTTTAAATATAACTTAATTTTTGACTTTTTGCAAATGAACCCAACAACTTCAATAAATTCTAACTAAAATTTCGGGTTTCAACATTGAGATTCATGGATAATTCAGATTAATATTTTTAAATGTATCTTACCTATTTTTTTATCCCCTTAAACAAACCGAAATGATTGAAGTTTTTCTATTTGGAATCGTCTTAGGTCTAATTCCTATTACTTTAGCAGGATTATTCGTAACCGCATATTTACAATACAGACACGGTGATCAGTTAGATCTTTGATTGAGTAATATTTATTTCTTTTTTATTGACCTCCTTCCCGCAGGAGGTCCAATGCAAGTTGCAATTAAACTTTTTTGTTTTTTTTTTGTTCAAATATTTTATTGTGATTCGACATCAAATAAACTGGCTCACGCTCTGTAGGATTTGAACCCACGACATCGGGTTTTGGAGACCCGCGTTCTACCGAACTGAACTAAGAGCGCTTTCTTATGCTTATGACAGGGGATACAACTGTACTATAAAGAAATCTACCCCAATGCATCTTGCATACATATAGTATAAAAAATGGAAAATTATGTACAATTTGAATCGTTCTCAATTAATCCTCGTTACTGTCCATAATTAATCCTCGTTACTGTCCATAGAAGAAGTAATAGGTAGGGATGACATGATTTGAACCCGTGACATTTTGTACCCAAAACAAACGCGCTACCAAGCTGCGCTACATCCCTTTTTTCAAATTGTTGGGCAGTCTCATTCTACAAAATACCTGTCTTGTTTTCCATATCTTCATTTTTTCCTCCATCTATATACAATTTTCTTATCATTTCTTCTCTTCCTTTTGGTTTCATATAAGAAAATCTTATACATATCATAAATATAAGAATTATATACATCTGAAACCTAATGTATAAAAAAGTTTTATCAGTAATGTTCAGGAACAGGGGATTAGATGAAAATCTCATCTATTGATTAATTGTACATATCCATTTTAGCATTTAGTTCGGAATTCTGTGTAAAATAAATACAAATGCAAATGATCTTGAACTACAAGATCTAACCATATACACATATGTATTACAATCCATAGGAAAGGAGGATTTTCAATGCGAGATATAAAAACATATCTCTCCGTAGCACCTGTGCTAAGTACTCTATGGTTTGGGTCTTTAGCAGGCCTATTGATAGAGATTAATCGTTTATTCCCGGATGCCTTGTCATTCCCATTTTTTTGATTCTAGTTATTGATTATGTGAAGAAATGAATAAAATTAGAGATACAATTCTACATGACTCAAATTTCGAATTTCCTCCCTCCTTTTTCAGTTCTTTCATTTCAGTTCCTTAGCTTTAGGATAGGGAGAAAAGAAAAAAAAAGGTGTATGGAACCTCAACAAAAATGTGATAGATCGAAGATCGAATTTGGGAGACCTAAAATTTAAATGTGGATCCAGTCTAGGGAGGGTTCCGCGAAATCATAGCATAGAAAGAAGATACTTAAATTAAATAAGAATAATAATTTAGTGGATTTAGGATAGGAACAATTGATAGTTAGAAAGAAATTGTATTACTTAATTATTACTTCATAAAATTATTATTTTATTACTCTATAAAATATAAAATTAAAATTTTTACTTAATTACATTAATATTAATTTTTAAATTTGAATAAATAAGAATTTAATGATAATTGCAACGAAATTTTTAGAAAATTCCATTTCTAGTTAGTAACTTCTATTTAATTTATTTTTGTTTTCTTCTTCTTCAGCTCGGATCGAAAATGTAAGAGTTAAGCCGATACAAAATTCAAAGGGGGTTTATGGCTAAGGGTAAGGATGTAAGAGTTATAGTTATTTTAGAATGTACCAGTTGTGCCCGAAATGATGTCAATAAGGAATCGCCGGGTATTTCTAGATATATTACTCAAAAGAATCGACACAATACGCCTGGTCGATTAGAATTGAGAAAATTTTGTCGCTATTGTCACAAGCATACGATTCATGGGGAAATCAAGAAATAGATTGAACGGAACACATGTGTTCTTTTCAAGTCAAAGAAGAAAAAGAGCTTAACATATATTTAATTTTCATTTTTAATATAGAATATGAATAATGTGTATACATTATGCATACAAATCAAAGCCTATTTTGGTAGGATCTGAAGTAAATAAAATAAAGAAATAGAATTTTAGAGATAAGGAATAAACCATGGATAAATCCAAACAATCTTTTCGTAAATCCAAGCAATCTTTTCGCAAATCCAAACGATCTTTTCGTAGGCGTTTGCCCCCAATTAGATCGGGGGATCGAATCGATTATAGAAACATGAGTTTAATTAGTCGATTTATTAGTGAACAAGGGAAAATATTATCTAGACGGGTGAATAGATTGACTTTGAAACAACAACGATTAATTACTATTGCTATAAAGCAAGCCCGTATTTTATCTTTGTTACCCTTTCTTAATAATGAGAGACTATTTAAGAATAAAAAATCGGAGTCGATCCCCCGAACTCGAATTACTTGTCCTAGAAAAAAAAATAGACATACTCCTCAATTGACTCCAAACTCCAATTGTAACTCAAGCTCAGATGTATTTTTGTTCGAAAAGGCCTAGAATCTAGAAGAGTGGGTTCCAGTGTTAAAAGAAAAAAAATCCCATTTTTTTTAAACATGTTCGTTCATTCCTATTACTTATTTTTTTAAGTGATTTTTATTCTATCTTCCCGGAGAAGTCACTCCGGGGAATTCTGTTTCGTTTCAATCATTCCTTTACTGTACATGACTTTATAATCTACTTTATTTGAATTTGATTTGATGATCTTGTTGGAAATCATGTAAAGACAATTCTTATTTGATATAGCTATTTGTGCAGGTATTTTACGATTAAGAAGCAATTGCTTCTTGTACAGATTCTGTATTAATCTACTATAACTATACAATACCGACTTTTCACGAGTTATTGCATTTATCCGAGTGATCCACAAACGACGAAAATCCCTCTTTTGCCTACCTCTATCTCGATGAGAGGAAGCCAAAGCTCTAATTTTTTGTTAGAGTAATTGTTCAAATAAGTCTCGAATGAGCCCCTCTAAAGGTTGACGCAAAAAAACGAATTTTTGTTCGACGTCTACGAGCTATATATCTCCGTCTAACTCTTGTCATTGAATCAAATTAAACCTTAATGAATAACTAATTGATTTCTATTCTTTCAACCATCCTTTTATCCCCCTTGGTCGATGAATAACAAAACGGATTATTCCGATATATAAAATATGAATTCGAATGGCCTTTGCTACTATAACCTTCCTTACCACCATTTTTTATTCCTTTCAGGCATTTCATCTGAAAATAATAAATTCTAATGATACTAAAAAAAAGTGGGTTCCTTCGTTTCTATGGTTATTTCTTAAACGGCGAGGTCCTCTCTATACATCGGAGCTTCTTCTTTCATTTAATCAAATGGTATTGTGAACTTGTATAGTTCACACTCTTTGGCTCTACCCATCAATTATCAATTATAGAGTAATTGCTCTTTTCACAATAAGAGTTATCTATACAGTAACGACATTTAATTAGGAAAGTTGGCTAGGTAGCTGACCCTCTTAGTCCGTTCTTTTAACAATGGGAGTATAATCTTTTTGCTTCTTATGATACCATTTCCTCCGCTTAATGGATAACTATTTACTACCTATGGGGAATTGCTTTTCATCTCAAATATAGGTGATTGGATTTACACCAATAGAAACCATAAATTCCATACACAATATAGATAAGATATATGAAAAATCTTTTCCATTTACTCTATTTATTGGTGTCGTTCAGTAATACTGGAAAAATTTTCTCATTTGTATTTGTTCGAACTCATGATCTGAACGAGTCGCACATACACCCTAGTACATGTTCCTCGACGCTGAGGACATTCTCCAAGAGCGGGAGATTTCGTAACATTTCTTATTGGCTGTCTTGCATTTCTAATAAGTTGTTTAATAGTTGGCATGTCGTATATATATATACATACGTTGCATATATAATTCGAAATTAGAATGGAATGGGTTGGTTTAGATCGATCTTAACCTGAGAATTAATCTGATAATTAATGATTATCAATTTTTTCTATTTAATATAAAATCACAGAAAATTCAATTACGGTTTGAAATAGATTTATAATAAAAATCCTCGAAATCCTCAGGATCCGCCCCTACAAGATCAACAATGCCGTGAGCTTGGGCTTCTGTTGCTGACATAAAAATATCTCTTTCCATGTCTTGGGCTACAAGCCAAAGAGGCATACTTGTTCTTTGTACATAAACCTTTGTAAGGGTTTCGCGAAGTTTCACTATCTGTCTTGTTTCCCTGAAAAAGTCCCCTGATCTTCCGTCATAAAAAGAACTAGCAGGTTGATGAATCATAATCCTAACATAATGTTATTGATATAACAGGTTATTCTATCTCGCATGATTGGGCTAAATTAAAGGATAAAAAAAATAAAAAGAAGAAAATGGAATTGAACAACCGTACGGGCATTTCTATGTTGCATACGGCTCCGCAATAGAATTTACTTTATTCTTCTCTTCTATTCTATCGAAGAAATATAATTTATCTGATTCAGATCGTTGAATTATCCATTTACCACCCTTCCTTTCGTAGGAGTAAAAAATACTATGATGGTTCTGTTGCTTTATATAGATATCTTATCTATGATTTAGCAATCCCAAAGTTCCCTTATGATACGATCAAATAAGGAAAATTTATTTTTTTTTCGTACTCTTTCATAAGATGAATATCAAAAAGAGACTTCTGGTGTGGAAGAAAAAAAGTTTGACGCTGAAATGTATTCCCGACACAAAAAATCAACAAATCGGAAATACTCTTTGTTTCATACTACTATCTCGATACAAAATCTCATGTTATGAAAAAACAATAAAATAAAATAATGGTTTGTTTAGATCGAACTCGAAGTGCCATGCTATTATTACTTATTATTCATATTCAATATGGCGAAGGCATAGTGTTTCTTTTTTTTTTTCAAATCAAAATTCATTGGCGCCAAGCGTGAGGGAATGCTAGACGTTTAGTAATTTCTCCTCAGACCAGGATGAAAGATGCCATTGAAGCGGCTATTCCCATGCATATTGTATGCACGTCGGGCATCACAAATTGCATAGTATCAAAAATAGCTATTCCTGATATTACCCATCCGCCGGGAGAGTTTATAAATAAATAAAGATCCCTAGTCTGATCTTCTATACTGGGATATACAAGCACACTGACTTTGCCAGATTTTGATCCCCAGACATCAAGGTAGCAACACTACACGCGCTAGCCATCAGTTTGAGAATAAAAAATAAAAACATGTTTTTCGTACAAGGTTAAGCAAAAGGTGATAACTAGGTGACAAAAAGACGATTAGTTCGCCCTCAGCGTCCTTGCCAACACCTTATATAACTAACACAGAAGAGGTAAATTACGGAAGTTACTAGCCCGGATGTTATGACTAGCCACCCGTTTGAGGACAAAAAATAAAAATATATTTTATATACAAGGTTAAGCGAAAGGTTATAACTAAGTGGAAAAAGACGATTTGCTCTTTCTCAGCGCCCTAGCCATCCCAGGGCCAACACTAGGAGGTAAATCACGGAGACTACTAGCTCGGATGCCGTGACTAGCGCATGGGGAAGGCGGACACATTGACTTTGCTAGACTTTGACCACCGGATCTCAAGGTGGCAATATTCACGCCCTAGCCATTAGTCCATCCTGTGGAGACACAAAATGTGATGACTAAAAAAATTGATGAACCAAGAATCAGGCAAACATGGTACAATTGACCCGGTCTCATGAAAATTTCCCACCAACCGTTAAGGTAAATCGGAAAATGCTCGCGACAAACGGTCCAGAAGCCCATAGTCCTAGGATTCACATCCCATTTGAAGGAAAAATTCCTACAAAATACATCGTAGTTGGAGATTGAATCACGAATACCTAAAATGATGACTAATCATCTTGCCGCTGCACCATAACCCGGCGGCCACAAAAGATGATAACTAGCACTATATATGATAGTCCATTACTGCACTAGTAGCTATACATCGAACAAGAACAATTTAGACTTTGATCAGCAACAACACCTAGCCTATTTACAGCTTACCTTACCTTTGATCACATCTCGTTTAAATCTCGTTTTCAACATCTATTCCTCCTCAGTGGACTTCACAAATCGACCCTTCACTCTCTTCCTCGTGTCAGCTCTTGCCTTTCTAGACTCATAACGAATCTGTTTATCGTATCTGTGCACAATCCAAATCATAACATGTCAAAATCGAAACACATACAAAATCTATCGAAATTGTGCATGAATGTGAAAGGTTTCATATGCATGCCTGCGAGTTTTCTTCTTCTCCCTGTAGCGTATCATGGCGTTGCCCCGGTTTTTGGCCAAGAGCTCGCTGTCCATCTTTGTTTCTTTGATCATGTCATTGCTGGGTGATGTTTCCCCGAAAGAAATTTGTTTAACACTGCCGTGATCTTGCGATGAAGTGAACATTTCAACCGACATGTTTACCGAGGATGTTAGTCCTTTAACTGAGTAGGTTGAATTGTGCTTCAATTTGGCTGCGGGCTTTGCTGTGTTCTGCTGGAATAAGAAGAAAACAGAAAGGTGTGTTAAGTTTGGTTTACGGATTAGAATAACAAAGAAACGAAATTATTATTAAGAAAAACAGGATATTTATTTGTACGAAAGGAAAGAAATAGACAAGAAGATAATAGAAATAAAATTTTTAGGTGGTCTATGAAATAAAATAGCCATGAGATGCCTATTCTTAGTACTAAAATAGCCATGAAATAAAATTTTTAGGTTTATTTGTATAATGTAATAAAATTTAAAAAAGGAATAAAATGATCTATCCAAACAAATATTAGGACCTCTCAGTCATAAAGCTTATCCAAGAGATGTTTTTTATTTGGATTCACGATTTTAGAAAAAGTTCTAGCCTAGGTGGAGTATGATTGCTTTATTTTGTTATTTCTTTCTTTATAAATGTAATACCCATGTACAACAACGATAAGTCTTATTTTACTAGGTGGGGTAGACTTTATGGATCTTTCGATGTCATTAGACTCTATCCCCTACTATATTATCATCTATATTTAAATAAATTTTATTTATTTTATTGTTGCCCAAGTAAGTTTTTTTTTTTCCTTTTCCTCTTCTTCGTTTGATGTGCGTTTTGTCATAATTTCACATTACCTAACCGGAATCGTCTAAGTTCATGTTAGAATACCCATATAAATAGAAAATGAAGAATTGATTTCCTGGAATACACTTTTTTTTTTTTTAATCAAAAAGAGTATTTTTAGAGCTTGTCACAAGTTTATACCTTTAGATTTTTTTGAATATATTTAAAAGTTGGTCTAACTTTTGATTGAGTAGCACTAAACCTAAATTCTTCCTATTGATAATGAAATCAAGAGCCCACTTGGATGTTATGTGGAGACTGATCAACTAGATCAACAGCCTCATTTGAAAGGCAATGATCCCCAAGTCGCTTGGGCAGATAGGACCAAATACAACATCTGGGAGGAGCATAGGAAAATACCAGTTCCATTTATGAACTGCTCAAGAAATCCCAATAGCATACCAATATCTTCTTTAGTATGCTAAACCCACGCCACGATACCTCCTCCACCAGAAACTTGAAGGCAGTGATAGGGAAAAAAGTCGCACCTCAACCCATCATCTCTACCGAAGAGTTCTAAGTATTATACTTGTTTCTTCCCTTAAGCGAAGCTCTCTCAGTTTGAATCCTTATCCTTGATAGCTAAAAATGATCTAAATGATCTCTTACGACTAGCATTTCTATTCATGAATATTAGTAGTGAATCCAAACAGCTACTAGATGTTTTTAAGGGTTTTCAGTAGCAAGGAGAGAGGAAAAAATAAGAACCGCTTCAAAAGTCCGTGACTTTCAAATCGTGTTAGGGTTAACCTAAGACTTCCATTTGAGGGGTTGATGAAATTGGATAGCCAGGATATTTTAGAGTGTTTAACCTACCTAGTAAGATCCCCTACCTTGCTCACATGGGACCAGCCAACCTGTCCACAACCTTCTGGTCAAACTAGCCATAATTGACTTCCTTGACTTACCACTTCCAACCAGTCGACCTTTTCAATGTATCCAACTTGACTCAGCCAATCCAACTAGTATATCCTACTTAGTCAATTCATTCAGCCCATCGAACTTATCTGTTTGGTTCACTTGACTCTCTCGATCCAATCAAACATCTAGTTTGCCTGATAATCCCTACCTAATTGGCTTGTCTAGCTCGCTTAACCTATCCACACTTGACATGATCAACAGGCTTGGTCCTCAAGCTTGATCATGTGCTTAACCCAACAGCCACAATAACTCAAACTGACTCTATTATACGCATCCAACTTGCTTGACTAATTCGACTTGTCCAACCCATTCAAATGGATTGATTTTTTCTAGCTTGTTTGGCTTAATTACTCTGTTTGCCTTCTCTTGCTTTACATTCCTATATTAGTCATAATATATATTTATCAGAGAGTTTGAAAATGTGTATTATTTGAATAATGAAATAGATATTTCTAGATGAAGGAATCCATATTCCTAATGTATAGAATAGGGAATCACAATTCAATAAGATTTTGGTATTTTAAATTCATTATTGCAATCAAATATAGGAATGTCTATTTAAGAGAATTCAAAGGAGATATAATGCTTGAACCAACACAAAAAAAAAAAAAAAAAGAAAAGGAACAGCTCTTAAAAAGGAGAAGTCTTAATCATAAAAGGTGTGAAATATGCGAAATATTAATTGATGGATTCTGGAGAGAACAGAAATCAAGATAGCATCGGATATATAATGTAAAGTATTCAAGAAACAAACATCAACTTTACTCACGTTATTAGACTGTATGCAGTGCGCATTAAATGACAAGATGTCATCATTTGAGGAGGGGCAACTTGGGTCGCCTATGTCATCCACCATTTTCTTTGTTGTGGATGAATTTTCCTTGAGAAGATCATCGTAACTCTTGATCATGAAACCAGCGTTGTTGGCACCATATGCCATTTCAAGTGCACTATATTCCTTCTGGTCTCTTGATCTCCCAAGGTTAAAATCCCATATCTGAGAATTCCAAATATTGTAAGAAGAAAAGCTATGAAAAAACTGATGATATGATACACAGATTGGCCTAGAAGAAACTACGAAGATTCATATTATTTAAACAATTAAAGTAGCATGGATGCTACTTACATTAGCTAATTTGATTTGTTGGGGAAAGAAACAATTGGGATACTGATAAAACAATTATAATGAGGATGAAAATTTGCCATTTGGTATCTAAAGACAGGCTCAATTGAACGATAAAAAAAAAGTTTTCTAATCCTTGTGAAACATACAGAATCTCAGATGTAAATTAAAGACTTGCAAGTAGCTGGTGACTGAGGCAAAATTGAAATAGGCAACAAAATACTACAACGATGTGCATATTGTAAATTTCAATTGTTGGTTAAACAATTGGGTCTACTAATTTTAAGCTGCTAGGATCTAAGGTTCTGAACTTTAACGTCTAGGACAGTTTTGGGCCCAAGTAATCAAATCTGGTGTAAACATATGACAAATTTCGGCGTTTGGACCCATCTTCATCGTTGTCATCCCAATTATTAAGAGTAGGTTACAATCATACCCTTTTATTGAGCTGTAAACAAAGCTATCTCATTAATAGTATTCAATTAATTATATTATATTATATTATGTTGAAAAATATCAGGCACGGTAAGATCTTCAAAATTATCATTGAACAGTCTAAATCAAACACTTTACACAAATGGCAAGTGAATCCTCGAATCACAACAATGGAGAAATTATTTTTTGAAGCATCATGTAAACGACCGAGATTAATAATTCTTTTCATAGAAAAAAAAAACAATTTTAATCCAACTATATCGAGAAAAGTAAAGATAACTTGCTAAAGTAGCTGCCAACAAATTCAAGAAAAGTTTAAGACAATGGAAATTGAGAAATTAACCTGCGCGGAATTTTCCGGGGGTCCGTATTCCCACGGCAGATCGTTCTCCTCCAAGAGCCGATCGCTCCCCTTCAGCTCTGTCGGTGCAAGCATGAGCAGTGAGGTGAACGGCATTTGCTGAGACTCCTGGAGATCCTCGAAGCTTCCTGCAGCAGTCCGGCACGGCGAGCTCGGGCTAAGATCGACGGCCGCGGCAGCGGCCAGTTCCGTCCTGGCAATCTCCATCAGTTGCTGGCACAGCTGATGCATATTGTGGGAGTTCCTTGGCCGGTTAACCCCCACGCTCTGGATTTTGGGGGCGCATGGCACATAGAGGTCCTTAAACTCTAGATCGGCTCCTGGAACTGGATCCAAAGACGACCAATCGAAGAGAAACTGATCGGGAGGAAGGTTTAAAGGTTGAGGAGGGGGATGATCCAGATCCTTGGAGCTGGCGAGATCGAAACCCCATGAGACGGCGAGCTCGATGGCGGTGGGGCATCCGGAAAACCCCTCGATCGGGACCACCGGGTGGTGGCGGCGGCGATGGCTCGCTCCGCCCCCTCCATCTTCGGATCCACCATGCGAGTCCCAGTCGCAGTCGGCGCAGAGGGCGAGACCGTCGGCGACGCACCGAGCAGCGGCTGGCATCGCCCCGCAGTTGTCGCAGATCAGCGAGCGCACGTGCTTCTGAGACAGGGAGTTGGCCGTGTGCACGAGGCGGTCACAAGCCACGCAGAGCCTCGCCGAGTCCGCGCGGCAGAAAAACACGGCCGCCGCCTCGCCGCAGTATTCGCACGCCGCACGCCGCCCCGCCACGTCGTTCGCCTCTACCATCGCCGTATCGAAGAGCAAGGCTTCAGCTCGAAGAACCTTCGCTAAGAGTAATAAATCTCGCGCAAATCAATGGCCGGCGATAGAACCAGAGCACGGGAAACCGGAGGAGGACGGAGGTGGCCGCAACACGCTGTTTCTAGTTTATAACACGAAGCCCATCACAGCGCCGGGAACAAATACAGCGGCGTCACGTGCGTATCACGCCTTAACCGGACGATGGGATCCGATAGAGCTGGTGGCCGAAGCAGTCTCCCTCCAAACACCAAACAAAACGGGCCTCTTGAATCCAAATGTTGGACGAGTAACAGATGAATCTAAGCTAATCCATTAATTTTATGGAGTCTAACGTTTCAAAATTTACATCTTATTTAAAAAAAAATTCTATAAAATACATCGTAATTAGAGATTGAACCATAAATATCTGAAATAGCGATTAATCATCTTACTGCTGCACCATAACTCAAGGGCCAGCCTCTTGAATCCACTTGTATACATTTGGGTGTATTACATACTTATTGAATATATCAAGTTATTTACTCTTTATATATTATCATTTTAAAATTATATCTTCATAATCATACTTTAAATTATGTCTTAGTAAAGGCAATAGAGCTAACTGTTTTTTTTAATCATACTCTACTAATCTAAATTAATATATCAGGATTCCCTACTGCCATTTATCTATTTTTCATAAAAAAAAAAATCAAGTCCCATTCGTATGATGGTCTTCTACACTAACCATCAACTTATGATCTTGACACATATTAAAAGGACTTTAAAATGAATTTAATTAAATGAGTGTTATCATTTGTTTATCAACCTACTTTCAACTCTATCTTTTGTCTACCCGTAAAGCGATATGGTTTTGTTTTGGCTTTTAACAATAATTAGCTATCTTGTGTTTATCGTTTAAAAAACTATAAATTTTTAATTAGAACACTTCGGAATATTTATAAATATTGTTCTATAATAACATTTTATTTGTTGTAACTTTCTCTTCTTAAAAAAAAATAAAGTAAAAACATATTTACATATTTAGAAAACAGAAAGGCATCATGGAATTGATTTCTTAATTAACCAAATGACTGAACCTTTCTAAGGGAGTCTTTGGGAGAGCTTTTACTTCTTGAAAAGTGATTCTTGTAGTGATTATCTTGAAGTTAGTAAGAAGCTAAAGCATGCAGTGTTTGGAAATAGAAGTCAAAAGCTGATACAAAGTAAAGTTTGAGTGTTTGGTGAATAATCACTTTTAAACTTAATTTTTAATTAAATGACAATAATATCCTTAAACTATCAAAATTAATTTTTTTCAATTATCTAAATATAATTTTGATACATGATCTATAATATTTTATATATTTAATATTATATTTTAAATATTATATCAAAATTATTTTTTTAATAATATATATATTTAAAAAAAATATAAAGTTAATAAAAATATAAAAAATAATAAAATAATAAAATTTATATAAATTTATACAAATATGTATAAATTTTTTTGAAAATATAAATTATATAAAAATATAAGATTTTATTTAAAAATGTGATGGTAATTATGTAAAATAATAAATTTATTAAGGGTATAAATGTCAACTTTTAATTCTACACCATAAGCAAAAAAGCAGAAGCAGAAAAAAGTATCAAATTGTTGCTTCTAGCTTTTGAGTAAAAGTTGCAGAAGTTAAAGCAGAATCTGGCATTCCCAAACACTCAAAAGCACTTTTGCATGGTTAGAAGCTAAAAAGTAGTAAGCAGAAGCTCTCCCAAACACTCCCTTAATGGCACATGGGAATTTGAAAGGATGTAAACAACTAAAAAGGTGAAGCTTTTTTTATGATAATATATAAAAAAAATTATTGAATGATGTGATGCGAGATCAAGTAAAAAAATAATAAATAAATAGAGATGTACTTTTAATATTTAATTAAGCTTTGGTTATGTCTGGTATAAAATATGATTTTAGACTCATCACCTACTAATGTTTGACTATTATTCTTTCACTGTCTCAGCGCCACGATAATTGTGACTTAATTTTGTTTATCAAAGAATTTGTCAAAACACACACTTAATTTTTATGTTTGCTATCTCTAAGGTTGTAAATAAATCAAGCCGTTCGTAAATTATTCGGAGCTCGATTTAATATAAGCTCATTCGAACTCGTTTAATAAAACTTGTTAATATTAACGAATCAAACTCAAACTCAGTAGTATTCGGCTCGTTAACTCGTGAACAGATTCGTTAATAAGCTCGTGAACTAGTTCGTAAAATATAAAATTAATATTTAACATTAAATATATAATTTTGACATTTTTATATTTAATAAATATAAAATATCCAATAAAACTAATAAAATCATAGATTTTAATAAATATTTTATATTTTTTAGAATATATAATTTATTTTTTTTCCATAAATTGATGAATAATTTAATTAATAATTTATATTTGATAAGTTCGTTTAGGACTCGATTAGTTTCGAATATGTTCGCGAGTCATCACTATATTCGATAAATTAAGTTCGAGCTCGGCTTGATAATAAATGAATCAAAGTCAAACTCTCAAGTATTCGACTCGGCTTGGTTCGATTACAACCTTAGTTATCTCCTGGCAAAAATAAAAAAAAAGTAAAAAATGTGAAATTATAAAAAGAAACTAAAATTTTTTTTAACGAGACTGAGAGGATTTTTTTTACCAAATCAGGAATTGTGTTTTAATCTAGATTTGTGACCCCGTCCAAAAAATGTGACGGCGGTGGATGCCAAGTCGGCAGATGGACTTTTGGATGTCTTTAAATAAAGATAGAGCGGAGTCCTGTGGTCCCTTGCACTCATCGACGCACCTCCCCCATCTCGAAAAGGACACTGCGGACCTCATTCGTAAAAAAAAAAAAAATGGATAACGTTCATCTCCCATTGTGACCGTCTTAAAGTTTAGACGGATATCTGTTTCCGAAATCTTGTCTTATCTGTTTTGTATTCATCCGACGAACTATTCGATTGTCGATCGAATATCATCGATGATTTTTTATTATCGTCCCGAATCAAATGATATCTTAAAAGAACGGTAAACCGATTGAAATATTCGCAATTACAATCTCGCTGAATTCGACAATGAATCCGACAAGATCGCAATTGTAGTGATCCCGACGAATTTACCGTATCTCTCAGGGTATAGTTTTGCTCAGGGTGGTCGTCGATGGTGTCCAATCGATAATCAGACGACTCATTGGTCGTCGTCGACGAATGAGACAGACGAGATAGAGAATAAAGTGAGACAGAAGATCTGTCCTCCTTAATATTATAAAGGAAAGATAAATGATGATATCAAACGTCAACGAATGGGACAGACGAAATAGAGAATAAAGTGAGACGATCCGTCCTCTTTAATGTTATAAAGGAAAGATAAATGATGATATCAAACGATCTAGTAAGTGAAAAAAAAACACATAGCTAGTATTTGATTTGTGTCTTTTTTATTTTTTGAGAAATCTTTTTTTTAGAAAATATATTTAATTTGTATTTTTATGTATATATTTTTAGAAAATATATTTAATTTGTATTTTTTATGTATATCGTCTTTTTAAAAATTAAAGAATAAAATAAAATTATTTTATAAAAATTAAAAAAATATAATTTTAAAAAAAATAAAAATAAAAAATGAATATACAAAATGCAGTCTTATTTTCCTAGAAAATGAATTTAAAAATTTAAATTTTACTTTTGCAAAATTATTTGACCATCAGCGTACCAACACGATTACATCTCAGAAAATTAATTTATTAATAGAGATGGATCCATATGATGTTTAGATATTATGAATATTAATATTCCATATCGCTTTTTATTACTGTCCATATGATATTAGAGTAAAAAGTGATAATATTTATCTCAGATATATCGTCGATCCCCGATTAAATATAGATAAGTAAATTATGAAAAATATTTTATACTAACACAACAACCCTTTATATGATAATCATCCAATAAGAATTCTATCCATGTGTTATTTTATAAAAAATAAAGTTTATCATCCTATCGAACCTCTAAAATTGCTCCACATCATTAAAGGATAGTAAATCAAACAATTAAAATTAACTATTATATGGAAAAGTAATTTCCCATATTTTTTCAGGATTTGTTTTTTTTTTAATTCATGTGTGTTTGAATGGATTCGGGTGGATACGGAAGAATTCGAGGCTCCTGATCCGCATAAGATGAATCATGGCCAGACGGCTGGCGTAGTCCCACATGGATAATATACGAGTATATAAGAAGACTAAATTGTTTAAGTGGGCAGCTTCGGTGGAATGACTTGTGACTTGGGTAACGTCTGACTAATTAACTTGCACCAAGGTGTCGGTCGATTAACCCGCCCAAATAACGGTTGATTGGCCAACTTATTATAAGGCAAGCTATTACCCGCTAGTAATAAGATGACAATTGATTGGCCGATACACTCATAGCACGTGGTCGACTAGTCGACAAGATGGTTACGACTTACGACCAATTGACCAGCATATTACAAACCTTTGACCATTCAATTATCTCGACAAGCTCAAAAGCAAATCCCACATAGCCCATTGGGATACCCCAAGAACCTAGTGGTTTTGTTCCTTAAGCTCCAGCCATCTCAACCATGGCTCCACAATATGTGGAAGGGACCATGCGGCAAGCTCGTTTACCCCAAGCTCTTTTGCAATCAGACGAAAGAGATGAAGAGTAAATCGATTTGATGGACACTGCTTCTTCTAGTCACACACTCCAACATGACTCCAGGAAGGGTAAAGCATGCGTTGTTCGACGTTCACCCGACCGGCTGGGAGTGCCATTCTCTATGGAGATTCTTGAGGATCCTTTACCCTATTTTTTCAAAGACATTTATATTAGAGAGTATGGAGGGGCGACGGATCTCGAAGAGCACATGCTGAAATTTGAAAATGCTGCTTTATTGCATTAGTACTTAGATAGAGTTAAGTGTTGTTTTCTTTACAACCCTTGTGGGCCCTACGCAATGATGGTTTGATAGATTGTCCCATGGTTCCATTCATAGCTTCAAAGAGTTTAAGAAGATCTTTTTGTAGCATTTTACTAACAATAAGAGATATCACAAGACCAATATCAATCTCTTTTCTTTAAAGTAAGGCCTTAAAGAATCTTAAGGGCCTATATTAAGAGATTTAATCAGGTAGCAATGGATGTTCCTATATCCACACAAGAAATATTGGTTAGTGCTTTCTCTCAAGGGCTCCTGGATGGGGTGTTTTTCCGCTCTACGGTGCGTAATCCTCCAAAGAGTTTTGATAATCTCATAAGAAGAGTCTCTAGTTACATCAATGTGGAAGAGGCGCAGGCCACTTGGCGGATGGAAGCAATACTAGCTCTGCCGCAACTGACTCAACAGAAAGTCACCAAGCAGATCAACCTAATCAGAGGTCCCTGATCAACTCCCCATTAATCAAGGAGGCCTTAAAAGAGTTTTTTTTGCAGTATTTTGCTATCAATAAGAGATATCACAAGGCCAATATCAATCTCTTTTCTTTGAAGCAAGGCCTTAAAGAATCTTAAGGGTCAATATTAAGAGATTTAATCAGGTAGCAATGGATGTTCTTATAGCCACACAAGAAATATTGGTTAATGCTTTCTCTCAACGGCTCCTAGATGGGGAGTTCTTCCACTCTACGGTGTGTAAGCCGCCAAAGAGGTTCGATAATCTCCTAGGAAGAGTCTCTAACTACATTAATGTGAAAGAGGCGTAGGTTGCCCGACGAAAGAAAGCAATACTAGCTTCGCCGCAACTAACTCACAGAAAGTCACCAAGTAGATCAACCCAATCAGAGGTCCTCGATCGACTCCCCATTAATCAAGGAGGCAATCAAAGACAAATACAACAAGTCGAGACAGCACGAAACAATGGAGCAAGAGCCCGTCGATGGAAACCTTTCTGGGGATACCATCTGAGTCAGATGCACGACACAAAGGATTGCTGACAGTTAGCCCGTGTACAAGCTCAACAGGGACTTCAACGACAAAGCCCTCCTCAGGGCAATCAGAACAAAGGAGGATGACCTCAACCTGTCCCAGCTACTGATCAGACCTTTCTGCTCGCTGGTCAGGCACAACCCGATCCATCCTCCATTGACGAGGAACATGAAAACCAGAGAAATATCGTGTGCGACGATGTGGGTATTATTTAGAGAGGACCCACACATGTATAGGGATCTCAAAGCGAAAAACACTTAAAAACGCAGCAGAAAATCGAGATCCCTTCAAGCGATCTATGCGAAAGAAAAACTCGTACAAAGTTGGATTTATCTAACTAAGGGTTATATCTTTGTTGCGTGCCCTTCGGTTATCCCGCTCATCCTCAGTTAGACGGATCTCTTGCACGTTCAAGTACCTGTGTCTCTAGTAGTATTCACACGAATACAATCTACACCTCGGTGAAGAACCATCTTAGTTGTGCTAGCAACTTAAGATGGTTCATAAAGCACAAGAACCTCCACAAGGGAGTTTCAACCAAGAAGGGAGAAAGAGGGAAAAGAGGGATGATGGGCACTTCTCTCATCACAAGAGACCCTTTTATAGTCATTCAAATGAAGATGAACCTAGCATGAATGCCAATAAAACTCAATGAATACCAAAACATCTTGATATTATTTGGTTTTTTCATCTTCTCTTCATCTCATAAAAAGAATAACTCAATTTGATTTTTTTTCATCTTCTCTTCCTCTAATAATGATATTCATTAACTTTTTAATGAATATTATTCATTCTCAAGTGGTTAAGTCTAATCTAACTAACTCGGATTAGACTCAATGCCTCAACTCAATTGGATACATTTGAGTCTAACTTAATTAATCCAATTTTGTATCATAATTTAGTCAAACTAAATTTAATTTATCTCCGAGATATCGTATCCTTTGTGTGTGACCTAATAGGTTTTCGTTACATTAACAATGTATCTAAACCACTTTAGATACATAAAAAATTTGTGACATCTAGTAATGCATCATTACTATCTAAGTGATAAGAATGTCGAGATCTAACATAACTTTTTCATGACTATTATTAGGGGTGTCAATTCGGGTGGGTTTGGTCGGGTTCGGGTTGGGTTGGAATTTTTTTTTAAACTCCCAATCCGAACCCGACCCGAACCCGAATTCAACCCGAAACACCCAAACCCGAACCCGAACTCGAACCCGACTAACCCGATCAACCCGATCAACCCGAACCCGACCCGAATAATCCGAAAAAACCGATTCAAAATATTTTTTTTGCTATTTTCCCTATAATTCTTCACTTTTATCTCAACACTCCATTATGATCATACTAGTATTAATATTGATATACATAAAAATATCTTAATTTTCAAAATAAAATTTGATTTAACCCCAAAAAATCACTAAATATTAAATTTGGGTCAACTCGAACTTGACCCGAATTCGACCTAGAAATTTTCAACCCGAAATCCTCCAACCCGAACCTGACCCGAATCCGAAAATTTTCAACCCGAACCTGAATTTTTTGGGTCGATTCGGGTTGGGTCGTCGGGTCGTGTTGATTTTTGGCACCCCTAACTATTATATTATATTACTTTGTCCTTCTATCCTTGATATCCAAATTGATCAATAAGGTATAGACCGTGTCTCCTCTAATCAATTTTTGTGTTTCTTGATCCTCAAGTAGACTCACTTAAGCAAATGAGCTCAATATCTCATATTGACTCATTTGAGTATGATCATATATTTAGTAGTCATACTCGATCAAGGGGCTCACAAATATCACTCCCGTCATATGTGAGCGATAGATCCCATTTATATCACTCACATCCCTCCGCATAATTAGTTGCATACCTAGTAATCGCCTTTACAGTCCACCCTGTTACGGATGACGTTTGACAATACCAAAGCACACAACTGATTATGTAGGGAATCATAGTGACTTCATGCTCAAAGACTATTCATACTAATAGTTACATGAGAAAGTTTATGACACTCATATAACAATCTATAAAACATTTTCACAGTGGATCAATCAAATCATCAATTGACTTACATGCTAATCTCAAAGCATTAATATCGTCCTTGAATATTAATACTTGACTAGAAATAGTTAAGAGTAGTGTTCTCTATATCATCTTACTATCAATTCAACCAATTGATATAATATAGATCAAAATCTACTACCCAAGAATATTATTATACTTATTCATTAGACACAATCACGAAATAAATATAATAATCAAACTTTACCTTTATTAAATAGAATATGATACAAAATGTTCTCTAGACAATTATCTCATAATTGACTCTAAGGCTAACACTAACAATATGGAGATATCAACCGAGCTCGGAAGACCCAAGTTCAGAGACTAAAAGTCCATGAGATCGGATCTAGTCAAGCTCAAGCTGCAGGACCTCAGATTAGTTTCAGACCATAGGATTTACAGGAGGTAAAGGTGCCCCATGAAGATGCCTTGGTTATCATAGCAGTCATTGCCAATTATGAAATTTTTTGCATATTTGTAGATACGGGTAGCTCAGTAAACGTCATCTTCAAATGAGCATTTAATCAACTGTAAATTGACATAGTCGAGTTGCAACTAGTGGCCACCCCACTCTTTGGCTTTACAAGTCATGAGGTGCAGCTGCTCGACCAGATTAAGCTGGTCATATCTCTTGGGAAGGAGTCGTTGAAAAGAATACGTCACTCCATTTTTTTGGTGGTAGATGCTCCTGTCGCCTACAATGCCATCATAGGAAGACCCATTGTTAATGAGTTACGGATGGTAGTCTCTCTCTATTATTTGAAGATCAAGTTCTCTGTTAGGGACCAAGTTGGACAAGTAAAAGGAGATCAATTAGTTTCTTGATGGTGCTATGTCGATGGGGTTAAAGTAGAAGCCAGGAAAGTTTTTCGAGTTCTACCAACCGAGTGCAACACTATAGTTCATTCACCATGGCCTGAGCTATTAGAAGAGAAGGAAGAAATGCAAATCCATCCCACTTGCCCAGAGGCTATTGTCAGGATAGCAATCGATCTGTCGCCCATGCTGAACCAAGAACTCATTACATGTCTTGCTCAAAACAAGAATGTATTCACATGGTTATCACAAGAGCTGAAGGGGATAGCCCCTGAGATTATAGAACACCAATTGCATGTGTTCCCGGATGCTCAACCTGTGAAACAAACTAAAAGGGACTTCAGTGTTGAACAAAATTAAGTTATTCGAGCTAAGGTCAATAAGTTGATGAAGGTAGGCACATACAGGAGATCCAATTCCTTGCATGGCTAGCCATTGCATTGCTGGTTTACAAGCCAAATAACAAGTGGCGGGTCTGTATAGACTTCAGAGACCTCAACAAAGCTTGCCTAAAAGACTACTACTCTCTACTTCAGATCAACCAAATGGCGGACTTTATCTCGGGAAGTGAGTTTATTTGTATGCTTGATACTTATTAAGGATATCACCAAGTGCCGCTCGCCAAGGAGGATCAAGAGAAAGTTAACTTCATCACAACAGATGGTACGTATTGTTATACCATAATCCCTTTGGCATTAAAAATGCAGGAGCAACGTACCAGAGATTGATGAACAAGATTTTTCGAGATCAAATTGGAAGAAACATTGAAATATATGTTGATGACATTCTCATCAAGAATGACCGATCGGCTGATCTCATTGCTGATATAAAAGAGATTTGCCAACCTTTGCGTCAATAAGGACTGAAGCTCAATCCAGATAAGTGTTTGTTCGAAGCCAAGAAGGGTAAATTCCTGAGATATATTGTGATGGAAAGGGGGGATAGAGGTCAATCCCAACAAAGTATAAACTCTTTTGGAGATGTCGCCGCCACACAACTTAAGAGAAGCATAAAGGCTAATTGGAAGGATAACAACCCTGCCCAAATTCATCTCCAAATCAGTTGACCGTAGCCTACCCTTCTTCAAGACATTACACAAAGTGACCAAGTTCCAGTGGGACAAGAATTGTAACAAAGCATTCGAAAAACTGAAAGAGTACTTATCCAATCTACCTATCCTAGCTAAGCCCAAGGCAGGAGAGACATTGTATGTCTCTCTCAACCACAGAGGAAGCTATATGCACAGTACTGGTAAAAGAATGTAATAAAGAACAATGTTCTGTGTACTTCTTTAAGCCATCTTTAAAGCAAGTCGAGTGCCATTATAGTACACTCGAGAGTTAGCTTATGTCTTGGTGTTATTTGCTCGGCGGTTGAAGTCATACTTCTTAGCTCACCCCATTATAGTTTTCACCAACAGTACTCTGGGAAAGGTCCTTCTTAATCCTGAAGCTTCGGTCAACTAATTAAGTGGATTGTAGAATTAAATGAATACAATATACAGTGTAAAATACGACGATTCAAAAATTCAGACCAGAAAATTTTTTGGAATTTTTCCGAATAGAGTCTAGGATTTTCGGCCCTACGAGAGGAGCCAAGGGGCTTTATTGTA
Organism: Boesenbergia rotunda; assembly: GCA_024364735.1. Taxonomy (NCBI): domain Eukaryota; kingdom Viridiplantae; phylum Streptophyta; class Magnoliopsida; order Zingiberales; family Zingiberaceae; genus Boesenbergia; species Boesenbergia rotunda. Next base: position 651,211 of record JAGFNQ010001042.1, read on the forward strand.
AAAACTTAAAACTTATCAAGGGTTTACGGGTAAACTCTTAAAATTTGAAAGGATAAATAATCTAACCCTAGAGATTTATGGAGGTGGATTTAAATATAGTGGAGGGTTAAATAGTTAAAATCCTTACCCTAAAGGTAGAGTTGAATTTCAGAAAGTTGAGGGACCTTTTTGCAAAAGATCCACTCTTTTATAACATGACTTCTCCCCTTCTGCAAGCCCTAGCCGCAGCCACAGCCAGACGCGTCGCCCCCTTCCTCTGTTTCTTCTCCCCTTCCGCGTGCCCTAGCCGCAGACGCGCCGCCACCTTCTCCTCCGTTTTCTTCTCCCCTTCGCGTGCCCTAAGCCACGAGCCGACCATCGCCGACCTCTTTCCCCCATCTCCGTTTTGTCTCAAGCACTAGCATTGGGAAGTAAGTGCGTGCCCCAGATCCCGTGTGAGTTCTATCGGCGGTCCACCACCTAGGGTACCTCCCGTTCTCTATCTCTCCTTTTGTTTGTCCGATCCTTTGATTTTGCTTCTGATCTTCACTAAGACATCAATGTCACTAAGTGATCCAGAGGTACACCTCCATGCGGCGATTTTCCCCTTGCTTGGCAGAAGAGGAGAGGTGCTAGGGGGATCACGACTCAGGTGAGATTTTATTCTTTGGCGTGTATCTTGGATGAATTCGTAGCTGTGGATAAATATTGTTGTTTGGATTTTGGTTGGGGAATGTTGTGAATTGGGTTTAGATTTCGGGATGGTGCTAGTTCTCGGTGATGAACTAGGTTTCGGTTTTGATTTAATGCTCCTTGCCGCAAGTTTGTGCTTGGTAATGGGATTCCGTTTGAATTATTATGACAGATCTTTTGGGATGAAGTTTCATGTCGTGAGCTTCAATTTGAGAATTCATCTCGATGGATTATTCCATTTTTGGAATCAGGTTGTTGTTCTATTTGGTATTGGCATGGGTGATGTTCCCTGCATTGGACCTCTTAATCTTTCTTTGCCGTGAGCCATAGAGGTTCAAATGGGTTTTGGTTGTGTGTGTTGTCATGTAATACCATTTGTTAGTGTTTCATATTTGGATATTGGTTCTTAAGGGCAATCTGATTTTGGGATTTGATTCTAATTGTTTAGATGAGATTGTAGCATAACTGTAAAATAGATCTTGACTTGTTTCTATTTGGGTAAGTGTTTAGCTTTGTTCTTTGGCTTGGGATAACCTACCGTGAGCACCAAGAAGTGGGTGGTTGATTCAAGTTAGCAAAGTTGAATCGGTTTACATATGATGGAATTGTAATTAAGGGATTATATTGTGGATTTGTAATTGAGGATTATACCTAACTACGGACAAAAGGTGATCACTTGGTTTTAGTTTGTGTAAAATTTAAATTGAACTATGATTCGGACTAATCGGCAAAGGATCACTAATTAAGACTAATTACTGATCATTACATTAGGATGGATTTTATAGGGTTGTGGTTATGTTTAGCTAGTTATCATTTGTTATAGTAGCTAAAAACTATGTACTTTGATACAAGGCATTGATTTGAGTTGCTTCGGACTCTTGGAAGGGGGTTCTTTTTCTGACACGGGCTACTCACTGGAGGCGGGTATCCTTGACTTATCTTTTAGATATTATCGTATTGCTATGCATGATTTATTATAGATAACAGTAAGTTTATATGCTATACCTACCTTAGTATACCTGTATTTGATATCTGTTGCTTATCCTTGAGGTTATCTCCCTTTTAGCTTCATTACAGTCTCAATAGTTGTTGTGTGTATATATATGTGCATAGATGTAGTGATATGTTAACTCGCATTTGACATTGATGGATTATTGGTTATTTCGTTAGTATACCTAGTAGGTTACTTGTATTCCATGTTATAGGATTCAGGCCTATACATAGTACACTGAGGTGATAGATGAGGATTTTGGTGGGTGTTGTACGTGTTCTTGTCATGCACCATCCTTGCATTGTTGCATGCTGACGATCATCGGCTCCTATGTAGTCTGAGCCCATCGTCAGTTACATGAGGATATGCACACACATCCACTCAGGGGTAGTGGCTACCATAGAGTGTGTGTATTTGCCCTGTATTGCTCCGCACGACCACTATTTGGAGGGTGGTTCCGGTGCGTGGTAGCAGCCAGGGATCCCTTCTTATCCTGAGACACGAGAATATGAGAGCTAGACTCCCCCATTGCTTGGGGTAGGAGAGTGACCTTCGCCAGCATCCCGTCCACTCGGTCACTCAGGAGTAGTGATAGCAGGGTGCGTACAGTTGTCATAGCTCTACCCACTCATACGTCCATTTATGACAGGTGGACGATGATTTGACTGGTGTCAGGGGTGACACATATCATTGCACCAAGTGCATATTTTGCATCGTGCATTGTTTGCTGCATTTGATTTCTGCACTTGATTGACATGCATATACTGGAGACTTGTTTACCTTGGATTATATGTTATACCTGTTCCTTAGGGATTTATTTCACCCCTCTACAGGATAGATGGATTCTGGTATGTACTTGTATTCAGTCTCTTCAGTATATACCCTTGTCTATTATTCATATGAGACTGTATCAACGTGACTCTTATTGTTAGTATAACCTACTATGTGTTGGAACTTGGATGGCTAGAGAGGGGAGGGGGTGAATATAGCCAGACACAAATCCTTGCTTTCTTTTAAGTTTCTGCACTTAAGGGTTAGGCAGCGGAAGACAATTGCAGAAACAGAAACAACAAACAACAAACCAAAATAAAGGAAAGCAAACCGACGCTAACACCATGATGTACAAGGTTCGGGGATAACTTGCCCCTACTCCTTGGCGTGCCCGTAAGGTGGACGATCCCTTGATCGTCGGCAGATCAAGCCCCGGTGAACACCGGATAAGATAGAGCCTCCTTCTCGGTGGAGAAACCTCTCCACAGATCTCACAGATGATTGAACTTGAGTACACGAGATCACACAAGAAGGAACACTCACAAAGATCTCACAGGAATGCAACAAGATCGCTCAAGCACAAAGCAACAGAAAGTACGAACACAACCCAGCCAAACTTCCCAAGTTTCTGTCTTGTTCGCCTCCGCTCCTCTGCTTCCAGCTTCGTCACTTAAGCTCCCTCTCACCATCGCAAGATTCATCAGCATCCACTGAGCCAGCCTGAACCCACTGACCTCCCTGAGCACTCAGTCCACTGAAGACCTCCTCTCCAGCTGAGTCTCCGTCAGTCGCCAGCTGCTCCAGTTGCCGTTGAAACCTGTGAAGGAGAAACAAACAAACCTGCTCCACGAAAAGCCTCCCATTGACCCTCCTTGAGTGTTTGAATCACCTGTTATCACCTGCACACTCCAACAGAGGCTTAGCAATGCATATCAAAAAGAATCGGCAATGTATCAGAGAATCGACAGAGAAAATAGACGCGATCAGACACTTCTGACAGCGTATTTGAATTAAAGTTCTGCTCCTGATCGGTCACCAGACCGATCAGGAAGGACCCTGATCGGTTACCAGATCGATCTAGCAGTCTTCTGTACACTCCTGATTGGTCCCCAGACCAATCCAGCATTCTACTGCACACTCCAGATCGGTCCCCAGACCAATCAGGCTCCAGCCTGATCGGTCCCCAGACCAATCAGGCTCCAGCCTGATCGGTCACCAGACCAATCAGGCTGCTCCCTATCCGATCAGGCTCAAGCCTGATCGGTCCATGACTGAATGAACAGTAACTGCGGAAATCAAATCCTAAGTCGTGGATCGGTCACCAGACCGTTCAGGAGCTGATCAGCGAGGGAACTCAACTCACTGTTTGCTCCCTGATCGGTCACCAGACCGATCAGGAGCTGTGTAGTGAGTGAAGCGCATACTCCCTGATCGGTCACCAGATCGATCCACGAAGGAGCACCGTGCCAACTCCCTGATCGGTCACCAGACCGATCCAGGGGCTCCAACCTAGCCCTCCAAGCTAGGGTTTCATCCAACCTAGCCCTCCAAGCTAGGACCTGACCCTCCAAGCCAGGGTTTTTCCACTAACCCTCCAGTTGGGACTTTTCACCTAACCCTCCAAGTTAGGACTTTTCACCTAGCCCTCCAAGTTAGGACTTTTCACCCAACCTTCCGAGTTAGAACTTTCCACACCTAGCCCTCCAAGCTAGGACCTGACCCTCCAAGCGAGGACTTTTTTACCTAATTCTTCAAGTTGGGACTTTTCACCTAACCCTCCAAGTTAGGACTTTTCACCTAGCCCTCCAAGCTAGGACTTTTCACCCAACCTTTCCGAATTAGGACTTTTCAACACCTAGCCCTCCAAGCTAGGATTTTCCATACCTAACCCTCCAGGTTTGGATTTTCCAACACCTAGCCTTCCAAGCTAGGATTTTCCATAACATGCCTAATCCCCGATTAGGACTTAACCATAATCATAATAATCATCAACCTAAACTAAAATCGATGTCAACACCAAAACAACAATCAGGGTCAGACTACATCAATACTATGCATACCTGTTTAGGTATCCGCTGAGTTTATTTGGACTCACACCGTTGGCTATATTTTTATTTTCAGGCTGAAATACTTGGAGTCGCCAGAAGAGCCCAACAGTCAGTCCCTACCCATCGCGATGACATGATTTTGCTTTATACTTATAGTACATTTGTTTTAATTTATAATTCTTTTAGCGATTTGTATATGTCATATGAGTGTGTCATGTGCCCTAAGGGGTTTTTGTATTGGTTGTTTCGTCGTAAGTCGGACCGGTCCGCAGTCAGGTATGGTTTATTATGTTTTATCGTTATGGTTTTCCTACTTTTATATTGTGTTTATATATATTTTGAGGTCTGAGGCCAATTAAACTGCGTGGTCGTGCTCTATGTATGTGTAAATTGTCCGCCGGACAGGGGAGGTGCTGGCCGATTTTGTTGGATCAACGGCTCCTGGGTCTCGGGGTGTGACATACAGTATCAACCTCAAAAGGCCATCAGAGCCCAAGCTCAGGCTAACTTTCACAGTGAGTTACAAAATCCAGATACGGGAAAAACTTGAAAAATTTATGTAGATGGTGCATCCACTCGGCAAGATAGTGATATAGGAATCCTTATTATTTCACCTAAAGAATATGTGTTGCAACTCTTAGTAATATTGGATTATAGATCCACCATTAATGAAGCAAAATATGAAGCTCTGATATTTGGTCTATAGGCAGCCAAGCATGTGGGGGTTGCTCGGATATTACTTTATTCAGAATCCTAGCTGGTCACTCAGCAGCTAACTGGGCGTTTTGAGATTAGTAATGAGCATGTAGATGTATGCAGAGGCATACGAAAAGTTAAAAAAATAGCTTCCTAGAAGTGACCTTACAACAAATTTCTTAGGAGAAGAACCTAAAAGCAGACAAGTTAGCCAAGCTAGCTGGTTCCCTTATACCTTGGGTCCTCCATCAACCAATAGATCAAACTATGCTAATTACCCAAGTAGAACAAGAAGCAAGCCTTGATTTGGGAAAAGATTGGTGCACTCCTTTTATCTCCTTACTTCTGCAAGGAACTCTCCCAACCAATCGAGGTCAGGCCAGATTGTTCAAAAGAAGGGTCGGCCAGTTTACTCTCATCAGAGATTAGCTATGCAAATGGGATTTCTCTTGGCCTTTACTCAAGTGTTTATTGCCATAAGATGTCGATTATGTTTTTAGGGAGATACACTAAGGCTCCTGTGGCAACCATGCAGGAGGACGCTTATTGGTCAGGAAAACCATATTAACCAGATACTTCTAGCTCATGTTGCAAAGGGATGTCGCTCGACTGGTATCTACTTATCTCTCTTGCTAAAAACATCCTAACCTCTCCCATCAACCAACTGAATTGCTTAGGGCTTCCATGACTGCCTATCCATTTTATTAATGGTGAATGGACATTGTGGGTCCTTTCTGATGGTTGTAACATAACAACCGAGGGTATGACTTGGCGTGTTTCCTAAGCAACCACGAGGTCGATCATGAGAGACCTCTCTATGTCTATAGATTAAAAATTTAATCCGAATAGAGACCCGTCTCCCAAACGACCATCTCGTCGTCGTGTCAATTAATTCAAGTCACAACTTAGCCAAAACCAAAGTTAAGGCCTTGTAACTTTCTGAATCAAAAGACCGCGGAAAAGACGACGAATGGATCGCCGATTTTTGTGTTTATTATTGAGGTCCATGACACAATTAATTTTAATATTAATTAAATAATAATTAAACTATGATAATTAACAAAAGCACATACGATGATAAGAATAATCAAAGCAATAATCAAGAAAACAAGAGGAGCTAAAGAGAGGTATACCTCATCTTTTACCTCGCAGTCTTCTATCGTGTGATCCTCCCCTCTTGGACGTCGTGTGGGCGACGAGCTACCAAGACGCGGAGTCACCAAGGCTTGCAATTAATCACCTTCTTCAATCCTCTTCTTTGCACCAACACAAAAACCCTAGATTCTAGGGTTTCCTTGCGCCGGTGACCTAGCCACCTCTCCTCGTTGTGTCGCTGACCACCTCAAGCTCCCAAGGACCACCGGCCACAAGGCAGCACTGAGAGGAAGGATATGAAGATGGAGAACTGGAAGAAGAGTGGAGAAAGAGCTCCTTCTTCCTCCTCCAATCCAAAGTTGTCGCCGGCGGCAACTTCTCCACACCCACCGCTGCCGGAGCAAGAGGAAGAGAATTCCTCACCGGCGACCACTCCTTTTCCCTTCTCCTGTGTGTGCTCAAGCAAGGAAGAAGAAAAACAGAAGAAGATAATGATCCTTCTCTTCCTTAGAGTCCTTCTTCAACCTAGCTACCGGCGCCGCCCAATCCTTGCCGTCGACCACTTCTCCTCCACCTTCCAGCCACCGCCGATCACCAAAGGAAGAGCAGAGCCTCTCCTTTTCCCTGTGAACGCCGGCCAAGGACCTGTGAAGGAGATGGGGAAGAGAAGAAGGAGAAAACAACTCCTTCTCCCTTGCGCTAGTGACCTAGGAGAGAGAGAGGGAGAGAAGGTTTAAGGTTTTGGTAATTGTGATTAATTGGATTAATTCTCAATTAATTAGCCTTAGTATCATGACTCCCATGGGGTATTTATAGGGCTATGGTAGGGACCATGAGGAGGAGTTGGGTCTTGGCCCAGTAATGGATCCAAACAAGATCCACTAATGAGGATCCATTCCATTAAAGGATCCCCATTGAACTTCCTCACCAACCCCCATATTTTCATATGGGCTCCACCTATTATGAGTCGTCCATCTCCCCGTATTTAAGATATCGAATGCCCAATAATTAATTTAAATTACTAACAATTTTAATTAATTATCCTCTTGATCCTTGACTAGTACAACTCAACATTTTCATCATGTCGGACCATAGTCCACTTACAAGATTTGACATGACAATCCTTATGAGCTCATCAAGGGGGCATTATTATCCCGACTCACCAGGACACGGATTCCGTCAATAATCAACGACACACCATGTAGATAAAATTATTACCCAATTTATCGGGCCTATCGATCTAATAGAATAGATCTCGCTCATTGGTAAATCAAAGTAATAATTAATTAAATCTATGCGCCTGTTATCATTTTGGGATTTAGAGATCGTGCTCCATAATATAAATCGAGGTCTAATCCAATTTATGAAGTCAGTACAAAATTGGATGACCTCTCTTTTGGTCCTACTCAATGCACACAAAGTGCACTAGTGTAATTCTATGGTTAAGAAAAACCACACCTAATTACACTACAACCATCCCGATGGTTTGTCCAATTCCATCTCGGTTATGAGCCTCTTTCTTATACTTTTGCAAGGAACTGATAACACGATCTTCTGTGCGTCACCATGCACCATGTTATCTACAACACAAAGTATGAGATATTTTGTGCACATACTAATATAAATATGCACCGTGTGATTTTGCGATTCTCTTTTAAAATGTAGATGTACTTTGACCAAAACCAAGACTTTTAGTATACATCCTAACAATCTCCCACTTATACTCAAAGACTTTACTATTTTCAAAATGTCATACATCTGACTCCTTGATCCTTCACATGCCCAAAAACTCTCACTACCAAAGCCTTAGTAAAAAGATCTCCTTAGGTCATCCTCTGATGCAATCTAGGCAACAACAGCTATTCCTCTCCTGGGTGGTACTTGCGCTCTATATGTTTACTCGCCTTATGGACTAATGATTCCTTTGAGTTTGCAACTGCACTATTTTAATCATAACAAAATGTGATAGATCTGAGCAAACCAAGAATCATATCGAAGTCCATCTTGAGGTTCTTGAACTATGTAGCTTTCTTGGTCGTCTCAAAGACTGCCATCCATCCAGCTTCCATGGTAGAGTCCATCACGCAGCCGTTGCGCGACACTTTACCATACAATGGTTCCACCTCCTAAATGTAAACACAAAACCCCGAGGAATACTTATATTTGCCCCTATCTGATTGGAATTCTCTATCCATATAACCCACAGGATATTGGTTTGCCCGGTAAACCAGCATATAGTCCTTAGTCCTTCTCAGGCACTAATATATGTTTTTACCGCAATCCAATTTCCTTGACCTGGGTTACTCTAATATCTGTTAATCCATGCCCACGGCACAACAGATATTTGGTCTCGATTTTAGCATACATGAGGCTTCCTATAGTCGACGCTAAAGGAACCGCCATTACCTGCTCTATCTCCTTTGATAATCTAAATATATCTCTTTAGATAGAATAGCTCCACATCTGAAAAGTACAAAATTTTTCTTGGAGGTTTCCATGCTAAAACGAGTTAGGACAGTGTCTTGTATGAAGCTTGGGATAAGCACATCATCCTTGTTTGGAGATCCCTTAGATCTTTGATCCCCAAGGATATGCCTTACTGTTCCCACGTCCTTCATAATTGTTTGGACGACCATACCCTTACGTCTGACAGTATTTTGTTATTGTTGTCAATCAACAAAATATTATCTACGTATAGCACAAGAATACCACTTCGTTTCCGTCACATGACTTATATACAGAATCTCATCCGTTCTTTGAACAAATCCATGTCACTGGATTTATCTCTTTAAAGTGGATGATCCTTATCATAGATCCAAGGATCCGATTCGTGTTCACCAAGGACCAAGTCAAAAGACTCTCCAAGAACATGAATTCTTTAGGTTGACTAACAACCCTCCCACTACGATAAGGTATCCCCTGTGCATCATCTGTGACACGAGGTGCAGTGACTTGTGATATTCCCTCTTGACCAGTTGGTACTAAGGTCGGAATGTCCCCTTCTTAGTTACTCAATAATAATTCTACACATGGGTATGTGGTTTATAACATAGTTCTTTTCCAAGAATCAGACATTCGTACCAACGAATATCCTCCGATACTTAGGATTATTAAACCACCTTATGTTCCCTTAGGATAGCCTACGAACAGGTACACTAGATTCCAACTTATCAATATCTTTCTTCAGCACATGTGCTGAGCTACCCAAATCTAAAAATGTCTTGGTCTAAGTTTTCGCTTAGTTTACATTTCTATGGGTTTAGACACTACTGACCTAGATAGTATCAAGCACATACACTGTTGTATCCAGAGCATATCCCCGAACAAAACTGGCTAATCTCATAGTAGCTTATCATCGTCTTAACCATTACTTTAAGAGACCTTTTTGCTTCTCAGTACTACACTGTTCTGTTGGGGCATACTCGGTGCAGTAAATTGGGACTTATTCCCAATCTCTGATAAGTAAGTCCTACTACTATCCTCAGAGGTACTTGCCACTATGATCTAATCGTAATGTCGCCATACTTTTACTCTGATGTTTCTCCGCATCAGACTTGAACTCTTTGATCTCATCAAGGTATTCAGTCTTGCAGTACATCAAGTAAATGTACTTTGTCTTTTGAATAATTGTTTATAGAATAAACAAAGTATTCAAGGCTACCTCTATTCTGGATAGACTAAGGATCTTAACTTATCAGGATGAACCAACTCCTACATACCTTTGGCTCTATGCCCCTTGGCTTAGAAAAGCCTCTTGGTCTTCTCACCATCCAAGTAAGATTCAAAGATATTGAGGAAGTCTAATCTTCCACCACCAATAAACCCAAAGACTCATTGGCTATCAACCTTTGAATCCTACTAAAGGTTAATAAGGTCAAGCCTCAAAGCCTAAAGTTATGTTTGGTTCATCTCGGAATAAACCTTTATCTTACTTTGGTTAGATGATAAGCTATTAAACATCTAATTGCATCATGGGAGCTTTTGGTTTTAAAATGAACTAATTGCCTATCTTATGCACTTTAATAGATAATCCTTCTATTCCACTTTTAACAATAAAAGCAATATAATATCTTATTCCAGAAACTGAACAAAAGTTCTTTCCAAAATTTTAAGTACATAAAAACAATCTCTATAAAACCAAAACTCTATCATCCTGTCTAGAAGACAAAAATCACTAACTCCCACTGCAAAAGTCATCTCTGTAGCTTATCCCATGTAGATGGTAATCTCCTCCTCAGCTAGTCGTCGGGTTTCCTGGAACCCCTACAAAAAGATACAGACATGATTAGTGGTATCCGTATCTACACACCAGGTACCGGTAGATATCACCGCTAAACATATTACAACGACAAAAGAGAAAAGTATACCTGAATTATTACTCTGACGGCGGGGACAATCCGCCTTCCAATGTCCAAACTGTTTGCACACGAAGCACTTGCCTTTCGGCTTCTTCATGCAACTCTGAGGTCCTTGTAATCCTGTTACTTTCTTTGCCCCAACATGTTTCTTCTTCTTCTTTCCTTTCGGTTTAGAAGAAGCAACCCCTTGAGCAATGAAAGTCTGTGAACTCTGAAGAGAAAATGCCTCTGCTGCCTCAAGTTCTGTCAGAAGTTCTGCCCATGAATATGAATGTTTGTCCATGTTGTAGCTTAGGCGAAACTTCTCAAAACTCTTTGGTAGAGATTTGAGGATGAGATCAACCTGGGTTTCCCCATCGATTTGTGCTCCAAGGATTTTCATCTCTTTCAGCCAAGTTATCATTTTGAGAACATGTTTCCTTACGGGCATACCCTCAATCATGATGGTCGTTGTCAAGTTCTTCATGACTTCTTGCCTAGCGGCCCGATTACGATGTCTAAAGTGGTCATCGAGTTTGGATGGTTTATCACTGGTAATGGAAGAAGCCTGAGGTCAATGACTCTGAGTCATCTCGTCTGCTTCTAACCACTTTCTGAAATATTCAAACTCCTCTTCATCATTAATCTCGCTAGGTTTTCTAGCACATAACTCGACAAGATCACATTTGGATTCCTCGGCAGTTTCGACAAAGTCCAGGTTTAATTCCCAATCATTATTACTAGGGGCATTAAGTTCGTTTTCTCTTTGAATTAAGTCAAGTGAGTCTAGATCCATTTTAAAACACCTGAGAATCACAACAATCACACTCTTTAGATTTCGAAAATAAATTAACTCCTAAAAATAATAAATTTTCAAAATCAACCAACACCTCAAAACACCGAGAATTACGTATGCCACGTTAGTGTGGACGCATACGAATTCTATATTTGTGAGAGGAGGTTTTACCCATTAATTTTACTATCCTGTCAACCTAACTTTTTGACAAATAAAATTAATAGTTTGTCCTCTTCGGTCCTACAAATAATAACAGTGACTTCGTTGGGGAGGATACTAATATTTGTATCTAAGTGTTTACCATTACATGACACTAAGAAAATTATTTCCAATTATGTGTCTTTCGTTGGGGAAGTACACATGCTCTTCGATAATTTTCTATAATCTTTTTTGACCGAGTGATCCATAGAACAAGCCTATCCGTTATGGAGGAAGGCACTCAGAGCTAACGCGCGGGCTTATTCGTATCACTTATCAGATTGTAACGGAGGCCATGGGACCCTTAGGGTCCCTCTCCCACTTATTTATTTAATTTTGAGGATTTTCACATGCACACACACAACAAGCACATAACCAAAGTAATGAATATGAAAAATCCTAGATTTTCCAACTATCATGGCCTTGGTCTCAATGCACCTCCAGTTGTGTCGTCACCTCGTCCGCTCCTCCCTATCCATGCGCAAGCCACCATGAAGGGGTCTCCGAGCCGATATGAGTAGCTAAATATTTACATCCATCGATCCTATACTTTTCAAAGGAGTGTACATGCAATCTAGATCGAAAGTAAATAAATGCTCGGCTAAACAGGTTCGTATTTACTTACAAATATTATATACCTAATTTAGCCTCGTCAACTCCGAGGATTTAATTAATTACAAAAATCACACAACCAATCACATAACACAATTATCTAAGCTATGATAAGTTGGAATCTAGTGCCTACAACAAAAAGTTAGCCTATGCACATCCATATATCATCCAGCAAAAATAATCATACATGATAATGTGTGAAAATTAACCAATCTTAAACACACAAAACCGGAAACCTCGCTCTGATACCAATTGATGGTTGTGACATAACAACCGAGGGTATGGCTTGGCGGGTTTCCTAAGCAACCACAGGGTCGATCATGAGAGACTCTATGTCTACGGATTAAAAATTTAATCCAAATAGAGACCCGTCTTCCAAATGACCGCCTCATCGTCGAGTCAATTAATTCAAGTCACAACTTAGCCAAAACCAAAGTTAAGGCCTTGTAACTTTCTGAATCAAAAGACCGCGGAAAAGACGACGAATGGATCGTCGGTTTTTGTGTTTATTATTGAGGTCCATGACACAATTAATTTTAATATTAATTAAATAATAATTAAACTATGATAATTAACAAAAGCACATACGATGATAAGAATAATCAAAGCAATAATCAAGAAAACAAGAGGAGCTAAAGAGAGGTATACCTCGTCTTTTACCTTGCAGTCTTCTACCGTATGATCCTCCCCTCTTGGACGTCGTGTAGGCGACTAGCTACCAAGACGCGAAGTCACCAAGGCTTGCAATTAATCACCTTCTTCAATCCTCTTCTTTGCACCAACACAAAACCCTAGATTCTAGGGTTTCCTTGCGTCGGTGACCTAACCACCTCTCCTCGTTGTGTCGCCGACCACCTCAAGCTCCCAAGGACCACCGGCCACAAGGCAGCACTGAGAGGAAGGATATGAAGATGGAGAACTGGAAGAAGAGTGGAGAAAGAGCTCATTCTTCATCCTCCAATTCAAAGTTGCTGCCGCCGGCAACTTCTCCACACCCACCGCCGACCACTCCTTTTCCCTTCTCCTGTGCGTGCTCAAACAAGGAAGAAGAAAAGGAGAAGAAGAGAATGATCCTTCTCCTCCTTAGAGTCCTTCTTCAACCTAGCTACCGGCGCCGCCCATTCCTTGCCGCCGGCCACTTCTCCTCCACCTTCCAGCCGCCGCTGATCACCAAAGGAAGAGCAGAGCCTCTCCTTTTCCCTGTGAATGTTGGCCAAGGACCTGTGAAGGAGATGGGGAAGAGAAGAAGGAGAAAGCAACTCCTTCTCCCTTGCGCCGGTGACCTAAGAGAGAGAGAGAGACAGGGAGAGAAGGTTTAGGGTTTTGGTAATTGTGATTAATTCGATTAATTCTCAATTAATTAGCCTTAGTATCATGACTCCCATGGGGTATTTATAGGGCTATGGTAGGTGTTAGATCGTGTTTGTCTTGCTAGAGCGGGGGGGGGGGGGGGGGTAATAGCAACTTTTGATATTTCTACTTACAACGTTAGCAACCGCAAGCGTAAATCTAATAAAACAAATGAAAACAATTCTAACGCACCTATTTACATGGTTCGGAGATAAAAACTCCTACTCCACGGCTGCCCGCAAGGTGGGCGATCCTTAATCCGTCGGTGGATGATTCCCCGGAGCACCTCCGGCTAGATCTCGTAGCTCCTTGTGGGTGGAGAAACCTCTCCACAACCTTTGGACATTATCTGAGCACAACAGGATACTAATTCACTCTATCCAAGCAAGTTTTGTCAAGGGTAAACAGCTTGAACCGAGCTCCTTTAAATAGAGCTCGAGCTGAATATGACCGTTGGCCAGTCAACTGCCCCTGGGGCAATCGACTGGCCTTCCCTGAATTCAAATTCTCACACACTGACCTTTTGAATTCTGGCCATCCCAGTCGACTGGCCACCTTTTAAGCCTAGGGTTCCCTTCCCGAGTACATTTCTCTCCGCACTCAAATCCTCCCGGCTTAGTTCCCGAGTACAAACACTCACACTCGGGCCCTTACGACCTGGATGACTCTTCAATTAGTAGTCTTGATCTGTTGCCTTCACGCCCTCTTCGTCATCGGCTCCCGTCCCTCAGATGCACACGCAAGCCCTCGGCTTGCCTCCGTGCTACCCTTCACGCATGCCTCGAAGTCCGCGTCTCTCGGCTCATCGTCTCTGCTATCCATGGTCCCTCGGATGCGCACACAAGCCTCCAGCTTGCCTCCATGCTACCCTTCACCTGGAGACATCCAACCAAGCCTATGTGTACCTACAAACCTGCACACTCACATACACATATTAGTCCAACAACAAATCCTAACTTTCTCATATTGACATACACATCAAAACTCATGATCCTCCTGATCATACTCGGGTCGATTGCCCCAATAATCTCCCCCTTTTTGATATGTGACAATATGTTTAAGTTAGGTAAACAAAAACAACAATAGCAATAGCAATTGAAAATTAAAGCATAGCAAACAAGAGGCAACCTCCCCCTTAACCTATGCCCTCTCCCAATTTTCAATTCTCACAACCAACACCAAGTTAAGTTCTACCCAACTTAACATCATAAGTTTCCCATGTCAAGTTAAACTTAACTTAACATCACAAGTTCTCCCTCTTTGACACCATCAAAAAGATTGCCCCAATCAATCCTACCCCTAGTGCCAAAAAGAACTCAACCTATATATGAAAAACCCCTCAGAAATCAACATATAGTGTTACCAGTCGACTGCCCCTGGGGCAGTCGACTACCCTCTGCTATTCTCAACATACAGAGACATCAATCGATTGCCCCCAGGGCAGTCGACTGATACAGTCCAATTCTGAAATCCCAGCCGAATTTCAAAAACCTCTAGAAAATTCTAGAAAATCCGAAAAAATCTAAAAGTTTGCAAGCACATTTGTTAGGATATAATCTATCCTAAAAAAATATATTTTCATGAAAAATATCAAATATGCTTGACTTTTGGTACAAACTCTAATCTTCTCAAAAATTGACATTTTGTATCAACTTTGAAATCCATATATGAATCCAAATGTTTGCCAACTTCAACCATTACTATTTTACACATAGAATTACTTTCACTTCCCCCTTCTTCTCATGTATTCTTAGTATGATAAACCTCCCCCTCTTTTATCCTTAACCCTAGATACATATACACGAACCTTCCCGTGTGCCCATATAAGCCATATCTTATCATTCAATAGCAATTCATGAATTTCAAACAATACAAGCAATATCAAGCCATGACATAGAATTTCACAAAATAACATGAAAGCATAAGCAAATGGTTCATACATGACTTGAAAATAAACCATGAAAGTGGCACAAGGGCTAAAGCCCCGAAGTAGTGAAATATTACAACTCGAAGAGAAAGTGTTTGAGAGATAAAATGTAAATCTAAATAGAACACTCTCAACACTCAACCATCAAATAAAATCTACTGCATGTCGTTGCCTGGAGGAGGAGGAGGAGGGGCCTGATATGTGAGGTGCAAGTGTTGTATCATGGCGTACATCTCATCCTGCTGTCGCTGGAACCCCTGACAAAACTGTGTGAGACCATGAACCTCCTCCTGAATGGCAGTCTGAAAGCCCATCTGCTGCTGCTGGAACCCGTGGATGTCCTCCCGGAAACTGTGAACCTCAGATCGAAGCTAGGAGAACTGCTCCTGTGTGACTCCACCAGGAGGCTCCTCATCAGAACTGAAGGACTTAGGATGCTGCCTCCACATTATCTCCCCCTGCCTGCACTCGATCCCTGCCAAGGAAGATTGACGTGTGCCAATCTGATCATAGTCCTTGGACAAGTGACGTACCTGACCACTAGTCGTGCATATACCCCTAGACTCAAAGAACTCGGTCAGGACATGGCAAAAGGGCATGTAGATCTTCCCATTCATACTCTGGGAAAAATGAACAATAGATGTAAAAACATGCAGAGTGATGTCGATGTCTAACCTCCTCTCTAAGGCGTACATCATTACCAAGTGCGGTAGTCGAATTCTTGCCCGCCCCTTGGTTACAATGGGTAGTATGCACTCTACGATAATTTTATACAAGACATTGCTAAATGGACTCATTTTCTGAGCGTCAAAGATATGCTCTGTAATACACCAATTTCTTGCAAAATAATGCATGTGAATTTGATCAATAGTAACATCAGGGAGAGTAAGGGGATCAACAACCTTTGGGAAATATGTGAATGCATAGTTGGATGCCCTACACCCCAAAAATGCACCTAAAATTGTGGATGAGAAGGGAATGGCGACTCCTCCTACCATGGACTCATAGAGGTCATTGTCGGAATTGATGCATGTGAGATTTGTATAGAATTCTTTACACATGTCTAGATTGATATCATGCTGACAATACACCAACCGCTCTATCCCAAAAGGAGTAATCATTTCAGCAATTTGGGAGGTTTTCTCTCTAAAATATGACCTATTAAGGTATTGACAGTTCATCAATACGAACTCATTCTCCTCAAATCTCCGTAGACACTCATCGGACCGGAATCGATGTGTTTCCGGATCTATACGACCTTGCTATGAGGATCCCTCCCCCTTTCTTCTCTTTTGGACAACTCTATTTTGAACAAACTCATGCATGTACCACAAATTACCCCATAAAGAGACACCACAAAGAAAACATGTAAAAAGGAGACAAATTAGTTTCAAAAACTGAACTTAATGCAAAAAAAATAAATTCGACAAATAGTTACCGTTTCTCCCTTCTTTGTATGGTGAATACTTGTGAGGCTTGACTCAAAGAAGGAGATTTTCCTAACCCTAGGTGTAGATCTGAGATGGAGAAGGCTAGGAAGGTGTTTTAGTGCTTGGGAGGACCTTAGAACGAGAGAGGAGGTCGAGGAGGAGAAGATCTCACAGGGGGATGGCACGTAAAACCCTAGGTTTTGGCCACCCCGCGCAGCTGTTCTTATTTAAACTCACGCTTATCAGTCGACTGCCCCAAGGGCAGTCGACTGAGAAAACGAACAGAGAGTTCAGTCGACTGCTCCTGGACCAGTCGACTGGCAATTTTGAATTTCCAGTTTTGAATTTACCCTAGACCAGTCGATTGGCTCTGAGCCAGTCGATTGCCACCTGAATTTCAGTATTCCAGTCCTAAATCCAGAAATACCTAATTAATTCCATAAATCTTCAAAAATTCTGAAATTTCATGAAGAGATTTGTGGTACCTATGTCTACTTGGGAAAAATGAGTTTTCACACATATCTACTCCGGATCCCAAGATTGGTACGAAATTCAATTATACCTAAATTGTGTCAATGAAACTTATCTAAAAGTTCTAATTTTGACCTCTCCTTGGTGTATCTTCCCATTCCTAATCATAATACATTCCTAGTACTGAATTATATGATGTTCACACATTAAACATCAATTTCTACCAAATATAATTCCATTTCCATCTTTTCCTCCATAAATCTTCTGTTAATGTACCAATTTCCTAGGATTAAGACTCACCTTAGTCTTCCAACCCTTTTGGCACATGTCATAGTCCATCTAATCTCCTAGGAGAAGTCCTCCTGAGATCCATTGACCATGGATCGCATTTGGACTTCTAGATCTCTCCCTTGAGCCCTTAGCCCTAGTTACCTCCCTAGATAACTCATTCACAATTGCAAACCACATCGGTGTTCCTCCGGTGCTTCTTGATCTTCAACTATCACTCTCTTAACTCTATAAACCTTTTTCTTGGTCAAGTCCTTTTTCTTTTAACATGGCTTTTCCTTACCATTTTTGACCTTTTCTTTACCATAATCATAGGAGATCCTTGAATATGACTTTTTTTACTATCATTTAACCTCCTAGGGTGATATTCTAGACCTGACCTATCATTTCTAATGTGTTGATCCTTTGGTATCACACTCAATCCCTTGAACCCTCTAATGAGTCTATCTAGGTTCTTTTCTAATTTATCAAGTTTTGCTCTTAAAACTTGATTTTCCTTCTCTAAATTCCTTACCTTAGTATCACTATGTCCTTTTTTATCACTCCTAGATCTACCCATTTTTCTAGGCATGTGTCTCCCTTTTTTAGGGTTGATGCCTTGATCCTTAGGTCTAGAAACCCTAGATTTATCATGAAACATAGATTCTTTAGTATTTTGGCACGCAATAGTATTTCTATTTCTATCATGATACTTAAAGCCAAAAGTATGCATAGGCAAGCAATCATTATTATTTCTGGCATTCATAAAAGTATTGGAAGCATATGTAAAGTTATGGATTACTTCCCTTACCCTTGTAGCTCCCCCTAGATGTGAGCTCCTTTTCTTCTCAACTTTTTCTCATCTTCTTAAATGCTCCATCTTCTTGAGCTCCCCTTTTCTTGGACATTGAGTGTGATAATGTCCTAGCTCCCCGCAAGTATAGCACATAATGTGCTTTTTTTCTTTCTTTTCCCTACAACCCACATTAGATTTAGAATGAATTGAGTTGGGTTTAGGGTTTACCTCCCTTTTATCTAATGGACACTTGTCCTTGTAGTGCCCCTTCTCGTTGCAACCAAAGCATATGATATGATCCTTTGATTTTGCTTTGGTGGAGGTTGGAGCTTTTTCTTGTTCTGGTATTGATGAGAGTCTCTCCCCCCCCCCCCCCCCTCAATCCTTGAAGTTGATACCTCTTCTTCCTCTCTTGACGAGGTAGATGATATTTCACTTGATTGTGCCTCTTCACTTGATGAAGTTGACAATTCTTTTTCTTCTTGATCATCTTGGACCGTTAAACTCATCTCTTTGGGCTCTTCCACTATTTGAGCTTGTGTAGGGTTCTCATGACATTTTTCTATCTTTTTTCATAACTCATATGCATCTTTATATTCACCTACACCACTCAAAATGTTATTAGATAAAACATTCACTAATATATCAATTACCTTCTTATTTGCCTTGGATTGAGCTTGTTGCTTCTTAGTCCAATATCTAGGTCGGAGTCTTTTTCCATGTTTGTCTCTTGGAATCTCGAATGGTTCTACTAGCACCACCATGCATTCCCAATCCATTCCAAGCCAAGTCTTCATTCTTGTCCTCCAATAATCAAAATCTTCATGATCATAAGGAGGCGGAGTGTTGATATCGTCCCCCAACTTGTCTTCCATCATTCTTTCCTCTAGCTTGTGTCCTTTTGGCGGTTATTCCAACAAGAGCGAACCTTGCTCTGATACCACTTGTTAGATCGTGTTTGTCTTGCTAGAGGGGGGGGTGAATAGCAACTTTGGATTTTTCTACCTAGAACATTAGCAAGCGCAAGCAGAAATCTAATAAAACAAATGAAAACAATGCTAATGCACCTATTTACGTGGTTCGGAGATAAAAACTCCTACTCCACGGCTGCCCGTAAGGTGGGCGATCCTTAATCCGTCGGTGGATGATTCCCCGGAGCACCTCCGGCTAGATATCGTTGTTGGTGCAATCTTGGTTAGGTCAGGGTTGACCTAGTTTGACAAAGCTCAGGTGAGCTTGAGGTCGTATGTTTCGATGTTTGATAATAATGTGTGAGTGGTCATGATGTGTGAGTCAAGTGAGTCAAAGTTGACTGGAGGCTTGACTGTGGGAAAAGGCCTAGTGGGACTAGGCACACCTAGTGGAACTAGGTGAAGTCCAGGTGGATCGGGGAGATCGTACGCTGGCATGGGAAAAGGCCTAGTGGGACTAGGCACACCTAGTGGGACTAGGTGAAGTCCAGGTGGATCGGGGAGATCGTACGCTGGCATCGGATATGACCTAGTGGGACTAGGTGAAGTCCAGGTGGATCGGGGAGATCGCACGCTGGCATCGGATAAGACCTAGTGGGACTAGGTGAAGTCCAGATGGATCGGGGAGATCGCATGCTGGCAAGGTGGAAGTCTACCGAAAGACTAGACTTAACTCGAGGGTTAGGCGAACCTGGTGGGGAATCAGGTTAAGTTCTAGTTGGGAACTAGGTAGAAGAAAACCAAGTTGGTCAAAGGGGTTGAACGGACACTTGGTAGGGAACCCTAGACTTGTGAGCACAAGTTAGGTTGGATTCAATCGATTGGATAATCGATTGGGTGAATCGATCAGTGGATCAATTAGGGCAGTTTGTGTGAGAGGACAGAAGGTGGCTGAATCGATTGGGTAATCGATTCAGCCTTCCCTTAATCGATTGGGTAATCGATTAAG
Source organism: Boesenbergia rotunda (assembly GCA_024364735.1). NCBI lineage: Eukaryota > Viridiplantae > Streptophyta > Magnoliopsida > Zingiberales > Zingiberaceae > Boesenbergia > Boesenbergia rotunda. Next base: position 671,588 of record JAGFNQ010001042.1, read on the forward strand.
GGGTTCAGTGATCGATTAGGGTGATCGATCACCAAAGGTTGCGCGAGAGAACAGAGAGGCTCTAAATCGATTGGGTAATCGATTCAGGGCACTCGTAATCGATTGGCTAATCGATTACGGTTCGAAAACTAGCCGTTGAACGACTAAATCCTACGTGGTAATCGATTGGGCAATCGATTCAGAAACCCTAGGCGTCGGGTATAAGGTCTTTCACGCAGGTTTGAAGCGCAACTCTTCTTCCTCCTTCCACGCCATTTCAAGAGAAGCTTTGGGGTTTAGTGTTGCTGCACTTCCAAAGTTCTAGAGGCGATCACAAGCTTGAAGATAGCAAGGAAAGCAAAGTGTGAGCTTATTCATTGTAAATCTTGTAAGATTTCATTTGTATTTGCTTTGGTTCTTGTTGTATCTTTGTGAAAGCTTGTAAGAGGTTTATCCACCTCAAGAAGGAGACTTTCATAGTGTATGAGAGTGTGAGGAGAGTGGATCCTTGGATTAGTTACCCGGCCGGGGTGGATACCAAGTAAAATCACAAGTGTTAGCGATTGCTTGAAGTCTTCCGCCGCGACAAATCATCTATAAGCGAATCGAAGCTAATCACCCCCCTCTAGCTCGTCTACCGGTCCCAACAAGTGGTATCAGAGCAAGGTTGCTCTTCATTGGACTCATCGCCAAGAGGGCAAGAGCTAGAGGAAGAAGAAGAAGTTGGAAGAAACCCTAATTTCAAGAAGTCATCATCAAGAGGGTTCAACTTCAAAGATGGAGTTCGGCTATAACACTTGAGTACCTCCACCATTCAACAAGGTAAATTTCGATCTTTGGAAATCAAAGATTGAAAATTTCTTCATGATGGAGATAGAGCAATGGTTTGCTCTAATGGAGGGTTTTGAAGCTCCAACAAGCTCAAAAGGAAAGCTCCTCAAGAAAAGCAAATGGAATGAGGAGCAAATCAAGAGATGCGAGGCCAACAACAAAGTGACCAAGTTATTGGTCAACCTATTGCCAAGCACTATCTTGGACAAGATTGGAGAATTTCAAGACGCCAAAGAGCTATGGAGCAAATTGGCAAAGCTTCATGAAGATCCCTCCACTATACCAAGTCAAGACAAATCCGAAGAGGGAGATTCATCAAATGAGGAGGACTCGGAAGTTGAAAGATGTTCAACATCCGGGGAGGAAATTCAAGAAGAAGCGTCGGCCAACGAAGAAAAGGAAGAAGTCTCTACCTCTAGGATTGAGGGGGAGCAAAGATCATTCACTCCGGAAAAGGAAGAAGTTTCTACCTCCGGATCGAGTGAAGAGTCATGTGACACCCCTACAAGCAAAGGTATAAGAATTTCAATTTGTAAAAATAAAGATCATATCATTTGCTTTGAGTGTAGGGAAAAAGGGCACTACAAAAGTAAGTGTCCTACTTTGGTCAAGAAGAAGGTGCAAGTGGCACCCAAGACCAAGGAGAAACCAAAGGAGGTCGGCCCCGTGATAGAGAAGGATAAGAAGCACATTGTGTACTTCTCATGCAAGGAAAAGGGGCATTATCGAAATCAATGTCCAAAGGGGAAGAATCCGACCAAGGCTAAAAGGAGGAGCTCAAATCAAGGGGGAGCCTCCAAGAACAAGACTAAGGTACCATTAGGTAATGGTACTTATCTTCATCATGATAATATGCATGCTAGAAATAATTATTATCACTTTAATGCTATTTATCATGAAAATAGGAGGTATGAAAAACCTAGGGAAAAATATAGAGCCCTCCATGCTAGGTCGACCACCCCTAAGGATAGGGAAGATATTAGATCATTTAAGGGTAGACCCACCCAAAACAAGACCAAGAAGAAAAATTACCAAGGCTATATTAGAAAACCAAGCCTTGATGAGGTAATGATTGAAAATCAAGTTTTGAGGTCAAAACTTGATAAATTGGAAAAATCCCTTAAGAAAATAAAAAATTTATTTAAGGGATCAAAAATTTAAAACCTAGATTTAGAAAATCAAGGACCCTCTAGGAGCAAGAAAGGTTTGGGATACAAACCTAAAACCAAGGATGATGGTCCATCCTATCATAGAGTTCCATATAGATATGGAACTCAATCTAGGTCAAGGAGTCAAGTCAAGGCCATAAGGGAAGTCATCCCTCGAGTTGACCATGACAAGACTAACATGACTAAGGCTTCGGAGAAGCCTAGAAGAGTCATTAGGAAGGTATCAAGGGAAGTTATCCCTAATGAATACCTAGAACACCCAAGGAGCACCAATAGGTTTTGGGTTCCTAAGAGTGTGTTTGCCACACCCTAGATAGATCTAGGGAGTGTCAACTCAAATTGGAAGGGTAGTTAACCTAACCTTGATGAAGTTGGCACTTTGGGACATTTTCGAGGACTTATTACCCTTGAAAATGAAGGAGTTATTTGTTTACTCTAGGAGGAGTAAATTTTGTGCCAAACTATATTTTTGGAAGATTGAACTTAATAAAAGTTGGCGCAACTAGGTTAGAATCCAAAGATAGGCCAAGTTGGGGAGTTTTGGCACTATCTTGGAAATTAGGGGCAAAGTTAGGATTATCAATGACTTAGCGATGAGTTATTGATACTTAGATAGGAAATCTAGGTATTCTCTTTTGTGCTACTATGCCATTGTTGTATGCCCTATCACATGTCATGACATCATAATCTATATCTCATATTTTAATTATGAAAATATTACATGTCATTTCATACATGCATCATCTAGCTAATAATATTCTTTAAATACTCACATGATGCATGTCATAGTCATTATCATGCATTAAGTCAATTTTTATTGAAATTAAGGACATTGGCATTAATTGACATCCTAGGTGGATGATCAAAGTTTATGATGCCTAGATAGAAATGCATGAACCCTTAGATTAGGGAGAACATAACTTTCACATCTCACTAAAATCATAAGTTGACTTGTATGTGTTTGGAGACACACTAGATACAAGTGAGGTGTTAGGAAGATGAACAAAACTCAAGGTGTTGATAAAGTGCATCCAATTGAGTTTTAGGTTCATCAAAATTCGAATATAAATGAACTCCAATCATTGGGAAAGCTAATGTACAAGTCATGTGCATTTAGCCCAAGAAACATGGTTGGATATTGTTTTTGAAAAACATTTTAAATCTATCTTGGAAAACCTTGGTGAAGACTATCTTTTGATAGATCTCATCATTGATGAAATGGATACAAAACAATGAAAAACATTGAAGTATTTCAATGGTTTCCAATTTTGTGTCAATCTTTGAGAAAGGAAGGTATTTTCATAGAAAACTATTTTTCCTTGATAGTATATGTTATAAATAATGTTTACACAAAATTTTAGAATTTTTCGAATTTTGTAGAATTATTTAGGGGTTTCTGAAATTCGGACTGAAATTGTTTTCAGATTTCAGAAACTCTCAATCGATCAGGTGATCGATTGGGATAATAGACAATCGATTGGTCAATCGATTGGATAGAGTCTATTGCGAGCACAGAAGCTCGCGTAATCGATCCTTTGATCGATTACAGTCAGCAGTAATCGATCAACTGATCGATTAAGGCTAGTGTAATCGATTGGTTCCCAACACCAATCGATCAGTAAGACTAAAACTGTCTGATTTCAGTCAGTTAATCCATTTTTTAGTAACCTAACAATCCCTAGCCCCTTGAAATACTTTTATAAGTATATTTGGGTAAATTTCATTGTGAAATCAAAAAGGGAAATTGTTTGGTGAACATTTAAGGGTTAAGGAGAGATTTTGATTCAAGTTTTGAATCTCTTAAATCTCATCACCTCAAGTTGAGATTTTTTAAAGGTTTAGGAACTCAAAAATCATTGTTGGTGCAATGATAGAGGTTTAATGCATGTTTTGAGGGGGAGGTCTTCCTTAAAGGCATGTGTTTAAATTTTCTTTTTGGGATAAGTGAATGAATGGAGATTGGGAATCTTTATGAGTGCTCAAGGTTGAGCATAGGTTCAATGCAAAGTATGGGATTTTCATTGGGTATACCTTTGACCATATAGACTCTCGGGGAGAGTTTTTGATGTGTGTCAAAGGGGGAGAAGATTGAAAGGCTAATGGCAATTAGTCTTTCTCAAACATATTGTCAAACATCAAAAAGGGGGAGATTGTTGGTGCGATCTTGGTTAGGTCAGGGTTGACCTAGTTTGACAAAGCTCAGGTGAGCTTGAGGTCGTATGTTTCGATGTTTGATAATAATGTGTGAGTGGTCATGATGTGTGAGTCAAGTGAGTCAAGGTTGACTGGAGGCTTGACTGTGGGAAAAGGCCTAGTGGGACTAGGCACACCTAGTGGAACTAGGTGAAGTCCAGGTGGATCGGGGAGATCGTATGCTGGCATGGGAAAAGGCCTAGTGGGACTAGGCACACCTAGTGGGACTAGGTGAAGTCCAGGTGGATCGGGGAGATCGCACGCTGGCATCGGATAAGACCTAGTGGGACTAGGTGAAGTCCAGGTGGATCGGGGAGATCGCACGCTGGCATCGGATAAGACCTAGTGGGACTAGGTGAAGTCCAGATGGATCGGGGAGTTCGCATGCTGGCAAGGTGGAAGTCTACCGAAAGACTAGACTTAACTCGAGGGTTAGGCGAACCTGGTGGGGAATCAGGTTAAGTTCTAGTTGGGAACTAGGCAGAAGAAAACCAAGTTGGTCAAAGGGGTTGAACGGACACTTGGTAGGGAACCCTAGACTTGTGAGCACAAGTTAGGTTGGATTCAATCGATTGGATAATCGATTGGGTGAATCGATCAGTGGATCAATTAGGGCAGTTTGCGTGAGAGGACAGAAGGTGGCTGAATCGATTGGGTAATCGATTCAGCCTTCCCTTAATCGATTGGGTAATCGATTAAGGGGTTCAGTGATCGATTAGGGTGATCGATCACCAAAGGTTGCGCGAGAGAACAGAGAGGCTCTGAATCGATTAGGTAATCGATTCAGGGCACTCGTAATCGATTGGCTAATCGATTACGGTTCGAAAACTAGCCGTTGAACGGCTAAATCCTACGTGGTAATCGATTGGGCAATCGATTCAGAAACCCTAGGCGTCGGGTATAAGGTCTTTCACGCAGGTTTGAAGTGCAACTCTTCTTCCTCCTTCCACGCCATTTCAAGAGAAGCTTTGGGGCTTAGTGTTGCTGCACTTCCAAAGTTCTAGAGGCGATCACAAGCTTGAAGATAGCAAGGAAAGCAAAGTGTGAGCTTATTCATTGTAAATCTTGTAAGATTTCATTTGTATTTGCTTTGGTTCTTGTTGTATCTTTGTGAAAGCTTGTAAGAGGTTTCTCCACCTCAAGAAGGAGACTTTCATAGTGTATGAGAGTGTGAGGAGAGTGGATCCTTGGATTAGTCACCCGGCCGGGGTGGATACCAAGTAAAATCACAAGTGTTAGCGATTGCTTGAAGTCTTCCACCGCGACAAATCATCTACAAGCGAATCGAAGCTAATCACCCCCCCCCCCCCCGCGTCTAGCTCGTCTACCGGTCCCAACAATCGTAGCTCCTTGTGGGTGGAGAAACCTCTCCACAACCTCTGGACACTATTTGAGCACAATAGGCTACTAACTCACTCTATCCAAGCAAGTTTCGCCAAGGGTAAACAGCTTGAACCAAGCTCCTTTAAATAGAGCTCGAGATGAATATGACTGTTGGCCAGTCAATTGCCCCTGGGGCAGTCGACTGGCCTTCCCTAAATTCGAATTCTCACACACTGACATTTCAAATTCTGGCTATCCCAGTCGACTGCCCCTGGAGCAATCGACTAGTCCCCTTCTAAGCCTAGGGTTCCCTTCCCGAGTACATTTCTCTCCGCACGCAAACCCTCCCGGCATAGTTCCCAAGTACAAACATTCACACTCGGACCCTTACGACCTGGTTGACTCTTCAATCAGCAGTCTCAATCTGTTGTCTTCATGCCCTCTTCATCTTCGGCTCCCGTCCCTCGAATGTGCACGCAAGCCCTCGGCTTGCCTCCATGCCACCCTTCACGTATGCCTCGAAGTCCGCATCGCTCGACTCATCGTCTCTGCTATCCATGGTCCCTTGGATGTGTACACAAGCCTCCAGCTTGCCTCCATGCCACCCTTCACCTGAAGACATCCAACCAAGCCTATGTGTACATGCAAACCTGCACACTCACATACACATATTAGTCCAACAATAAACCCTAACTTACTCATATTGGCACACACATCAAAATCCATGATCCTCCAGATCATACCTGGGTCGATTGCCCCAACAGTAGGGACCATGAGGAGGAGTTGGGTCTTGGCCCACTAATGGATCTCATTGAACTTCCTCACCAACCCCCATATTTTCATATGGGTTCCACCTATTATGAGTTGTCCATCTCCCCGTGTTTAAGATATCGAATGCCCGATAATTAATTTAAATTACTGACAATTTTAATTAATTATCCTCTTGATCTTGACTAGTACTACTCAACCTTTTCATCATGTCAGACCATAGTCCATTTGTAAGATTTGACATGACGATCCTTATGAGCTCATCAAGGGGGCATCATCATCCCGACTCACCAGGACACGGATTTCGTCAATAATCAATGGAACACCATGTAGATAAAATTATTATCCAACTTATCGGGCCTATCGATCTAACAGAATAGATCTCGCTCATTGGTAAATCAAAGTAATAATTAATTAAATCCATGTGCCCATTATTATTTTGGGATTTAGAGATCGTACTCCTTAATATAAATTGAGGTCTAATCCAATTTATGAAGTCTGTACAAAATTGGATGACCTCTCTTTTGGTCCTACTCAATGCACACAAAGTGCACTAGTGTAATTCTATGGTTAAGACAAATCACACCTAATTACACTACAACCATCCCGATGGTTTGTCCAATTCCATCTCGGCTGTGAGCCTCTTTCTTATACTTCTGCAAGGAACTAATAACACGATCTTCTGTGCGTCACCACGCACCATTATATCTACAACGCAAAGTATGAGACATTTTGTACACATACTAATATAAATATGCACCGTGTGATTTTGCGATTCTCTTTTAAAATGTAGATGTACTTTGACTAAAAGCAAGACTTTTAGTATACATCCTAACACTTTCTCCATAGCTCCAGCTTAGAAGAAGTTTCTTTTAGTGGCAATTGATTCCGTCTCCAAATGAGTAGAAGCAGAAGCTTTAGCCCGAATCATAGAGAATGCTGTCATAAAATTTCTATGGGAGAATATACTTTGTCGATATGGGATTCCACACAAACTCATCTTTGATAATGAAAGGCAATTATAGGGCTAGAAGATCCAAGAGTGGTACTCAGCATATGGTATCAAGCAAGCTTTTACCTCAGTAGCTTACACACAAAGTAATTGATAAGATGAGGTCACCGATAGGGAGATTATCCGAGGGCTTAAAGTCAAGTTGGACCATGTAGGCGGGAGTTGGGTTGAAAAACTTCCCAATATCTTATGAGCATATCGTACTACGCTTATAGAAGGTATAGGAGTAAGTCCTTTCCACTTGCTGGGAACTTGCGTCGGTTCGACCTAGGGTTTCGTAGAAATTCGAAGTCAGAACCATTTCGCTAAGGCTAAGGTTGTATATGTGTTTGCTTTGTATTTATGTATCTTGCAGGTACCTAGAATGGAAGACAAAGCAGGCAAACAACACACCACGATGCTGGAAGCCAGGCTGCTAGGTGCCCCCATCATCTAGGGTGCCTCAATGAATGGAGGAAAACCAGGCTCTTCATTCAGGCGCCCCCATCAACTAGGGCGCCTCAATGCAAGGAGGCAAATCAGGCTCTTCATTCAAGCACCCCATATGTTATAGGCACCCTGGTTGAAAGCTGTATCTGCTGCTGCGAGTTCGAAGCAGAGATAAGCTTTGACCAAGTTCAATGAGGCGCTTGGAAGGTCCAGGGCGCCCTGGTCAAGAGTCTTATCTGCTGTGGCGAGTTCGGCGCGGAGATAAACTTTGACCAAGCCTTTTGAGGCACCCTAGTGATCACAGGTGCCCTAATGAAGACTATAAAAGTGGCTTCGACCCCAAGGCTCAGGACACAACTTTGGAAATCATTCTGAGCATTCTGAGCTAAAGAAAAGTGCTAGAGACGAAGCCCTGCGACCAAGGAGGCTCCAGGAGGAAGTGCGCGACACTTCGGAGGTCCAGATCGGCTGGGCATTCGACGTTTCTATTTCAGTTTGAATTTACAATTCAGAATTTATTTTTACATCTTTTTTATTGTAATTTATGCACTGTAAGACGGGTTTCTCCGCCTCCGGAAAGTCCGGAAAGGAGACCATTAGTAGACGGGTGTTCCCGTGCTTAGGCCTTGGATGTACTGATCCTGGGGGGGTCGAAAACCAAGTAAATCCCATGTGCATTTCTGTGTTTGTTCGTTCTTTTTGTTTTCCGCTGTGCTACTAACTCTGTGTCCAGAACGAACGAAAGTTTACGAGTTTCTGCAAAAGTTATTTTTGGTCGATATTCCCCCCCCCCTCTATCGGCTGCATCGATCTAACAAGTGGTATCAGAGTCAGATCGCTCTTCACCGGACTAACCGCCGACGGAGCAAAGATGTCAGGAGTTGAGGGGGAGCCCAGGGGTGAATTAGGTACAATTTTATTTCAAATGTCAATTTTTAAATTTCATATAATATGTTTCAAGTGCAGGGAGAGAGGACACTATAAAAATCAGTGTCATACTCGTAAGACTCGGTCTACACCACCGAAAGCAAAGGAGGCACCAGCGCCCGTAGTCCGGAGGGATAAAAGTCAAATATGGTGTTTTAAATGCGAAAAATACGGACATTACAAAAATAAGTGTCCGACAAAGGTACACAAAATTTACGTTCCTAAAAATTTACAAATTCCTGTATTGTCATATGATAATTTAGATAATTTTTCTGATAAATTAGAATTATTGCATAGTCAAATCAATATCTTGCATGACCAGTTAGAAAAAGTAGATAATGCTAAAATATCAAAAATAATCTTTGTAATCCTTAATGTTAATTCATTAATTTCTAAAATTAATTCTGAAATTAATGCAGAAATTAATCTTAATTTTAATTTTGAAATTAATTTTGAAATTAATGCTGAAATTAATCTTAATTTTAATTATGAAATTAATGTTGAAATTAAGCTTAATTTTAATTTTTAAATTAATTCTGAAATTAATTTAATTTTAATTCTGATAATTATGAAAATCTTGGTAATCATCTAGAAATTATTTATGAAAATCTTGGCGATAATCTAGAAATTATTTCTGAAATTCTTGAAGATAATACTGAAATTATTTCTGAAATTCTTGAAGATAATACTGAAATTATTTCTGAAAATCTTGGTGATAATCTAGAAATTATTTCTGAAAATCTTGGTGATAATCTAGAAATTATTTTTGAAATTCTTGAAGATAATACTGAAATTAAATTTGAAATTCTTAAGAATAATCCTGAAATTAACACTGCTGAGGATAACATTGAGGATAATAGAGATAAAATTCTTTTAGATAATGATTTAATTATCAAATTTTTAGATAATATTGAAGATTATTACAAAATATTAACTAGTGGCCCGATTTACTCCACCTACTTTGAGGATATTGAAGGATGTGATTTTGAGGATGAGAAGAAGATGGAACTTTCTGATATCAAGGCTACAGTTAATAAAGTTCACAAATATTCAAATAAATCAGAATTATTAGTAAAACTTAAAAAGATAAATAAAGAAGAAACCGAAAAGGAATCAGATATTTTTGAAATAATGAGAATGATGAAGCTAAACCCACAATTATTAGAAATGTTGAAATTAAATCTTAACAATTTTTTCCTTATTTATTTCAATCTTAAATAATCCTTAATTAACTTAATTTTAATTTTCCTTAATTAACTTAATCTTAATTCTTATTTAATTTAACTTTAATGAACATTTAATTAATTCAAATTCAATTAATCTTTAATTCAAATTCAATTAATTTTTAATTAATTCAAAATCAATTAATCTTTAATCTTTAACTAATTCAAATTCAATTAATCTTTAATTAATTCAAATTCAAATAATCTATAACTAATTCACTTTAATTAATTAAAATTCAATTAATCTTTAATTCAAATTCAATTAATCTTTAATTAATTCAAATTCAATTAATCTTTAATTAATTCAAATTCAAATAATCTTTAATTAATCCAACTTTAATTAATCCTTAATTAATTCAAATTCAAGTAATTCCTAATTAATTCAATTAATCGTAATTTAATAACTTCGATTAATTCAACTTCAATTGACTTTAAGTAATTCTTAATTAATTCAACTTTAATTAATTCTGAATTCAAATCCAATTAATTCTTAAGTAACTTAAACTCAAATTAAATAAAATCTTACCCAATCCAAAATAATTAATTTAATAAAATTAAATATGTCAAAGTGGGTTGGCATATTCGCGGGTTCACACGATATGTATCAAATCGGGAATTTGATACATCATTAGAAACTTAAGTAAAATAATTTAACTTGTTTGACTTATGCATAACTGTCATGTCTTGCATATGCAATTTTCTTAAAATATATGTCATGTCATACACGTTTAATTTTATGCATGATTTAGAATGGTTATAGGAAAAAGAATAATTAAAACTTATTCAACCTAGTATTAGGTGGAGGTGAGATGATAATACGTTAGGGAAACCCTTCTAATAAGGTCAAGTATATTCTACTTGGTCTGTTTAGTTTGGTGGAACTAGCCGAAGCTACCGATCCAAGACCTAAACTAGTTAGACCAAAATTTTTTAAGAAGTAACTTGAAAATGAATTTTCGGTAAAAGGCTTTGTCAAGGAAAGGGTTGTTGCTCCAATAAGGCTACGACCAAAGAAGGCCTCTGTGCCTCGTCAAGACCTAGAAGCCGATTATCAAAAATCAAATTTACTTTACTATTTGATAAATTTGAATCTAACACAAGTTTCGATTAAATCTTAGATTTAACAATAAATTATTCAAGCATCTCACAATACACCCATAAGGCAACCATGCTTGCTGTATTGAGACATCTAGAATGGGTGAGATGTTAAGGACTAATAAATTGAAAATATTTTTCAAAATTATTTTCCAAAATTCCTAGAATATTTTTCTAAAATCTATTTTCAAAATAGTACTTTAACATAATAATATTTTTATGAATTTCATGCTTGTCTGATTGATTATATATGATAGATTTTCAAAAATTATATTCTTTTGAAAAATTGTTTGACCTACACAATTAGACACAAGCATCTTAGGTCAACAATAAAGTCCTTTAAGACACTTAGATAGAGTCAAACGGTGTTGGTGTCAGGGGGAGTTTTTTTTGGGTTTCTGTTGAATCTTTCAAAAATGGTTCTTTAAAATCATTATCATTTCAAAGTGTTTTTCGAAAATTATGCCTTAAAAATCATTATCATTTCAAAATGTTTTTCGAAAACGGTGCTTTAAATCACTATCTCTTATGTTTTCAAAGCATATGCTTTAAAAGTTATTCTCATTCCAAGTTGAATTTTCTAAAAACTTATCTTCTTAAAAATTACCATAATGTCCTTCAAAGCTGTTCTTTTGATTTTGATAAATCCTAAAGACACAGAGGAGGTCTACTTAATGATCTACAAGGACTTCGAGGATGTGTCAAATTTTGGGGGAGTCTAAATCAAAAAAAAATTATTTCTAACAAGTATTTTCTTTGACAATTACTTTTTGGAATTATTAGATAATTCTCTTGGTCTGAACCAAACCCTAAGGACTCATAGGAAGAGCACTTGTGGTCAACAAGCTTCCTAGGACTGGGTCAAGTTTAGGGGGAGGTCAAATTAAAAGAGTTAGTAAACATTTCAAAATAATATATTTTCGTGCACTATATTTTCAAAATCCTGTTGAAAGTATAAGTAATTTGTCTTTCAAAATACTATTATTCTATTTTTCAAAACTTTTGTGGCTTATAAAATTATTTTGAAATAATATTTACTTGGGTCGGAAAATTTCCAAAACACTTAGGAAAATGTCCTTGTAGTTAACAAGGTTTTCTAAGATTATGTCAGACTAGAAAAGAAACCAAGTCAAGTAAAATATTATGTTTTAAAAAATAATATTATTCAAAGAACTTATATTCTTCAAAAAAAACTTATGTGTTTCAAACTCATAATATTTCCAAAGTACTTATATTTTTCAAGTTCATAATATTTTTCAAAAATACTTATATTACTTCAAAAATGCATAATATCTCTTAAAAGTACTAATATTTTTTAAAAAAAAATGCATAATATGTTTCAAAAGTACTTGCACTTTTCAAAAGCTCAAATATTTTTACAAAAGTACTTGCAAAATATTCAAAACATTTTTCAAAATATTTGCGAAAAGGCACCAATGTTCACAAAGTTCAAATACTTTTAAGAGTGCAGATGTTTTTCAAAATACTAACATTTTTTTAAGTATTCTTCGAAATGTACAATTTGTCAAGTGAAAATATTTTTATAAGTGCAAGTTAAGTACTTAGTTTTAAACTATGCTTTCAAAAATTCATACTAAGTATTTTCAAAAGAACAAAATATTTTCAGTGTTGGTGCAAGTGTTCTTGGTGATTCTTTTATGTATGACAAAGGGGGAGAGTGAGCTTAAGTTAGAAAATTTAAGTTAGAAAATTTTTGTTATCTTCCAGAAGGATCGAAAAGGAAAATCAAAATGTTTTTCAAAAAGGGGGAAAGTAAGCTTAAGTTAGAAGTTTTTTCTTTTTCTCCCAAAAGATCAGAACTTATTTTCAAAACTTAGATCAGTTTTTCAAGGAGTATAATTTAGTCCCTTCAGCCAATTTAATTTAAGATATTGTCAAACATCAAAAAGGGGGAGATTGTTGGTGCAAGTTGCATCAGTGATATCCTCCTCTAAATGTTTCAATGTTTGACAATATACTTAAGTCAGTGATACATTGAACAAGGGAAGGGTTAGTCAAGAAAGGTGTAACAAAGTGAAGAAAAGTCCTAGTTAACCTAGGCACTAAGTCCTGGTTCTAAGAATTGGGCACTAAGACCTGGTGAGTGAAGCTAGGCACAAAGACTTGGTTCGAGGAATTGGGCACTAAGTCCTGGCCGAGGGTTGGGCACCGAAGACCTGGTTCGAGGAATTGGACACTAAGTCCTGGCCAAGGGTTGGGCACTGAAGACCTAGTTCGAGGAATTGGGCACGAAGTCATGGCCAAGGGTTGGGCACCTAAGTCCTGGACCTAGGGTTTGGGCACGAAGTCTTGGTCCGGGGATTGAGCAACTTTGCTGAGCGATGACTAAGGACATAAGTAGAGACGGGTCGAGGTTCAGACGTCTCGAGATCCGAGAGTATCGAAGGCTAAGTAAAAGTCCACCCGAATGGACAGGGTTGCAACCGTCTCCTGAGAGGAGTAGGTGAAAGGCGCGTTCCCGAGGGTGGGAACTTGCGTTAGTTCGACCTAGGGTTTCGCAGAAATCCGAAGTTAGAACCATTTCGCTAAGGCTAAGGTTGTATATGTGTTTGCTTTGTATTTATGTATCTTGCAGGTACCTAGAATGGAAGACAAAGCAGGCAAACAACACACCACGCGGCTGGAAGCCAGGCTGCTAGGCGCCCCCATCATCTAGGGTGCCTCAATGAATGGAGGCAAACCTGGCTCTTTATTTAGGCGCCCCCATCAACTAGGGCACCTCAATGAAAGGAGGCAAATCAGGCTCATCATTCAAGCGCCCCATATGTTACAGGCGCCCTGGTTGAAAGTTGTATCTGCTGCTGTGAGTTTGAAGCAGAGATAAGCTTTGACTAAGTTCAATGAGGCGCCTGGAAGGTCCAGGGTGTCCTGGTCAAGAGTCTTATCTGTTACGGCGAGTTCGACGCGGAGATAAACATTGACCAAGCCTTTTGAGGTGCCCTAGTGATCACAGGCGCCCTAATGAAGAATATAAAAGGGGTTTCGACCCCAAGGCTCAGGACACAACTTTGGAAATCATTCTGAGCATTCTGAGCAAAAGAAAAGCACTAGAGACGAAGCTCTGCGACCAAGGAGGCTCCAGGAGAAAGTGCGCGGCACTTCGGAGGTCCAGATTGGCCGGGCATTCGATATTTCTATTTCGGTTTGTATTACAATTCAGAATTTATTTTTATATCTTTTTATTGTAATTTATGCATTGTAAGACGGGTTTCTCCGCCTCCGGAAAGTCCGAAAAGGAGACCATTAGTGGATGGTCGTTCCCTGTTGATGCAGTCTGGCCCTGATTGTTATTTTAGTGTTGACACCAATTTTAGTTCAGGTTGATTATGTTGATTATAATGATTATGATTAAGTCCTGGTCGGGGATCAGACATGGTATGAAATCCTAGCTTGGAGGGCTAGGTGTTGGAAAATACTAACCTGGAGGGTTAGGTGTTGAAAATCTTAGCTTGGAGGGCTAGGTGTTTGGAAAGTCCTAATTCGAAAGAGGTGGGTGAAAAGTCCTAGCTTGGAGGGCTAGGTGAAAAGTCCTAACTTGGAGGGTTAGGTGCAAATTCCCATCTTGGAGAATTAGGTGAAAAAGTCCTGGCTTAGAGGGTCAGGTCCTAGCTTGGAGGGCTAGGTTTGGAAAGTCCTAATCCGGAAGAGTTGGGTGAAAAGTCCTAGCTTGGAGGGCTAGGTGAAAGGTTCTAACTTGGAGGGTTAGGTGCAAATTCCCATCTTGGAGGGTTAGGTGAAAAATCCTTAGCTTGGAGGGCTAAGGTGGATGAAACCCGAGCTTGGTAGGCTGGGTTGGAGTCCCTGGATCGGTCTGGTGACCGATCAGGGAGTTGGCACACTGCTCCTTCGTGGATCGGTCTGGTGACCGATCCAGCGATGACTGATCGGTCCGGTGACCGATCAGGCAGCAGGTGTTGCCCTGTTGCTTGGCTCCTGATCGGTCTGGTGACCAATCAGGGAGCAAGCAACTTCCTCACTTCCTTACTCCTGATCGGTCTGGTGACCGATCAGGGAGTGAACAGTGAGTTGAGTTCCCCTTTGGATCAGCTCCTGAACGGTCTGGTGACCGATCAGGGACTTAGGATCTGATTACCGGGGTTACTGTTCATCCACCCTGATCGGACTGGGTGACCGATCAGGAATCATTCTGATCGGTCTGGTGACCGATCAGGCTTCACTCTGATCGGTCCGGTGACTGATCAGGCTTGTATTGCCGTGAGAGCTGGGAGTCCCAGCAAAACGGTGGATCGGTCCGGTGACCGACCCACAAGCTCTGGATCGGTCTAGTGACCGATCACTTTAATTCAAATTGCTTGTCAGACGCTCTGATCGCGTCTAACCGCATCCGATTCTCTGCGCTTAGCTTCTAATTCTTGATTTACTGGGTGATATGCTGTTCTAACAGTCTGATTAAGTTGCAGGTGACAGGGGAGGATTCAAACACTCAAGGAGAAGTCAATGGAGGCTTTCCTTGGAGCAGGTTTGTCCGTTTTACCATCTCAGGTTGCAACGACCGAGCTGCAGACTGGAGCTGAGACTGGAGCTTGGCTGAGGGAAGCTCAGGAAGTCCAGGGATAGCTCAGTAGTAGCTGGCGTTGGCAGATGAGCAGCTGGGAGCTGCAGAGATGGTGTCATCTGATGCTGAGTGGAGAAACAAAAAGGGTGGAAGAAGGCTTCGTGGAAGCAGAGTTCGAATACTGATTTCTTGCCGCGCCTTGAGTTCTCCACAACTTGCTTGCTGTGTTCCTGAAGTTGTCATCACCTTGAGCAAGCGATTGCATTCTTGAAGCAACCATCCATTACTTGAGTGCTTGAAGGACAGAACAAGAAGCTTGGAGTCCGACAGCGGGAAGACACGAGGAAGGGTTTCTTGCGTGAGATCGCCGCTGGGTGGAGCTCGGGATAAGTTTGCTGTGTTCTTGTCCTTGCTAAGTGCTGAGTAAGAGTTCTTCTTTGTGTTTCATTAAGCTTAAATCTATATCCTTGTTTGAAACGTTGTGGAGAGGTTTCTCCACCGAGAAGGAGGTTGCTTTATATCCGGTGAAGACCGGGGCTTGATCTGCCGATGATCAAGGGATCGCCCACCTTAAGGGCACGCCAAGGAGTAGGGGCAAGTTATCCCCGAACCTTGTAAATCCTCCTGTTAGCGTTTTTGCTAGTTGTGTATGTTTGCATTCGTTTTCTGTTTTTGGTTTCTGCATTGCTTTGGTTCCATTCGTTTTCTTCCGCTGTGCTACTGACTTGGTTGAGTGCAAAAATTTCATAAGTGCCAAAGGTTTTAAGTGTTTGTCTATATTCATCCCCCCCCCCCTCTCTAGCCATCCGGGTTCCAACATTCCCGTGCTTAAGCCTTGGATATGTAGGATCGGTGTCGTCGATAGAGGGGGGTGAATATCGACCGTAAATCTTTCGTTGAAAACTTCGTAAGACTTTTGTTCATTCTGGACTCAGAGCGTTAGTGCAGCGGAAAATAAAATAGAAAGAATAAAAGAACTCAGCAGACACGCGGGATTTATTTACTTGGTTCCCAACCCCCCAGGGTCAGTACGTCCAAGGCCTATGTACTCGGCGTGAGTCCACTATTGGACTCCTTTCTGGAATTTCCGAAGGCGGAGAAAACCCGTCTTACAGTTCAATAATTACAATCACAATTCTAGAAAATTAAGTGCGGAATAAATAAAAGCAAACCGAACAACAAGGATCTGAAGCTCGGCCGATCTGGACCTCCGAAGTGCCATGCACTTCTTCCTGGAGCCTCCCGGTCATAGAGCCTCATCTTTAGCGCGTTGTGGTCGGTCAAAATGATCAGAATCGCTCTGGAAAGTTATGTATTAAGCTGAGGGGTCGAAGCCCCTTTTATAGGCTTCATACGGGCGCCTGTGATGATGGGGGTGCCCCTATAGACTTGGTCAAACTTTATCCCCGCGCCGAACTCGTCGCAGCTGATAAAACCTTTGGCCAGGGCGCCTACATGAACTTGGGCGCCTGTATCCTCCCGAGTGCTTGAATGGAAGCCTGTTTTGCATTCCTTCGCAGAACTGTTTTCTGCTTCTTTAACTCAGGCGCCCCTATTGATGGGGGCGCCCCCATTGATGGGGGAGCCTGGCTTCCAGGCTACTAGGTGTGTTGTGTGTTGTTTCCCTGCTTTGTCTTCCATTCTTGGTACCTGCAATATACATGAATACAAAGCAAATATACACACAATACTAACCTTAAGGACTTGGTTCTGATTTCGGATTTCCACAAAACCCTAGGTCGAAGCGACACAAGTTCCACCCCCGAGAACGCGTCTTTCACCTACTCCATTCAGGCGACAGTTGCCACCCAGTCCTTCGGGTGGACTTTTACTTAGCCTCTGAAACTATCGGATCTCGAGACGTCCGAACCCTGACCCGTCTCTACTTCTATCCTTAGTCATCGCTCAACTAAGTTGCTCAGTCCCTCGGACCAAGACTTCGTGCCTAAACCCTAAGTCTAGGACTTCGGTGCCCAACCCTCGGCCAGGTCTTCTTGCCCAGTCCTCGACCAGGACTTCGGTGCTCAACCCTCGGCCAGGTCTTCTTGCCCAGTCACTACAAGAAAAAAGTTAAACAACAACGCTTTTTCCGAGTTGTCGTTAATGCTTAAAAAGCGTTGTAGATGAAGCCGTTGTAGAAAGTATATCTACGACAACGCTTTTTCCGCGTTGTGGTTTGGAGCAAAGATAACGCTTTTTTCGCGTTGTCTATTGGTTTTTAAAAAGCGTTGTTATTGACGCTGTTGTTAAAAGTCGGGTATCAAAGACAACGCGGAAAAAGCGTTGTGGTTTGGCACAAAGACAACGCAAAAATCGTGTTGTGTATTGTTACTTAAAAAACGTTGTCTTTTTAATAGGCAGTATTTTTCACAATTTATAATATTCACAATTTATAAACATTTTTATTCACAATTGATAATATTCACAATTTACAATATTCACAATTTACAAGCATTTTTATTCACAATTTACAAGAAAGATTGAAGGGCTTTCTTCCTCAACTTCCCCAAAGCCAGTAAGCTTATCAAATTCATCATCATCGATCAACCCTCGCTTTAGCTTCTTCAATAAACGCTACTCTTGATCCAACTCCTCTGCATCCTCTTTGGTCTGAATGGCACGACGCTTTTTGCCTGTTTTCTTCTTCATAACAGTGGCAGTAGATTCCAGTTTCTTCTTCACTTGTTTTTGTTTAGGCTCTTCTTCTTGCTTGCTTTGCAAAATCTTCTGTCTTTGCTTCTCTCTGGCTTTATTCCTATTGATTGTATGCAAAACATGCGACTGAATCATTCAAACGTAAGGTAATGTGCAATAATATATTGTCAAATAAAATTCATATAAACAAACCCCATGATGTGAACCGTTGCAAATTATATATAATTTGGACTTAAACTAACAAGGTACAGGTGCAGATTCAAGTTCTTGATGTTAAATCATGTAATGAGGATGGAAACTGCATCATGTTTTGGAGCCAGAATTTCATACTATAAGTATCACCAACTATAAGAAGAGGAAGTTGCTTACTTGTACTTGATCTGTGTCAAATCAATATCATGGATGGGTGAGAAACCCTCGATCGATAGAGAGTGATGCTTCACCTTTGGGATTGATGGGATCTGCAGCAAACCATATCCCATAGCCAGTTTCCCAATCTCTAGATCTTTCCACCTGTAAGGATGTGCCATCAAACACTTTAGAGATGGTACAACATCAATGGGAAAAAAAAGTGTAAAGGGGAACCTGAATATATAAGAACAGTGATGTTCTTTATATGCACGAATGTATGACACAAATGCTTTGATCCCCTTCTCCATCACATCGCGGTCTTCTTTAGCTGCATCTCTGATCTGTAACAGATGTAGATCTTTGAGATAATTGCCATTCCGGAAAAGATAGAAAAGTAGTGCTCCCACTTGTTAGCACATGGCTTGCAATAGGAAATGTTGAATTTAGAAGATCACAGCTGAGCTATTTTTTGAGGTTATTGGGTCATCGAAGTGAGAACAGGGAGTCACGAAAAGTAACGATGATGTTGTTTCCATTTCTCATATTTCTGGTCTCACTAGGTAAAATGTTACCTTCTATTTCTAGTTAGAAGTTAATTTAAAATAATTAATTCAACCTCAAACTAATGACCAACAAGAAAGATGGAAATTTCTTTTTCACATTTCTTAAACAAAACTATAGTATTGAATGGAAGTTGCTAAGTGTAAGAAGCTCGTGATGGGGTTAAAAAAATGACAAACTAATAGCCTAGTATAATTTCAAAGATGTTTGAGTACTAACAAAAAATATCCATCATTCCTGCTAATCAAAAGAAAAATCAAGCAAGTAAGAATGTAATAAAAAAAACTTGGAATGGAAGATGGGACCACTTCAAGGATGATCTTACCAGAGGAACCATGTCAAATTTAGTATCTAAGCAAGTTCTCTCTTTAAGAGGGACTCTTCTCAGTTGCAGGAACTCTACATAATCATCCTCCTGAACACAGAATACAATATTAAGTCATGGGCAAATATCTCAATTCACAAGTTTTAAAAATATCCATACCCTCTCAATAGAAATAGAATAATTTCTTCTTGTTTATTTTAGTTGGGGCATTTCTTTCCTGAAACTTACACTCTTAAAGGGCTCAGGAGATTTTTCACGGAGTTCTAGTATATACGTGGCTCTCTTCTCTCCGATGCCCTACACAATGGGCAAAAGATTTAGCAAATTATTCCACTGGAAAAGGGAGAAATATAAATATCTAATTTTAAATGTACCTTTAATCCTTTCAGCTCCTCCCTTGCAATGCCAAAAGAAGAGGGGAAGTCTATCAAATATTTGGGCTCAAAAAAAAAAGTACAGTGGAATATTTAATAGAAGTTAACAATGAAACATTAGATGATATCGTTCACAATGGGTAATGATGCCTACACTGAATATTTAATAGCAGTTGAAAGTTAGGAGATTATTGGAGTAGATATTGTTCGCATGTGAAGATCTTAATATACAATATTGCAGATGAAAGATACATTAGTGAACTGTGATGCCTTTTATATTCAGTTTTCATTCTAATGTAGCCACAACTTTCTATTAGACTAAAAACCGATCATAGAGTAAAATGTAAAGCAGAAAATTACAGTGTTGACCTCCAACTGCAGTTTTATTAGCTTCCCTGGAAGAACTTGAATTGAGAAAGCGACCTCATTCATAATATAAGTCTAGGAGTAGTGCTCTCAATTTTAGTTTGTTCATTTGTATGGCAGAATATTGACCCCTTTTGATATCAACAGAAACATTAAAATGATATGTCACTGTCCCATACTGAAAACTGAAGTAAAATTTTAGTATTGAGTGAAAAAACTGACCCCTTTTGGCTTGGTGTGCTCTTCATGACTTGGATCGACAAAATCAGAAATTCCCTGAAGAAGAAAAAAAAATCATTCTGCTAAGAATTGCAAAGAACCCTAAAATTTCTCTCAACAAAGGAGAGTTTCTCTCTCAAGTGAGAATTCTTAGAATTCTATGGACCTGCTGTGATGGAAGAATAGAATTTTGTCCCTCATATTTGCATCAACAATATAAATATTAAGATGGATATTTAGCGAACAGGCTCCACTGAACAACATAAATATTATTTTTGCTAAACATAATACCTTCATGATCTCATTTGTATTTAGCGAACAGGCTCCACTGAGCAATTCCCTGAGAACAAAAGTAAATAATAAAGAATTACTTCTTATAAAGATAGGCATTGTGTTAACAGAAGATACCTTTCCTTTACACCAAACGAAAATTCATTTTCTTTCTCAATTGAACCAAATGAGGAAGCACTTGTCATCTTTGGACTGCTTCACATACCTCCATATGTTACAACTACAAAAGAATATAAAGCATACCTAGATGGACTTGTGAGGTAGAGACATGCTCGTTTGCAGTTTGTAGCATCTACATGCTCAACTAACAGGTCAACATCTTCCTCCTATATATTACACTGACAGAAGATTACAAAAGCTAGAAAATTTACACTGATAACTATTATACAGATATCTTGTACTTACATATTAATGCAAGCAAACATCCTTTCACTGCATGTGACAAGTTTTCCACACTCACAAGTTTTACAACACATCATCAATCACTTAAGAGTTTCACGAGTTTTTCAATTCACAAGTTTCATAATCAATCCGCGATTGGGGCCAACTTCTGAAGCTCGATCTCATAACTATCCTTTAACACTGCCTAAAAAAATTGAATTAGAAATTATAGAAAATACAATATAATGTAAGCTACTTTTAAAAAAAAACATCATTCCATGAACTTAAATCTAAATAGAATAATGATCTTGTATGATTCCAAACCTATTTAGAAATATGATCTTGAATGCACTCCGTCAACTCGGCCCGAACCTCATCAATTTGATCACGAGAGTAACCTGTTTTTGTGAACTGTGAACACAGACAAATTAAATTGGCGAGTGGTTAATGGGAAAAACAATCAACACTGATCACTTTGCAATTCTAAATAGTTAATGTCAAAGAATGTGAGATAAGCTTAATATAGTTACTATTGATCTCAGTGAATCTCTCTCGATAGTCTCAACTTCTTCAATAATTTGTTTCATGTATCTCATCACAAAAAAACCGCATTGTTTCGCATCCGGTTGTTGAGGAGCCTATATATGGTAATTATTGTCAAATAGTTAATGAAAATTATACACATTCCAATATATGTTAAACAAAAGTATACATACCTTAACTACTTCCCACTTAGCTTTTTTTCTCCCTTTCCTTCCCTTGGTAGAATTAAACAAGCGTAATGCCCTTCATACGTTATGAATATTTGTTATATAAAATTTATATTAAAATATAAATTTACTGATAGAAATCTGAACTCACATTTCCATTACGTATTTACAATCATCATCTCGAATGCGGGAACTAAGGGAATCCAACACATAAATAGTATCCTTGTAAGGTTCAATTACACTGAGAATCCAATGGAAACTAGGCAAAGACATATGGTTAGATCATAAAATTTAATAAATTAGCGAATGGAAGCATTTTAAAGTGAAGTTTTATTTTGCACTTACCCGACATTACATGGCACCAAAACAATTTCATCAGATGATGCACCGGTTAGCCTATCAGCTAAAAGAGTTGCCCTTTGGTTCAGCGTTTCAAGCTTAGCTGTTTTGTCTTGTGCCATTTTTGCTAGAAATGGGATTTTGTGGGGATTCATAAATCTGAATTTCTTTGTAGTGTTATCTTTCAGCTTCTTTTTATACAGACACCTATCAATGCAAAGAAAATAAAATTAAGATACGAAATAAAGAATTGCTTAAATGTTTCTGAAATTGCTTAAATAATTTCACTTACCATATGTAGGCAACGATCAAATTTACTGAAATTGGCTCCAAATGATACAAAGAATTTATATCCTCAAGGTCCAGAAAAAGTTCACAATCTTCATCAAAAACTTCATTATCTAAACGCAGTGATATACACCTTCCTCCATCTAGAGCATGCTTACTGATATACACCTTCCTCGACATCCCGCAAGTAGGGTAATTGGTTAAATTCTCATACTCCTTCCGGTATAAGATACAATCATTAGGGCAAGCATGAATTTTTACATAATCCATCCCTAATGCAGATAAGCTTTTCTTTGCATCATACAAAGATAAAGGCAATTCATTGTCATCTGGAAGTATTTCTCCTAACAAACTGAGTAGATCTGTGAAACTTTTATCACTCCAACTATATTTGGCCTTCAAGTTGAATAATTTCACAATTGCAGATAACCTTGTAAATTTAGTACATCCAGGATATAAAGGTTTCTCGGCGTCTTCAAGTAACTTATTGAATTGGGTTGGATTCTCAGCATAACTATCATATGTATCATGAACCATATTTATTGGTTCATCACGAACATATTCTCTAGGCCCTACTGGATCAATTTCATTTTGTGAAATCCCTATCGTAGATCTTTCGCCATGCCATATCCATGTATGATATGTCATATCTATACCGTTACAATACAGATGTGCCCTTATAGTTTGTATATTTTTCTTCTTTAGATTACCACATTTTGCACATGGGCAAGATATTCCCATATTCGGATCATTACTGTTTTCCAATGCAAATATCAAGAAAGCCTCAACTCCATTCTCATATTCACGGGATAATCTATCCTTTGACATCCATTCTTTGTCCATTCTTGTTTTAACTAATAAATCAACGATGAGCTAATACCTAAAAAGGAACTGTAATTAATAAATCTAAAATATTAACACAACCAATAGTGTGAAATAGTAACAAAATATTCAAACAATTAATCAAAATTGTATGTAGTTGTATGATTAGCAAAACATAGGAAGTAAATAATGTAGTAATACGCAATTGGATATTGTGTTAGCTTATTTCCTCAAGAGAAAAGCAGGTAGAACACTGTATAATAGGCCATGTTACTTTTACTATCTCATTCAGACTAATAATACAGATTATTCTTTCTTTAAAATGCAGATCTTGGGATTATCTTCAAAAAATATATATATACAAGATAGAGATTTTATTGAGGCTCAATGTATGCTTAGTTGCTTTAAATATGGATTCGACGGTATAATAGTCCCTTATGTATTACTAGGTTGATTCCATCTCCACGTAGAAGATGATAGTAGAGGATGATAATTCTTAATATATCAACTAAAAGGTCAGAACGTTTGTCAACAACAGTTGTATTAAGTTGAGATTTTTTATTAAAGGTTTCTGAGCCTTCCATAAATTTTATAGTAGAATGTGTTGGCTTAGGACTCTCCTGGATTAGTTGTGATGAGAAATTTGTCATTTCTATTGAGAAAGGAGAAGGTATTTCTGCTTTAGTTAGCATGGTAAATGGAGAGTGTGCAGCCTGGGCAGTGACTTGAGCAAGAGCCTCTTGGTGAGACATTGCAAAATTACCCTACAGGGATCTAAATGAAAAGAAAAATGAACTTAATCTACAAGCTGAATGAAATAATTCAGAAACTGAATTAAACATACTTCAAAAATATCTTACTTTTGGGGGAAAAGACAGAAGAAACAAAGTGCAATCAGATGGAACTAGAAATTCCAAAAGAAATAAAAACATACTGCAGTCAAGCGAAGGATATTATTAAGTTATCATTATTGAATATTTACGCAATACCAGTACAACCTTTGAATTTTTGGTTCCTAATTTGAGTTAATCAAAACCAGTTTTGCTACACAGGATTAGCTAATATAGTCAGCTAAGTGAGAAAAGATAAGGAATCACTTGGATTAAAAAATTTATTTGAAAAGTATTGGTCTCTAGGCTGAATCAAATGAGCTGCTGATTCAAAGCAATATGTTTATATCAAGTATCCAAATGAAAATAAAGCAGTGTAGAGAAGTAATTTAGTTGGTTTACCTCACATATAGAAATAACAAATTAATGTTGCTTCCTCGAAAACATAGAAGCTCAACATGACAAGCAAAACAAAGCAAACAATATATCTTAAAGTTTTGTTGATCTTGCCATCCTCTATACTAAAATGACAGAATATTTGTTTTTATCTGGTGCTATTGCTAGATATCTGCTTAATGTCCAATAAGATAGACTACCCTTAGCATCAGTATAACCAAGCGAGATGTCATTATTTTGCCTACATTAACAGAATTTTGTTTTTAATTCATTGTTTTTATCTGAGATGTCATTCCATTTCAGAAACCCTTAAGGATTTCGGAAACCCTAAACTGGAAAATGCCTAGGGTTTTAGAATCTATCGATCTTACTCCCAAAGCGGTAAGAGAGAAGTGTGATTCGAGGAGGATGTACCTTGGTGTAGTAATTTGCAACCCCCTTCTCCCCGAGCGTCACCAGCAGAAGCTTGAAATCTGACCGCCACAGAGTCAGAACGTCGGCGACTACGAGAGAGAGAGATGGAGAGGGTAGTGGCGAGCGTCGTGATGCTGCCGCTGGGGTTCAGTTTCCACTCGACGGGCGAAGAGCTCGTGGAGGATACTTCTTGGTGGTGAGCTAGGAGAAGATGTATGTTCACCAGATCTTCGTGGAGAGGAGAGGACGAGGGAGGTGGCAATGAGGGAGGTGGAGGGAGGTGGCAATGAGGGTTTGGGTTTGGAGCTTGCCAGAAAGGAAGAGGAGCGGAGATATTTCGCGGAGAAAAGAAGCACGGAGAGATTTTTCGCGAGCCGCCGAGGTTTGGCAATGAGCGAGGGATGTGTTTTTTATTTTAGCGGGAAATACGACAACGCTTTTAAAAAACGCTTTTGTAACAGCGTTGTCTTTCATCCGAAACCACAACACTAAGCACATCGTATCATTATAAAACGTTGTCGTTATTAAAAAGTAAAACACATAGACAACGTTTTTCACTAAAAACGTTGTAAAACAAAAAAAGACAACGTTTTTTTTTAAAAACGTTGTCGATTGGGCGTTGTTGATTGCAAAAATTCTTGTAGTGAGTCCTTGACCAGGACTTAGTGTCCGCCTTCCGAGCAGGTCTTCGGTGCCCAGCCCTTTGCCAGGACTTAGTGCCAACCTTCCGAGCAGGTCTTAGTGCCTAGCTTTACTCACCAGGTCTTAGTGCCTAGATTAACTAGGACTTTTCTTCCACTTTGGTTACTCCTCTCTTAACTCCCCTTCTCTTGTTTAATGTATCACTGACTTAAGTATACTGTCAAACATTAAAACATTTAGAGGAGAACATCATTGATGCAACTTGCACCAACAATCTCCCCCTTTTTGGATGTTTGACAATATCTTAAGTTAGATTGGTTGAAAGGGCTAAATCTTAACTCTTGGGATCAAATGAAAAAAAATGATCTAAGTTTTGAAAATTCATTTTTGATCCTCTGGGGAAAATAGGAAAAAATTAATTTCTAACTTTCACTCTCCTCCCTTTTTGAAAAACACTTTGATTTTCATTGATCCTTTGGGAAGAAATAAAAAATTTTCTAACTTAAGTTCTCGCTCTCCCCCTTTGTCATACATCAAAGAAAACCAAAAACACTTGCACCAATAATGAGTACATTTTGTTTTTTTGAAAATACTTAGTATAAATTTTTGAAAGCATAGTAATACTAAGTACTTTAAATTTCCAGAATAAATTCATTTTGAAGAGTATTGTGCAATTTTGAAAAATATTTTGTATTTGTAAGAAAGTGTTTGATCTAAAAAAAATTTCCTTAGAAAAATTTAGAAAAGATTTTTCAAGAATGCAAGTACTTTTGAGAAATATTTTGAAAAAATATAAGTATTTTGAAAAATATTGTGAGGCTTTTGAAAGATATTTGCAATTTTAGAAAATATAAGTATTTTTGAAAAATATTATGCATATTTTGCACGTACTGAGCTTTGTAAAATTAAGTACTTTTGAAAAATATTGAATTTTTGAAAAATTAAGTACTTTTTGAAAAAGATTAGGCTTTGAAAACATAATATTTTACTTGACTAGGTTTGTTTTCCAGTCAGACACAATCCTAGGAAACCTTGTTAACTATAAGGGCATTTTCCTAAGTGTCCTGGAAATTCTTCAAACTCAAGTAACTATTATTTTTTAAACAGAATTTTGATAATCCAAAAGAATGATAGTACATTGAAAATATATGCTAGTACATTTTTAAAAAATTCAAATACTTTTGAAAAATCTTTATTTTTAAAACACAATATTTTACTTGACTTGGTCTATCTTCTAGTCTGACACAATCATAGAAAACCTTGTTGACTACAAGGACATTTTCCTAAGTGTCCTGGAAGTTCTTCAACCCAAGTAAATATTATTTCAAAAACAATTTCATGAGCCACAAAAATTCTGAAAAATAGAATAATAGTATTTTAAAAGACTTATATTTTAGCAAGATTTTGAACATGTTATTAAATAATTTCTTTTAATTTGACCTCCCCCTAAACTTGACCTAGTCCTGGGAAGCTTGTTGACCACAAGTACTCTTCCTCTAAGTCTTTAGGGTTTAGTTCAGATCAAAGGAATTATCCAATAATTTCAAAACAAATAATTAAAACAAACTTTTTAGAAGTTTGACTCAGACTCCCCCTAAATCTGACACATCCTAGGAGTCCTTGTAGATCATGAAGTGAACCTTCCTCTGTGTCTTTAGGGTTTATCAAAATCAAACGAGACCTCGACACAATTTTAAAGTACAGTTTTAAAATTTCGAAGCATATTTTGAAATAAAGGTAATTTGTCAGATATAATTTACGAAAAACATAAGACATAGTATTTAAAGCACAGTTTTCGAAAACCATTTTAAAAGACAATGATTTTTCAAAAAACATTTTTGAAAAAAATTAAAGGAATAAACCACTCCCCCTGTACCCAACACCGTTTGACTCTATCTAAGTGCCTTAAGGATCTTTAGTGTTGTCCTAGAAGGCTTGTGTCTAATTGTGTGAGTCAAACAATTTTTTAAAATGATATAATTTTTGAAAACATATAATACATAGTCAATCAGACAAGCATGAATTCCATAAAAACATTATTATGTTAAAGCACTATTTTGAAAGTATATTTTTAGAAAAATATTCTAACAATTTTGAAAAATAATTTTGAAAATAATTTTTCAATTTATTAGTCCTTAACATCTCACTCATTCTAGATGTCTTAATACAGCAAGCATGGTTGCCTATGGGTGTATTATGAGATGCTTGAATTATTTTCTTTAATTTATTATTAAATCTAAGATTTAATTGAAACATGTGTTAGATTCAAATCTAGCTATAGTAAAGTGAATTTGATTTTCAGTAATTAGCTTCCAGGTCTTGGCGAGGCACTAGATCTTCTTTGGCCGTAGCCTTATTGGATCATCAACACTTTCCTTGACAAAGCCTTTTATAGAAAATTCATCTTCAAGTTACTCCTTGAATGATTTTGATCAAACTAGTTTAGGTTTTGGATCGGTAGCTTCGGCTAGTTCCACCAGACTAAACAGACCAAGTAGAATATACTTGACTTTATTAGAAGGGTTTCCCTAATGTACTATCATCTCACCTCCGCCTAATACTAGGTTGTTCAAGTTTCAATTATACTTTTTCCTATAGCCATTCTAAATTATGCATAAAATTAATCATGAATGACATGACATAAATTTTAAAAAAAAACATATGCATGACATGGCAGTTATGCATGAGTCAAACAATTCAAATCATTTATTTAAGTTTCTAATAATGTATAAAATTCCCGATTTGATACATGTCGTGTGAACCCACGAATATGCCAACCCACTTTGACATATTTTATTAACTTAATTGTTGCAGTTTGGGCAAGATTTTATTTAGCATGAGTTTAAGTTATTTAAGAATTAATTGAGATTTAATTAATTTGAATACGAATTAATTTAATTGGATTAAATAAGAATTAATTAAAGATTAAATTGATTTAATTACGAATTAATTTGAGTTAATTAACATTTAATTGAATTAATTTGAATTTGATTTAATTAAGATTTAATTGAATTAATTTGAATTAATTTGAATTTGATTTATATTAAATTGAATTAATTAAGATTTAAGTGAATTAATTTGAATTTGATTTAATTAAGGTTTAATTGAATTAATTTGAATTAATTAAGATTTAAGTGACTTAATTTGAATTTGATTTAATTAAGATTTAATTGATTTAATTTGAATTTGATTTAATTAAGATTTAATTGAATTAATTTGAATTTGATTTAATTAAGGTTTAATTGAATTAATTTGAATTTAATTTAATTAGGATTTAATTGAATTAATTTGAATTTGATTTAATTAAGATTTAATTGAATTAATTTGAATTTGATTTAATTATGATTTAATTGAATTAATTTGAATTTGATTTATATTTAATTGAATTAATTGAATTAATTAAGATTTAAGTGAATTAATTTGAATTTGATTTAACTAAGATTTAATTGTATTAATTGAATTTGATTTAATTAATATTTAATTGAATTAATTTGAATTTGGTTTATATTTAATTGAATTAATTAAGATTTAAGTGGATTAATTTGAATTATAATTAAGATTGAATTAATTCAAATTTGAATAATTAAGGTTAAAATGATTAATTAACAGTTGTGGGTTTAAGTTCATAATTTTCATTATTTCGAAAATTTCTGACTCATCCACTATTTCTTCTCTGTTTATCCTTTCAAGTTTTTCTAATAATTCTGATTTATTTGAATATTTGTGATTTTTATTGACTATGACCTTAATCTTAGAAAATTCTATCTCCTCCTCAAAATTAGATCATTCAATATCCTCAAAGTAGGTGGAGTAAAATGGGTCACTAGTTAAAGTTTTGTAATAATCTTCAATATTATCTATAATTAAGTTATCATCTAGGAGAATTTCATCTTGATTATCCTCAAGAATATTTCCAACAAAATCATTTTTATCTCAGAAATAATTTCAATAATTTCAGGATTATCTCCAGAAATATCTTCACTAATTTCAGAATTATCTAAAGGATTTTTACATTTGAGTTCAGATTTATACAAAGGATTTTCAAATTTGAATTCATAATTATCTAAAGATTTTTCAAATTTGAATTTAGATTTATCCAAAGGATTTTCAAATTTGAATTCATAATTATCTAAAGGTTTTTCAAATTTGAATTCAAATTTATCCAAAGGATTTTCAAATTTGAATTCATAATTATCTAAAGGGTTTTCAAATTTGAATTCAGGATAAAAATTCTCAGAATTAACAAAATTAAGATTAATTTTAGAATTAATTTTAGAATTAATTTTAGAAATCAACAAATTAATATTACGGATTACAAGGTTAATTTCTGATATTTTAGCATTATTTACTTTTTCTAACTTATCATGCAAGATATCTA
Organism: Boesenbergia rotunda; assembly: GCA_024364735.1. Lineage (NCBI taxonomy): Eukaryota > Viridiplantae > Streptophyta > Magnoliopsida > Zingiberales > Zingiberaceae > Boesenbergia > Boesenbergia rotunda. The sequence goes on from JAGFNQ010001042.1 coordinate 701,416, forward strand.
TTTGACTGTGTAAAAATTCTAATTTATCAGAAAAATTAACTAAACTATGGGATAGTGCAGGAATTTTGAAAACTTTCGGAACGTAAATTCTGCGTACCTTTGCCGGATATTTATTCTTGTAGTGTCCGAATTTTCGCATTTGAAGCATCGTACGTGACTTTTTCTCTCCGGACTGCTGGCGTTGGTGCCTTCTTTGCCGCCGGTGAGGATCGATTCTTATGAGTAGGGCACTGATTTTTATAGTACCCTCTATCCCTGCACGTGAAGCATATAATATCAAATTTAAAATTAGACATTAAAAAATTGTACTTGATTCACCCCTGGGCTCCCCCTCAACTCCTGGCGTCGTTGCTCCGTCGGCGGTTAGTCCGATGAAGAGCGGTCTGGCTCTGATACCACTTGTAGGATCAGTGCCGTCGATAGAGGGGGGGTGAATATCGACCATAAATCTTTCGTTGAAAACTTCGTAAGACATTCGTTCGTTCTGGACTCAGAGCGTTATTGCAGCGGAAAATAAAATAGAAAGAATAAAAGAACTTAGCAGACACGCGGGATTTATTTACTTGGTTCCCAACCCCCCAGGGTCAGTACGTCTAAGGCCTATGTACTCGGCGTGAATCCACTATTGGCCTCCGACACTCTCGAATCTCGAGACGTCTGAACCCTAACCCGTCTCTACTTCTGTCCTTAGTCATCGCTCAGCTAAGTTGCTCAGTCTCTCGGACCAAGACTTTATGCCTAAACCCTAAGTCCAGGACTTCGGTGCCCAACCCTCAGCCAGGTCTTCTTGCCCAGTCCTCGACCAGGACTTCGGTGCCCAACCCTCGGCCAGGTCTTCTTGCCTAGTCCTCGACCAGGACTTAGTGCCCACCTTCCGAGCAGGTCTTCGGTGCCCAGCCCTTTGCCAGGACTTAGTGCCCACCTTCAGAGCAGGTCTTAGTGCCTAGCTTCACTCACCAGGTCTTAGTGCCTAGATTAACTAGGACTTTTCTTCCACTTTGGTTACTCCTCTCTTAACTCCCCTTCTCTTGTTTAATGTATCACTGACTTAAGTATATTGCCAAACATTAAAACATTTAGAGGAGGACATCACTGATGCAACTTGTACCAACAGGATGTACTGATCCTGGGGGGTCGGGAACTAAGTAAATCTCGTGTGCATTTCTGTGTTTGTTCATTCTTTTTGTTTTCCGCTGTGCTACTAACTCTGTGTCCAGAACGAACGAAAGTTTATGAGTTTCTGCAAAAATTATTTTCGATCGATATTCACCCCCCCCTCTATCGACGGCACCGATCCAACACGGAGAAACTCGTCCTACAGTGCACAATTACAATCACAAAGATAGGTAAAAATAATTGCGGAAAATAAATTCAAACCAACAAGAGTTGAAGACTCGGCCGATCTAGAACTCTGAAGTGTCGCGCACTTCCTCCCAGAGCTTCCTTGGTCGCAGAGCCTCATCGTTAGCGCTTTGTCGTCAGTCAGAAAGCCCAGAATGAATCTTGGAAGTTGTGTCTTGAGCTGAGGGGTCGAAGCCCCTTTTATAGTCTTCATTGGGGCGCCTGTGTTGAAGGGGGCGCCTCATACAGCTTGGTCAAAGCTTATCTCCGCGTCGAACTCGCAGTAGCCGATAAGACTCTTGACCAGGGTGCCCTGTATCATTGAGGTGCCTCATTGAACACAGGCGCCTGCTTCAATGAGGCGCCTGGGTCCATTAGGGCACCTCCGTAAATGGGGGCACCCAGGAGCCCTTTTCTAGCCTCGTTTATTTGGTTGTTTGCCTGCTTTGTCTTCACTTTTAAGTACCTGCAAGATACATAAATACAAGGCAAATACACATACAATCTTAGCCTTAACGAAATGGTTCTGACTTCAGATTTTCGCAAAACCCTAGGTCGAACCGACGCAAGTTTCCACCCCCGGGAACACGCCTTTCACCTACTTCTCTCAGGAGACGGTTGCCACCCAGTTCATTCGGGTGGACTTTTGCTTAGCCTTCGATACTCTCGAATCTCGAGACGTCCGAACCTCGACCCGTCTCTACTTCTGTCCTTAGTTATCGCTCAGCTAAGTTGCTCAATCCCTCAGACCAAGACTTCGAACCCAAACCCTAGGTCCAGGACTTCGGTGTCTAACCCTCGGCCAGGACTTAGTGCCCAATTCCTCGAACCAGGACTTAGTGGCCAGCTTCACTCACCAGGTCTTAGTGCCCAACCCTCGGTCAGGTCTTAGGTGCCCAGCCCTCGGCCAGGACTTAGTGCCCAGCCCTCGGCCAGGACTTAGTGCCCAATTTCACGAACCAGGACTTAGTGCCTAGGTTAACTAGGACTTTGATTCACTTTGGTACTCTTTTCTTAACTCACCCTTCCCTTGTTCAATGTATCACTGACTTAAGTATATTGTCAAATATTGAAACACTTAGAGGAGGACATCACTGATGCATCTTGCACCATCAGTTTAGGCTTTGATAATAACCCATCGAGAACCCTAAACCTCAAGTAAATTTCAAAAGATAAACCTCTCAAACGTAAGATATTTGATTAAAATCTAGGGCTTTGTGTCGATAATCAAAACCTTTCTTTATCTTCCTCGCATATGGAGCCACGATGCTAATGCTTCAAGGCATTATTCCTTAAGTAATTTTTATGATTACTAATAGTTTGTTACTTAACACTTTTAACAAGATACTAATAAAGACCCTACTCATTACGGGTCCTAACTATGTTTAGGATGCAATACAAATGCAAAACATCAAAGCAAGAAAATTAGAATAGAAAATATAAAGGAGGTGATTAAAGCCTTCATTACAAAGACATAGACGTTCTTTTAGCCCATATGTGGGCTTTCAAAAAATAAGTCTAGGTGAAGTTAGCAAAAACTTCATCTGGAATAAGCTCCAACACACGTTGCATTTTTATAACACTTGCTGGTAGCTCGACGAGCAGGTGTCTGACCTCCTTCAACTGGCTAAGGGCTCCCTTCACCTAATACTTAATCATGCTAGAGGTGCGCCTGCAAAATAGGTAGGAAAAATCCTCTGATTGGAGATATTGCACACAGTGTGCTTCCAGCCGCTCGAATTCCCCATTCTGGGAGGCTTCATGGGGAACCTATAGGGTTGTCAGGGATGATGGGGAGATAGCCAACTCCTCCATTTGAGCTATCAATTAGGCTTCTAAGTCGTGGATCACGGAATCTTTAGTGGTTATCTCCTTATTATTGAAGCAATCTATGGTCTGTGGGATCATGTGTTTTGATGTTTAGGCAAAGGGCTTAAGTTAGGTTTACCCTTATGTTTTATATGTATATTTGAGTGTGCAAGTTTGCATAATACACATAGACTTAGCTGGACACCTTCGGGTCCGGTGAAGGATTGCATGAGGAGACGAGCCGTGGGCTTGTATGCATCCGAGGAACCATGGACAAGGCAGGAAAGATGAGCCGAGGGAAGCGCACTTCGAGACATACGCGAAGGATGACATAAAGATGAGTCACGGACTTGTATGCATCCGAGGGACGAGAGCCAAAGTCGAAGAAGGTTTGATGGCAACAGGTCGAAGCTGCAAAGGAAGAATCAGCTGAGTCGTGAGGGTCCGAGTGTGAGAGAATTATACTCAATAAGGGAAACCCTAGGTTTAGGATTTGGGTAGAAGACTGATGCTTCGATCAGCTGACTGGTAGATGGCACAGAAATATCAGTCGACTGATCTTCTATGCAGTCAACTGGTATCGGCTGGGAATTCGATCGTTGGGCTATAACATTCGAATTCAGGTGGACCAGTTGACTGGTGTTGGTACCAGTCGACTGGTAACGGTTAGTTCAGCCACGAACTCTATTTAAGGGAGCTCAGTTTGGCTGACTAGGGTTGACGAAATTGGCATTGGTCAAAAGCCAATTAGTAGTCTTGGTGTTCAGGGTTTGTTGCAAGGATTGTGGCGAGGTTTCTCCACACACAAGGAATGACAAGATCTAGGTGGAGGTCTACTGGGGTCTAATCCACCGAGGGATAGGGATCGCCCACCTCAACGACACGCCGTGGAGTAGGAGCTTTATCTCCAAACCACGTAAATGGTTTGTGTTAGCATTGTTATTATTTGTAGTTTATATTTCCGCTTGCGCTTGTAACACTTGTAGGAAGAAACTGTTGGTGACGAGATGGCTATAGAGGGGGGGTGAATATAGACAATCACAATTTCTTGAGCTTTTCAAAACTATTCTGCACTTCAGAGTTAGGCAGCGGAAGCAAATGCAGAACAAAGAAACTAAGCAGAGAAAGAAACTCAAACCAAACAAACGCTAAGACGGAGATGTACAAGGTTCGGGAATAACTTGCCCCTACTCCTTGGCGTGCCCGTGAGGTGGGCGATCTCTTGATCGTCGGCAGATCAAGCCCCGGTGAACACCAGATATCAAGCGCCTCCTTCTCGGTGGAGTAACCTCTCCACAAGCTGTCTCAGTAGATGAATACAAGATTAAGCACACGAGACACTCGAGAAGGGAAGCTCACAAAGATGTACAAGAAGGCTCAAGCACAAAGCAATAGAGAGCACGAACACAGCCCAGCCAAACTTCTCCCAGTTTCTGTCTTGTTCGCCTCTCTGCTTCCAGCCTCGTCTTAAGCCTCTGCTCCCATCACCAGGCTCTCCATCAGCATCCACTGAAGCCACAGCCTGACCCCCTGACTCCCTGAGCACTCAGTCCACTGAAGACCCTCTCCAGCTGAGCCTCCATCAGTTGCCAGCTGCTCTCCAGACGCCGTTGAGACCTGAAACAAAGAAACAGCCAAACCTGCTCCAAGGAAAGCCTCCCATTGACTCTCCTCCAATGTTTGAATCATCCCTGTAAAGCCTGCACACTCCAACAGAAGCTTAGCAATGCATATCAAAACATATCAGCAGTGTATCAGAGAATCGACAGAGAAAACAGACGCGATCAGCGCGTCTGACAGCATATTTGAATTAAAGTTCTGCGCCTGATCGGTCACCAGATCGATCAGAGAGCCTCCTGATCGGTCACCAGACCGATCAAGCTGGTTTCAGACCGATTAGGCTTCGTCCAGATCGATCCCCAACGCTTAATCAGAAATCGCGATTTCTTTGAGATTCTCCTGGACCGATCACCAGACCGATCCCAGGTCGTGGATCGTTCACCGGACCGATCCACCCTTATATTGGGCGATTTCTGAGTTTCCCAGGCTAAGCCTTCTGATCGGTCAACTGACCGATCAGGGTGTCACCTGATCGGTCAACAGTCCGATCAGGTCATCACCAGACCGATCAAGAACCGTCCTGATCGATCTTAGTGAGAAGCCCGCGAAGCTGGATCGTTCACCAGAACGATCTGCACAGTGATCATGATCGGTCATCAGACCGATCAGGAGCAGTTCAGCAAGGGAACTCAACCTCATTGCTCGCTCCTTGATCGGTCACCCGACCGATCAGGAGCCAGTCAATGGGTGAAATGCATACTCCCTGATCGGTCACCAGATCGATCAAGAGCAGCACAGTAGATTCCCAACCTCACTGTGTGCTCCCTGATCAGTCACCCGACTGATCAGTCATCGCTTGATCGGTCACCAGACCGATCCACGAAGGAGCAGCGTGCCAGAATCCCTGATCGATCACCAGACCGATCCAGGGACTCAAACTCAGCCCTCCAAGCTAAGTTTCCATCCACCTTAGCCCTCCAAGCTAAGGATTTTCCATCTAACTCTCCAAGTTGGGAATTTGCACCTAACCCTCCAAGTTAGGACTTTTCACCTAGCCCTCCAAGCTAGGACTTTTCACCTAGCCCTCCAAGCTAGGACTTTTCACCCAACCCTTCCGAGTTAGAACTTCATCCAACCTAGCCCTCCAAGCTAGGCACCTGACCCTCCAAGCCAGGATTTTTTCACCTCATTCTCCAGGATGGGAATTTGCACCTAATCCTCCAAGTTAGGACTTTTCACCTAGCCCTCCAACCTAGGACTTTTCACCCAACCCTTCCGAATTAGGACTTTTCCAACACCTGGCTTCACTCACCAGGACCCGGCTTCACTCACCGGGATTTCCATCACCTGGCTTCACTCACCAGGACCCGGCTTCACTCATCGGGATTTCCATCACCTGGCTTCACTCACCAGGACTCGGCTTCACTCACCGGGATTTCCATCACCTGGCTTCACTCACCAGGACCCGGCTTCACTCATCGGGATTTCCATCACCTGGCTTCACTCACCAGGACCCGGCTTCACTTATCGGGATTTCAACCTAGCTTCACAAGCTAGGACCTGGCTTCACTCACCGGGGTTTCATGCCCAGTCCTCGACCAGGACTTTAACCCAAATTCGCTCAACCAAACTTAAACCATTGTCAAACACCAAAACAACAACCGAGCCAGACTGCATCAACAGAAACGATCGAATTGAGCCGACCAAGCTATTCACCCCCTCTATCCGATCCATTGATCACCAACAAGTGATATTAGAGTCGGGGTCGCTCATCTACGGACTTATCGGTAGGAGAGAAAAAAGCTAGAGGAAATGACGCTTGAAGAACACTTAGGGGACAACATCAATGTTCTACCTCCCTATGATCACGAGAATTTTGATTATTGGAGATTGTGGACAAAGATGTGGTTCAACATGGATTGAGATCTAATGATCGCCATTGAAGAACCATTTGAAGCCCCGAAAGATAAGCACGGGAGAAAGCTCTGACCACGATATTAGAATAAGGAGCAACAAACACATTCGAAGGAAAATGATAAGGTAATATCAATTATACTTAATATTTTACCTAATGATATAATTAGTTGTGTAGGTGAGTACAAGTGTGCTCATGAACTATGAAGCAAAGTGATTGCTCTTCATCAAAAGCCTACACAAGAAGAAGAGCTCATGGTGATGGGCTTGATGGTCCAAGAAGAAGAGAAGGACCAATTGGATAAGGAGAGGAGCTCAACATCCGAGGAAGAAAAAAAAAATAAAGAACCATCCACCTCCTCAAGTGAATTGGGAATTGAGGATGAGTCATCCACATCCTCAAGTGAGGAAGAAATAGAAGAAGTCTCCACTTCAAGGATTGAGGGGGAGGAGAGACCATTCTCAATACCGGTGCAAGAAGAAGCCTCCACCTCCACCAAAATAAAAACCAAAGATCACATAATTTGCTTTGGGTGCAATAAAAAGGGACACTACAAGGACAAGTGTCCATTAGGTAAAAAGGAGGTAAACCCTAAACTCAATTCAATTTATTTGAAATTAACATGAGTTGTAGGGATGGGGTAATGATTGAGAAGAAGCATATAAGGTGCTTCACGTGTGGTGAGCTAGGACACTACCACACCAAATGCTCAAGAAAAGAAGAATTCAAGAAATTGGAGCATTTGAAAAAATGAGAAAAGGAGAAGAGGAGGATCTCACATCAAGGGGGAGCTACAAGGGTAAGAGAGGTAAACCCTAACCTTAAATTTAATTAAAATTTAAGTTCCTCCATGCATGCTAGGTATTATAATGATAATTATTTTCCCATGCATAATTATGGCTTTAAATATCATGATAGGAATAAGGTTAATATTGTAAATGAAAACCCTAGGAAATTCATGTATCATGATAAAATCAAGACCATTAGACCTAAGGACCAAGGCATTAATCCCAAGAAGGGGAGACACATGCCTAGGAAGGTTGGCAGGTTTAGGAATGTCCAAGGTGGACATGTCGATTCTAGGTTTAAGAACCTAGAAAGGGAAAATCAAGCTTTGAGGGCAAAGCTTGATAAATTAGATAAAACCCTAGATAGATTCACTATTGAATCTAAGGGTTTAGGTATGGTGTTAGGTGGTCAAAAATCCAACAATGATAGATTGGGTCTAGGATACCGATCTAAGTTCTCCAATGCTATAGAGAAGTCATATGCAAGGGTGTCATATGACTATAGCAAGGGGAAGTCCAAGAATGACAAGGGAATGTCATTTAAGGGCAAAAAGACCTTAACCAAGGATAAGATGTCTAAGGTTAAAGGGAAGAAAATCTTAACTAAGGACAAGGTATCCAAGGTTATGAAGGTTAGGTTTATAAGCCAAGAATCATCGGAGGTATACTAGTGTGGCCTTGTGATTATAAATGAGTCACCTAGGGAGGTGGCTAAGGCTAAGAGCTAAAGGGGGAGCTCTAAGAGCCAAGTTGGGACGCATGGTCAATGAAACTCGGGAGAAATTCTCCCAGAAGTCTAGATAGACCATGGAGTGTTCCAAAGGACTTGGAGACAGATTTTAGTTTCAATTCTAGGGATTTGGCACATTGGAATTGAGTATTATGCATGAAAATATGACATGGGGGTCATATTGCATAAAAATTAGTTTTTGATGTATAAATATCATATAAACCAATGCTAGAGATGCATTGTGGTTTGGTATGGGCAGATACATCAAGAGGAAGTCAAAACTAAGACTTTAGAACAAGGTTCTATTAAACCATTTAGCTAGTTTTAGATTTTGTATCAATCTTGGGATTGGTGATAGATACATTTTTTAATGTATTTTTTCTAAGTAGACACGGGTACCACAAACCTCTCCACTAAATTTGAAAATTTTTGAAGAATTGTGAAATTATCAGTGCATTTCTTAAATTGGGTTCAGAATATTAAAAAGGTTGATATTAGGGTATCAGTCGACTGATGCAGAGGGCAGTCGACTGATAATTCTGTGAATTGAATTTTTTGACTAGATCAATCGACTGTTGAATGAGGCAGTCGACTGGTGTTACTGTGAGATTCTTTTTCGATAAGGATCAATCGACTGGTAACTGTCTCAGTCGACTAATACAGGCTGAAACTATTTTCAGTTGGGTCAAAAAGTGTCCTAACGATATTAAACTTGTGTATAATCTTATGGGGGTTATTACACAATGTTTGTAATCATTAGAGGGTGAAGAAACCAATAATTGAAGATTGTTGGTGTTCTTTTTGATGTATGACAAAGGAGGAGAAGTGTTAGGTTTAAGTGGAAAACCTAACACGCTTTTGCAAGAAATCCTAGGTCAAGGGGGAGCATAGGTGAAGGGGTAGCTTTGTTGCTCATTTATTGGCAAAGGGGGAACCTTGGAGAGGTTCTTAAAAAGCCTTTGTAAGTCCAATGTAGGGGGAGCCTTTGAGAGGTTCATAAAAAAGCCCGTTTGGTAAAAATCCTAACTTTTGGGGAGTTTAGGTGTGGGGGATGCCTTTGTTGGAGCAATCGACCCTAAGATGGTCTGGAGTGACCGTGGGTTTTGATGTTTGGGCAAAGGGTTTAAGTTAGGTTTACCCTTGTATTTGATATGCGTATATTGAGTGTGCAGGTTGTACAGGTTATGCATATGGACCTGACTGGACGACCTCGGTACGGTGAAGGATGACATGGAGGCAAGCTGGAGGCTTGCGTGCGCATCCGAGGGATCTTGGAGAGCAGGAACGATGAGCTGATGGGTGCGGACTTCGAGGCGTACGTGAAGGTTGGCATGGAGACAAACTGGAGATTTACGTGCGCATCCGAGGGACGAGGGCCTAAGATGAAGAGGGCGCGAAGGCAACAGTCGAGGCTGCAGAGGAGGAGCCAGTCGAGTCGTGAGGATCGAGTGCTGTGTGAATGTACTCGGGAAGGGGTTCAGGTAGGGACCAGTCGACTGCCCTGGGGGTAGTCGACTGGTAGGTGGCTGGGGAGCTGGCAAATTCGAACGTTGGGGGTGTCAACGGTCGAATTTGGCTGGCACCAGTCGACTGCCCTGGGGGCAGTCGACTGGTAGCGAGAAATCAGCCCCGAGTCCTATTTAAAGAGGACTTCGTGGTGGCTGAGTTTCTTGACGAAACTTGCTTTGGATATGGCAAGTTAGTAGTCTTGTATACTCAGAAAGTGTCCTTGGTGTTGTGGCGAGGTTTCTCCACCCACAAGGAGCGACGAGTTCTAGCCGAAGGTTATCCGGGGTTTGATCCACCGACGGATTGTTGGATTAGTCACCCGACCGGGGTGGATACCAACTAAAATCGCCGTGTTAGCATTGGTTAGTGTTTTTATTATTGTTTTACTATTATTTCCGCTGTGCAAACTAACCGTGTAGGAACAAGAATTCGGCGAAACGCTATTCACCCCCCCTCTAGCGGACACAAACGATCCTACAGTTGGTATGCCACCAAGTTGTTGGGTCGAGGGCCCAGGTTGTTGGGCCGCCAAATGTTGATTTGGCCGCCAAAGGGGTTGAGAGACCGTGTCGTTACAATAAAAAGGCGCCTTTTTATTGTAACGACCCCGGCCCCTCAGCCCCTTTGGCGGCCAAATCTCTATTTGGCGGCCCCTCCGGCGGCCAAATCTCTATTTGGCGGCCCCTTTGGCGACCTCGGCCGTGCCGTTACTCACAAGAACTTCCCACCCCTGGCCAGTGGATTTTTGCCTTCCTCAGGATTCGAACTCTAGACCTCCAGGATAAATACTAGAGTTTATGAATCCTGATACCAAGTGAGCTCCAAGGGCAATGGAAAGAAGTATGTTGGGAAAGCATACAATCTTAGTAAGGAGGGAAGGTCCAAGGATGGCAAGGGGATGACATCCAAGGGTAAAAAGGTCAATTTTGTAGGCCAAGAGTCACCGGTGGCACACCGGTGTGGCCTAGTATGGATCGAGTCACCTAGGGAGGTGGCTAAGGCTAAGAGCTCAAGGGGGAGCTCTAGGAGCCTTTGGGGTCCATGGTAAATGGATCTCAGACGGTTTCTCTTCTAGGAAATTAGGTGAAATGCGCCAAAAAGGGTTGGAAGACATTGGCAAGTCTTAATCCTAGGTTTTGGCACAATAAAAGAAGTTTTAGGGGTGAAAAGGAGGAAAATGTGATTATAATTGAGAGAAATTGGTCTTAAAGTGTAAATGTCATATAACTTGATGCTAGGAATGTAATGTGATTGAGTATGGGAAGAGGCATCAAAGTGAAGTCAAAATTAGAACTTTTGGAGAAAGTTTTAATGATACACCTTAGGGCAAGTTGAGTTTCGTGCCAATCTTGGGATTCAGAGTACATTTGTTTGGAAACGTATTTTTTCCAAGTAGACATTGGCCCTACAAATCTCCCCACAAAATTTCATATTTTTTGGAGATTTGTGGAATTATCTAGGCATTTCTGAAATTGGACTGAAAAACCTGAAAATCAGGTACCGGTCGACTGCCCCAGGGGCAGTCGACTGGTCTTAGCTCAAAAACTCTCTGTACGTTTTGGCAGTCGACTGCCATAGGCATAAAAAGGGAGAGTTTCGACAATGAGAAGTTACAAGATTGTTATGGGATATGATGTAGGGTTAAAACTCTTGGTTATGACTTCATAGTCCTTGAATAAAGTGTTATCCCATGATTTGATAAGAATTTATTGGATTTTATGGAAATCAAGAAGGATTGATAAGGTTCCCTAGGTATCTAAGATTTAGAGGTTAAACAGGGAACATTGAGGACAATTCCATGTGTCGAATTATGATGGGTAGATTTGACAAACACATGGAATTAGAAACAAATTTGAAAGTTGATACTTAATGCAAAATCCTTAAGAAACTTATATGTGTACCAAAAGTCAAGCACACTTGATATTTCCATGATATCATATTTTTCTAGGATAGGTATATCCTAGCAAGTGTGTTTGTAAACTTTAGAGTTTTTAGACTTTTGTTGAGTTCTTTTTGGCACTTAGGGAAAGATTACCTCGGGAAATGCTATAAGAGTGTCAAAGGGAGAAGAACTCGGGTGTTGGGTTGTGTATGACTTAACGTGGTGTCTAGGAGGTTAAGTTGGGTAGAACTTGACCTGGAAAAAATGAAAATTGGGAGAAGACATGAGTAAAGGGGGAGGTTGCCTCCTAGTTGCCTCGATTTTCATTTTGAAATTTTTGGATTTTGTATCAAACTTGGGAATGGTGATAGATACATGGGTAGATGTATTTCTCCCAAGTAGGTATGGGTACCACAAAGTTCTTCACGAAATTTGGGAATTCTTGGAGATTTGTGGAATTTCTGGCGCATTTCTGAAAATGGCCAGAAAAGACTGAAATCAGAGTATCAGTCGACTGCCCATTTGGGCAGTCGACTGCCAGAGGCTGATTTGGGGTCCAAATGACAAGGAACAAGTGTATGGGGGTCTAGTAGACTGTGTTTAAGGTCATTGGGAATTTAAAGAACCAATAATTGGGTAATTATTGGGTTCTTTTTGATGTATGACAAAGGGGGAGAAATGTTGTGTTTAAGTGGGAAACCAATACCTTTGCTAGAAAGAAACCCTAGGTTTAGGGGGAGCTAAGTTTGAGGGGGAGCATGGCTGCTCCCTTCTTGGCGTAAGGGGAACCTTAGAGAGGTTCTTAAAAAGCCTTTGTAAGTCCAGTGTAAGGGGGAGCTTGGGAGAAGTTTTAAAAAGTCCGATTTGGTAGAAAATCCTAACTTGGAGGGTTAGGTGGGAAAAGTCCTAGCTTGGAGGGCTAGGTGTTGGAAAATCCTAACTTGGAGGGTTAGGTAGTAAAAGTCCTAGCTCGAAGGGCTAGGTGTTGGAAAATCCTAACTTGGAGGGTTAGGTGGTGAAAATCCTAGCTTGGAGGGCTAGGTGTGGGAAAATCCTAACTTGGAGGGTTAGGTGGTGAAAATCCTAGCTTGGAGGGCTAGGTGTAAAATTCCTAACTTGGAGGGTTAGGTGTGGGATGCCTTGGGATAGGATCCAGATATGCATTGCATATGCATTCATTTAGCATGGTTTTTGCTATTTACTACTATTTTGCTTTCCTAACTTAAACGGATTGTCAAACATCAAAAAGGGGGAGATTGTTGGAGCAATCGACCCTAAGATGGTCCGGAGTAACCATGGGTTTTGATGTTTGGGCAAAGGGTTTAAGTTAGGTTTACCCTTGTATTTGATATGCGTATGTTGAGTGTGCAGGTTGTACAGGTTACGCATATGGACCTGACTGGACGACCTCGGTACGGTGAAGGATGGCATGGAGGCAAGCTGGAGGCTTGCGTGCGCATCCGAGGGACCTTGGAGAGCAGGGACGATGAGCTGATGGGCGCGGACTTCGAGGCGTACGTGAAGGGTGGCATGGAGGCAAACTGGAGGTTTGCGTGCGCATCTGAGGGACGAGGGCCGAAGATGAAGAGGGTGCGAATGCAACAGTCGAGGCTGCAGAGGAGGAGCCAGTCGAGTCGTGAGGATCGAGTGCTGTGTGAATATACTCGGGAAGGGGTTCAGCTAGGGACCAGTCGACTGCCCTGGGGGCAGTCGACTGGTAGGTGGCTGGGGAGCTGGCAAATTCGAACGTTGGGGGTGTCAACGGTCGAATTTGGCTGGCACCAGTCGACTGCCCTGGGGGCAGTCGACTGGTAGCGAGAAATCAGCCCCGAGTCCTATTTAAAGAGGACTTCGTGGTGGCTGAGTTTCTTGACGAAACTTGCTTGGATATGGCAAGTTAGTAGTCTTGTATACTCAGAAAGTGTCTTTGGTGTTGTGGCGAGGTTTCTCCACCCACAAGGAGCGACGAGTTCTAGCCGGAGGTTATCCGGGGTTTGATCCACCGACGGATTGTTGGATTAGTCACCCGACCGGGGTGGATACCAACTAAAATCGCCGTGTTAGCATTGGTTAGTGTTTTTATTATTGTTTTACTATTATTTCCGTTGTGCAAACTAACCGTGTAGGAACAAGAATTCGGCGAAACGCTATTCACCCCCCCTCTAGCGGACACAAACGATCCTACAGCCTTGTGATAGGATCCGTGCATGTTTGCATTGCATTGGTATATGCATTGGCGCTATAAGTACAAGGTGAAGCCTTGACAACGTAAGTCCAAATATTGATTAACATTTGTTATTTGCTATTTATTTTCCCTAACTTAAACATATTATAAAACATCAAAAAAGGGAAGATTGTTGAAGCAATCTATGATCCGTGGGACCATGTGTTTTGATGTTTGGGCAAAGGGTTTAAGTTAGGTTTACCCTTGTGATAGATATGTGTATTTGAGTGTGCCAGTTTGCATAATACACAAAGACTTAGCTGGACGACTTCGGGTCCGATGAAGGATTGCATGAGGAGATGAGCCGTGGACTTGTATGCATCCGAGGGACTGTGGACAAGGCAGGAACGATGAGTGAGGGAAGCACACTTCGAGGCATACGCGAAGGATGACATGAGGACGAGCCGCGGGCTTGTATGCATCCGAGGGACGAGAGCCAAAGTCGAAAAAGCCTTGAAGGCAACAGGTCGAAGTTGCAAAGGTAGAGTCAGCTAAGTCATGAGGGTCTGACTGTGAGGGAATTGTACTCGATAAGGGAAATCCTAGGTTTAGGATTTGGGCAGTCGACTGATGCTTGGATCAGTCGACTGGTAGTTGGCACAGAAAGATCAGTCGACTGATTTTCTGTGCAGTCGACTAGTGTCAGCTGGGAATTCGAACGTTGGATTGTAACATTCGAATTCGGGTGGACCAGTCGACTGGTGTTGGCACCAGTCGACTGGTAATGACTAGTTCAACCACGAGCTCTATTTAAGGGAGTTCGGCTTGGCTGGCTAGGGTTGACAAAATTGGCATTGGTCAAAGGCAAATTAGTAGTCTTGGTGCTCAGGGTTTGTTGCAAGGATTGTTTCGAGGTTTCTTCACCCACAAGGAGCGACAAGAGCTAGCCGGAGGTCTTCCGGGGTCTATCCGATCAGTGGATAGGGATCGTCCACCTCAAGAACACGTCGTGGAGTAGGAGTCTTATCTCCAAACCACGTAAACAGTTTGTGTTAGCATTGTTATTATTTGAAGTTTATATTTTCGCTTGCGCTTGCTAACACTTGTAGGAAGAAACGATCAAATTGGGGCAACCATGCTATTCACCCCCTCTAGTCGGTCCATCGATCACCAACACTTTTCCTTCTCTGACAAAGTTGAGGCATGCAATTGGGTCTCCTCCTCCAGCTTCATTAATAGGGCCTTGACCTCCATGGTCTTTTTATAAATATTCTCCAGGGTAACCTTCCGTCGATCCACTGTTGACTTCAGCTTAGCATCAGAACTCTTGAGTTGCATCTCCAGTTGGGCCTTCTCCTGCTCAGCAGCATTCTCTCAGACAATTAATTCATCCAAATCTTTAGTGACCCTCTGTAATTAAGAGCGAAGTTCGTGTAGCTCTTCTAAAGTAGTATCCAAGCCATCGCCACCAGTCTATTGCTGGGCTTTACATAGTTCAGTTTCAAGGGTAACCACCCTTTGCTCTGCCTGTGTGCAAAAGCAGGCATTGTGCATTAAGGCATGACACATCCGTTGAGTAGCCACCTAGAGCTGTAAACTTGCATACAAAATAAGTTAGAAACATATGAAAAAGGAACTAACAAAAGTTATCTTAACTTAAGCGTTTCTTGCTCAAAGTGATCCACCTTAGTTAGGGATCCTAACTCCCTAGTGGATTGCACGCTGTTGTTCCACGCCTCCACCATTGGCCCCCACAATCTAACCATCTGCACAGGCCCATGTTGGTCTATGTCTAAGATGCAAGATAAGGATAATATCGCCCTGGTGGGCAAGGAGAAGTTGGAAATAGCCCGACCGGACGCATTACCCCGAGGAGATGTTGGGGCTACAGGTGGTTCTGTCAAGTGTTGGTCAGTCAGATGTTCCTACAGTTGGCAAGTCAAGGAGGCCTCGGGCATGATCTTGTCATTTTTCCACTGACTTGATTCGGACGCAGCCTATTTTGTTGGAGGAGCAGGTTGTTCTATGATCGTGACCTCTTCAGAGGAGGTGGTCCAAGCGGCAAGAGTCTTTGTTTGGTGGGAAGTGGATAACTCCGGCCAAGGCGCTTTCTATAGCTAGGCTTAGATAATCTTAACAAATTTCATCGTAATGGAGATGATCATTGCAATTGTTGGTCTTCAATGAGGAACTCCTAGTAAGCGTGAGTCATCAACTCGCGTTGACTACGTCCTTGCCCTTTATACACACCGCCCGTCACTCCTACCGATTGAATGATCCAGTGAAGTGTTCGGATTAGGGGGCGAGGGTGGTTCGCCACTCGTGATGTCTTGAGAAGTCCATTGAACCTTATCATTTAGTGGAAGGAGAAGTCATAAAAAGGTTTCTGTAGGAAAACCTGCGGAAGGATCGTTATTGAGAGAGCATAGAATGATGGATGGTTGTGAATGCACCCCTTTCCTTGCCCCATGTCGGTGGGCATTGATCGTAGCTCGGTGTGATCAACACTAAGGAATAATGAACTCGGAAGTTGATGTTGGTGCAAAGAGCATCAGACATAAACAATCAACCTCTAATGTTTTAATGTTTGACAAAATACTAAGGTCTGGTCAAAGTGATCAAGGGTTAAGTCAAACAGGACCTGATGTTTGGTAGGGTAAACCCAAGCTT
Organism: Boesenbergia rotunda; assembly: GCA_024364735.1. Lineage (NCBI taxonomy): Eukaryota > Viridiplantae > Streptophyta > Magnoliopsida > Zingiberales > Zingiberaceae > Boesenbergia > Boesenbergia rotunda. The sequence continues at coordinate 717,784 of JAGFNQ010001042.1, forward strand.
GATCAGGTTGACTAAAGGGTTAGCCAAACAAGACCTGATGTTTGGCAGGGTGATCAAACCTAGATCTGATATATTTGACAATATACCAAGGTTTGATCAGTTAAAACAAGAGTTAGTCAAACATGATCTGATGTTTGATAGAGAACCCAGGGTTGGTCAGTTTAACCAAGAGATAAGCCAAACAGGTCTTGATGTTTGGCAGAGTAATAAAACATATTTGGACTAAGCCAAACAGGACTTGATGTTTGGCAGAGAGAAGTCTAGTCAGGATTAAGATGACTAGCAAAGAATTCCTTATCAAGGAATGAAATCTTAGTGAGTGAAGTTGGGTCCTAGTGAGTGAAGCTAGATGGACAAAGCCCTGGTGAGTGAAGCTGGGCACGAAATCTTGGCCGAGGGTTGGGCACTGATAGACCGTTTCAGTCGTGTCACGGTTTCAAATACAATTTAAATATCGAATTCCTCTAAACTAATGTAGCATAGAGTAACTCGAGTCGTCTCCCAACGAATGTAGTTGGTACATGACAATTCTCATGATCGTATATTATTGCTTTTAGGTTTTTGATATCAAACTGGGGTTTGAGTTCAACGTTAATACTACGAACAGAAATAGAAAAACAAGTATGAAATCTAGTTCTACCGAAGTGAAAGACAATGCAAGTAATAAATCTACCTCACTAAACTGTACTTGCAAGAGAATTAAAAGAAACATAAGGTAAAGCATTTAGGGAACTGAACATGAATGAAACCTAACCTAATTGCATCAAACTGAATCCATTAATGAACTACGATAAGAAAGCAATTAAACTAATGAAACAATTACTGAAAATCCATCAACTGAACAATAAGCAATTAAACTAATGAAGCATTACAAAATCTACGATAAGAAAAATTCAAACTAGAATCCATTAATGAAAGAGACAATTCATCAAACACATGGTGAACATGTATTAAGACAACATGAGTGTATTCCATTCTAGAACATAGAAGATAAAACTTGATACAAATATCAACCTTCAAATTCGAAAATCAAGAATCAACACATAACAACTCAAATTAACTAAACCAATCAAACAGAATTGCCCGTCTCGGTTATCAAATTTGATGGTGTGGCTACTGGAATTGCTACGAATGAGCTGCTGCTATGAGGGAAATTGCTACTCTGCCTTGTGAAGAGCGAGCTGCTGAAAAGAAACTTCTATGAACGAAATAAGCTGTGAAAAGCTACTGCCGAAAATGAAGAAGTGTGCCGAAATTGGAAAACGACTGCTGGATCGAGCTGCCGGAAATCCATGAAGAAACAACTGTTGAAAAAAAAGATTAAGAAGTGATCAAATTGCTGTAAAAACGAATGCTGAGAAGAAAACTATGAAGAATTGAAAACTGCTGGAATTATGAAAAGCTGCTGGCGGCGGTGAAGATGAAGTGCTGATAATTGGATCGCCGACGGGTGAGTCGACTAGGGCTCAGAACCCCTGGGCCCTAGCTCTGTGGTGGTGATGTGGATGAAAGCTTTGATCAAGTCGGGAACCCCTCAAACTCGAGAGAAAGCTGTCGGTCGGCGGCGATGAAGTGGGAAGCGGATGGAGTTGATCGGATCGAGTCGGGAACCCCTCAAACTCGAGATCGATCGACGCTCCGGCGGCTGTGAAGGAGTGGATGAACGAGTCGGGAACCCCTCAAACTCGGTTGATCGAAGCTCCGGCCAACTAGGGTTGGAACCCCTAATCCTAGTTGCGGCGACGATGAAGATGGAGGAGAAGAAGAATCGCCGCGAGCTTGCGTGTGGAGTCGATGCCCTAGGTCGCGCGGTGATGATCCCTTTTGTTCTCTTCAATTGGTTCGGCTCACCTAGCTTGGGTTCGGTGCTTTTGGGTTCAATCAACCTCAGCCAGCTGCCCATTCCAGCTCAGTCTTGCACCTGAGTTCATCCAACTTGGGTTCGATGCTTTTGGTTCAGCCAGCTCAAGCAGTTCGGTGCAGTCAACTCGGTTCAGCCAGTCTTTGGTTCAGTTTAGCCCAGCCAGAGCTTAGCTTGAGTTTAGTCCAACACTAGGTTCAGGCAAGTTATGATGGAAGCAACAGACGACTGAGATCAATCTGACTTCATCCAACGGTCGGATCTCTTCAGATCTGGCTAAAATTTTCAGATCTTGATCTATGGTCATGATTGATTCTATCTTGAACTCGGATTGACTAGAAGTTGACCGATGGCTCAAATCTAGCCATTCTCTGGAATGGGCGGCTCCTAATAATCTGATGCTTGATCCCTTTGATCTGGATCCAATGCTGACTCAAGTCTGACCCGATTTGATCTAGGTCCATGATCAATTGAAGCCTACAAAATGATATTCAAATTTAGTGTCAAAAATATCTCAAATATACAAAGATTAGAATTAAAAGTCAAAATGAAGGGAATACATGAAACCTAATAAAATTGCAAACTTAAGCATATAAAATGTGGATCAAACATGGATTTTTGAGCTGAAAATAATCAACAAAATGATGGTTATCAGGCACCAAAGACCTGACTGAGGGTTGGGCATGAACTCCTGGTTTGGGGAATTGGGCACGAAGACCTGGCTGAGGGTTGGGCACGTAGCCCTGGTGGTGGATTGGGCACGAAGACCTAGCCGAGGGTTGGGCACCGAAGTCCTGGATCGAGAAATTGGGCACGAAGTCTTGGTCCGGGGGACCGATCAGAAGACTTTGCCTAGCGGGGATCGTGGACAGGAGTTGAGACGGGTCAAGGTCGAACGTCGTCGAGTTTTGGGTTCTCGGAGGCCGAGCAAATGTCCAACCGGAGGTTCTGGGTGGCAACAGGTAAACTCTTCTGAGAGGAGTAGGTGATGGTGTGTTCCCCAGTGAGGGAAAAGAGGCATCGGTCCGACCTAGGGTTTCGAGTGAAACCTGAAAGTCATGACCAAGACAACACTGGTTGTAATTCATACATGTTTTAATTCTATATTTTATTATTGTATATTTGGAACTGACCCTTGTTGCAGCTAAAAGAGAAAGCAGTTGACTGGGGCGCCTGAATGGGACTTAGGCTGAGAGCTGGCAGCAGGCGGTTGAGCTAGCGCAACAGTCTGGCTTACGTGGAAAGTACTGAGTGGAGGATCCACATTGGCACTCAGGCACCTGGCCAGGATAAAGTTTGACTGAATAACGGATAGAGTTTCTGCCCGGTACACTGCAATGAGGGCGCCTGAAAGGCCATTCAGACGCCTGAGTAAGTATTATAAAAAGGGGTCGAGTGCAACAGTTCATAACATCAATTCTCAAATTCGCTAACTCATTCCCTGCGAAGAAAAAGTGCTAAGACGAAGCTTTGTAACCAAGAAGGCTCCAGGAAGAAGTGCACGACGCTTCGGACTTCAAGAGTTGGCCGAGACCTTCACACTTTAGTTTGCGTATTACAAGTTGTACTTATTTCATTATTATTTGTGCTTGTACTTAAACTGTAAGATGAGTTTCTCTGCCTTTGGAAAACTTCCGGAAAGGAGACCACTAGTGAATGGGCGCTTCCCGTAATTAAGCCTTGGACGTACTGACCCTGAGGGGTTGGTAACCAAGTAAATCCTGCTTGTTTGTATTGTATATTTTCGCTTTATCTTTTATTCCTCTACTACTAACAACTCTGATATTAAGCGAATGATCGACGAAGGTCCGACGAAAAGTTTTTACGAAGCTATATTCACCCTCCCTCTATCGCTCAATCTCGATCCTATAGTAGAAGGCCCTTTGGTGTGCGCAGGGAGCCTAATGTGTCAGAGATTCCTCAGAACAAACCCTAATCAAGGCATATAAGAGCGATCGTTGTTGTTAGGTATAATCATCCGTGGTCGTTCGAGATCTCAAACTCTTGCCGAATGGCTTGAAACTCATCCTCGTTGATGTCTGACATCACAGAGATTCTCACTGGTGTTTCTTCTGCCATACTGATTGGATAACTCAAACAATCAGGAGAACGATAAGAGGGTCAAAAGACTAGAACTTACACTGAGACAAGAGGGAAGGAGATCGTAAAGAGGAGAGGTTGAGGTTGAAGATCGCTGGAAGTGATAGGGCAAACACAATGAGGACATGCACGAATGTTGTGCTAAACCTCGGAGTAATGCTCTTATACCCTTATCCTTTTTTTCGAGCTGTTAGATCATTTACGAAAAAAAGGCAGGATGTGATCTGCACAGTTGAAGCATTACCGAGCGAAGAATGCTTCGAATTTTGACTCTGACAATTGTGCAGCGAATCATAGTACTAATTACCTCGAAAAGCAACTGAGCCATTCTGGTGGTGACACGTAACAGGGAGAGAACGACTCCCTTATTATAGAGGATATAAACAATCGGAGTAATTAGGCTATCACACGCGCACGCCATTCTACATTTATAACGCATGACACATACATATAGCCTTACCAAAAATTTACACGTCAGCCTTTGGCCCACATTAAACCTAGACCGGAATACTAGTTTAGTTAGTCAAACTAGATGCCTCCTTCATCTAGACTAGAAGGGGAGGCTTCTGATATATGGAAATTTGAGGCTCCAGGTCCACGTAGGATGAGTCAATGGTCAAACAACTGACATGGTCCCACATGGGCAATATACGAGCAGTGGGATGACTAAGTTGTCTGAGCGGACAGCTCTAGTGGAACGACTTGTGACCTGGGTAACGTCCGACTGATTAACTTGCACCAAGGTGTCGGTCGATCAGCCCCACCAGATAATGGTCGATCGACCAACTTATTATAAGGATGGCTATTAACCGCTAGCAATAAGATGACAGCCGATCGACCGACTCACTTATAGCACGTGGTCGACTAGCCGACAAGATGACTACGGTCGATCGGTCAACATATTACATATTGGTGCAATCGGCCTCTAGGGTTTTGATATTTGTTTAACAATATATTTATTAGAATTTGGTCAAGGTTGACTTAATCGGGTGATAAGTCTACCAAATGACTAGTCCTAAGGTTAGGAAAGGGGGTGATAAGTCTACCAAGTGACTAGTTTTGACTGGAGGTTAGGGAAGGAAAGTCCTGGTAAGTGAAGTCAGGCCCTAGTGAGTGAAGCTAAGTTGGTGAAGTCTTGGTGAGTGAGGTCGAACCCTAGTGAGTGAGCTAGGTTGGTGAAGCCTTAGTGAGTGAGGTCGGGCCCTAGTGAGTGAAGCTAGGTTAGTGAACGTCTTGGTGAGTGAAGCCAGACAGTGGAAAGTCCTAGTGAGTGAAACTAGGAAATGGAAACCCTAAGATGGGTAACCTTAGAAGCCTTGAAGGAGTGAACTCCAAGCATGTTTGATCGGAAGATTTTCGGTTGACTGCGCACGGTCGATCGGACCAGTGGATCTTGGTAAATCTAAGTATGAGTTTATCAATATTGTTTTGCTTAACTATTATTGCTATTGTGCTAATTTAATATTGCAGGAAAGACTTAGTGGATCAGGCGATCAAACAGTGAGCAGAGTAAGTCCAAATAGGTTTGGAGGACCAAATGTTTTGCAGGTAAGTAAAGGTAAGTTCCAGAAGGAGAGTGCTATAAGATCGTATCTTGACAGGACTGCCTTAGGCGCTGATCCAGCTAAAGAAACATAAGAAGGTTTCTAAGTTGAAATCAGGACAGGTCTTATTGTCTATTAATCATGCATATTATACTCATATTTGTGCTAAATCTGTTTTGTCAGGTTAATCATTTACATGTTATCTACATTGTGCTAATATTTTCATGCAGATCAGTCAAAGTAAGTTGACTGAGCATTTAGTCGACTGAATAGGTGGATCAATCAATTGAATAAGTCAGACTGCGCCATATTCAGTATCACTACTATAAATATGGTCTATTATGACATTTTATTAATGACGTTAACTTTTAAATGTCATTATAATATTATAAATATTTTTTAATGGCATTTACCAAAAGAGATTATTTTAAATATTAAAATATTATATATGATTATCTATTGTGGCAAACTTAATTTAATGCCCTCTTATTATATGTTAACCTAATATATGCGTAGCGGTATTTTTTTTCCCAAGCAGCGTCATAAGTTTTTCCTTGCATGCCGATTTGCCAACTTGTCACATGCGAATGCCGATTTCTCCTGACGGACGCACCATCGCTCCGCTTCACACTTCCTTTCTGATCTGTCACCTGCTCTTACCATCGCCACTCCTCCACCATGATTTCTCCTCAAAATTGCCTCTACTGCACGATTCCATTGCTTTAAAGATCTTTCCTTGTTACCTCTCATTTTCTTCTTTAAAGGTCTAAGAAACATGGAGCACATGAAACATGGAGCACATGGTGATGTATGAATTCCCATGCTTAAAATTTAAATATCTGACTTTTTTCTTCTTTTGTTTTTTGGCCAAAAGCATACCTAAATGTTGTTATCTTTAAAGATTTGTCTTCGTTCTTTTGGAGTATGCTAGACCATATCTGAGATGATTAAAACAAATGGTAAAATTTAAATGAGAAACAACAACATAGTCAATAAAATGTTTGACATTTTAATTAGTAGATGATTAGTCTCTTCTTTAAAGGTCTTTCTTCTTCAGATGTTGTCTTTCCTAACGATTAGCATTCCTTGATTGCCACCGAATCCTACCTCCTCCATGTTTTGATGTTGCCATAATTAATTCATTTTTCTACTACTACTACTTCTTCTTCTTTTTATTATTATTATTTTAAAATATTTTAATTTACAAATTTGTAAGTTCCTTGATTTATCAGTGTTGAGATCTTTGCTTATGATGTATTATTCTTGATTTGTAGAGAGTATAATAAATGTCTCTTTAAATTTCATTTAAATTGTATTTGTGGCCTACGGTTCTTATTATACTTGAATTTCACTTGTAACACAGTTCTTTAGTTATGTGTGTTAAATTTAGTGTACATGTGTTTTAAAATTTAACAATCCATTGTAATGTTAAATTGATTTTAATAAGTTATTTTTTGTAAAATCATTATGGATAAGTGTTGGATGTTTTTACCAAGACAAACTGAGCAGTATAGAAATGGTATTGAAGGTTTCCTATATTTTGCATTTTCTAATGTAAATATAAATGGAATGATTTTATGCCCTTGTATACGGTGTAAGTTTGGTAATTTGTTTCAAGAGAGGTTGCCTTTGATCATTTGACGATTGATGGATTTATCAAAGATTATACTCATGGGGTAGCTCATGGAGAGTGTTAGAGTTTGATGATCCGAATTCAGTTTGATCCGGGCCAAAAAGATCGCGGTGCGATATAAAAGAGAATAAATTGACCAAGTCAAATATTATTAGATATTTTCTTAATAATATGTTAATTGATAGTTTTTTAATAAATCTGTTAATTAACAGTTTCCTTATTAAATTTATTATTAGATATTTTTCTTATTAATATATTAATTAACAGATTCTTTATAAATCTATTAATTAATAGTTTCTGTTAATTAACAGTTTCGTTATTAATTTTCCATTTAACTAAGTATCCTAAGGTCTCTATAAATTGTATATCTCATAGATAAGTTTTTTCAATCAAGAAAGTTAATTTGTTACCTCTTCTTTCTTTCTCCCTACCTCTCTTTTCTCTCTACTTCTCTTTATTTTATCAGAGTCACCGACTTTGTATTCCACCGTTCATAGTGATTTTTTCCTCCTCTGCCCGAGGTTTTTCCCGTAAAGGATTTTCCACGTAAATCTTGTGTGTGTTCTCTATTATTCTTATTGTCATTTTTCGTGCTAATCTCGTTTCAAGTGGTATCAAAGCCAGGTTGGTTTTGATTTTGTGGATTTCAACCGGGATTAATGACAACGGCAAACATGAAATATGATATTCCGCTTTTGGATCGCAACACCAGGTTTACGCTATTAAGATGCGAGCGGTGCTAGCGCATCTGGACTTGGACGACACACTGTTCGGGATAGATAACATACCCTCGACATGGACAAAGGAGGAAAAGGAACGTAAGGATAGAAAAACTCTATCTCAGATCTACCTTCACCTATCGAATGAGATTTTTCAGATTGTTTTGAAGGAGAAATCCGCTGCTGCACTATGGCTAAAATTGGAGCAGTTGTGCATGACAAAAAGTCTTACGAGCAAACAGGGTCTGAAACAATGTTTGTATTCTTATCGCATGGTAGAAGGTACGTCGTTAAGAGATCACTTGACTGTGTTTAAGGAAATCATCTCTGACCTAGAGGCTTTGGAGGTCAAATATGTCGATGAAGATTTAGCATTGATCTTACTGTGTTCTTTACCCTCGTCATATACGACTTTTAGAGATACTATTTTATATAGTCGTGGTACTCTTACTTTGAATGAAGTTTATGATTCATTATTTTCGAAAGAGAAAATGGAACAGCTTGTCGAAGGATCTGAGGCTCAGGGTGAGGGTCTTATTATTCAAGGAAGGACTCAGGAGAAAAGCTCTAGTAGTAATATCAGGGGCAGGTCAAAATCCAGAAATAGGGATAAGATCTGTAATTATTGCAAAAAGAAGGGTCACATCAAATCGGATGTTACAAGCTGCAGAATAAAAATAAAAGGGCAGGTGAAAATTCGAGGGGAAAACAACTATAGAAGTCTGGTGAGGCTGATGTTGCCGAAAATCACAGTGATGGTGAACTTCTCGTTGCCTCTGATGCTGATTTGAAGCAAAGTGAGGAATGAATTCTTTTTCTGGCTGTATATTTCATATGTGTCCCAATCGGGTCTGGTTTTCAACATATGAGACGATTTCGAGTGGTGATATTTTGATGGGCAATAATGCATCCTGCAGAATCGCTGGTATTGATACGGTCAGAATTAAGATGTTTGATGGTGCCATTTGGACACTTGGTGATATGAGGCACGTCCCTGATTTGAAGAGAAATCTGATCTCTTTGAGTATTCTTGATTCTAAAGGGTACAAGTACACTGGTGAAAGTGGAGCTGTGAAGGTCAGTAAAGGGTCTCTTATTGTGATGAAGGGACTAAGGAGAACCACCTGTTTATATGTTCTGCAGGGATCCACAATAATAAGTGATGTTGCCGTCGCAAGTTCGTCTATGTCTGATTCTGATGTTACAAGACTTTGGCATATGCGTTTGGGTCATATGAGTGAGAATGACATGGTTGAATTGAGCAAGAGATGACTCCTTGATGGTCAAAGTATTACAAAGCTAAAGTTCTGCGAACACTGTGTTTTTGGCAAGCAGAAAAGAGTCAAGTTCTCAGTTGACATTCATAACACAAAGAGTATGCTAGACTATATTCACTCTGATTTGTAGGGGCCTTCTAGAGTACATCGAAAGGTGGTGTGCTTTATATGTTGACTATTATTGATGATTTCTCAAAAAAAAGTTTGGGCATTCTTTTTAAAACATAAGAGTGATATTTTTACGACCCTTAAGGTGTGGAAGGTCATGATTAAGAAGCAGACAGGGAGGCAATTGAAGCATCTTCGAATTGATAACGGATTGGAGTTTTGTTCTGATGAGTTTAATGTCTTATAAAGAGCTGAAGGAATTGTGAGACATCATACAGTTCGGCATACTCCTCAACAGAATTGTGTAGCAGGGAGGATGAATAGGACTTTGATGGAGAAGGTGCGTTGTATGCTTCTTAATGCTAGGCTACCGAAGTTTTTCTGGGCAGAAGCCGCTGCGTATGCCTGTTATCTTGTCAATCGCTCTCCATCAACTGCTATTGAAAGGAAAACTCCATAAGAGGTATGGTCTGGTACCTCTGCTAGATATTCTGATTTGAGAATTTTTGGATATCCTGCGTATGCTCATGTTGATAATGGGAAGTTGGAGCCTCGTTCGGTGAAGTGCATATTTATAGGCTTTAGACAAGGAGTGAAGGGATACAAACTTTGGTGTCCAGAGACCAAGAAAGTCATCATCAGTGGAGATGTTGTCTTTGATGAGACTAGCATGCTTCAGGGGTCTCCGTCTAAAACTCCTTCTGAGGAAGATAAGCAGAAGACAAGCACACAGGTGGAGATTGAGATTGAGCTGATATCTATAGAGACTACTCCAGAGCCTATTTTAGATGTTGTGGATGGAATGAGCTCATCACAAGCACCTTCACAATATTCCATTGCGAAAGATAGGCCTCGAAGAGAAATTAGACACCCTTAGAGATATGCAAAGGCTGATTTGGTCGCTTATGCTTTAAACGTGGCTGAGGAGATTGATTCCGATGAAGAACCTGAGACGTATTCAGAAGCAATTAGCTGCGATAATTCTGGTAAGTGGATAATTGTTATGCAGGAGGAGATGGAGTCACTTGGTAAGAATGACACATGAGACTTGGTGAAATTACCTAAGGGTAAGAAAGTTGTTCGCTGCAAGTGGGTATTTAAAAGAAAGAAGAGGTGGAGAATATTCTTTTGAAGATTTGTGGAATTCACGTCAAGGTGAAAATTATTAGAGTTTGGTGACCCGAATTCAGTTTGATCCTGGCCAAAAAGATCGCGGTACGACATAATAGAGAATAAATTGACTAAGTCAAATATTATTAGATATTTTCTTAGTAATCTGTTAATTGACAATTTCTTAATAAATCTGTTAATCAACAATTTCCTTATTAAATTTATTATTAGATATTTTTCTTATTAATATGTTAATTAACCGTTTCTTTATAAATTTGTTAATTAACAATTTCGTTATTAATTTTTTATTTGACTAAGTATCCTAAGGTCTCTATAAATTGTGTATCTCATGGATAAATTTTTTCAATCAAGAAAGTTAGGGGGCGTTTGGTTTGTTTCATTTTCCATTTTCATTTTTCAGAAACCCGCATTTTCTAGTTTTCTGAAAATGACTTTTTTTCATTCTCCAGTTTTCCAGAAAACGCTATGTTTTTTTCTGGAAAACAAAGCTGGAAAATGCAAACCAAATATGTTTTCCAGAAAACCGCATTTTCTACAGAAAATGAAAATAGAAAACAAACTGGAAAATGCAAACCAAACGCCCCCTTAATTTGTTACCTCTTCTTTCTTTCTCCCTACCTCTCTTTTCTCTTTACTTCTCTTTACGAGCTGCCGACTTTGTATTCTACCGTTCATAGTGATTTTTCCTCTTCTGCCTGAGATTTTTCCTGTAAAAGGATTTTCATATAAATCTTGTATATGTTCTTTATTATTCTTATTATTATTTTTCATACTAATCTAGTTTCAGAGAGAGATATCTTAGTTGTAGGATCAGAATGATAACTGCTGGATATATTCAGCAACGATAGTTATTCGTAATTATATTTTCACTTTCGTTACTTTTATTTCTTTCATCTTTTTATTTCTCCAAAAGCATGCATGTTACAATATTTTCACATATTTTTTAAAGCACACATTTAGATGGCTTTAATGAATTCTGTATGGAAACATGTATTATATATTGATTGTGTTAATTTGTATGGAAGCATTTTTAAAGCACGCAATTTTTAAAGCATGCAAGATTTTGTTGATTGTGTTAATTCGTTTGTTTTTTTAAATGGAATCAATACTTTTATATATAGTTAAAATATAAAAATAGAAGGTATGATGAACCAGGCAACAGACAAATTGAACCTGGAATGACCGGCTCGGCCCCACGGAAGTTTCCCAACGATCACCAGGGTAAATCGGGAAGCGCTCGTGGTGGCCAGTCTAGAAGCCCAGCGGCCCAGGGTTCGCGTACCATTTTGGAGGAAAAATTCCTGTAAAATGCGCCATAGCTGAGGATCGAACCGCGGATGCATGGGTTCAAAATAGAAGGTATCATGAATAATGAAAGAGATGTAATTTCAAATCAATTATATATTGATGTGAAAGATAATCTCCCACTTGTTGAAAATATGATTTCAGCTCCAACTGAAATCATATAGATATGTAACCATCAAGTATTGATGAACAAGCTAATATCTCATTTTATGCCTGACAAATTTAGCGATTGATTATTGTGTTAATTTGTAATTATCTTTTTTTAATAGAATCAATATTTTTATTTGTAATTAAATATTATTTGTAGTAGGAATGACTTTTAAGGTTGTATTTGGTAGAGGGTAATGTAATCGAATCTGTAATGTAATCAAGTTTGTAATGTAATGAATATTATATTACTATATTTGGTAACGAGTTGTATGTAATCTTTGATAACCATAGGCTGTGTTTGGTGAGAAATTATCAATCCTGTAAAATAATCAAAGATTGGCGGCTGACGACCAACAACGATGACCGACGACTACGGTTGGCAACCGTCGACCGACAATCACGGTTGGCGACCAACGACGGCCGCCGATCGGCCGGCGATCGACGACCACCGCCGGTCGGTCGGCGATCGACGTCCGACCGGCGGCGATCGCCGACCGACGACCACCAGCCGACCGACGACAGATGACCGCCGGCCGGCGACCGACGACCGCCGGCCGGCGACCGACGACCACAGACCGCCGGCCTGCGACCGACGACCGCCGGCCGGCGACTGACCGGCCGGCAAGACCGTGGTCGAGAAGGGTTCTGTCGATAAGTTTCGGGAATAGAGGGTAGGGAATGTAATCGGATTACATGGTTTTAGTTTTGTAATCAAGATTATAAATCTTGAACCACTGTTGTAATCGAGATTCCATTATATTACAATTTTAAAATTATTCTAAACAAAAAAATCCAACATATAATATAATCTTGATTACATTACAAGATAGATTATCCCCTACCGAACGCAACTTAAACGTCAAACTAATAGAAAATCTCATTTTAAACGTTAAGATGAGATAGATATGCAACCACCATGTATAAGTACAAATCACACCGATCATGAACAAGATAATATAAATATTTTGATTAATTTATGTTTTAATTACATAAAGAAAGAAAGAAACGAGTATCTACTTTGTTGCTTTTATATTCTTTATTTCATAGCTCAACAAATTAATATTGCCTCTTTTCACACCTGTAGTTGGAGGTGGAGGGCGCATAACAAAACAGAACATGAATTTAAGAAGGGGTAAATAAGTTGTCTTGTGTCATGATATTTTATTAACCATAGTTAAATAAGTTGTCATGAATTTAAAGCATGTATGCATCTTTTTTTAATAAAATCAATACTTTTACAAATGATCAAAATATAGAAATAGAAGGTATCTTGAATAATCTAAAAGATGTAATTTCAAATTAACTACGTATCAATATGCAAGGTAATATCATACTTGCTAAAAATATGGCTTCAGCTCTAGACTAGAATGATAATATGAACCAGGAATATAATGAAGGAAACATATAATTTTATAATTTAATTGACACATTATTTTTAAGTTGTATTATATTTTTTTTTGTGTATAGGTAGTGAAAATGAACTTCATAATACTAAGAGGAAAAAAAAGAAGTCCTACATTTATCAAAGGAATTTAGGGACGTCCTATAGGAACCAAAAAATAAATAAATTTATTGATTTCTTGGGTTCTTTGGCAAGGTAGGGTATAGTATCGTTCAATTGATGTAGAAGATTGACATAAAATACCTAGATAAAAAGAAAGACATGTTAAATGCTATAAAGGTAACTAGATTACTTTGTATAATTTTTGTATTTAAACCTTTTAATTTATGCAATGATGATTTATGTATATATTTTATGCAGGATAAGTATGAACTTCCTTTCAGAATAGAAAATTAAACATTATGCTCAATAGCAAAAAAATTAAGAAACAGGAAGTTTGAATTAAAAAGAAAATATTATGATCATGAGTTGTCAATTCAAATTCTTCTACAATAAAAGTAAAACAATATATGAGACTAGTTGCTTTGTGGAACATAGAAAAATCAAAAGTATGTATTTTATTTATTTAAAATATATAATTTGAATCAAATATTAGTAGACTCTTAATATATATATTATGTGCAATTTTCCAATTTAATATATTAAGAAAGATGTGAAAAAAATAAAAATGCTAGAAAGCAAAGGATTATGAATCAGATCACTGAAAGGACGTCTTTTTCTGAAGTGTAACAAAAATTGATAATTCTTTTTGTAAGTATCTAGGTAAGTTTTGATGCGATCAACCGAATCAAGTTAGGCCCTATTGTGTTTTGATCTCTGTGTCTATGTGTATAGGAGCTTAGGAGCATAGGAAATCGAGCGGAAGACGCAGCGGACGAGAGGAGATGGCATGGGATGGGAGTTGATAGGCCTGGTGGATTAGAGGGACGCAGAAGTCTACGGAAGAGTACACCGATGGAGCAAGAAGGACGTGCACGATGTCTGATGGACAAGAAGCTGGGTGGAAGCACGTTCGAGGAGAAGGCCGAAGGAGGGTTAAGGTGAGCCCGACTCTGGAAGATCCGAAATCACCCAAAGAAGATCGGCAGGAGACTGGTCAGCATTATGCTGACCCAAAGGCTCTCGGGTGCCCGTGTGCTTACGGGCGCAGGGGAATGATGTTGATGCAGTCTGACCTGATTGTTGTTTTGATGTTGACACCGATTTAAGTTCGGTTGAGTGAGAATTGAGATCAGGTAGTTAAGTTCGGATTAAGTGTATTGGTCAGTGAGAGCTCGGTAGCTCGTTCTCTGACCTGAGATTGTTGATGAGTCGGAGAGGGCTTGGTAGCTCGTTGTCACGCCCCGAGACCATTGGAGCCGCTGATCCAATATAAAATCGGACAGCATCTCCCCTGTCCGACGGACAATTTACACATACACACAAACCCACGCAGATATAAAATGGCCTCAGGCCACAAAACAGATATATATAAAGTATAAGATAATGAAACAACACAACACTGAAACATAGAACTCACCTGAGCTGCCCCCTGGGCCGGCACGTAGCAAAACCACAAACACAAAAGTCCAACAAAGGACTCAAAATACAATACCGTACGAATAAATCCAATACAAGCCCTCGGCAACAAAACGAATACGAAACATATACTATCAAAAGGAAACCAAAACCAGCGGAAGCTCCCATCCAAATGGAGTCGTGGGGACCGGGGACTGACAGCTGGACTCCTCCGGCGAGCTATCAACCTGAAACAAAAATATTACGACGGGTGGTGAGTCCAAGTGGACTCGCGGGTATATAGATAGATATGCATGGCTGAACAAAATAGCTGAATAAGCTATAAAGAAACAATATGATACAGTCTCAACAGGAATAGCAGAATATGCATAACTGAAAGTAACAACTGACTGTACATACCAGAAATCAGTCTACCCATACCATAAGAGACTCGTACTGACACGAGCAAGTGCAGGGTCATCAAACTACACATAAGTATAACCTGTACATGCATTTCAAACAAGTGCAGCAAATAAATGTAGCAATCACAATCAAAATGCACAATGCATCGTATGCACATGATGCAATGTCATGGTCACCCCTGACGCCAATCAAGCCACCAAGACAGGCGATACTGTGTCGGCCGAGTGGGTAGAGCTGTGACACTGTACGCACCCTGCTATCACTGCTCCTGAGTGACCGAGTGGACAGGATGCTGGCGGGGGACCACCCCCTACCCCATGTATATATGAGGGAGCGTCGCTCTCATCTCCTCTGGTCTATGGGAAGAGAAGGGATCCCTGGCTGCTACCACACATCGGAACCACCCTCCAAATAGTGACCGTGCGGAGCAATACCGGGCAAATGCACACACCCAACGGTATCCACTAACCCATGAGTGACCGTGTGTGCATATCATATACCGGAAGACGATAGGCTCAACCACAAGGGAGTCGCTGATCGCCAGCATGCAACAGTGCAGGTATGGTGCATGACTCAAACGCATGCAACCCCTACCAGGTCATCATACATAACTCAACATAACATACTCAGGTCGATCACAGGTATAATAACCTAACCATCATGCATCTAAGTGCACATGCAAGTAATAACAGAATCAACAAATGCAGATATCAGGTGACATGCCACAATAACCCAATCAGTCCATATCTAGACACACGTGCAAGTATGACTGGAATCAACCAATGCAAATATCAGGTGACATGCCACAATAACCCAATCAGTCCATATCTAGACACACGTGCAAGTATGACTGGAATCAACCAATGCAAATATCAACTGACATGCCACAATAACCTAATCAGTCCATATCTAGACACACGTGCAAGTATGACTGGACACAATCAATGCAACCATACAATGGTATGCTAATCCCTAACCACATACTCATACTCATACCAATGCTATACAGAATCAGATAACAATAAACGAGACTGTATAGAAAGAAATTCCGATCATATTTAAGGTCAAGCATAAGTATCAAGCAGGATAACAAAACGGTAGCAGATAAAGGTCAATATCAGCCTACTGCATCAATAACAAATAGTCATGCATAAAGATAACGTGGATCTAAAGAGGACAAGCAAGAAGTACCCGCCTCCAATGAAGATGCTCGTATCAAATGCAAATCTCCCGTCCAATAATCCGTAAGTATCCAATCAAGTCCTGTATCAAAGGTCATAACCTTGGTAACTTACATAATAGTAATCAGCTAATTAACTACTATTCAAATTCCATATCATCCTGGCTAAATTTAATGTGACTTTAATGCCATATTAAACCCATCATTAACCCTAATTCAATACCTCTAAAAGATTAGGTTAGGTTTCATCCCATATATGAATTCATAATTACAAGATCCAAAATCTCCATTCCAAAACTAAAGGACAGATCCCAAAATGAATCCATAGCTTAAATAATACCAATATCATAGTAACAATGCTCCATTCCTTCAACAATAAAACATTAGCATACTTAATCAAACCATAATCTGCTCCCTAAAACCAAATCAAGGCAGTAACTAAGATGGAACAATAAATCCCAAAAGAAATCCACCACAAATAACAATGTCATCCACTCCACAGATCCAACACAAGAACAAAAAAATAAGGGATCAAACACTCAATACTGCACCTACAATTCAATTCTCAACCTATCAATCGAAACCACTCCACATGGCATCATAAACCAAATCAATGAACCCAATACCTCACAGCAGAAACACAAAACCACTAGCCAACCCAACAGATAATCTCAGCACCAAAACTATAACTAAATCTGATTTCATAATAGGATTCCTATCTGAGATAGTAGGAACTCAAAGCTGCAAATCAAAACCCGAAAACAGAAACGATTCCAATCTAAGATAGTGATTAAGTTTGACAGTTCAATCAAAAACTTATTCATCTGTGTTGATCTATCCTAATCCATTCCATGAATTGACACTGAAACAAAACAAATCTTACCTGGTGACCCGCACGCAAGCCTTCTCCACTCCTTTGTTCTGATCTAGCAATGGTGGTTCACCCTGATGAAAAGGAAGACAGTGATCGAGTTGATGAAATGATCGGGAGATAGAACTTGGCCTGCGGTAACACGGCGGGGCAGCGGCGCCAGGCAGATCGAGCGATCGACGTCTGAAAGGTGGGAGAAGCAGCGATCGGCAGGGAGGAGGAACGAGTCGGGCCCTGGGCTGCGAGTTAGGGCTCACGAGAAGAAAAGGGAGAGGGAGGGAGGTCGAGCGTGGTTGCGGCCGAGTGGAGAGGAGGAGACGTGATCGGGTCTTCGGGGTTGTGGGCTAGGGCACGCGAGGCAGGGGAAAGAAGAAAGGGTTTATAAGGGGTGGACTTTTTACAAAAAGGTCCCTCAATTTTTTTGACTAATCTCACATTAGCCCTTAACAGTTTATGCCTATTCGCAAATGAGCCCTTAAAAACTTTATTTTGAAAATGATTTAATCCTCTAATTTTAATTTGGGTCTCGGAAATCGTAAATCTATTTCCGAAAGTTTTTTTTTCTAGATCGCATCAAAAGTGTCAGATTTAACACTCGTTCTCCGGACTTAGGTCAGAGAGGGCTCGGTAGCTCGTTCTCTGGACCGGGATAAGTCGAAGAGGGCAAGGGAGCCTGTTCTTTGGACTCGGGGTCGAAATGATTAGCTGGATCGGTCTGAAGTCCGATCAGGGAGTTGGCACAAACTCTGTTGATAGTAGATCGGTCTGTTGATCGATCTAGAAAGCTTCTGAGGAATCAGAAGGCCTTCTGAACGGTCTGGTGATCGATCAGAAAATGATCAGAATATTCACATAAAGACCCTGATCGGTCATCTTAACCGATTAGTTAGTTCTGGACCGATCAGGATGGGTCCTGATCGGTCCAGCATCCTCCTGATCGGTCAAGGTGACCGATCAGGAGGTTGCCTGATCGGTCAAGGTGACCGATCAGGAGGTTGCCTGATCGGTCACCTTGATCTATCAGGTGACTTGACCTGAATTTCCAGTAGGTTTAAGGATTGGTCTGGTGGCCGATCCCTCTGGCCTCTGATCGATTAGTGAGAACGATCAGAAAATCACTGGATCGATCCGAATAGAGTCTGATTGGTTAGGAGGGTGTCTGATCGGTCAAGGTGACCGATCAACACCTCAGAACTTTAATTCAAATGGTTGTCAGATTTCTGATTTGCTTCGCTAATAAATCTGTGAGTGTGCAAATGATACAAAGCTGTGAAAGTCAAATGGAGGAGCAAGAAGAAGGGTCCAGGGTGACTTTTACCTATGCTATTTTGTTTGATACGCATTTGCAAGTTTCAACAGCGTCTGACCTGAAGCTGCAGCTGAAGAGGATGACTTCAGTGAGCTCATAAGGGGTCAGTGAGTCAGTGGGTGACGACGCCGTGGGTTAGTGAGTGACGAAGCCTGTAAGTGTGGTGCAGAAGAAAAGCTTAAGAAGAAGCTGGCGAAGTAGAGACACAACAATGAGAACAAAGAACGAAGTGAAGGGTCTTGTGTTGAGTTGTTTTGTGTTCTTTGTATTCTGTTCTTCCTTGAGCTTTCTGTACATCTGTGTAGCTACCTTCTCTTGTCTCTCAAGCTTAACTTATATTCTTCTTAGACGTTTGTGGAGAGGTTACTCTACCAAGAAGGAGAAGTTCTTAGTCGGATTCACTTCGGGGCCTGATCTGCCGACGATCAAGGGATCGCCCACCTCACGGGCACGCCAAGGAGTAGGGGCATGTTATCCCCGAACCTTGTAAACGCTTGTGTCTCTGTTCTTCCTTCTTTCTGTCTGTTTTGTTTTCCGCTGCTAACTCGATTGTAGAAAAGAAGCAACGAGTTTTAGTGGGTGGTTATTCACACCCCCCTCTCTAGTCATCCCAGATCCTAACAAATAAGAGCGCCCCCAAGCGCTCAGACGCCCCTATTCCTGGGTGCCCCAGTGCATACAGGTGCCCTCATGTCTATTTTTATCCACAAATTAGTCGTTTGCGAACGTTGAGAAGCAGATAGCTTCCAGGCCATGTGATAGGCTCCCTCAAGCACTCGGGCGCCCCTATTGTGACACGTCAACATTCAGATAAAATTTTTCGAGACTATAAATAGGCCTCCAGAGCTCAGTTCTAAAGCAGCAATCACAACAAATGAATTCATTGTAATCTTTCTCTGTTTTTTTTAGCTTTTATTGTGTAAGAGGCTTTTCCACCCTAAGGAGTCATTCAGGAGATCTGCGCTATACTTGCCTTGGATTAGCAACCATCCTAGTTGCAACCAAGTAAATTGTTTGGTCTCTTTCTTTTTCTATATTATTTAATTTTGATGTTATTGTTTTTATTTTGAATTAACTTCCATCTTTATTGAGAGAAACAAAAGATTTAATTTTTATTTTTCAGTGGTAATTCACCCCCCTTCTTGTCGACCTACGAACCTTCAATTAGTATCAGAGCCAGGATGCTCTAGAAGGACTAACCGCCATTTGAAGCAATTAAAAAATGGTTGGACTAGTCATCTACGCACCAAAGTTTGAGGGAGAGTTCGCGAGTTGGAAGCGCAAGATGCAGGTATTCTTTAAAATAGATTTTGATTTATTATTAATTATGAAAAATGATTTTGTAGCTCCCAAGGACACCGACAACAAACCCAAAGATGAAAGCCTGTGGATACAGAATAAGTAGGTAGACTTCATAGCAAACGGGAAAGTAAAATTTCATCTACTAACCGTTTTACCGTCACAAGAAGTCAACCGAATCGGGACCTACCAATCAGCGAAAGAGCTCTGGGAGAAATTTCTGGGGTCACATGAAGGAACCTCGGAAGCAAAGCTGGCACGACGAGATATCCTTCGGAACCAACTCATCAACCTCCGAAAGGAAGAAGGAGAGATAGTGACACAACTACACGCAAGGATAAAAGAGTTAATCATCGGACTCATGAATCTCGGGGAAACGGTAACTAACCGAGATGCTCAAAAGTATGTTTTAAATGAATTTCCAAGAACTTCAGAGTAGACGTCTATAATAGACTCATATTATATCTCCCAAAACTTAGAGGTAAGTACTTTAGAAAAATTATTCTATAATTTAGAACTTCATGAGTCTCGATTTGCAGGAAATATAAGAAAAATGGGCAGCATTACCCTTCACTCAAGGAAGACTCAAAATGATGAAGTGCCTTCAGCTAATGAAGAGGAAGCAACATATATTGTAAGGAAATTCAAAAAAAAAAAATTAAATCTAATAAGTTTAATGAGATGCAGACTAAAGGACACCCTCGGAGAAAGATAAAATACTATCAAGCAATGAAGAGTAACACGTCAAGGAAACCTGTCCCAAATTGGAGAACAAAGGAAAAGAGACAACAAAGTCAAAAGTTCACAACCTAAAAGCAACACGGGGACAAGTCCTCATCAGAAGTTTCAGATCTTAAGGAACACGTTGGACTTACACTGATGTCTTCACATCAACAAGAAGAGAGCATTGATGAAGGGGGAGTCACGTCAGAAGACAGCAGCGATGAAGGGAGAGCTTCGGACTTCAAAAGAGATATGATAAGTGAAGTATGTTTTCTACCTCCTGATCAACTCTACTGAAGTATAAAGGTCATGTTAAAGTCTATCTGTAAATTAAAAAAATAAAAAAAATAGACTTGAAAAAATAATTAGCATCTGCATGCCCTCTAGAAATGTTTGATAAGTTAAAATTTGAAAATGAAAATTTGAAGATTCAAATTGAAAAATTAAAAAATAACCATGTATATTCAAATTTTTCTCAAAATTCAAAAACTAGATATTTTGGAAAACTTAATTGGTATTTTAAATTTCACAGGGGTCAAATTATAAAAATTCTCAAATCATATATTCCATCTAAGTTTTTTATAAATCCTATTGACAAAAATTTGTATTGTATCGCAAAAACTGTCTTAAACTATTAGATTTTTTTATTTGTTAGAGATTAATTTTTTTATAATTAATGCTTGATCTTGTTGAAATTCTTTTTAAGATAACTATTTTTTTTAATTTGTTTAATATTTTTTTATAGAGTCTGCTTTGATCTATCTACGGGAATTTTTTCGAATTTTTAACAGATAAATAGATTTATTATGATTTTTTTCTTGGGAAATGTGGTTTTAAATTTTAAAAATACTTTAAAAATTAATTTCATGGAATTCGATTTTTTAGGATCTATTGATTATCCTCTAAGTCTTGAAAAAAAATTCAAATGTATTTAATGTCGAAATCAAAATGTAAAATTATTTTTCCTAATTATCAATATTGAATTCAAAATTGATTTTCAAAAAGTTAGGAAAATTTTTCCACTTTGATAATTTTTTTGGAGATAAGTCTATCAAAATTCTAACTTGAATAAAAATTTAATAAATTTTTGAATAACAATAATTTTTTCAAAATTAGACTTTACATTTTAAAAATTAATTTTTGAGTAAAATTTGAAAATTTTAGATTTTCTGGAAACTATTTATTAGGTTAGAAATCATCTCAAAAAGTTTTAAAAATTTTGGATGTTGGATTAAGTTTTAGAAATTCTTGTAAGTGTTAATATTTCCCTTAATATGTTTTAAGTTTTTGATGTGATCAAAGGGGGAGAAATAGGATTAAGTTAAGGGGTAGGCTTAATTTCAAAAAAAAAAATTGGTGCTTACATTTTCATTTATTCATTCTAATTTTTTTTATATTCGTTTACCCTAACTTAACTTGGGTTGATGCACATCAAAAAGCGGTAGATTATAAGTATCCCAAGTAGATTTTGATGTGGTCAACCAAGTCAAGTTAAGTTCTGTTATATTTTGATCCCTGTGTCTAAGTGTGCAGGAACTTAGGAGCGCAGGAAGTCAAACGAAAGATGCAGCGGACGAGAAGGATGGTACGAGAAGGGAGCCGACAAACTCGGTGCATCCAAGGGACGTGGAAGTTTGCGGAAGAGTATGTCGATGGAGCGAGAAGGACGTACGCGACGTCTGAGGGACGAGAAGCCAGGTGGAAGCATGCTCGAGGAGAAGGTCGGAGGAGAGTTCGGGTGAGCCCGACTCTGGAATGTTCGAAATCACCCAAAGTAGATTGGCAAGAGATTGATCAGCATCAGGCTAACCCAAAGGCTCTTGGGTGCCCGTGTGCTTACGGGCCCCTGAGAATGAGGGTACCCTCATGCACTCGGACACCCCTATTCTCGGGTGCCCCAATGCATACAAGCACCTTCAAGTTTATTTTTATCCACAGATTAGTCGTTTGCGAACGTTGTGAAGCGGATAACTTTCAGGTCACGTGATAGGCACTCTCAAGCACTAGGGCACCCCTATTGTGCCACATCAACATTCAGATAAAATTTTTCAGAGCTATAAATAAGCCCCGAGAGCTCAGTTCCAAAGCAACAATCACATCAAACAAATTCATTGTAATCTTTCTCTATTTTTCTGAACTTTTTATTATGTAAGAGGCTTCTTCGCCCGAAGGAGTCATTCAAGAGATCTGCGCTATACGTACCTTGGATTAGCAACCATTCTGGTTGCAACCAAATAAACTGTTTGGCCTCTTTCTTTTTCTATATTTTTTAATTTTGATGTTATTGTTTTTATTTTGAATTAACTTCCATCTTTGTTGAGAGAAACAAAAGATTTGGTTTTTATTTTTTAGGGGCAATTTACCCCCTCTTGCCGACCTACGATCACCTTCACTTCTTACTATGTTTACTATTTTATGTGCACTTGAATGTAGAAACAAATAAAATTATTTCATAAATATTTTCTTTTCAGGAAAAAGAAAGGGGCATCCTCCACGAGTTGAATTGTTTCATAAATGTTTTACTCATGCCAATGGAAGCCCCTTAAGTAATGTTTAAAAGAAAGATTGGTAAGATGCTTTATAATCTTTATTTATTTTATTTTAAATTATCATTGAGTATTAACATATCTACACAGGCTGCAATGAAAGAACTACAAAATCAACTTCCTAAAGATTATAATGATCAAGTGAGTCCGAATGATATATTTGCTCAAATCATTGGACCGGATAGACTTGGTCGAGTACGTATGCTTGATGATGGTGTTAGCCCATCTGATTTATGGGGAGTAGTTCCTAGCCATAGCACATGCAATCGACTAGTAGTGGACAGAATACAATGTTAGAAAAGATGAGTGAGCAAATTAAAAAACAAGGCCAACATATTGTAATGTTAGAAATAAAGATTTCTGATCAATCAACGCCAAATCATCTATCAAATTGCAATAATAGTCAGCGCATTTCATCATGTAGTAATCCATAAGGTTCTATTCGTCCAACCTTACGGGTAAGATTTATTTAATTTCTATTTTATAATATGTTCCACGTCTCTTAAAACTTTTGTTATATTTTGCACTTTCATGCAGATTGGAAGTTCTGTCTCGATGAAAAGTTTATTTGATTCAACAAAAATTATGGCAAAAGGAGTGCTTCTCAACATGAATTCAAATAATATAGTGGGGAGAAAGAAACTATGACCAAATTGGTGTGAAATACAAGTACTAGTTATCCTATAACCAAAAGAAAATTTGATTAGACCTTATGATCTTTTGGAAAGGTTTGAGGATATATTTAGAGGACTGGTAGTTTGGCCTTGTCATCTGGTATAATTTTAATCATTTAGTTAAATATTATTGGTTTGTTTATATTTATCATGTTATTAAAATTTTAAATAAATATGAAATGAATTTGTAGTTAGAAATAAGCGAAGAACTCTATTAGTGGATATGGAATGATGCTTCATCTATTTCTCATTTGGTATGATATTCAATCTTTTAAATTATTTTTGTTAGGTTTATATTTTCATTGTTTAATTTCTTATACAGATTTATGGATTGTATTTGTAGGTGAAAGGTACTTGGATTTTGTACTTATACTATGATGGTTGAAGATGGTTGAGAGTAAATTAGTTGTATTTTTATTTTACAAGACTTTCTTAGTTCTAAATAACTCAATATTTTGTTAGTAATTAATAAGTGTTAGGCTTAATACTATGATGATGGGATTAATTTTGATGATGTGGTCAATGAATTATATTGGATATTTTGGATGTAAAACTTTTATATTTTTTATAGTGGGTGAATTGTGATGATAGATAAATTATGATGATGTATAATTTTTTTATTATGTGATAAATATTTTGTATTCTAAATAAATATCAATTGCAATATATAATATCTTTATAAAATATTATAATTGACATTTAATAATGTTATTCAGTTTAAAATATTCTTATAAATTATCATTAGTGATAGTTTAAAATGTCCATGAAATATTCTTTTATAACATTTTTCATTTGTTAATATATTCCTATATTTAAGACATTAGAATAGATATTTTATAATGACACTATCCAAATGTCAGGAATATCATAGGGTCTATGCTAACACCATATTTCAATACATTTGTCGGTGATGTCACCATAGCTTTAATGTCACTAAAAATGTATTATAAGGGCATTCGTGTGTGTCATAATAGACCATATTTCTAGTAGTGTATATTCAAAGGAATCAGTCGACTGATCATCATGATCGATTGGCGGATCCATATATGGTATGGCGCGGCTACATGGATGAAAGTCTTATCAATCCACTTATCAGAACATTATGTCGATGGATCGCATTTATTGCAGCGACAACTGAGCACAACCGAGCAATGTGCACAAGGAAAAGCGTGGGGATCGTCGACTGAACAAGAGGTTCAGTCGACCAATATGTTTCGTCGATCGAATGGTTTATTGGTCAATCGAATGTGCCCTATATAAGGAGCTCGAGATTAGTGATTAGACAATTTTCTACGACCACTCGCTCTACTCTCTTCCTGCGCCGACAAACTACTCACACTTTGCTGCGACGATGCCGGGAAGCTCATTGACACACTACGCTCAAGATCTACTCTACATGCCAGTATTAGTTTTCATTTCCGTACTTGTATTTGCACATTAAAAGAGGGTTAGTAGGTTATTACTAACTCCCCTTATATTTTGGTACGACATTGCTTTCTCCGAAAGGTCTTCGAAGAAAGGATTATAGTGGATTGTCCATCGAGAGCGGTTGAGGACTGCAGGCCTTGGAGGAGTCGCCGAAGGCTTCGAGCCAAGTAAAAGAAAAATGTGTCATATTTTTCGCTGCTTACTCTACTTTGTTTTTGTTTTACGCTACGAAAAAGAAAAATTTTTGATCGATATATCGAGATTCACCCCCCACCCTTGGTTTCCAACGATCCTTCATTACAATCCTTTGACCATTCACTTATCTTTAGGGCTGTAATCGAACCGAGCCGAGCCAAACACCTGAGAGTTTGAGTTTGATTCGTTTATTATCGAGTCGAGCTCGAGCTTAATTTATCGAATATAGTAATGACTCGCGAGCATATTCGAGCCTAATCGAGCCCTAAACGAACTTACCAAATATAAATTATTAATTAAATTATTCGTCAATTTATTGAAAAAATAAATTATATATTCTAAAAAATATAAAATATTTACTAAAATCTATGATTTTATTCATACAAATGAGCTTTATTGGATATTTTATATTTATTAAATGTAAAAGTGTCAAAATTATATATTTAATGTTAAATATTAATTTTATATTTTACGAACTAGCTCACGAGCTTATTAACGAGCCTGTTCACGAGCTAACGAGCCGAATACTGTTGAGTTTGAGTTTGGTTCGTTAATATTAACGAGCTTTATTAAACGAGCTCGAACGAGCTTCTATCGAATCGAGCTCCGAATAGTTCACGAGCGATTTGATTCATTTACAACCCTACTTATCTTGACCAGCTCAAAGACAAATCCTACACAACCCACTTGACTATAGTGGGGTTGGACTTTTTTATTGGGTTTTCATGCACATATACTAACAAGTCCATCAATCTTGTTACGCACAAATATAGATCAATCCTTGATAAGACCCAAATATACCTTATCCTGCCACCATAATTACTGACTTGCTGAGTAGGCCATTGGTCATCCACTTTTGTTTGATTTTAATAACTGACTTGCTCAACAGATTATTAGTCTATCTACTTTTATTATTCATTAATTATTAGCCGGCTCAATTGATCATTAACTTATCCGGTCTCATCGGATTTTTTATAGGAAATTTGTTAATTTGACAACCATGTTACGGCCGACACGGCACCCTAACGGTGGAGGATTGTCAAAGAGTGTCACTTATATAAAGGAGTCTCTCCTCTATGGCATAGTTATGTACTTTTATGCAATTCCAGTATGTTCAAATTATCTCCCTTCTAAAGTGACTAATTTAAACGTCGGTGTGCATACGTCGGAATTCTTATTGTTAATGTTCTTTTCTTAAGTATCAACGACTATAGTGTTCGTTTCATTAAAATCAACCTTATCACTATATTATCCTTCACGGATCAGATATAAGCGGGCATAATTCCAGAGTTGAGTAGTTTATCATTTCAATTCGTTAATAAAAAAATACTTAATTTTGTTTATCCTTAGGTTACGTTTGGTAAGGAATAATCAGTCATGTATACATTATAAGATTGATTATTTTATTTAGTATAATTTTAAAACTGTAATGTAATGTGATCTGCACTACAAAAACTAGTAAAAGTGTTGTAATCTGGATTATAATGCCAACAAAATGTAATCTAAATTACATTACAGACTCTATTACATTACAAACTGAATTACATTACTGCTAACTAAATATAGCCTTAATTTCTCTTCGCTCTCTTCCCATCTCTCGTCAGCGCGGGTAAACAAAGCGTCACTTTCAAACTTTTAAAACGTCTTATAATGCTTCTTTTGGCTCGATTTAATTCCACGCGATTCACGTGTAGTTTATAAAACCTTTTAATGTCCGTGGCAAAGATAAGTTTTGTACAAGACGCGTCACTTGTGACACACTTTTTCTTAAGCAATGATAGGGAGAATAAAAATCATAGTGAATGATATGATATGGTGTGACATGACGTGATATTTTACATATACACATCCGATTTTCGCTTGGACACCATCGACAGCTTTCGGCCGCCGCCCCGAATCAAACTATACCTTAGGGGCATGGTGAACCCGTCGAAGATCGTGCATGTAAGGTGCCACGTCATTCACTATGATTTTCACTCTTCCATTTTCACTCTCCCAATCATTATTCTTTTTCTTATTAAACAAAATTAAGTCATCTTTTGTCGGCTTCACATCTCCCTCCGCTGCCAATTCTTTGGTAACATATAAGAGAATCAATCTTTCACTAGAAAATGAATCAATTAGGAACATCAATCCATCTGGTGATGGGTTAGGTTGCAGAAATAATTGTGTGGGTCGTCTAACGCGTGTATCATTTTGTTTTTTAAAAAATGCAAAATTAATTAATTTAAAAAGTTAGATATTCACGTTATATAAAAAAAAAATATATGGTCGGATTAGGAATGTCAAAAATTAACACGACCCGAAAAAAAATCGGATTCAAGTTAAAAAATTTCGAGTTCGGATTGGAAAATTTCGGATTGAAAATTTCCGGGTTGGGTTCGGGTTCGGATCGGGTCGGGTTCAGGTTGACCCGAATTTAATATTTAATGATTTTTTGAAAGTAAATCAAATTTTATTTTAAAAATTAAGATATTTTTAATATATATTAATGTCAATATTAATATGATAATGATGGAGTATTGAGATAAAAGTAAAAAATTATAGGAAAAATAGTGAAAAAAGACGTTTTAAATCGGTTTTTTCGGGTTTGGTTCGAGTTGATCGAGTTGGTCAGGTTCGGATTCGAATTCAGAGTTTAAAATTTTTTTCCAACCCGATCCGAATTCAATCCGACTCATCGGAATTGACACCCTAGGTCAGACTACTAGAGGTTGATGTGACGGTATAATACAAGAGGTATTCTTTAAATAATTAAACTTTAATTTTCACATACAACATATATATCGTGAATTATTAGTGGAATTAGGATGTCATATAAAAAATTATTACGCTCCTTGAATTTAATTGATGGATCGAACTATCTATCTTATATTAATCGGATGATAAAATCTCAATAACTAATATAAAAGAACACAGAATCATACATTATGATAAAAAAGGTTAATGTCATTCCGAGATAATAATACAACGATAGAACACCTATTAAATTTTTTAAATATCTAAAAATTGAATATGGATTTTGATAATTTAATGAATAAATTTTTTAATAGACAGTTTATTTAAGAATACTCTATGAACAAGTCTCCATTTGCGAGCTTCCCGATTTATCTCGATGACCAATTGAAACTTTCACAGGACCAAACAATCGCCAAGCTGAGGGTTGAAGATAAAAATTAAAAAAAAAATTAGTTCAAACTTTCAATCCAAAATCCCTAAATAGGAACATAAACCCAATCAATCCCAATAAATCGATTAAAATAATCATTTTATTTTTTTCCTCTGTAATTCTTATTTTTATCTTAATATTCAATCATTATCACACTAATAAAAATATTTTATTTTTAAAAATAAAACTTAATTAATCTTAAAAATTTAGGAAACTTTATATTCAATCAATTGTGATAACTCGAATCCAATCTGAAAATTCTCATTTGAAAATTTCGAACTCAAATTTAAAAAATCTCAATCTGAATCCGATATTATTGAATAGATCAGATTGACAGGTAAGATTTATTTTTACACCCTGAGTTCCATAGAGACAGACAAATTTGAGTAGGAAGAGAGTAAGCAACCGGTTGGATTCGGTTTCGATCATGATTGCATTGTGAAATTGGACTAATTTATTATAATATTTTTAAATTCCCAAAAGACATATTATTTTTTTGTTTTACTTATTTATTTATAAGTGATAGTGTTTATGGATTATCATCCTTAATAATTTAATGATCTAAAACATCTTTCCGTTCTATTTATTTTATTATATTAGATTGTTTATTTTTATTTGTAACTTTTATTTACCATTATTTTTTAAAAAACAAATATGTAGAATTAATCTGTCGGTTAATTGGAGAAAACCCCTCAATCCCAAACTGACATTTGCATGCACTCCCCACTTGATAAATTTTTTACATTCACTTCATGATAGATTGAGTATAAAAGAGTAAAAACTCAGTATACATTTTAAAGATTTGAGTATAAATTGTTTGAGATTTAATACTAATTCAAGAAATTTGAGTACAAAGTTTCGGTTACCCCTCATGTGAAAATCTTGTGGTGAGTATAAAAGAGTGAAAACTCAGTATGCATTATAAAGATTTGAGTATAAATTATTTGAGATTGAGTACTAATTTAATAAATTTGAGTATAAAATTTCGGTGACCCCTCATGTGAAAATCTTGATGTGGTGGATGCAACATCATATACTCAAATTTTTAAATTTTATACTCAAATTTTTTCAAATAATACTCAATCTAAATCAATTCATACTTAAATTTTGATAATGTATACTAAAATTTTTACTATATACTGAAATAATATATACTCAAAATTTTTCAAATAATACTCAAATTTCTTAAATTAGTACTTAATCTCAAATAATTTATACTCAAATCTTTACGATTTATACTGAATTTTTACTCTTTTATACTGATAAAAAAATAACACATAAAATTGTCTTGTTAATCCCATCAGAGAGTGGGTTGGGGAGTGCATGCAAAGTCCAATTTGATGTTGGGGAGTTTTTTCAAATTTTCCCTTAATCTGTTTGATATATTAAATATATTAAAGATGAATGATATAATATTTATATTTTAAAAAAATATTATAATGTTTTTAATAAAAAAATAAATGGAGACAACTTTCGGTATGTAAGCCCTGCACTTTCATTTACTATCTGGCTTCGATTTCATCGGACGGACGATGCAAATGCTGCGAGGGATGGCCACCGGACGGGCGATCAATCAGTCGCGACTTGGCCATAGCTAACCACCGCCGGCAGGTAACAGGGAGTCCTTCTGTGGTTTATCCACTGCCGATAAGTAACAGGGACTCCCATGGGCGCCTCCGAGTCCCTCCTTTCCAAGCAACAGCAGCGACAAGTTACTCCGATTCCGAACCCTAAATCCTTTATGTTCGATTATTTACGCTGATTTATCTCCTTGATTTTGTTTCAATTTCTCCTTTTTCATATTCGCAGCCGATCGATGAAATCACCACCGTTTCTGAGAGGACCGAGAGCGTAGATCCCCTTCTGGAGCGCGTCAGGGCCCTCAAGATCGTAGGACAACTCTTCCTCTTGCTCCGTACTGACTTCTTGTTCTTATTCGGTTTGAAAACTCAATCCTATTCATATTCTTGTTGATTTCGATTGTTGCAGGCGCCGCCGCTGCTTAACTCGCCGCCTCCGACGGAATCCAGCTTATCCGATATTCTTGTCAGGAAACCCTCGTCATCGTCATCGGCACCTATTTCAGGTGATCTTGTTTCTTTACTCTGTTAAGATTGCAACTTTGATTAGATTGTATGGTTTGCTGAACGTTCCGAACAATGTCGCGGACCAGAGATTTTGTTTTCTAGTTAATTTGCATTATAAAAGTGCTCAGAAATCATAAAATGCGTAGCTGTATTTGTATTTAGACATGATTAATTTTCATCTCTCTTTGTCAATTTTTCACCATTGTTATTGCTTGATGCTTACCTGGTCTCTTCATATTAGGTACTTTGAATCCAAAGGTTCTGATGGAGCTGTTCTCCGTGTACCGTGAGTGGCAAGAAGAGAAGGCCGGTAAAATCAGCAAGAAGCAGGTATTATCCTGTCTAATGTAATTTTTTTAAGTATTAAATTGTGTTCATACAATTTCTTCCAAATTTGAAGACTCGTGGAAGCTTCTATTGGTTCCACCTGATAAATGGGTGTAAATGCATTGTTGAGCTAAGCTAGTATTCTGTGCGAAGAAGAATTACACTTATCGTCTTATCCTTTGGATTAACTTCAATAGATTATGGATGAATACCTAGTTCTGGGACTAGAAGTTGTTTCATCTGTGAATCGCAACAGAACAACATTGCTGATGGAACACAATAGTTGCGTGAGAAATCAATCAATGCTAGTTGATATGAGATCGGTGGAATTTTAGATTTTTTTGAAGGGCGTTTGTCTATGTTGGTTGTTATTTGTCTTTTGATAGATATGTCTAGGATTTGAAAATATTTCCTGTTTGAAATTCATATGATCCCTCATATACATTATAATTATGTTTCTATGTCAGATATAGATCTCAATTGTTAGAGCAAGTTGCAATGTATTATGTAGCAATTTTGCAAAAAAAAAAAAAAATCTGGGATACTTATAACATCCTGTCGCATACATTACATTTCTATTAGTTATATATCACTTTTGCTAGAGCAAATTGCATTTTAGTGCAGCAATTTGTTAGGAAATATTTTTCATGCGATACTTATACTTTTACTAATGGTTAATTGTAATACTTCATGTTGATAGAATCATAGAAGAATGATTAGATTTGGTGCATAAAAGTGATAACAAGAAAATGGAATCACATTTGATCTTGCAATTGCAGAGAATATAGTCAGCCTGTGAAAATTTTGTAATAGTACAGCAATATATTTGAAAATGAATTTGGTTATAGGTGACATTAACTAGAATATGTTGCATGGAATCTGTTAGATCGACGCCGGTTGCTAGAGGGGGGGGGGGGGGGGGGGGGGGGGGGGGGAGGGGGTGAATAGCACTTCTTCGATTCTTTTACCTACGTTGTTAGTGTGCGCAAGCGGAAACAATAATAATAAACACAAACAACGCTAACAATACCGATTTACTTGGTATCCACCCCTGAGGGTGACTAATCTAAGAATCCTTCGGTGGATCACTTCCCGGATGACCTCCGGCTAGCCCTTGTCGCTCTTGTGGGTGGAGAAACATCGCCACAATACCTCGACAATATCTGAGCACCAAAGGCTACTAATCTACTCTATCCAAGCAGGTTTCGCCAAAGCCTCCAGCCCAAACCGAGTTCTCTTTAAATAGAACTCAGGCTGGAAAACCCACTAGCAGTCGACTGCTTCCAGGACAGTCGACTGCCCCTACTCAGATTCGACCGTTGACAGCCCCAACGTTTGAATTCTGCTACACACCAGTCGACTGCTCTGGGAGCAGTCGACTGGTCCAGGGTCAAACACACACTGTGAGTTTTGGCAGTCGACTGGACAATCCCCAGTTGACTGCCCAGCTTACAACAACACTCATACTCACTCCGTTGACCCTCCTCCACGCGTGCCTTCAGGTACACTCCCTTGGCTTGCCCCTTGAAGTCCTCTTCCACCGGCTATCGTCCCTCGGATGCGCATGCAAGTCCTCGACTTGCCTCCATGTCACCCTTCACGTGTGCCCTTGAAGTCCACTTCCCGGCTTGCCCTTGGAATCCTCCTCCGTCGGCTCTTGTCCCTTGACTTAGCTGACTCTTCACCAGCAGCCTTGACTATTGTATTCGCGCTCTCTTCGTCTTCGGCCCTCGTCCCTCGGATGCACACAAGCCTCCAGCTTGTCTCCATGCCATCTTTCACGTACGCTTCGAAGTCCACACCCCTCGGCTCATCATCCCTGCTATGCCAAGGTCCTTCGGGTGCACACAAGCCTTCAGCTTGTCTCCATGCAACCCTTCACCATACCGAAGCCGTCCAGCCAAGTCAATATGTGTAAACCTGCAATCCTGCACACTCAATTACACATATTAGATCACAAGGGAAAGCCTAACTTAAACCCTTTGCTCAAACATCAAAACACATGGTCACTCCAGACCGTAGATTGCCTCAACAGAATTTTGCTATCGCCTGGATTGTAGCTTTCCTTTGGCAGAGTATGCAGGAATTTCCATAATAGTCATAATTATAGTTACTACCATTCAGATTACAATTATTAGGACTCACTGTTAATGAGCTGTCGCTCAACTGAGATTGTTTGATCTGACTTATTGGATAAGTGCTGAAGAGTACCATGTTTCATGTTGGACTGATAGTCAAACAAAATTCCATTGATTATTCACATGGGAGTATTCTTAGTTTAGTTTGTTATCCTTCATTATTGGTAAAAATGCATCTTCTAGCATCTTATTTTACCAGTTTTAGTGTGTTACCAACAGCCATTCATTTTAATTTGGATGACATACTTTTTATGAGCACATTGCCTATAATAGACCAATTGTTAAAAAAGTAATTCCAGGCCCCCTTTTTCATGTCTTGGCACAATAATTTTGAAAATAAATGACAACGATAACTAAGGAGAATTGTAGTGCATTGAGTAGTAGTTGTTACCTACATTTCTCCTCGATTGTCATAATTTCTCCTATTACAAATGAATCAAATGCTGCAGGAAGAGATAGAAAACAAGATTGATACTGTAGATGCTTTGGCAATTAAGCTTCTTCAGCGCTTCAATTATTCAGTTTCCACCATGAGATCAACCGCTAACAGTCTGGCTGAAGGTTACTTGCTCTGCTTCCTATTATCTTATCGACAAAGAATTAGACAATTAGATTCTCAAGCGGTTGATATTTTCTATTTCACAGTTACCGCAGAAAAGATGTTCATTGTTGCCATCGGACTAAGTATTTTTTTCCCCCATTTTAAATGATTAATTGATTTTTTTGGCATTTTGTTCAATGTTGCAGTGCATCAATTACAGGTAGATGTTGGCGAACTCAAAGGCAGGCTTACTGAAGTGATAAGCAATTGTGACGCTCTATGCAGGAGAATTGCGACAGGAGGGCCTGAATCGCTCAGGTCTTCTGCGAGTTCATTCTCCACCGGCAACCTGGAAACACAGACCAATTATTCTTTGAGCAAGAGTTCTCAAACAAGCGAGCGGCAGTTTGCCTTGGACTTTATGAAACCCTCCTAAAATTCCTACATGTTCTTTGATCATTCAGCTAGCTGGGCATCATTGTAGACGTAATGGATTATTCCACATATCATAAACATGCCACATCTATATTTATGACTTCAGACCAACAAATCTGTGAAAAATATTCCAGATTATTGTATCAAACATCACATTTGATGATCTTAAGAAGAAATTTTTTTCATAAATAAACTCTTATTATGTGATTCTATTTAATTAATTTAATTATTTAAGTTGACTCTTGACCCTAAGTCATGTTTGTAATGCTGGCAATGAAAAAAAAATCATCAAAGTTTACATGGGAATATAAACGTGAGAGCTTAAGTATAAATTTTTAACTACAAAATGCAAAAATACAATAGTAAGGATTCTGCGAAAGGTAAAATAAAATATTAATTTGAAAAAGAAAATTGATTTGTATAGTAAAAATGAATATCCCAATGAAAAATTTAACTGTCTATCTGTGGTGCGTTCGATCATCGATCGAATACTATCGGTGGTTTTCGATCGCCGTCCCGAATCAAACTATATCTTGGATGATGGTGAATCCGTCAGGATCGCAGGCAATAGTGAATCCGTCGGAATCAACAGTGAATGATACGAGATCGAATTACGGTGATCCCCGAGGGATACACCATACCCTTCAGGATATAGTTTGATTCGAGATGGTAGTTGAAAGGTGCTGATAGTGTCCGATCAATGATCAAACATCGAGCGTGTCATCGATTGACGATCAAAATTTTCATTGAGATATTCACGTTTATTGTACGTATAATTATCTTTTAAAAATAAACTCTTCGGTAATGAAATTTTCAAATAAAAATATACAATTTTTTTTTCTATTTAAAGGCTTTTTTATAATTATTTTGCAAAACATGCTGTCTATTCTGAAATCGACTGGAAGGCCGCCTTTGTTTCCATTCCCCCCTTTCGAGCTCTTCCCCCTCTTTCCTGTCGAAGAATCCCTGCATTTCCTCTCGGATCCGCTCCATTCTTCCTCCAAATCCCCAAACACCACCCTTTCTCCCTTCTGATAGACATCTTGTACTTCCAATCGCCTTCCAATCCCCTAAATCGACCCCCATTTCCCCGTCAATCGAACCCCGGCAAGAGGCGTCATCGGTCTTGGCTGAGGCGGAGGCGGAGGCGAAGAGGAGGATGACCACCAAGGGCAACTGGTCGCCGTTGGCTAGCGGCCGGTTCTTTACCCTCTTTCTGGTGGCGTCGTGGTACGCCTCCAACATCGGGGTGCTCCTCCTCAACAAATACCTTCTCAGCAACTACGGCTTCAGGTACCCCATCTTCCTCACGATGTGTCACATGGCGTCGTGTTCGTTGCTCAGCTACGTCGCTATCGCCTGGCTGAGGGTGGCGCCGATGCAGACCGTGCGGTCGCGGCTGCAGCTGGTGAAGATCGCGGCGCTCAGCCTCGTCTTCTGCGGCTCGGTTGTTAGCGGGAATGTGTCCCTTAAGTACCTTCCGGTGTCGTTCAATCAGGCGGTGGGAGCAACCACGCCCTTCTTCACTGCCGTGTTCGCATATATTATGACCGTGAAGAGAGAATCCTGGATCACCTACATTACTCTTATTCCGGTCGTCTCTGGTGTCATCATTGCAAGCGGGGTACGTTTGCCCAAATTTTTATTCTTTTGGATTAGTAGATCCATCTTAATCACGTTGAGTGCTATGTCTTTGTTGCTCGATATTGCTTCTATTATTATTACTGAAAGACAAAATCATTG
The DNA here is from genome assembly GCA_024364735.1 of Boesenbergia rotunda. Classification (NCBI taxonomy): domain Eukaryota; kingdom Viridiplantae; phylum Streptophyta; class Magnoliopsida; order Zingiberales; family Zingiberaceae; genus Boesenbergia; species Boesenbergia rotunda. The sequence continues at coordinate 753,599 of JAGFNQ010001042.1, forward strand.
GGGAAGAATTGCAAAGCATCCTTTTTATTTGCATGCAATAACATTCTTCAGAAACTATCTAATTATCATATTAGCTCCTGTTAACTTGTCAATGAACATTCTATCCTGATAAGTATTAATTGAGTTTCTGAAAGACTTTTTTTTGCTTTGCACGGGGCTCAACTTTTTGTTTCGAAATGCTAATTTTGATAATTGTGCCTTATCTTGATATTGCCAGAGGTCAAATTGTTATCTACTTTCAAAACTTATTTGATGAGAAATTAGCCATGTTTGATACTGGTTATTTGATTCTAGAATTGCGATATAATGATAAGTTTTATGTTTAACATTTCAGGGAGAACCAAGTTTCCATTTGTTTGGCTTTCTCATGTGCATAGGTGCAACTGCTGCAAGAGCACTTAAGTCAGTGTTGCAAGGGATATTGTTGTCGTCTGAAGGGTAATATTTATTTATTCTGAATTGTATATCCATTTGTTTCTTTTGCAAATCTCCTTTTTGACAAGGTTATTCATTTTTTTTTTCCAATTTATGCTAGGATATTTATTTTCTTGTTTTTTGGTAAACTATGACAGTTTCTTTTTTTCCCCCCTTTCATAAACACAGTATTGAATACTTTCGTTTGTCTTTCTCATCAGGGAAAAACTAAATTCAATGAATCTTCTCCTGTATATGGCTCCAATAGCAGTTGTTTTATTACTCCCTGCTGCTATATATATGGAGGAGAATGTGGTTGGCATCACATTGGCACTTGCTAGAAAAGATATCAGAATTATTTGGTACCTATTGTTTAATTCTTCTCTTGCCTACTTTGTGAATTTGACCAACTTCTTGGTGACCAAACATACGAGCGCTTTGACTCTCCAGGTAGGCTCTATGGTGATGTCATTTAGTTCTCTTTTATTATAGAATTCAAAAGATTTTTAAACTATAGAAAAGAAATTTATATTCTATTCATTCTTATACATTCCCTGGCTCCCAAAAATTAATTCATTTGTGTTATGAATTCCCTTATTATGTATATGATTTACAGAATTTGAAGCCTTAGTTATTAATTTAAAATTACTCTTTTCTAGATGTTCTTGTCCAGTAGTGTAATTGAAAGGTTATTCCATTTTCATCTCTTCACTTTTTTTTTTTTTTTTAAATCTGCTAATGTTGGCCACAATTGCAACAAAGTATATTGTTGGAACCAACCTTTTCTGGCATTTTTAGAGAACATAAATTAGTCAGCCACACTAGAAGCAATTGCAATGACTAGATGAAAATCCAATAGCATTTTCCCAATCACGAGGCTATTCATTCATAGTATAACAAGACATGATATTATTTGGAATGGTTAGACACCTTCCAGATAAGTTGACTAAGAGAGCTCCGCAAACAACGCTTGACAGATCTGATACTCTAAAGCAACACTTGCATCAAACTATAATTTGGTTAACTACATTATTCAATAAAGTTTTTAGATTAAGAATATGTTTGAAGAATCACTGAAAAAGTTTTGTATACTATTTTGTAAGGATCAATGTGACATATAAGAATAGATTTGATTCATAATGTAATAATAATAGAAGGATAAGAGTCACACTGGGTAATAAAGATTAAGCAAAGAATAAAAGATAAAATGACAATATGTAAAATTTTATTTAGTTTCATGTTCCAAAGATTAACTAGAAATGCTATTTATTTAGTACAACAATTAAAAGAGAAATATGGAGAAGAAGAGAATGATTTGTATTTGATTTTCATTGCCTTGGGTAGAATCCCTAGCCAGTTATATAGTGGATTTAGACAAGGGAAATCTGATTATCAATGTGATAAAGAATATGTATGGTAATGTTATAAGTGGCTTTGTAATTATTGTTTGCATAAACAAATGATTTTTTTTTAAACAATATGTTTGCATTATATGTCAGCTTCAAGATCTTTCTTTTTTTGAGCTTTTGTTTTGCTTTGATATTAGATGACGTGATTATCATATTCAAGATAAATTCATCAATATATGCCAAATTCCAATTGATATTGTTCTATTGATGATATCTTAAATCTAATAAACTGAACCTCGGATTGTGGAGAAAGCTGTCAGAAACTAAAGATTTTCAGATATGGGGAATTAAAACTGAAATTTTAAAATGTATCTTTGATAATAAGAAAACAAATGAGAGAATAATTAAGATTAATAAATAAAATAATCTTTGAAATAATAATTTTAGATGTCCTAGATATGTTATTCAAGTGGAGATATGAATAAATACAGTATTAATAGGATTAAACATTAAATGCTCAAGATAAGAAAGAGTTCATAGACTCTTGTATTACACCGTGCGCCATTTAGGCTAAAATGAAAATTTTGTCACACTAAAATATGACAAAACTCATACTTATGGGTCATTGTGATGTGTAGATAAAAAGGCAACACATACAAAGAATTAGTGTAACAAAGATAAGATGGATATGCGGGATTACTAAAAAAGATAAGTCAAAGATATTACCAGTCCAAAGCAATTAGTTGCATTTCAATGGGTGATACAAATGAGAGAATAGCATGAGATGACTTGTCATGTTCATAGAGAATCAGTATAGTTGGAAAAGTTCAATTGATTGGAATTGAAGGTTTACAATTTGTTTTAGGAAATACAAAAGGCATAGTGGTCTCTAAACAAAATTTGTCAAATTTCAAGTTCAAAATGTTAAACTAAACCAAAATGGAAGGTAGAATTTATTCATTTGAGTTTAGTATTTCAAGCCATCTAGGTTACTTTAATGGATAACTAAGAGAGAGGAGAGGTAAGAAAGTAACACTGCAATGTATATAAGTGATCCATGATTATTGTGCTAATTTGTGACCTTTTCTCTATGCCTCCGTTCCCTCTCCTATCTCCGCACCCGAGCAACCAGGCATTAGTGATCACCCTTTGAGTGAGACACTAAAATGGGAGGATGGAGATTATCTAATGATGCTTTCTTCAAGCCACTCGAATTACTGATTCTTGTTTAAGTTCACTTTATCATCTCAAAGGGTTGGAGTCATTTTATCATTGTCAATTTTATGAACATATTTTGGGTAGTTGGAACTTGGAAGCCAATTAGCATGTGCAAGTATGTCAGCTGGGATAGTTTGCATGAGATTGACGCGATGATATGATCAATCTTGTCTCGAGTCTCCAGTTTTGTTCCTGTTAATGGGCATGTTTCGGCATGCATGACCATAAACATAGTGAAAAGAGTGTGAATATCCAATTTAGGTATCTTTGCGGCATCTTTTCCTTTAATCATGATGAAAATTTGTCCACTGCACTCAACTATATCACAATTCACAAGTGTGTGTGTGTACTGTAGCACTATGAAATTTTGCTATTTAGTACTAGAAGATATATTATAATACAACGAGCAATCGTAAAATGGTTCTTCATTAGGCACTTCTATAGTAGTACCAAACTATCACTGTAGATACCAGTTAACATTTCTTGTTTGAATATCTTGCTTTTTAATAAGTTAGATCCGGCAGAAATGAAGTATTTGTTAAGTTCTAGGTAGGTGGAATCTGTTGATCTGTTTGATTTGTTAATTAAACAAATCTTCATTAATTTAGTAAATGCCTAACTAGCAGCAAACCAGTCTCATGATTTGCAACTTCTTTATTAAGGTTTTGATGAGTGAATGCAAATGATATGTGATCAAATTTACAGATGAATATGGGTTCACTATTGAAAAGAAAAAACATTAATCATATCCATAATGCACGGTAATTGGAAAAGGTTGCCCATCTAATACATAATAGATAATGATAGATAACAAAATGCAAAGGGACGTTTCTGAACCTGACTAATAGGCAAAATTTGTCTCGCTCAATCCAAAATTCAATGAAGAAAACCATACGCTTATACTTCATCTGAAATAAGTTGATTCACTGGTTTTTACTACAACAAAGTAATGAATTTGGAATTTTATTATGGATGCTTTGTATTTATATCTTATGGTAAGCTAGGTCTAACTTTGACCCTCTTGATCTTCGGAATCGTCCAATAATTGTTCTATTACAATTATCGTATCATTTTGTTGATTCTTTACAACTTAGATAAATTTCATTAATCATCCTTTTTCTGTCTAGTTAATTTATATTTTTAAATTTGATTCAATTAGTAATCTAGCTCGGTTTGGGTGAGCTCATTGAGTATTGAAATAATATATAGTTGCATTTTTCATATCCAGACCACCGGAGGACTCATTATGTAGGGGCATATGTGGCCACATGGACCACTATAGAGCAAAATTCCGTATAGCTATGCATTCTTTTAACCTTGTAATTATATAGTGGTTAATATTCTGACTTTGGTGATTTCAGGTTCTGGGAAATGCCAAAGGTGCCGTTGCTGTGGTTGTCTCAATTTTAATATTCAAGAATCCAGTAACAGTGACCGGGATGTTTGGTTACACTGTGACAGTAGTTGGTGTTATTCTTTACAGTGAAGTGAAGAAACGCAACAAGTGATTCCATTAATAATGACGATCAGGTGGGGTTTTTTATTTCTTCTTTCCCTCTCCCACAGCCGTCTTATTTGCTTACTGATGTCGGTGGTTGATTAACTCATAGGTGCAGTTCATGTGGCAGCCCGCACATGATTCTTTGTCGCGAAACCAAACAGTCACCTCTTAACATTGAAGACTAGACAGCGAGTAGGGTAAACAAAGTGCCAATAACTAATTGGCATCTTCATTATGCGAGTTGCATTCTTGTCTTGGTAGAGGTTTTGATAAATAGACTCATTGTTTAGGGATCATATTCTCACTTCCGCTCATTCTTTTAGATTGAATTTTGCTCGTAAGAGATCGATAAACCTGCTTTTTGTCGTATTCAGTGTAATATGCAAATATTTCTGACGCACATCGTAACAAATTTATATTTATATTTGTTCATTTTTCCAAGTGTCTTTAAATATAAGTTTGTATTCTGTTTTTTCTTGTGCTTTGTTACTCTTGCTTTATTTATAACCACTTGGGCTCTTTGTCATGCTTAATGGTCTACCTAAAATGTTAAGTAATGTGATAATATATAAAAAAATATTTGCATTGTACTTCTTGATTAAATTATTTATTTTAAAGATTGAAATTAAAATTATTTGTAATGAATTACTATAATTTTGTATTAATCTATTTAAATTATGTCATGCCAATTTTAAATTTTGGCTCTCTTGATTTATTTATTAAATCATAATTAATATTAAATTATCATCCTATTTCTAAATTATGGCTACTAGTGTAGGTCATTATTCATCTCCCTGTCACCACCGTAGCTTATTCTATGCGGATGGCAGAAAGAGATATTCTGCAAATCTTTACTAAGATTTTGTTGTTGCGCGCATGGGCAATGCCTGCCTACTTCCTCTGCCTGCCGCACACATTCCTAAAATTTAAACTATTATTAATGATTTTAAAAGTATTTATTATTTTTAAAAAAATATTTATGGTAAAATACTTATGCATCATAACTCATAAGGTATCAAGTAAGATAGTTTGATTTTAGTGAATTTAGTTTATTTAAATTTAGTATTTGTTAACAAATCAGATTTTTTGCAATTATATATATATATATATATGTAAAACACATGTTGTAATGGAAAATGATATTACAGTAAACATGTAATTTTATTCTATAAAGTTAAAATAATACTAAACCAGCGGTGAAAAATCTAACCAATTCAAAAATTTTGAAATGTATTTTGATAATTGTGAAATTTTCATTCAAAGTTTTTGAAATGTATTTCATTTTTTTACCAAATAACATACGTAAATTTTTAAATTGATCAAAATTACACATTACTTTCATATTTATTAAAGAATATACTTAATTATGTACTTTTCAATTTTATCTCTCCTAATAAAAACAATTTTTTCTCTCATTTATTATTTTTTTCTCTTACCTCTCATCTCATCTCTTTTTTCTCTTATTTTTTTAGAACAATAATAGGGAGAATAAAAATAGAAGAGTAAAAACTATAGTGAATGATATGTCATGTCGTGACATGGCGTGACATTTTACATGTACACGTCTTATTATCGCTTGGACATCATCGGCGGCCGAAGGCCACCGCACCGAATCAAACTATACCCTGAGGGGCACTATGAACCCGTCGGGGATCGTGCATACAAGGTGTCGCGTCATTCACTATAATTTTTACTTTCCCATTTTCACTCTCCCAATCATTATTCTTTTTTATTATTATTATTTTTTCTCTTACCGCTCATCTCATCTCTTTTTTTCTCTTATTTTTCTTTATTATTATTTGTTTTCTCTTACCTCTCATCTCATCTCTTTCTCTTCTCTTTTATATGCATGCATGTACAAGTAGGCCCTACATATTTAAGGTTTAACTAAAATGTAAACCACTGATATGCATCATATCATACCCATATTAGACTTGATATGAGTATATATTAGGTTCAACATGAGTTTGATATGGACATTGAGCCTGATATGAAACTGGATTAGGCTTATGTTGAACTAATTCTTTGAACAATACTTTAACATCTCTAGAGAAGTCAAAAATATAATGGACAATCTCGTTGAACTCCTTAAAACTTCATAAATTCACATGACCTAAAATGATTGCAACATGAGGTATCTAAGTCAATCAGTGAGTTTTGATTGAAACTCATTGATGGAACTATACAAGTCCGATTTGGTCCATTTTAAATCTTGTGAATTTATGGAGTTATAAGGAGTCCAATTGTGTCATTTATTACTTTTTAGACTTCTCTAAAATTGTTAAATATTATTAAAAGAATCAGTTCAACTGAGACCTAATATGGAATCATATCAAACCCACATTGAACCTGATATGCACCAATATCAGACCCACAATTCATACATGATTAAGACTATCTTCAACCACAAACACTATATTTGGTGTCTTTTTCGCATTAAAATAGTGCAATTTCAGCATCAAACACTATTTTAGCTCTAACCTACTCACACCATACCATACCAAAAAAGAATATTCCTTAAAATATTCTATTTTTCTTATTCATAATTTAATTATCAACATACATTTTAATTTAGTCATTTATTTTTATTTTGTATGTCTAATGGATAATGTATTTTACATTTATGCATAACAAATTTGTAAATATTTTATTATATTTTTATGAAATTAGTGATATAATTTATAAATGTAATTATAATTAAAATATATTAATTATATTATAAATAAAATTTTTAATAAATTAAATCTCTATAAATATGCATAATAAAATTAAAATATATTATTAAATACATTTAATTTAAATTTATAATAATAACTAATCTTAGAGAAAAATAATAATTATAAATTATTTTTTATTTAAGATATTTATATTTAATTTTATTAATTATATATTATAATATGAATTTTAAAATATTAAAAATTAAAAAAATTACAATACCAAATATAGTGTGATGAATAGTGCAAGCCCAAATTTGATGTTGCACTATTTATCACATCAAATTTGGTGTAAGATATAGTGTATAAGTTGAAGTGTTTTGGTGTGGATTTAATATCAAATTTGATATTTTGGTGTTGGGCTGGAGATGACCTAAGGTAGTTAAATTCTAAATGTGTGGGATCTATTTACGCATACATGAAAAAAAGAAGAGAAAGAGAAGAGAGAAAAAATATATGAAAAAAGAGAAAAAAAAATTATTTTGTCGTTAGGGATAAAATGGAAAAAATATATAATTGAGTATGCTTTTTGACAAATTTAAAAGTAACGTGCTTTTCTTGATCAATTTAGAAACCTACACGAGTCTTTCGGTAAAAAAACCCAAATTTATTTTGATAATTGTGAAATTTTCATAAGGTTTTTGGGAAAAAAAGGATAAAGTGTTGGGGTGAATTGCATTTTGACAATACAAATAATAATTATAGTAAAAAGATAATTATATTAATCTTAAATATCTTTTATAATTAATCTCAAAATTATATAACAAATGATAAATTAACTATGAATTTACAATCAATCGTCAAGGGATCTAATGGTTTGTTTGAGAGAAGGTGAAGAAAGTGTAAGGTAATGTTTATCCCTGTTTGGGAAGAAGGTGAGGGAAGAAAGTGAGGGAGGGAGGAAAAACTTTTACCCTCTTTTACCCTCAAATGACTTATTTTCTTACACTCCAAATCGAAGTGTAAGAAAATTATCTTCCCTTTCCCTTCCTTCCTCTCATTTTCCATTCCATCATTAAACCACCTCTCACCCCATCCAAACAAAGTACGTTTTTTCATATTTCCTAATATGTCATATCAATCCCACATCATAAGTATAAAAGTTCACTATTCTCATTACAATAATGAGAATATAAAAAAAAAACTCCATACAACTTCTTTTAAGCCTTACATTATAAATCATATATATTTTTATTTATTATTTTTCATTTAATATCTCTATATAATTTTTATTTAATATTTTAATTAATTATGATATTTAATTTATAATTTATAATTAATAATTAATAAATTTATTAATTTTAATATATTTTATTTATAATTTATATTTAATATTTAATTAATTTATGAATTTTAAATATAATCATCTGTATATTTTTTTAACTTATCAAATATTTTTTTTGGAAATTTATTTTCCAAAGGAAGAGTACTATTTTAATTATTACTAACAATGAAATAAATCATTATAATTAAATACTTTATAAAATAATTTAATTTTAATTATTTTAAAAAGATTAAATCTGTAATATTATTTTATCATTAATTATTAACTCTACCTTCAAGAGAAAAAAATAAGTTTGAAAACTCAAATATGCTCTTGAACTGAGGGCATCTCCAATGTAAATTTTGTAAGAGATTTTTAAAATAAAAAAACTTCAATAAAAAAGCTTTGACCATTATAGAGGTGAAATTTAATGTTTATAATTAAAATGCTTAATGAGCTATGATAGAGAGCGTAAAATTATAGCGTGAAACTCAACATGAATGACATGACATTTTTAGTGTACACGTCTGATTACCGCTTGGACACCAACGATGGCCTCCGGCCGTCGCCCCGAACAAAACTATAACTGGGGAGCACATTGAACTCATCGAGGATCGCTATAATTGGGATATCATATCATTCACATTGAGTTTCATATTGAAAATTTATATTGTCTATCAGTTTTGATAGTTAAAATACAAACTAATTTTCTTTTTCTTGAAAATAGAGCTCTTATTTAATGATAATAATGTTGCATTGTGATCTGTGAGTTGTGTGATTTGTGAGTTGTAATATAGAGAAGTATATGATTTATAATGTAAGATCTAAAAAAAATGGTGGCGAGGTTTTTCATTGTAGAGAGAATAATTAATTTTTATATTTTTGAGGTGACACATTGTAGATTAAAAAAAACTTATTTAGAGATTTAATCATTTGGAGATTGATGCCCTAAAAACCTCAAACCTAATCTCCACAATTGTTCAAGTTTTTTTTTGTTGAGGTTTTCAGATTCTACAAATTTTTGACAAATTTTTTATTGGAAAAATGATTAATTAGGTTGGGTAATATCGAATTGAGTAATGATACGTACAGTGAAAGTGAATGTCTCAGTGAAAACTTTGACCGTCAATCGACGGCACGTCCGACGTCCGATCGTCGATCGGACACTACCGGCGGCCTTCGGCCGCCGCCCCGAACCAAACTATACCCTAAGGGGTACGGTGAACCCGTCGGGGATCACCACAATTACGATCTCACATCATTGACCGTCGATTTAGATGGGTTCACCGTTATCGGCGATCCTAACGAGTTCACCGTCCTCCCAAGGTATAGTTTGATTCGGGACGGCAATCAGAGGCCGCCGGTGGTGTCCGATCGACGATCGAACATGTACACATTAATTGCACGTCATTCATTATAATTTTCACTCTCCCAAATTCACTCTTCAAATCATTTCCCTATCGAATTATATAACTAGCTCGGTCCTATTGAAATTTTTTATCAGTCCCCAAAATAAATCGAAAAGTACTCGTAAGTGGTGGTTCAAAAGTCTAATATTTTAAAGTTATAAAATTAGTCATAACAGAAGATTAATTTGTAAATCATAATAGCACAAAATTTATGTGGGAGATGTTACAAAGAGTGATAGGAACTCTCGGATCTGTGTTAATTAATATTTAGTTCTTAGTATTGAATTGCATGAAAATGACATATAAAATATTTATTATTAGGATAATTTTTTGGAAATTACAATTCTACTTTTCTTTACCAACTCATTTTAAAATTAACACGATGTACTTCATATAAATACATTTAAACTTTATAAAAACAAATCTCCAGAATTAAGTAATAACGGTAATTTACCAAAAGACGTACTCAAGAATAGGTATTTACCAAACAGCGTACTATAGTTTCATTTTCACCAAAGGGCGCACTCATTATAGTGAACTTCCTCTTATACCCCTCCTATTATCTATTACCTTTCTCTTTCTCTCTCAGTAATAATTCTGAGACGTCAGCACATGCAACGTGACTTAATTACTAACTTTTATTTTAAAATAATATCTAATGGAATCGGCGCTAAATTAAAAAACATAAGGTAAAAATTAAAAAAATATTTCACTTTAAAAATTTCTCATCCAACGTGTTTTAAAAATATAAATAAATAATTTTTATTTTTATTAATAAAAATTAATATATTAAATAATATTTAATAAATATATTAATGTATAAAAAGTTTTTGGAAACAAACGGTTGGATTTAAAAATATAAATAAATGATTTTTATATTTGATTAATAGAAATTAATATATTAAATAATATTTAATAAATATATTAATGTATACATATTTTTTTTTGAAAAAAAATTGACCATGGTAGATTTCAGGCCACGCTGGGCCTGAAATTTTTTATTCAGGCCCGTGGCCTGAAATTTTTTATTTCAGGCCCACGTTGGGCCTGAAATCTTTTGATTCAGGCCCGACATGAACTCAAATTTTTTCTATTTAAAAAATATATTAATATATAAAAAACCCTATCAAAACATTTAATTTTAGATTCAAACGCAGGGTCTGGAGTCATCCCAGGAGGGTTTGAAGTCAAATAACTTCAGATCCTATAAATAAATAATTTAATAAATAATAATTAAATATAAAAAATATTTTAAAATTAAAAAATTTTTAGTGAGGGCCTGAAGTTATCAGTGACTTCAGGCCCTCTATCAGAAGAAATTTTCCCTTAGGCCTGAAGTCATCAGACTTCAGGCCCTCCAATATTAAATATATAAAAATATTAAAAAAACTTTTTTTAAAAAAGGTATAATATATAATTATATAATAATAAAATGCTATAGGAGTGGTTTAGGTATATCAGTGAGTTTTGAGCAAAACTCACTAATGGACCTACCATATTTGAAATTCTGAAAACTCTATATCAGTTGACAGGGTTGAGCTAGGAGATGAGATTTTGGGTGCCGAAACCTCTAATCTTGCTGTATCACCAATGCTATAGAAGTGGTTTAGGTATATCAGTGAGTTTTGAGCAAAACTCACTGATGGACTTACCATATTTGGAATTCTGAAAACTCTATATCAGTAGACAGGGTTGAGCTAGGAGATGAGATTTTGGGTGCCGAAACCTCTAATCTTCCTGTATCACCAATGCTATAGGAGTGGTTTAGGTATATCAGTGAGTTTTGAGCAAAAGTCACTGATGAACCTACCATATTTGGAATTCTGAAAACTCTATATCAGTAGACAGGGTTGAGCTAGGAGGTGAGATTTTGGGTGCCGAAACCTCTAATCTTGCTGTATCACCAAAGCTATAGGAGTGGTTTAGGTATATCAGTGAGTTTTGAGCAAAACTCACTGATGGACCTACCATATTTGGAATTCTGAAAACTCTATATCAGTAGACAGGGTTGAGCTAGGAGATGAGATTTTGGGTGTCGAAACCTCTAATATTGCTGTATCACCAATGCTATAGAAGTGGTTTAGGTATATCAGTGAGTTTTGAGCAAAACTCACTGATGAACCTACCATATTTGGAATTCTGAAAACTCTATATCAGTAGACAGGGGTGAGCTAGGAGATGAGATTTTGGGTGCCGAAACCTCTAATCTTGTTGTATCACCAATGCTATAGGAGTGGTTTAGGTATATCAGTGAGTTTTGAGCAAAACTCACTGATGGACCTACCATATTTGGAATTCTGAAAACTCTATATCAGTAGACAGGGTTGAGCTAGGAGATGAGATTTTGGGTGCCGAAACCTCTAATCTTGCTGTATCACCAATGCTATAGGAGTGGTTTAGGTATATCAGTGAGTTTTGAGCAAAACTCACTGATGAACCTACCATATTTGGAATTCTGAAAACTCTATATCAGTAGACAGGGTTGAGCTAGGAGATGAGATTTTGGGTGCCGAAACCTCTAATCTTGCTGTATCACCAATGCTATAGGAGTGGTTTAGGTATATCAGTGAGTTTTGAGCAAAACTCACTGATGGACCTACCATATTTGAAATTCTGAAAACTCTATATCAGTAGACAGGTTTGAGCTAGGAGATGAGATTTTGGGTGCCAAAATCTCTAATCTTGCTGTATCAACAATGCTATAGAAGTGGTTTAGATATATCAGTGAGTTTTGAGCAAAACTCACTAATGGACCTACCATATTTGAAATTCTGAAAACTCTATATCAGTAGACAGGGTTGAGCTAGGAGATGAGATTTTGGGTGCCGAAACCTCTAATCTTGCTGTATCACCAATGCTATAGAAGTGGTTTAGGTATATCAGTGAGTTTTGAGCAAAACTCACTGATGGACTTACCATATTTGGAATTCTGAAAACTCTATATCAGTAGACAGGGTTGAGCTAGGAGATGAGATTTTGGGTGCCGAAACCTCTAATCTTCCTGTATCACCAATGCTATAGGAGTGGTTTAGGTATATCAGTGAGTTTTGAGCAAAAGTCACTGATGAACCTACCATATTTGGAATTCTGAAAACTCTATATCAGTAGACAGGGTTGAGCTAGGAGGTGAGATTTTGGGTGCCGAAACCTCTAATCTTGCTGTATCACCAATGCTATAGGAGTGGTTTAGGTATATCAGTGAGTTTTGAGCAAAACTCACTGATGGACCTAAACCACTCCTATAGCATTGGTGATACAACAAGATTAGAGGTTTCGGCACCCAAAATCTCATCTCCTAGTTCAACCCTGTCTACTGATATAGAGTTTTCAGAATTCCAAATATGGTAAGTCCATCAGTGAGTTTTGCTTAAAACTCACTATATACCTAAACCACTTCTATAGCATTGGTGATACAACAAGATTAGAGGTTTCGGCACCCAAAATCTCATCTCCTAGCTCAACCCTGTCTACTGATATAGAGTTTTCAGAATTTCAAATATGGTAGGTCCATCAGTGAGTTTTGCTCAAAACTCACTGATATACCTAAACCACTCCTATAGTATTGGTGATACAGTAAGATTAGAGGTTTCGACACCCAAAATCTCATCTCCTAGCTCAACCCTGTCTACTGATATAGAGTTTTCAGAATTCCAAATATGGTAGGTCCATCAGTGAGTTTTGCTCAAAACTCACTAATATACTTAAACTACTTCTATAACATTTTATTATTATGTAATTATATATTATACCTTTTTTTAAAAAGGTTTTTATATTTTTATATATTTAATGTTGGAGGGCCTGAAGTCATCAGACTTCAGGCCCTCCTTAGGCCTGAAGTCGGATGACTTCAGGCCTTAGGGAAAATTTCTTCAGATAGAGGGCCTGAAGTCACTGATGACTTCAGGCCCTCACTAAAAATTTTTTAATTTAAAAATATTTTTTATATTTAATTATTATTTATTAAATTAATTATTTATAAGATTTGAAGTTATTTGACTTCAAACCCTCCTGGGATGATTTCAGGCCCTGCGTTTGAATCTAAAATTAAGTGTTTTGATAGGTTTTTTTATATATTAATATATTTTTTAAATAGAAAAAAAATTTGAGTTCAGGTCGGATCTAAATCAAAAGATTTTATGTCCAACGTGGGCCTGAAATAAAAAATTTCAGGCCCACGCTGTGCCTGAAATAAAAATATTTCACGCCCAGCGTGCGCCTGAAATCTACCACGGTCAGTTTTTTTCAAAAAAAAATATGTATACATTAATATATTTATTAAATATTATTTAATATATTAATTTCTATTAATCAAATATAAAAATCATTTATTTATATTTTTAAATCTAACCGTTTGTTTCTAAAAACTTTTTATACATTAATATATTTATTAAATATTATTTAATATATTAATTTCTATTAATAAAAATAAAAATTATTTATTTATATTTTTAAATCACGTTGGATGAGAAATTTTTAAAGTGAAATATTTTTTTAATTTTTACCTTACGTTTTTTAATTTAGCGCCGATTCCATATTAGATATTATTTTAAAATGAAAGTCAGTAATTAAGTCACATTGCATGTGCTGACGTCTCAGAATTTATTACTGAGAGAGAAAGATAAAGGCAATAGATAACAGGAGGGGTATAAGAGGAAGTTCACTATAATGAGTGCGTCCTTTGGTGAAAATGAAACCATGGTACGCTGTTTGATAAATACATATTCTTGGGTACGCCTTTTGGTAAATTGCCCAAGTAATAAACATGCATAGATCTTATTGGAGGCGACATGGAATATTTGTTCTAATCATGTGCAATGATAATATGTGAATTATTTCATTTAAGCCCTTTTTTCTTGAAAAGAACTAATTCATTGCAAACAATCCTGAGTAATGCTATTTTTACTTCAGAACTGATGAACCAATTTTTTTTACTTGATTGAAAAAATGCACTTCAAGTTACATCAACACATCGTACCCATCTTTAGAAGATGATGTTGTGCCTTTGGATATGATTGAGTTGGTTATTTCGGCATAGATATTGTTATAACGAGTAAGACTACAAATTTTCATAAAGTCAAGAAAAATGCCTTTTCTGTAGTGGTCAACTACAACTTTTCAATTTATCTCTTCACATATGGTCGTGGAACCGAGCGTATGAGGCCGTTGAGTTGACGGATTCCACATTTAATAGGCGTCGTTAATGTGATCAGGTAACAGTCGAATCTGGGATAATTGGCTCGGCCTCTCGAAAGCTTTCTAACAACCGTTAAGATAAATCAGAGAAGAGCATATGGAGGTCCATTCTGATAGTCAACATTCTCATATTCATTTTCTATTAAGAAAAAAAAATTCTCAATAATACGTACAACTGAGTGTTAAACTCTATAGATCCCTGATCTATATATCACTGAAGGGTCTAACCATGCCACCCTTCCTCCGGGGTGAAATGATGAACTTAATAACAATTGAATCTAGGATGACTGATCCGATCTTACGAAAATTTCCTATTAATCATCAAGATAAATCGAGAAGCACTGCGACTAATGATTTGTAAGCCCAGTATCTATTAATTGCATGATGCAAACTAAACTCTCTCATGCAATATTGTTTTATAATTCTTATTTCATTAAGTCATTTTTGTTGGGACCGGTAGGCGAGCTAGATGGGGTGATTAGCTCTGATTTGCTCCGTGATGATTTGTCGCGGCGGAAGACTCGAGCAAACACTAACACTAAGGATTTACTTGGTATCCACCCCAGACGAGTGACTAATCCAAGAATCCACTCTCCTCACTCTCTCATACACTATGAAAGATCTCCTTCTTGAGGTGGAGAAACCTCTTACAAGCTTCCAATAAGATACAACAAGAATCTAAGCAAATACAAAATGAAATCTTACAAGATTTACAATGATAAGCTCAAGTTTTGCTTTCCTTGCTATATTCAAGCTTGTGAATGCCTCTAAAACCTTGGAAATGCAGCAACAATATCCTCCAAGGCTTCCCTTGAAATGACACTGATGAAGGAGAAGAAGGGGAGAAGAGTTGCGGCTCAAAACCTGCGTGAAAACCCTTATACCCGACGCCTAGGGTTTCTGAATCGATTACCCAATTGATTACCACGTCACATTTAGCCGTTCAACAGCTAGTTTTCGAACCGTAATCGATTAGCCAATCGATTACCAGTGTCCTGAATCGATTGCCCAATCGATTCAGAGCCTCTCTGTTCTCTCGCGCAAACCTCAGTGATCGATTACCCCAATCGATCAAGAGACACCTTAATCGATTGACTAATCGATTAAGGGAATGCTGAATCGATTGCCCAATCAATTCAGCCACCTTCTGTTCTCGCAACAAACTCTCTTAATCGATTCGCCAATCGATTAAGTCCGACCTAACTTGTGCTCACAAGTCTAGGGTTCCCTACCAAGTGTCCGGTCAACCCCTTTGACCAACTTGGATTTCTTCTGCCTAGTTCCCAACTTGGACTTAACCTGATTCCCCACCAGGTTTGCCTAACCCTCGAGTTAGGTCTAGTCTCTCGGTAGACTTCCACCTTGCCAGTATGCGATCTCCCCGATCCACCTGGACTTCACCTAGTCCCACTAGGTTTGCCTAGTCCCATTAGGACTTTTCCTATGCCAGCGTGCGATCTCCCCGATCCACTTGGACTTCACCTAGTCCCACTAGGTGTGCTTAGTCCCACTAGGTCTTTTCCGTCAAGTCTCCAGTCAACCTTGACCCATTTGACATCATACGATATTCAAACATCATATGACATTCAAACATCATTATCAAACATCGAAACATCCAACCTCAAGCTTATCCAACTTATCAGACATAAGCTCGCCCGAGCCTAGTCAAACTAGGTCACCCTTGACCTAACATAAATTGCACCAACAATCTCTCCCTTTTTGATGTTTGACAATATGTTTAAGAAAGACTAATCTCTATTAGCCTTTCATGCTTTTATCCCCCTTTGACACACATAAAAAACTCTCCCCGAGAATTTATACGGTCAAAGGCATACCCAATGAAAGTCTCCAACCTTTAATTTAAACTTATGCTCAACGTTGAGCACTCATAGTGATGAAGATCCCGAATCTTCATTCTTTCACTTATCCCAAAAATAAAAATTCAAACTCATGCTTTTAAGGAAGACCTCCCCCTAAAAACATGCTCTAACCCTCCATCATTGCACCAACAATGATTTGAGAGTACCTAAAACTTTAGGAAATCTCAACTTGAGGTTATGAGATTTTGAGATTCAAAACTTGAATCAAAACCTCTCATTAACCCTATAGTTTTCACCAAACCATCTCCCTTTTTGATTTCATACTGAAAATTTCCCAAATATACTTATAAAAGTATTCCAAAGGGCTAGGGATTGGTGTGTTACTCAAAATTAGGTTATCAAACTGAAAAACATACAGTTTCAATCTCTTCAATCGATTGGTGTTGGGAACCAATCGATTAAGCCATGCCTTAATCGATCAACTGATCGATTACGGCGGACTGTAATCAATCAACGGATCGATTACGCGAGCTTCTGTGCTCGCAGAAAGGATCTACCAATCGATTGACCAATCGATTGGCTACTGTCCTAATCGATCACTTGATCGATTCGGAGTTTCAGATTTCTGAAAACAATTTCAGATTGAATTTCAGAAACTCCTAAATAATTCTACAAAATTTTAAAAATCCTAAAATCTTGTGTAGACATTATTTATAACATATACTATCAAGGAAAAATAGGTTTATATGAAAATACCTTCCATTTTCAAAGATTGATACAAAAATGAAAACTATTGAAATATTTCAATGTTTCACTATATGTTGTATCCAATTCATCAATGATGAGATCTATCAAAAGATAGTCTTCACCAAGATTTTCCAAGATGGTTTTGAAATAGTTTTCAAAAACAATTTCCAACCATATTCCTTGGGCTAAATGCACATGACTTGTACATTAACTTTCCCAATGATTGGAGTTCATTTATATTCAAATCTTGATGACCCTAAAACTCAATAAGATGCATATAAATCAACACCTTTAGTTTTGTTCATCACCTTGAGTTTTGTTTATCACCCTAACATCTCACTTGTTTCTAATGTATCTCAAGAACACACACAAGTCATCTTATGGTCTTAGTGAGATGTAAAAGTCATGTTCTCTCTAAACTAAGGGTTCATGCATTTTTACCTAGACATTTTAAATTTTGATCATCCACCTAGGATGTCAATTAATGCAAATGTCCTTAATTTTAATAAAAACTAAACTAATGCATAATAATGACTATGGCATGCATCATATGAGGATTTTCAAAAGAAATTATAGCTAGATGATGCATGGATTATGATGTCATGGCATGTGATAGGACATACAAAACATGGCATAATAGCACAAAAGAAAATACCTAGATTTCCTATCTAAATATCAATAACTCATCGCTAAGCCATTGATAATCCTAACTTAGCCCCTATTTTCCAAGATAATGCCAAAACTCCCAACTTGGCCTATCTTTGGATTCTAACCTAGTTGTGCCAACTATTATTAAGTTCAATCTTCCAAAAATATAGTGTGGCACAAATTTTACTCTTCCTAGAGTAAGCAAGTAACTCCTTCATTTTTAAGGGTAATAACTCCTCAAAAATGTCCCAAAGTGCCAACTTCATCAAGGTTAGGTTAACTACCCTTCCAATTTGAGTTGACACTCCCTAGACCTATCTAGGGTGTGGCAAACACGCTCTTAGGAACCCAAAACCTATTGGCACTTTTTGGGTGTTCTAGGTATTCATTAGGGACAACTTCTCTTGGTACCTTCCTAATGACTTTTCTAGGCTTCTCCGAAGCCTTAGTCATGTTAGTCTTGTCTTGGTCAACTCTAGGGATGGCTTCCCTTGTGGCTTTGACTTGACTTCTTGTCCTAGATTGAGTTACATACTTATATGAGACTCTATGATAGGATGGACCATCATCCTTAGTTTTAGGTTTGTATCCCAAACCTTTCTTACTCCTAGAGGGTCCTTGATTTCCTAAATCTAGGTTTTAAATTTTTGACCCCTTAAATAGATTTTCTATTTTCTTAAGGGATTTTTTCAATTTATCAAGTTTTGACCTCAAAACTTGATTTTCAACCCTTACCTCATTGAGACTTAGTCTTCTAGGATTGCCTTGGTGATTTTTCCTTTTGTCCTTGTTTTGGGTAGGCCTACCCTTAAAAGATCTAAACTCTTCCTTATCCTTAAATGTGGTAGACCTAGCATGGAAAGCTCTATAGTTTTCCTTAGGTTTTTCATGCCTCTTATTTTCATGATAAATAGCATTAAAATGATAATAATTATTTCTAGCATGCATATTATCATGATAAAAATAAGTACCATTACCTAATGGTACCTTAGTCTTAATCATGGAAGCTCCCCCTTGATTTGAGATTCTCCTTTTTGCCTTGGTCGGATCCTTCCCCTTTTGACATTGATTCCGATAATGTCCCTTTTGCTTGCATGAGAAGCACACAATGTGCTTCTTATCCTTCTTTGCCACGGGGCCGACCTCCTTTAGCTTCTCCTTTGTCTTGGGTGCCATTAGCACTTTCTTCTTGACCAATTTGGGACACTTACTCTTATAGTGTCCTCTTTCCCTACACTTAAAACAAATGATATGATTTTTATTTTTACAAATTGAAATATCTATACCTTTGCTTGTAGGGGTGTCACATGACTCTTCACTCGATCCGGAGGTAGAAGCTTCTTCCTTTTCCAGAGTGAATGATCTTTGCTCCCCCTCAATCCTAGAGATAGAGACTTCTTCCTTTTCCTCCTCGACCAATGCCTCTTGAATTTCCTCTCCGGATGTTGAGCATCTCTCAACTTCCGAGTCCTCTTCATTTGATGAATCTCCCTCTTCGGATTTGTCTTGATACGGTACAGTGGAGGGATCTTCATGAAGCTTTGCCAATTTGCTCCAAAGCTCTTTGGCATCTTTGAATTCTCCAATTTTGTCCAAAAAGTTGCTCGGCAAAAGTGACCAATAACTTGGTCACTTTGTCGTTGGCCTCGCATCTCTTGATTTGCTCCTCATTCCATTTGCTTTTCTTGAGAAGCTTTCCTTTGGTGCTTGTTGGAGCTTCAAAACCTTCCATTAGAGCAAACCATTGCTCTATCTCCGTCATGAAGTAATTTTCAATCTTTGACTTCCAAAGATTGAAATTTGCCTTGTTGAATGGTGGAGGTGCCCGGGTGTCGTAGCCAAACTCCATTTTTGAAGTTGAACTCTCTTGATGATGACTTCTTGAAATTAGGATTTCTTCCAACTTCTTCTTCTTCTTCCTCTAGCTCTTGCCCTCTTGGCGACGAGTCCAAAAAAGAGCAGCCTTGCTCTGATTCCACTTGTTGGGACCGGTAGGCGAGCTAGAGGGGGGGTGATTAGCTCCGATTTGCTTCGTGATGATTTATCGCGGCGGAAGACTCGAGCAAATGCTAACACTAAGGATTTACTTGGTATCCACCCCGGACGGGTGACTAATCCAAGAATCCACTCTCCTCACTCTCTCATACACTATGAAAGATCTCCTTCTTGAGGGTGAGAAACCTCTTACAAGCTTCCAATAAGATACAACAAGAATCTAAGCAAATACAAAATGAAATCTTACAAGATTTACAATGATAAGCTCAAATTTTGCTTTCCTTGCTATCTTCAAGCTTGTGAATGCCTCTAGAACCTTGGAAATGCAGCAGCAATATCCTCCAAGGCTTCCCTTGAAATGACACTGATGAAGGAGAAGAATGGGAGAAGGTTGTGGCTCAAAACCTGCGCGAAAACCCTTATACCCAACGCCTAGGGTTTCTGAATCGATTACCCAATTGATTACCACGTCACACTTAGCCGTTCAACGGCTAGTTTTCGAACCGTAATCGATTAGCCAATCGATTACCAGTGTCCTGAATCGATTGCCCAATCGATTCAGAGCCTCCCTGTTCTCTCGCGCAAACCTCAGTGATCGATTACCCCAATCGATCAAGAGACACCTTAATCGATTGACTAATCGATTAAGGGAAGGCTGAATCGATTGCCCAATCAATTCAGCCACCTTCTGTTCTCGCAACAAACTCTCTTAATCGATTCGCCAATCGATTAAGTTCGACCTAACTTGTGCTCACAAGTCTAGGGTTCCCTACCAAGTGTCCGGTCAACCCCTTTGACCAACCTGAATTTATTCTGCCTAGTTCCCAACTTGGACTTAACCTGATCCCCACCAGGTTTGCCTAACCCTCGAGTTAGGTCTAGTCTCTCGGTAGACTTCCACCTTGCCAGTATGTGATCTCCCCGATTCATCTGGACTTCACCTAGTCCCACTAGGTGTGCCTAGTCCCACTAGGTCTTTTCCTATGCCAGCGTGCGATCTCCCCGATCCACCTGGACTTCATCTAGTCCCACTAGGTGTGCCTAGTCCCACTAGGTCTTTTCCTATGCCAGCGTGCGATCTCCCCGATCCACCTGAACTTCACCTAGTCCCACTAGGTGTGCTTAGTCCCACTAGGTCTTTTCTGTCATGTCTCCAGTCAACCTTGACTCACTTGACATCACACGATATTCAAACATCATATGACATTCACACATCATTATCAAACATCGAAACATCTAACCTCAAGCTTACCCAGCTTATCAGACATAAGCTCACCCGAGCCTAGTCAAATTAGGTCACCTTTGACCTAACACAGATTGCACCAACAATTTTAATATTGTTCTATACATAATGCAAACTAAACTCTCTTCATTAATTGCATGGCATAATTGACAGAGAATATTAATCAATCCCCACACCCGCAACAATATTATCCTCAATACAAAGATCATTACACAAGACTAAACACTTGTATCAAAGAAGAAAAATTACACCGAAAGACAAAACAATTTTGTTTTGTTTTTGTTCAATCAGAAGAAAGAATAAGCATCTCCCAGTGCTGAAAATGGCGTATCCATTCTGGTTCCTTCCATCAACGTGGCGTTCATCACGAGTCCTTGCCACGAACTGTCAGGCTCCCTAACTCTGTCCTCCAACGCTCTCTCCTGAACTGATCCTCCCTCAAACCACATTAACGGCCCCTCCTGATCTGCTCCAAAGCAGACGTTGCTCAAACCGGCGCCATTAATGCCCTCCGGAACAATGCCGCCGCTCAAAGCTCTACCCGTCGAAGAGGAAGCGACACTCGTCAAGATGTCAAGAAAGCTAGAGCTTGTCGCGGCAGCAGTGTCACCCGTCGCATGCCCTAGAAGAAAGATATTATCAGCGAAGGCCATGGCTACGTTATTGCAAACGGGAGGAATGCTCGAGGGCAGCGGAGCAGTGAAGGAGTTGGCGTTGAGGTTCGACAACGATGACTTGCTGATTTTTGAATAGGAGGAGGAGAAGGATCGTTTGTTCTTCCGGCAGCCACCTCCGACGGGGACATTCCTAAGGGAGCCCCCCTGCGTCCAGTACCTCCGGCAACCCTTGCAGAAGTATCGCGGCTGCGAGAGGCTGTAGTTGTTGTAGTAGCAAAACTTGGTGTTGGTGGAGGCGCAGCGAGGGCACTTGAGGGCCTCGTCCGGCAGAGGCCTTGGCTTCCTCCCTTGCCGCTGCTGGTTCCGGCCATGGTTCACCACAGCTCCTTGCGGTTGCTGGTAATGCAGGTTCCCAGTAATAGGCTACAGTGAGAGGAGTTAATTTTCATGCATATTAATTTAATCTTCGTCTAAACACACCAACAAAAATTAAGGGGGGAGGGGGGCGATTGATAAACAAGTATAGAAGACGAGAATGAGAATGAAATATATTTCATTTTTATTTATGATGTTTGGTATACGAGAAACAGAATCAAAATATAAATATAATATCTTTGATTTGATAACCCAACCCCCAATAAGTTATCACTAAACTCATAAACTTTTCAATCAAAATTTATTATCATTCTCATTGTCGAATATATACCAAACGCTCTCTAAATATATATATATCTAGTAAACTTTGATTCAGGAGAGTGAAATTAAGCTAGGGAGACACACGGTCTGTTCTTTGTGAAGGGGAGTAAATCACGGATGATTAATATTATTAACCCAAGAACCTGACAATTAACTAGAATTTGACTCTCAAATTTTATGATAATTACAATACCCTACTAGCCAACTGCCCAGACGGAAAAGAGAGGAACTATGTATAGATATATGGTGGCCATGCATATGCATGTCAGCCTTTGCAAAAGCTGCCCTACAGTCTGAGGCGTGCATGGATGGTCCTCTTTTAATTTGAACATTTCTGCAGAGATCAAATTAGAAAAGATACTTAGCGTGAAACTACTAGACTTTGCTGTGGAAGCCAGAAATCTAAAGGACCTTAATTAGGATTTAAACTGATCATACTTTGCAGTTTAAGCAAGAAAACCTAACTCTAACATTTGCAGTACTTGATCAGGTATTTGCAGTTGAAACGAGAAGCCTAAAAAAGCCCATGAACAAGCACCCGAAAGAAGAAGGGATTTAATTCCATGAGTTATGACTAACCATCTACAACTAGATCGAACTCAAGATCTCAACAAATTAATCTTGAATTAGTTAATTAAGAAAATTAAATCGTCGATTCCAATCACAAAATACAGATATATATATATTAAGTGACGGTGAGAGATGTTTACCAGGAGACTGTGAGGAACTTCCATGCGCGCTAGAAGAAGAGCTGAATTAAACTGGTGATCATGAGAGAGAGAGAGATGTGAGAAGATCGGCATATGGCAATGCCTGATTAATCAATGGAGAACTGAAATTGACACTGATGATTAGGTTGAGGGCGTATGAAATGGAAGAACACTGCTATAGCTGCTGCTGCTGCTGTATCTGAATTCTAATGGCGTGCACGCTGAGAAAGAAAAAGGCAGAGAGAAGGAAGATTTCAAGCTCCTCTTCAAACTGATCACGAGGAGACAGAGATAGATAGGGATCAGGAAGCTAGGTGGGAAAGAAGAAGATAGCGCGAGGGGAAGGAAAGATGTGGGTCCCATACGCGGAAGGTGGGGGATTGTAGAGCAGCAGTGACGTCGGGCCCACGACCACACAGCAACGATGATGATGGTGGTGGTGGTGCTCTCGCATGCCCATGGCGATCCGTTAGGTCTCTCTCATCCCTCGTACATATCCAGAGCAACAGTGTAGACCAATTGCTTTTAATTACTCTGATTTCCCATTGAATATGGTACGGTACAAACACACCGTAAATAAGATTAAAAAATACACAAAGAATGCTCAACACACACGTATAGACATTTATTAGATCCACAGCGCCTCCACGGACTAAATCCGAATGGTAAAATGCTTGACTATTTATTTGAAGATCACAAATTTAAAGATCGTCAATTATATAAGAAGATAAAATCTTGATCTACTGGTATTAATTTTCTCATCCCAAATATCTCATCATATCAATGATAATTATAATTTTTTTTTTGTTAATTTTGAGATAAATTGATGAGGAGGCATGAGACAAGGGTTTCATCTTTTACTTATTAAATCCACAGCGAGAGCGACAGGTGTAGAACAACTGTGGCATGCAGCAGCAGGAACAGGGGAAGTTTGTTCGGCCACAGTGGAATGCGAGACAGTACTGCTCGACGCGCCACCACAATAATGCGCCTGCACGCGTTGTCCCGTTCCTCGCTGGCACACGGACGGTTGGTGCTCGGGACAAATAATGAAGGAACGCAGCACGTACGGTGGTGCATGGCCGGTGAGTGTTGGTGCGCGACTGCGTCCTGTTCTCTTCTAGTAGTTCTCTTCTTGCACCACTAGCTAGCGATAGAGACGCAGACCTTCCTCGTTCTCGCACTGGTCTGGTTGGACTTTGGCCAGCAGCTAGGCGATGACTGTTAACGAGGACCCAGTTATTGCTCGCATTGTACCTTCCTCCTTTTCTCCTTCGGTAGAGATAGAGGCATGTGATCGTGGAGAACAGTTTCAAACCAAGTGATGGTGATAATGGAAGGTCACACAGAGTGGCATGGAATGTTAACTTAATGTTCAATAGTAAGTCGTCTTTTTAATGTCTGGGCATGTTGTAAACTTCCGTGAGCATCGTCGATATTTAATTTCAATTCCTTTTTAATGTCCGGGTTACAGTGAGATGGTAAACGATATGATCCTATCACGAAGCGAGGTGAAAGTTCCAAGAGCTGGATGGTCTCCCGAGTGACACGCGCGGCTGAGGTGGCTTCGATCTGGCTCCGGTCTGCAAGACAGTGACCGTTAGTAAACCCATCGGGGAGTTTCCCCGGCAAGGCACTCCGACGATCAAGTCAGTATCCGCAGGAAATATAGTAGAGCAACTTGAAATGCAGTAAAAAGGAGAGCTCGCGTGCATACCTACGGAATGAGAAGTGGAGGGTTTATATAGCCAGGGGAGCTGACAAACCCTGTCCGTGTCAACGAGACAGGGGTGTGGTACCTGTTAGCTCGTATGAGAGAACCTGAAAGTATCACGGTATGGTGCGGGGTGCTTGGGCAGTACGACGGTACTGAATCGACGGGATAACCGCGAGGGGTGTCATAAATGGGCAAGGCGTGTATTACCCCGACATCAAGATCGTACCCCGGATGTAATGACATAGGGCGGCGTAGGGACGATCTAGCTCGTAGCCCGAGCGTCGACCGACGGGTCAGAGTGTCAAGGACAGGGTCGGGTAATGGCCAGGTAGCGTGGGCAGCCACGCGTCCGACTGGGAGAGTTGAGGCGCGGGGTACACCCTGAGTTGGGAGTCTGTTGGGTTGTGTCTGTCTGTTCTGTGGGTTGTCAGATCCATGGAATGCTGAGGAGCGTGGGCCACCACGCGTCCGACTGGCTTGTTCGACCCAGATCCGGATGGGGGTACGGGGGTAGTCGACTGAGTGAGGAGACACTTGAGATTGACCCGACCGACCCTGCCCCGGGGGCGGTGGGTTAGCACATCGGGGAGTTTCCTGACTCATAGAATCCCCTGGTAAGGTCTTCATTGACCCCTCTGTTGGACCTTCGCGACGCCAGGCTGGCTGGCTGTGCGGGACGAGCTACCCGTAAGCAAGGCCGGGATCATAAGCGTCCCCCTCGAGTCTAGTCGAAGGAGGCGTCGAGTCCGACTGATTGGACTGCCATCTATTGAAGTGAGCCTGGCGCACCTGAATGACCTGACCCCTTCTTGCCGACCTAGGGGGTCGTCGGTGGGCATGTATCCCGATCGGCCGAACCTATCACATCACCCGTCTCCTCGGTTCTGGCTCCCCGGGATGCCCGAGCAGATTCGAATCTCGTGTATTTATTACCGCATTTAATCGCTACAACACGCGTCTCCTCATCAATGCTTCCCCAAGCAACGAGGCGGCCGCTCTCTGCTTGGGCGAATGATGAGAGCGCACGTGGGCCACTTTGCCACAAGGGCCTTTCTGGGCTCAATCGGACGGCTCGCGCCCTTTGCCGCCTATTCTTCAGCCCACCATCAGAAGGTCGGCATGGCTCTCGGGGTCCTATAAATAGGAATTTACCTGGCGGTTTTTACCATTGTTTTATTACTCTCGACATTGAAACGTTGTTCCTCAGTCTTCCACTAGGGTTTCGGCCAAGTATCATGCTTCGTTCATCTTCTCCGGCGACTTTTCCCCTGGTTAGTCTTCCTTCTATTGCTTGCTTCTAATGGCTTCTTCATCTCTTCCCTCGACCCCCTGGTATACTGCTATGGTGTCTGAGCTCGATCACCACGATCTGGAGGTGATCCGAGCGACCTATCATATTCCCCCAGGCCATCATCTTCAATGACCCTCATCCTCCGACCGACCTGCCAAACCTCCACCGCACTATATTACCATTTCCCGGGACCATCTACAGGCCGGGTTGCGCTTCCCCGTCCATCCCTTCATTATCGCCGTCTGTCGTTACTTCCGCATCAATTTATCTCAATTAGCCCCAAACGCCATCCGTCTCCTCTGCGGGTCGGTCATCATCTTTTCTTTGTATCAGATTCCCCTTCGCCCCGACGTCTTTTATTACTTCTTTTGCCCAAAAAGACAAGAGTTGGGTGATTTCTTCTTCCAAGCATGATCTGGCACTTCTTTCCTATCGAAACTTCCGACCTCTAACAACGGTTGGAAGGAACGATACTTCTATATTCGCCCTGTCCCGAGCCTGACCTAGCCGGTCGGCTTTCTGGTGAATTTTCCTTCTCCCCCACTTCTGTACAAGGACTTCCGATCTTTCCCCCAGTATTAATCCACCTTCTCCAAGATCGGAGGTCGGCATTTCCATGGGGGGCATCTTCTGTGCGAGGACATCCTGTCCGTGTTCAGGCTCAGCCCGGCGCCGCTTTGTCAGCCTTCTACATTCGGTAAGCTCACTATCTCCTTCTTTTTCCTTCCATGGCTAACTAACCGTTGCTTATTTCAGTCACCCTGATGAATTCGGCGGCTCCAGAGGGGGGCTACGGCATTCCTGCTGCCGAGCTAGAGGCTCGTTTGGCCGAGCGGCTCGCTAAGCAGGAGGCGAGTCTCCCGAGCGCTGAGGCGGCGCGCCCTGCTTCTCCCGCGCCTGCGCTTGCTAGGGAGGAGATCTCTTTGTTGGGCTCGGAGGACGACCAACCCCTCGCTCTTCGCCGGAAACGAGCACGTCGAGATGAGACCTCGCCCTCAACGACCAACCCGGCAGAGGCCTCTTCTAGCCGACCCAGCGGCAGGCGAGAGGGCAAGGAGCCCATAGTCAGGGCTCCTACTCTGCTGTCTCCTACACCTTGGGCGCTCTCGGAGGAACCGGTCTCTCCACCCCTCGGGGGGTCCATCCTCTACCCGGTTGGGGGAGCCTTCCGAGGAGTGTCTGAAGCATCTACTGCCGCCTTCGTTGTCCGATCGGTCCATGAGCATGAGGGTGCCGAGCGGCACGACCGATATACGGATGCAGAACGTCCAACTGCACGGCACGATAGCGTACCACTTTCTGTATGGTCTACGAGAGAGCAGCTTCCGTGGTTTGAGCGTCCGGGCTAACAACTTCATGGTGACAGCTACCCAGGTATACCAACGCTATTTCTAATTTTGTCTTACGTTTTCTTCAGCTGAGGCGCTAACAAGTCCTTCCTCATGCCTTGTAGTTTTGGTCCACGTATTACAGCATGTGCATGTCCATGCTGGGTCATGCCAAGGCTCGATTCCGAGCCGAGCGACGAGTGGAGTATCTGAAGGACCGACTTCGGCACACCCAGCTGGCTTCCGACGAGGCCTCTCTGAACAGCTTGAGGGCTAAAGTGATCAGCCTTCAGGACCTGCTGGACCAGACAAAGGATCAACTGGAGACCTCCCAGGCACAAATTGTCTCGGTCGATGCGGCGGTGGCTCAAGCGCAACGCCGGGCTGCCCAGACCGAGCACACAGGACGCCGTGCTTGGAGGATCAAGGATCGACTGCGAGAGGATCGCCAGAAGACTCAGGCCGAGCTCTAGAAGGCAAATCAGGATGTCGAGCTTTACGTGCACAGCCGGCGGCCAAGGAGCAGGAGGTTGGCTCGCTGACGAGTTAGTTGAGCGCCCAGGCCGAGGAACTGAACAGCTCAGGTAGAGCTGGAGGAGCTGCGAGCATATAAGTCGGAGGGCGGGACTCGGTGGGACGCTCGGCGGGTGGAATATGTCAATTCGGCGGAGTTCACTCAGTAAGTGTCCGAGCGTCTCCGAGCCATGCTAAGGCACCAACAATCCAACATCCTTGAGCAGCTCAAGCAGGGCGGGCACATTGCCCCTGACCTACCCGCTTCCTCAGTCAAGATGTCGGGCATGTCTGCGGATCTGCCTGCGAAGGTCTATCGACCCTTCAAGTAAGGGCCAGGATTTTGTTTTTCCCCCTTTTTATCATACGATGGAGGCAGTCCTCTGGTTTTGTAACGCGTTATTCGTCAATACAAATTTCCTTCTATGCACCTTCTTCTGACTGTCTCTGCCAAGCATCATCAACTCGGGCAATTGTTAATGAGAGAGAGCCGAGTGCGAGGATAATCGGCCTATTCGGCTTTGCGAGTGCCTAATGGAGGCATTGGAGCGCAATAGTCTCTAAGTGTCGAACACTCGGGTGAGAGCGCGATCGAGCGACTTAGCCTTATGAGTGGTCGAGCGAGACACTAGAGCGCGATAATTCGCTTTTATAAGGGGAGGTGAGACGCTTGGCCGGTTGGAAATCCAGGAGCGTACGCTGCCACGCGTCCGCTTGGGGGCCGAGACGAGGGTCTTGGGTGTATGCCCTACTTATAACTCGCGAGAGTCTGACTTCTTAGTCGGGGACATCCGAGGGAGCATGGGTCACCACGCGTCCGACTGGGAGCCGAGCTGAGGGTCGTGGGAGCATGCCCACTTATAACTCGCGAGAGCGAGAGTCTGGCTTCTTGGTCGGGGACATCCCAGGGAGTGTGGGCCGCCACGCATCCGACTGGGAGCCGAGCCGAGGGTCGTGGGAGCATGCTCACTTATAACTCGCGAGAGCGAGAGTCTGGCTTCTCGGCTGGGGACATCCCAGGGAGCGTGGGCCACCACGCGTCCGACTGGGAGCCGAGCCGAGGGCCATGGGAGCATGCCCACTTATAACTCGCGAGAGCGAGAGTCTGACTTCTTAGTCGGGGACATCCCAGGGAGCGTGGGCTGACACGCGTCCAACTAGGAGCCGAGCTGAGGGTCATGGGACCATGCCCACTTATAACTCGCGTGAGCGAGAGTCTGGCTTCTCGGTCGGGGCATCCTAGGGAGCGTGGCCCGCCACACGTCCGACTGGGAGCTGAGCCGAGGGTCATGGGAGCATGCCCACTTATAACTCGCGAGAGTCTGGCTTCTCGGTCGGGGACATCCTAGGGAGCGTGGGCCGCCACGCGTCTGATTGGGAGACGAGCCGAGGGTCGTGGGATCATACCTACTTATAACTTGCAAGAGGGAGAGTCTGGCTTCTCGGTCGGGGACATCCCAAGGAGCGTGGGTGATGATGCCCACAATCAAGTATCACGATGAGCATCAAATTTTAATTTATAAATTGAAAACCCTTAGCTCACAAAACTAAGTATAGTATAGGGGTCTCAAGTCATATTTTTCCAAGGACTAGTTAAGAAAGCTTAGTTCAAGTTTGAATTTTTGTCGTTTTCTATGTTTTGGGTTTTCAAGTAAAATGGGGGTTTTGTTTTGCGATAAGGAATGAAATTATAGACGGAAACAGAATGAATGAAACTAACTATCCCTATTTGAAAACTGAAACAAGGAAACTAAACTTATCCTATTTGGAAAAAAAACTAAACAAATCAAATTAAATTTCAAGGACTAAAATTGAATGCAGGAAATTTGTAGCTAATTTGCAGAATTGAAAAGTCTCAAACAAACTTACTAAAGAACAGGACTGAAATGTAGCCGAAACACTTCCTGATCGGTTAACAGACCGATCAGGTTCTGTAATATAAACTGATACAACTGAAACAACGAAAGAAATGACAATTCAGAAATAAAATTGTGCAGAAAATTAACAACTGATTAGTCTCTTATCCATGTTCTCCCTCTTGCCGTCACACAAGAGTCCAACTAAAAACCCTCTAGCTCGAAATCATCAGAGAATTACCTCACGCGATCAGTTAATCATCGGCTTGGTTGCGCAATCTGAGAACCTCCATCGATCCCTTTCTTCTTGATGAATTGAGTATCAGATCTGACTCAGAAACTCTCAGGCTCTCGAAGAACCCCTCCGAGTGATCTGATGGCTCCGGTCAATGAAGACAACAATCAAAAAGGAAGGAAGTGATTGGCAGAAGCTTAGCTCCGGGCGAAACCCTCACCTGAGCTTATAGAGACAAATTTGATTAGCAATTTCACAGAAAGTATACCTTGATGATTTGAAAACTTGAAACGGAGCGTAGATCGGATGTTGGCTGCGCGGATCGGAGAAGAAAGCTTGAAGAAAAATGAAGAACAGATGAACTCGCGACGATTGAGCTTGGCGGAGAAGTTCTCTAATTTAATTAATTCCAATTCAAAATGAACGGTTGTGATCATCCTCGGTTCATCCAACGGTCAGATCATCTCGGATTGAGTCCAAACCTTCCAGATCTCCATCAATGGTCAGGATCTACTTCTCCTCAGCTTGGATCGATCATATCTGCAACGGATGGCTCAGATTATCCTTCTGTTTGAATGAATGGCTTAGACTCCTCTTAAGTGTGATCCAACGGCTGGATGACTTCTGATTTGGACCAAAACTTCATATCATGACCTATGGTCTTGATTAACTCTATCTTGAGCTCGGATTGATCAGAAGCTGATAGATGGCTCAGATCTCTCCGTTTCTTGATTGGACGACCTATATTTATCCATCTCTTGATCCTCTTGATTGAAGCCAAGTTTGACTCAAGTTCGAACCAATCTGATCTAGGTCCATGATCATTTAGAGTCTACAAAATTATATTCAAATTTAATGCCAAAATACTCAAATATAGAAAGAAATGTATCCAAAATCAAAAATAGCAATAACTCATGGAACCTAGTGTAAATGCAAACTTAAGCATATAAAAAGGGATCAAAACATGGATTTGAGAGCCAAATTTGATTAATAAAATGGTAATTATCAGTGGGCCACCACGCGTCCGACTGGGAGCCGAGCCGAGGGTCGTGGGAGCATACCCACTTACAACTCGCGTGAGCGTGAGTCTGGCTTCTCGGTCGGGATTATCTCAGGGAGCGTGGGCGGCCACGCGCCCGACTGAGAGCCGAGCCGAGGGTCATGGGAGCATGCCCACTTATAACTCGCGAGAGCGAGAATCTGGCTTCTCGGTCGGGAACATCTCAAGGAGCGTGAGTCACCATACGTCCGACTGGGAGCCGAGCCGAGGGTCGTGGGAGCATACCCACTTATAACTCACGTGAGCGAGAGTCTGACTTCTTGGTCGAGGACATCCCAGGGAGCGTGGGCCGCCACGCGTCCCACTGGGAGCCGAGCTGAGGGTCGTGGGAGCCTGCCCACTTATAACTCGAGTGAGCGAGAGTCTGGCTTCTTGGTCGGGGCATCCCAGGGAGCGTGGGCTGCCACGCGTCCGACTGGGAGTTGAGCCGAGGGTCGTGGGAGCATGCCCGCTTATAACTCGCGAGAGCGAGAGTCTGGCTTCTCGGTCGGGGACATCCCAAGGAGCTTGGGTCGCCACGCATCCGACTGGGAGCCGAGCCAAGGGTCGTGGGAGCATGCCCACTTATAACTCGCGTGAGCGAGAGTCTGGCTTCTCGGTCGGGGTCATCTTAGGGAGTGTGGCCCGCCACGCGTCCAACTGATAGCCGAGCCGAGGGTCGTGGGAGCATGCCCACTTATAACTCGCGAGAGCGAGAGTCTGGCTTCTCGGTCGGGGACATCCCAGGGAGCATGGGCCGCCACGCGTCCGACTGGGAGCCGAGTCGAGGGTCGTGGGAGCATGCCCACTTATAACTCGCGAGAGCGAGAGTCTGGTTTCTCGGTCGGGGACATCCCAGGGAGCGTGGGTCGCCATGCGTCCGACTGGGAGCCGAGCCGAGGGTCGTGGGAGCATGCCCACTTATAACTCGCGAGAGCGAGAGTCTGGCTTCTCGGTCGGGGACATCCTAGCGAGCGTGGGCCGCCACACGTCCGACTGGGAGCCGAGCCGAGGGTCGTGAGAGCATGCCACCTTATAACTCGCGAGAGCGAGAGTCTGATTTCTCGATCGGGGACATCCTAAGGAGCGTGGGACACCACGCGTCCGACTGGGAGCCTAGCCGAGGGTCGTGGGAGCATGCCCACTTATAACTCTTGTGAGCGGGAGTCTGGCTTCTCGGTCGGGTTCATCTCAGGGAGAGTGGGCCGCCACGCGCCCGACTGAGAGCCGTGCCGAGGGTCGTGGGAGCATGCCCACTTATAACTCTCGTGAGCGAGAGTCTGACTTCTCGGTCGGGGTCATCTCAGGGAGTGTGGGCCGCCACACGTCTGACTGAGAGCCGAGCCGAGAGTCGTGGGAGCATGCCTACTTATAACTCACGAGAGCAAGAGTCTGACTTCTCAGTCGGGGCATCGCAAGGAGCGTGGGCCGCTACGCACCCGACTGGGAGCCGAGCCGAGAGTCGTGGGAGCATGCTCACTTATAACTCGCGAGAGCGAGAGTCTGGCTTCTCGGTCGAGGTCATCTCAGGGAGCGTGGCCCGCCACGCGTCCGACTGATAGCCGAGCCGAGGGTCGTGGGAGCA
This sequence comes from Boesenbergia rotunda, assembly GCA_024364735.1. Classification (NCBI taxonomy): domain Eukaryota; kingdom Viridiplantae; phylum Streptophyta; class Magnoliopsida; order Zingiberales; family Zingiberaceae; genus Boesenbergia; species Boesenbergia rotunda. The sequence goes on from JAGFNQ010001042.1 coordinate 786,701, forward strand.
TGCCCACTTATAACTCGCGAGAGCGAGAGTCTGGCTTCTCGGTCGGGGACATCCCAGGGAGAGTGGGCCGCCACGCGTCCGACTGGGAGCCGAGCCGAGGGTCGTGGGAGCATGCCCACTTATAACTCATGAGAGCGAGAGTCTGGCTAGAGTCTGGCGGATCTTCCACTATTCCAGTGAGATTACAGAGTACTACTTTTTGACAGCCTGCCTAGCGAGGGCTTCCTCGGGCTAGCCCACCTGAAATCATGTGCACTCCTCGTCGAATGGCGTTTTTCTGGTTGGCCTGCTGCTCCTCTATCTCACCTGCCTCGACTTGCTCCTCTGCTGGGAACAAGCCACGCGCGAGCGGGGGCTCGCGTTCGAGTCCTCTGTTAGCTGCGGGGAGGTTTCGACCACCTTGACACGGGTCTTGCCCGGGGGAGGTTTGCCTTCTTTGTTCTTGGGTGGCTATTTGGGGACCGTGCCCCCGTTCGAACGGACGACACTCTTCTGTGTCGTGGGTGTGACTGTGATGGAACATGCAGTAGGGCCTCCAACGGATCTGCAGACACCCCTGAGCCACTTGCTACACTTGCCGATGCTCTGCTCCAGCTCTGTCAGCGGCCCCCGTGGGCTGCGAATGGGCCCGCCCGACAGTCAGTTAGGCTGCACGGGAGTCGAGAGTGGCACGCTGGCCGACTCCTTCTTCTGAGCGGCCTGTGCTTCTTCCACATGGATGTATTTGACGACCTTTCCTAATAGGCTGTCAAAGTCTTTGGGAGGCTTCTAGATAAGCGAGCGAAAGAAATCTCCCTCTTGCAGTCTTTGGGAGAAAGTGCTAATCAAAACTTCTGGGGCGACAGTTGGCACATCCAGTGCCACCCCATTGAATCTCTTAATGTAGGCCCAGAGCGATTCCTTCAGGCCCTGCTTCAAGGCAAACAAGTTGATACTTGTCTTGTGATGCCTTCGGCTACTAGCGAAGTGTTGGAGGAATATCCTCTGAAGTTGGAGACTGACCCATTGGGTATCTGGATGAACCACCATTGAGCGGGTCTAGAGAGCGTTGTCAGGAACGCCCGACACTTTACACTCTCAGGGTACCGGTGCAGCAAGGCGACACTTTCAAACTTCATGAGATACTCTTCGAGGTCGACGGTCCCAGCGTACTCAGGTATGGTGAAGAATCTGAGATGCCTGGGAACCGGATCCTCCAAGATCCATGAGGCAAAAGGGTTGTGCGTCCGAGCGGTCGGCGGCGCGCCGACTGGGGCTTTTCCCTTATCGAGGCGCAGCTTGTGCGTTCGGCTGGATATGGATGCTTCGATCGGCGCGGGCTCTACCGCCTCGACCCAGCTGTTGTGCGCAGGTGGGGGGGGGGGCCGAGTCTCTTTCTGGCGGAGCGGCCTTTCCCCGACCCCCCCCCCCCCCCCGAAGGATTAGGCGCCGCGGGCTCTTGGGGCTGGGTCGCAGGGCCATCAGCGCGTGACAGCCTCAGTGGAGTTCCCCGAGCCCGGGCGGCTGAGTGGAGCTCGTACTCCTCGGGAGTGACGGTCATCATGACCCGGTTGGGCATTTCCATCGTACACTTCCGAGCAGACTGGGTGCGCCTTCTTCTAGCGCCAAATTTGATCCTGTCACGAAGGAGGTGGAAGTCCCAAGGGCTGGATGGTCTCCCGAGTGACACACGCGGCTGAGGTGGCGCCGACCTAGCTCTGACCTGGCTTCGGTCTTCAAGGCAGTGACCGTTAACAAACCCGCCGGGGAGTTTCCCCGGCAAGACACTCTGACGGTCAAGTCATTATCCGTAGGAAATATAGTAGAGCAAATGAAAATGCAGTAGAAGGGAGAGCTCGCGCGCATACCTGCGGAATGAGAAGTGGAGGGCTTATATAGCCGAGGGAGCTGACAACCCCTGTCCGTGTCGACGAGACAGGGGTATGGTACCTGTCAGCTCGTATGAGAGCACCTGAAAGTACCGCGACATGACGCGGGGTGCTTGGGCAGTACGCCGGTACTGAATCGTCGGGATAACCGCGAGGGGTGTCATAAATGGGCAAGGCGTGTATTACCCCGACATCAAGATCGTACCCCGGATGTAATGACATAGGGCGTCGTAGGGACGATCTTGTTGAGGCAATTGGCCCAAGGATGATCGGGAAGATCATGGTTTTGATGTGTGTGTGCCAATATGTTTAAGGTTAGGGTGTTATCTTCTTATTTGATATGTGTGATTGAGTTTGCAGGACTTGAAAAATCACACATGGAGGACATATCCGAGGGATGAGAGCCAAGGGAGGAGGACTCCAAGGGCAAGCCGGGAAGTGGACTTCAAAGGGCACACATGAAGGGTGACATGGAGGCAAGCCAAGGGAAGGCTTGTGTGCGCATCCGAGGGACGATAGCCGGTGGAAGAAGACTTCAAGGGGCAAGCCAAGGGAGTATACCTGAAGGCACACATGAAGGAGAGTGTTCGGAGTGAGAGTGAGTGATTGTAGAAGCTGAGCAGTCGACTGGTAGAAAGGCAGTCGACTTCCAGCCCAAACAGAAACTCACAGAAGGTTTCGGACCTAAGACCAGTCGACTACTCCTGGAGCAGTCGACTGGTAACCCCGAAAACTAGCCGTTGGCTAGCAATTAAAGCTAGACCAGTCGACTGCCTAGGGCAGTCGACTGGTATCGGGCTGGACAACTCGTGGAGTTGTTCTTTACTCTTATTTAAAGGGGACTTTTTGGCACGAGGAAGGTACGGTTTTCTACTGTACCAAAGTGCTGTTTGTGCCAAAAGTCATCAACTCTTCCTCTAGCTTTCATCTCGATCTTGTAAAGAGGAAAAAGATAACCTTGTAAAGGTTTTCTCCACTTTGAAGGAGACTTTTCATAGTGGAGGTGGTGTACTCGTGTGGATTTTTGGATTAGTTATCTTTCGGGGTGGATAACAAGTAAATCTTTCTTGTTAGCATTGAATTTCATATTTTCAATATATTTTTGTATTGTGCTAACCCTCTTGTAGAGAGAATTCGAGACAAGTGTTATTCACCCCCCCTCCCTCTAGCAAGCGCCACGATCTAACAGATCTAGCTTGTAGCCCGAGCGCCGACCGGCAGGTCCGAGTGTCAAGGACAGGGTCGGGTAATGGCCAGGGAGCGTGGGCCGCCACGCGTCCGACTAGGAGAGTTGAGGCACGGGGTATGCCCTGAGTCGGGGGTCTATTGGGCTATGTTTGTTTGGCTCGGTCTCGGTTCTATGGGTTGTTAGATCCATAGAATGCTGAGGGAGCGTGGGCCACTACGCGTCCGACTGGCTTGTCCAGCCCAGATCCGGATTAGGGTATGGGGGTAGTCAACTGAGTGAGGAGACGTTCAGGATCGACCAGACCGACCCTGCCCCGGGGCGGTCGGTTAGCGCATCGGGGGGTTTCCTGGCTCATGGAATCCCTTGGTGAGGTTTTCGTCGACCCCTATGCTGGATTTTTGCGGTGTCAGGCTGACTGGCTGTACAAGACGAGCTACTCGTAAATAACACCGGGATCACGATAGGATGGATTTCTTAGATAATAAGTATTTGAAATTATTTGTAACGATAAGATTTATCTCTTTCTGATTTATTTTGATCACCAATAAATTCTTTTTTCGTGAAATCGAATTCATCGGGATTATAAGATGATAAAAACTAAATATCTAGATTATAAAATAATAATAATAAATATTTTTAATGATAGCCTCATGAAAGGTAGAGCAAAGGATCACTCTGAATATGAGAGCTTACTTTGTTTAATCCAGATCTCTTGGTCTTACTATCTTATTAATTCTGATCAATTTGATTTCACTATTTTTTTTTTAACGATCGCCGTAATAAAATTTAAAGTACCCAGTGATCCTAATGATAAAAAAAAAAATTTGATTAACGAGATTTTTTTAACCAATCTCGGATGATCGATCCGGTCTCATGGAAGTTTTCCACTGACCGTCAGAATAAATCGAGAAGCGTTCACAGTAAACAATCTAAAATCTCAACGTCTCAGGATTCGCACCCCATTTGAAGCACCAGTGATCCTAATGATGCATCATAGGGGCACAACATATGCGCTTACTTTTATTTATTTTTTATTTTAGTTAACACTAGTTATTCGATTTACATCGATTAATTCTCAGATAATCAGTTCAGTCCCAAAAAATTTTTCTATTTACCACCAAAATAAATCAGGAATCACTTATTGTGGGTCATCAATCAACCCAATATACTTAGGTCAATCACTATTTATTAATTCATCAAAACCAAGACCCAATTCTTAAATATCTATGTTCCAGAAGCGAACGACGAGATGACGAATCACAAAAATGCAGCTTACGATGACAACGATGGGGAGAAGAGGTCAGCACCTGTGAAGTTAACACGAGCGTAAAAGGGAATGCACCGGAAGAAGTTTTGATGGAGTCATCTCCGACGCTCAAGTCAGAACTCCTTTTAGCGAGGAAAAATAAGGAATCCAAGTATTCGAGTTTTGAAAGCTTATTCCCTTTACCTGGGTGTCGAAGCATCTTATATACCTAACACTTCCCCCCACGTATCCCCACCTCCTCCTCTACGTTTCCTAGTTATCAGTTACTTGACGGTTATTCTTCTCTAGTAACGGCCACAACGACTATTAAGGTTCTCATTACCATGTGTTATAAGCAATAGTTATCTATTGACTTTCCTATTCGAGGAGGGGAGGGTACTTGAAATTTTTCTCTCTTATCCCTACGCTGCTCTTCGGGCTCCACTTTCTGGAGTCAGTCTCGGAGTCTTATCTCCTGTTCTGACCTCGGAAGCGTTCCTCTATTCTTCCGAAATAGTATCGGGAGCTCGATCCTCGATCTGACTTCGAGGGTCTTCTTTTATTTTCTTGAGATAGTTTCGGGAGAATGATTCCCTAATTTGACCTTCGCTAGCTTTGTAGGCTTTGTCACGGACCTTTCTTGTGTGCCATGAGTCCCCTCTGATTGCCACGTGTCCCTTCAAACACTCAGCGCTTCTGCTCACACCGCTCGGTTTCTGCGATGCGGTGCAAGCTCTTTCTTTCATCCCTTCATCGCCACTTCCAAACCCTTGCCGCTCCTCCTACCAACGTCTCCGGCAGCCGCACATACTCCACAACCTTATTTATTAGTCGATTCGGTTTCCACGACCACGATTTATGGTCTAAGTGCCACTCCTCGGTAGCTTCCCAATCTCTCTTCTTCCAAGATTAGAAGCAGGGTTACTTCCCTTCGAGATACTCTGAGGACGCGAAGAAAGGAAGATTGATCCCCGTTAATGCCTATTTTCTGTATACCAGGTATATTACTCGATTCAGTATCTACGTTGCTATCATTGCTGCATGGATTATTCGGTTTCTTGATCCAAATTGCAGTGTTGATTTGAAAAGCTTGAGGGCGCAGAATGCGTTCAACCTCATTTCTCCGGCTTCTCGTGCCAGTGACTCTGCCATTCTTAGATTCTATGATAATAACTTCAAATTCGAGAGTGATCCTCGGGTGAATTTGTTTGACTATTTAATTAAAAATTCACGTATTGCTGTGATGTTACTGACATTTGTTACTGTTTTCGGTCATCTTTATTGCATCACACCTTTGCTTGTATGTTGTTAAATCCACTAACTGATGGCCCACGAAAGTCTTATAGTTCATTATATTAGCAAACACTGATCAAGGATAGTTGACAGAAAGTTTTTCTAATATTGACTAAATGTTGCTTCTCAGGAATTTGTATTATTTGTGCAGCTCACTTCAAAATATGTTGCAAACTAAAGAATGCCAGACTGCTCTTTGCAACATATAATTCAAAGAGTTTATGTTGAGTTTGCTGTCAGAGAAAGGTGAGAGAAAGTAAGAGTCGATTTTCACAGAATCTCAGATTAAATATTTTGCTGAAATTAACCATCAAATTATTTTGATCTTCCCTGTCTAGGAGAGATAAAGTAAGAGTCGATTCTCACAGAATCTCAGATTAAAATATTTTGCCGAAAGTAACCATCAAATTGTTTTGATCTTCCCTGTTTAGGAGAAGGAACATGATGATCCTCCCTGAAGAATATACTTTCATAAAGGATCTCTGTGATGACCACCCTCAACTCTTAGCTTATAAGAAACTAATTGAGTTCAAAAACAATTTATAAGGTCTACATAATCAACAGTAGGTAATTCATGCTGCACTGTGTTGATCACACTACAACATGTAATAATATAAAACTCATTAACTCGTTAAATATATTTTTAAGAAATCAAGTTGTTACATACAAAGAATTGCTTAAGTTTTTACAAATGAATTACCTTGATAAATGGATTGATAAACAATACAAAAATGCTACTTGTGTTTGTCTGTTTAATCTTGTATTTTTAATGTTATGTTTCATGAGTCGTGCCCATGATCGTAACACTTGCTGTAAATGAGTTACAACATAGTCAAAAAACAAGTGCTCAAGATATTGCCACTTAGCTCGAGGTAGTTGTTGAAGGAGATGACTGAAACTAATACATCATCCAATGTTGAAGGTACATGGTAAAGTCTACATCAGCAAACAAAGACACCATGTTCTAACTATTTGGGGTGGGTTTCACAAATCTTATCCCACAATTGAAATTCTATATAAGGCTGTGCCACTATACTATCAATTTTTCTAACGTCATACAATTGAAAGTCTTATAGTTCATTATCTTAGCAAACAATGATCAAGGATAGTTGACAGAAAGTTTTTCTAATATTGACTAGATGTTGCTTCTCAGGAGTTTCTATTATTTGTGCAGCTCACTTCAAAATATGTTGCAAACTAAAGAATGTCAGACTGCTCTTTGCAACATATAATTCAACGAGCTTATGTTGAGTTTGCTGCGGGAGAAAGGTGAGAGAAAGTAAGAGTCGATTCTCACAGAATCTCAGATTAAAATACTTTGCTGAAAGTAACCATCAAATTGTTTTGATCTTCCCTGTCTAGGAGAAGGAACATGATGATCCTCCCTGACTATACTTTCATAAAGGATCTCCGTGATGACCACCCTCAACTCTTAGCTTATAAGAAACTAATCAAGTTTAAAAACTATTTATAAGGTCTACATAATCAACAGTAGGTAATTCATGCTGCACTGTGTTGATTACACTACAACATGTAATAATATAAAACTCATTAACTTATTAAATATATTTTCATATGTTAAAAATCAGTTAACGATTTTTAAGAAATCAAGTTGTTACATACAAAGAATTGCTTAAGTTTTAAAAACTGAATCACCTTGATAAATGGATTGATAAACAATAGAAAAATGCTACTTCTGTTTTGTCCATTTAATCTTGTATTTTTAATGCTATGTTTCATGAGTCGTGCCCATGATTGCAACATTTCCTGTAAATGAGTTACAACATAGTCAGCAAGTGCTCAAGGTATTGCCACTTGGCTCGAGGTAGCTGTTGAAGGAGATGACTGAAACTAATACATTTTCCAATGTTGACGGTACATAGTAAAATCTACATCAGCAAACAAGGGCACCATGTTCTAACTATTCGGGGTGGGTTTCACAAATCTTATCCCACAATTGAAATTTTATATAAGGCTGTATCACCACTACTATCAATTTTTCTAACCTCATACAATCTAGTATTAGGGACAAAAATGACTTCTAAATTTGCCATTATTATATTATTAATGATAATAGTGAGCCATAATAGTGTGTTGTTGGCATATGACAAGTTCGGTTAGTTGCAATGCATGGGAATATTTTCATTATCATTACTCACAGTCTTTATAAGACGCATGATTGCGTTGCACACTTGCACCTACCAAAAAAAAGTTGTTTGTTGCATTGCCATTCTTATGTGCGATTAAATCTTATTCACAAAATTGCAAAGACATTCCTCTACTCAACTACTTTCTAAACATACAAAAATTTCATGTTAATGTCATATGGTTGAAACTAGTTCTTAGTAGTAATGTATATTTGTCTTGCTGGCAGTCAAGTAGTTTTAAATAAAACAAAGACAACACATCAATTATCCATCCTTCCATTGGCAGGGAGCAACTCCTTTTGCTTAGTATATTATATATATGTAGTGCGAAACATGGATCATATGTTTGAGTGGTTATTAGTCAATTTTTTTTGTCATGTAGAGTGGAATCGTTGTATAGCTCCATGGGCTTCAGTGAATGACATAGTTTATAAGATATTTTATAATCAGATTTTTATGTGGAGTTATCTTGTTTAATGCAAACATATCATTCTTGTTTTCTTCAAGTTTTTGTTTTTAGTCTTTTCATGAAGTCTTAAATGTTTATATTTAGTTCATGTGTCTACTAATGTTGTTTATTACCTCCTTATTTTAGGTTTTTGAGTTTGTTTTTCGAACAAAAGCAATTGCCACTATATTGTGGTTTTTCAATATGGCTCTGTTGTGTTGTTTAACGTTCCTGAACAAAAAGGTGGATGGCTATTTGAAGATTGTTGAAAACCTTGCATTAACTTTGCTGTCAGAGAGGACAAAAGATGGTATGAATGTCAGGATCTTTGCTATATTATCCAATATTGTTACTGTAATATATTTAAATAAGAATTGAGGAATGAAAAAAGAATTTGAAAGAACACCATACTTTTATACTATTCGTTGCTTAATTCGCCTTTACGAATTGAATGACTCATCTGGCTTTGTACATTGAATATGGCTCTGTACTGACCTTTAAAATTTCCAAATAGTGACATTCATTTTTAATATACCCTCTCAACCATATCTATCAATATGGCTTTATGTACTGTCTAACATACTACAGTGAAGCGGTTTCACAAATTATCAAAGTGCTGCGGGATTAGAACTTGATCCATGAAAAGTAGTAGCACTTTGTTTTTACTTCTAGAAAAACCCTAGGACTACATTTTTCCTACACTAGTGTTCATGTCATTCCTATGCATTTCCTTCTAAGGTCACAATCCTACGTTGTATTTTAATCAAGTTATCAAAACAAAGTACTTTATTTGTGTTGTTCTGATCAATTCTTAATTTCTCATAGATCATTTCCTTGTTTTCTAGTAATGCACACTAAATTATAGCTAATGATGTTAGTTTTGTTAACAGAGTGATTTCATTTGTTATGATTATAGACTATTCAGTAGTTGAAATTCCAACTTTGAAGACGTGGATGAAAGATGGGCTCGACCATATTATGCTTTAAAGTTTGAGTGTCGATGGCATTCACACCATTGCAAGTGTTCTTGGTCAAAGCATTGCCTTAGATTGCTTTATTCTGCAGGTACCTCAGCTGCCTCTCAAAATGTCAAATGCATTATTTTCAGTATTCTAAAAATTATCCACCTTGTCTTGATGGAATGGTTTAGTGTTCTAAAAAATTATATCTACCTTGTCTTGGTTAGGTTGATGTAATGTGGAGCTATTTAGCAATATAAATCAGGAAATGGAGAAAACAGGTCATTTTATGTTGAAGAACAAAATGCTCTTGCAATTAGTTGGAAAAGCAAATTCTATTTTGGAAGCAGTCATTCTAAAGCTCAAGCTTTTTGACAGGTAAATTTTACCTTGAAAGCACATACTTTTGCACTTATACTGACAAATTTTCAAGTTGTTAATGTAGAACCAATTGAAAAGCAATGTTATAATCGGAAATTTTATAGTTAGATCTTTAGGCGATTACAACTGTACTGGCTTTGCCATAGAAAGCTCCTTCCCTAGAGCACGTTTACTAATAACATTAATTTGTGAAAGGTTTTCTTTTCTTTAGGCAGTAGGCGGGCGCCTAGGCGTTAGGCGCCAGCCAACCGCACCGAATAAATGCTAGTCGGCCAGCCTAGGCGACTTTGGTGCCTAGGCGGGATTAGGCGGCCTTAGGCGCCGACTAATCGGTGAATTGTCTAGGCGCATGGAAATAGTGTAGGTTTTCATGATTTTCTTTTAGTTTCGGCCTTTAAATTTAAAGCCCAATTAAAAAAAATTGAAATGTATTTTTTTTATTTATGTGTGTGTGTGTTGAGCTAAAGAAAGAAATATCGACATTCTTCTTGCAAAAGATGCTTCAAATGTAGCGACCCGCCTTCTCCTGCTTAAGACGGATCGTTACTTTTCTCTACTTCTCGACTTCTGATGCATGACTAAAAATGCGGAAATCTTTTTTTTTCTTTTAAATTCATCTAACAATGATATTCTAACTTAAGTAGTCATGCACGATACCATATCACACTTTCCTTCTCAAAAGCTCGCAAGATGATACTCATTGAAGCTTGCCTCGCCCAACTCATCTTTCGGGTATCAGTCGACTGATACTGTATCAGTCGACTGATAGGCCTGAAATCTGAAATTCAGGTTTCGGCACTTGCTTCAAAGGTCCACCAATCATGTATTTTCGAGCCATATAAAACTATGATACCATTTCTATACTCTATGCCAGTTTTCTAAACAATTTAGCCAAACAAAATCAATCCATAAACTTGAAATTAGGACTTTTGCGGAAGAAAATAAACTATTCAAGTTATATGAACTTTAACACTAAAGTTTGTACCAATCTTGACTCCTATGCATTCCTAACACCAAATACATGTTTTATAACCTTGCTAAAGCATTATGAAATATGGATGCAACTTTTCTACACATATTTAAGCAATAAAACTTAATTCAAGAGAAATTGATACTATCTTGGCACATGCATCTATTTCTCTAACAAAGTATCAATATCTCCAACTACTCACATTTCTACTCATCCAATGCAATCATAAGAATATGTAGGCTAAAAGAAATGACATGAAATCTTTACTCTAAGAAATTGAGTATGTAAAACTATCCAAAACTTAAATGTTCGCTAAACTCCCTAAAACAAGAACTTGAAATTTGAATAAACTAAAACATTGTAATTTGGATAGTTAAATTGTCTCGTCTCAAAGATCTCTCCAAAATCAGCCGCCACACACACTTTACTCAGCACCGCCTCGTCGCCTTCCTTCAGGATTGCTTGCCTTTACCTTTATCTGCAATAAGAGGAAATGCAACTAGTAAGCAAAAAGCTTAGTAAGTACTATCTAGCTCACAAAATCTCGAAATGTGCAAACATGCTTCTAGAACAATATGAAAATCATATGAGATACTAACATGCTTGGAAGAAAACTAAGAACATGTATAAATCAAAACATGCATACTCAAGCAATAATAAATCTCAATTTACTTTTCTTGGCTCAACTTGAAACTTTAACTATTCTTTAACTTTTGAAAACTTTCTTAAACTTTCGAAACTTTGCTAAAGCATATACTTGAAAATAATAATCACTTGGATCCACTGAAGACGTAAGTACCATCTCATATGCGCGTTCCCTAAAAGGTTGGGGTAGCGAGCCACCAATCCTAATAGAGCAGACATTGGTCTACCAGGGCCAAGACCTTGGAATTGGACACCTGGATTTCTTTAACGACGCCCTTGGACGCCGGGTACTGGCCTTAGAAAATAAAATAGCTTTTCTTTCTTTTCTTTCTTATCTGTAAATGCCTTGGCATTTTCTCGAGCACCTTGCGTGCTAAAATCCCTAAGTCTTGACTTTTGGGGATTTCTTAAGGCCTTGGCCTTTTCTTTTCTTATCTTCATCTTCTCTTTTCTTTTCTCATAGCTTTTCTTGGTCCCTAACCTCATATAGGGTACTCAATAAAATATATATAAGCATATAATGAACTAAGATCACATGCAAAAATCTTAACAAGAAGGAAATATCTCTTTTAAAAACTTTCAAGGGAAATTCTTGCGGAAAAACCGCCTCTTACTGCAGGTGAGCAGTACTTACATTGGTTTTCTTGAACTTACTACCGAAATTGAGATCCAGGCTCGTGAGAAACGTGAGATCTCCACGAACCGTCCGCGCCTACGCGTTCTCCTCGTCGAGACGGACGAAACGCTCCGTCTCCTTGGTTCCCTCTTGGCCGGCGCCCCCTTGGAAGAGGAGAGGAAGTCTCGGCTTGGTGTTGGCGTGCGCACAAGAGAGGGGAAGAGGATTCCCGTGCGTGTGTCGCGCGGCTAGGGTGAGGAAGAGAGAAAACCAAAAAATCCAATTTCCTCTCTTAACTTATCTATTTATACTTATGGGGCGGATTGACCTAACCACAACTTATCTATTGGTTCGCTTATCCTCTATCAACAAAACGAACCAGCCCAGCTGGTCGCGCGTGCGCTTGGTCTCGTGGTGTTCGCGGGTTCGAATCCCCTGTTGCCCTTAAATGTTATTCATTTTTAAAAAATACTAAACGGACTCGGAAAATTTCATAAAAATATTCTAAAAATTCCTAAAAATATCTAGAATATTTCTAAACCATTTTTAAATAATTCTAAGGACTTTAAGAACTAAAAATGAGAATTTTGGGGCGTTACATCAAATGCATAAGGTTGGATTGTAGATGGTGGGAAAAATAATGAAGTTGAACCAGGTTTCGGGATCACTTAGCAAATGGTTGATGAAGCAGCTTGAATAGATGGAAATCTACGACCTTGAAAAAGCTCTAGAGTGAGAGAACTTCACCGGAATGATTTTGCATCCAAAGAAGAAGAGGGAGGATCACAACGATGACATTTAGTTTGTGTTCGATGAAGAATAAGTTGTTGAAAATTATGAAGAACAAGAAGTAGAATAAATTTATGATAATTTATTAGTTACGTAATTTTAAACTCATTTTAAATTTAATGTTATTGCGTTGTAATTATAGACTATGATTTATTATGTAATTTATGTTGATACTGTGGAATCCGCCTAGTTATGTCTAGTCCCCGTCTAGGCTGTCTAGGCGCTAGGCGTTGGTCTACGCCTGACTAGCGTCTAGCGAATTTTAGAACCTTGTCTTTAGGTGTGGTTCTACTGTTGTTTCCTCGGTAGGAAACCCCGTGTAATTACTCATGTGATTAATCACACAAGGCATAGATAAGCCATCCTAATAAACATTTATGGATTGGAATGGTGGGAACGATGGATCCAGGTTTTTCCCTTTTGCTTTCACCACACAACACACCACTCTATTTCAATATTATCAGAAGAAAACAGAAAGATGGGTCCGTAAAGCAAGAGCTACTTCTGTCCTCTCCGCCCAAGCATATCGAGCTGCTTTAGCTCGAAATCAACTATACAATCAACCAGCCCAACAAGGCCAGCCAACTCAAACTAGCCCGCCAGCCCAACCAGTTCAATTTCAAGAAGCCCAAGGCAACATCACACCTTCTCTGGATTCTATTGGCGAACAGAACATTGATAATATGATGGAATCCTAAAGGACCCATCATTCTTGGCCATTCTCTCTTAAGAATCTTACTTTACAGCAAGACTTGTCAGTACTTATCCCCTCGACAGCTTTCTGCAAGCCTGACTATCTACTTTCCACGATGTCAGATTATCTCTTATCCCTTCTCTCCACATGCCTCTTCCTCACTCACCTACCCAGGCCTTGATTACTCCAGATGTCTCTTCCACGCAACCCTTTTCTCTCTATAAAAACCCCCTCCTTCTCCTCCAGCAGGCACAGACCCTCAGCAATAGCAAGCCCCTCTCAAGCTATATATATATATATATATATATATGATCAATTCCCTGTCCAAGCTAATTTTGTTGCTAGTTCATACAGATTGTTAGTCTATCCCAACAAAATTAGGTAAGTGAATTGCCTGTATATACGACTCTTCTATTTCTCTAGTTGGAAATTTGACGGTTGATATAAAAAAATATTGCTCTCGTGGTGGTAAAAGACGATTCGTTCGCCCCAGCGCCCCCGTGAATCCGTCTCAGGGCCAACACGGAGGAGATAAATCACGGGGACTACTAGCCCGGATGCTGTAGCTAGCGCATGGGGAGGGTGGGCATATTGGCTTTGCCAGGATGACTCCCAGATCTGTTGGTGGCAACACCCACACACTAACCATCAGCTCATCCCGTGGGGACAAATAAAAAAGAGGATTTATTATTGCTAAAAGGACTCAAACCCGGAATCTCAAACAACATATATCTCAATGCTTACCACTTGGGATAACAACTCCATGGTTTTAAAAAAGAAAAAAAAATTGCTCTCGTGACACCCATCTTTATTGCAGTTAGATAATAGTCCCTGATGAACTCTCTGCAATCATTAATTACTTGGATTCATATCCATATATGCTGTTAGCATTCAACATTTCCTTTACATTTTGGCTGATGCCCTATAATTCACTGTGCTTTATTTATAAGCGTTATTTGATTGAAATTCACTTTTCATATTTCCTAATTAAGGATATTTATTGGGACGGGTTGGCTGGGACGGTCGGGGCGAACGAATTGTCTTTTGCCATCATAATTAACGATGTTTACCTCCATAATGTCTCGGACAAGAAACTTCTTATGTGCATCATCATGCGCTTTCTCCCGGCCAGAGATTGCATGGAAGAATGTTAATTACGCTCAGATATGAGAGTATCTTCGCGATGATTTTGAGTTGAGAAATAGATTCGGTAGCCTCCATTTCAAGTTGGAGTTCGTTGAGGTACGACTTGATTCCTTTCTTCATTCTCACAGCGGTCTTGATTTGTTGGATCAGCCTGTCTGATTTTGCTATTGGTTTACAGCGCAAACATTGCGTTCTTCAGGAAAATCCTTCAGAATAGGGAAAATGCATTTCTTGGATTCTCTCATAGTTACATTACTTATTGCGGAGATATTCATGTCTATATATCGCAATGGAATATAAATTTATCGCCGCCACATAATTTTGATAGTTAAATTTCTGTCAAACCAAACTCTATTGAGTTTGATAGAGTTCAAATTTCGTTTCCCCTCCCCCTTTCTTCTTGTAAAGTGTCCAAGCATTGACATTTACGAAATTGATGGGAAAAAAAAATCTCGATGGAAGGTGTTTTTAATATCCACTTGACGTCTTACTTGTTAGTGATATGAGAGAAGTGTCCTAAGGCAATCGCCTTATGATTGTAAACATTTATTTCAATAAATGATAATTCACTATTTGAGTATACATGCTTGTGTATTTGATTGGGATCTTGAACTCATCTACTGAATGTCCGCAATACAACTCACAGCATAAGAGAATTTGTGATGAGATCACAACTAGTGATTATCTCTAAATGCGCAAATGTGAAGTATTGAAAATATCCCTAGTCGATGAATTGATAAAAACGGACACTATCAATTCTGTTGAGACTAGCATGGGTTATTCTCTAATCAGCTGATTCTCACTGGCTGGTGACATTGGGATGTCCGGAGATAAACATGGATGCTAGTTAAGGGAACTAGTTCATTGGAGTGACTAGCTGTAAGACTTCATATGGGAATCTACATGTAGATATGTCAATGAAGATCTTACTGTGGCTTAAGTGCGATGTTCCTTTGACTTGCGGTGTTCAAGTCATCTTGGTCATGAAGACTTATACTTTGACATCTTAAGCAAGCATCTCCAAGGAGGTGTGGACCCAGGATGATCGGGTGTAAGCCGAAGTGCCCGAAGATGTTTGAACAGCCTACAAAGGATTCACCACTCCTTGCGAGGAGATGTATACCCAGGCCTATCGTCGGATTGTTACTCAAAGCCTCTGGCCAGAGCATATCATGTTTAGAGTGAGAGTCTCTAAAATACATGAGAGTAATTAGAAATCCAAAGGACGAGTAAGACATTACTTGGGCTAGGCGTGACGTAGTCAGCCTAGTGGGGACTGACACCATTGACCGTGTCCTGAACCAAGTGGGTATAAGGTGGTGAAGGGAATGGGGCACGATTCATTAGAGCTGCTGAAGGGTTTCAGAATAATTTCTTCTGAGGTCAAACCGTTGATCTTTCGATTAATTGGGGATCATGATGTACTACTAGGTGCCACTCATGATCGTTCTATAATCAGTTAATTATAGACGGCCAACATAAATCGAAAGCCTATTTAGTCACACGCACTACGAGTAATCCGAGGGATTTAAAACGAGTTGAAAATTGGATTTTCCGATCAAGAGAAATAAGTCGAATCTGAGTTAGTCAGAGGCGCAATGGAAGCTAAAAATGGCTAAGTCTTTTGAAGGCTTTTTTGGGCGAATTAAATGAGTTTAATTCGCGGCGGTCCGGGTTGGTTTGGCCGGCCAAAGAGGGTGCCAAACCCCTCTTTGGTGGCCGGCCAAATAGAGGAGAATAAACCAATTTAATTGGTTTAATTAATTAAATAAATCTAGTACGATTTATTTTATAAATTATGGATAAATAAATTTGTATAAAGAAATTTATATAAATAAAATTTATAGAAATTTATTCTTTTATGGAAGATTAAAATAATCCATGAATTGGGTTTATTTTAATTTTATAAAATCAATTATGAATTGATTTTTCCATAATAAGAAAGTTTAAAAATTTCTTATAAAATTTATTCTATAATTTAAAGAGAAGAAGAATTACTTTTTATTATAAATTAGTTTATAATAAAGACTTGGTTTAAACGGAATTAATTCATAAGAATTTATAGGATAAATTTCTTATGATAAATAATTAGTTTTATTATAAAGTTAGTTATAATAAAATTCATAAGAGAATTTATAGGATAAATCTCTTATGATAACTAATTTGTTTTATTATAAATTGTTTATAATAAGACTAGGCTTAAAAGGAATAAGCAATAAGAAAATTTATAAGATAAATTTCTTATAACTAATTCCGTTAATTCGGTTTAGAGGGAGACTTAGCAAAGGAGTTGCTACTATATAAAGGAACCAAAGGCTAGCCCTTAATTCCAATTGAATCAATTAAGAGATTAATTATTTCTCTCCCTCTTTCTCTTCTCTTCTCTCCTCCTCTTCTTCTCCTTCACATTAGGGCCGGCGCCCCATCCTTGTGGATTAGGGCCAGCGCACACAACCATCACCCAAGGGAGTTGGCGTGAGCTTTCAAGGAGAAGGAGAACCCGAACACGAAGAAGAAGAAGCGGATAGCGACTCCTCTCTTCTCGGAATTCGATTCCGTTACTTCGTTGGTTAGTTTTCCTAATTTTTCTCTTGTCCTTCTAGTTGTGCCTTCCGAGAATCTAGTAGTTCTCGTCGGCACAAAACTCGTGACTTTGCGAAGTCATCCCGAAGAGAACTCGGCGTGGACGCGAATAGAGGCGAAGCTTCCAAGGGACGCTACGGTTGGATCTCGTCCCTTACTTCGAGATACGCGAGGTACTTGGTAAATTAGTTTACTTTTCGCAAACTTTTATTTTATGATTATGTCGATACACTATAAGGTTGCATGCTAGATACGAAGTTAAAATAATTTAGGAAATTATTTTATGCAAACTCTTCCGCTGCACGTAAAAATTTTAAATTTTACGAACTCGTATCCTTGTCGACATGCACCCGGTCCCAACATTACTATTGCAGGGTACCCAGGCAAAAACGATATCTATTTTAGAACTATCGTCCAATATCATTTTGTACTATTTTTTTTTATTTAAAAAGGCCTGATCTGAACAATAAATAGGGTTGCATATAATAAATGAGCAAATGATAGGGAGAGTGAAAATGGGAGAATAAAAACTATAATGAATGGTGTGATATTACGTGGCATGACGTGACACTTTACATGTACACGTTCGATTATCGCTTGGACACCATCGGCGGTCTTCGGCCGTCGTCCCGAATCAAACTATACCTTGGAGGATACGATGGATCCGTTAAAATCATGCATGTAAGGTGCCACGATGAATAGGCTTAAATGGCCTGGTTAGTGTTTGTTAACTTGTTTTTGTGATTAGAATTTTCTTAAATAAAATTTTAAATTTAAATAATCTAATATACAGAGCCGTTCAGCTGCGGACGCGGGTTGCGGACGCGCTGCGGACCAGTCCGACGTGGCACGCTGCGTGGACAAAAACAAGCCAAAAGCAAACTCGCAGCGTGAACTTTCGCGATTTTGCTCTCGTGCCCGCACGACCGCCTCTCTCGCGAACCCTAATCTCCGCCTGCAGCCCGCGTCGCCTCCCTCTCTCGCGACCATCGAAGCCGCACCAGCCTCCCTCGACGTCTTCTCCCTCGCCGAACTCCCTTCCTCTCTGCCTCCCTGTGGCGTCCTCGCTCCCTCCTCCCCGTGGCGCGAAGTTCCTTCTCATGAAGCCTCTCAGCCGAAGCCCTAACTCCCTCCCTCCTCGCGAAGTTCCTTCTCATCTTCTTTCCCAACCGAAGCTAGGGTTTTCAGTCTTAACACACTGCTTCGGCTTCCCCGTGGCGCCCTCGCTCCCGCTTACCAAACTTGCCTAAGAGTTTAAAGATTATAAGAGGTAGATTCCCTGGAAAGATCCATTATTTTGAAAGGTTACACAATATGTATGAATTAGTATTTTTCTGAATTCTTTCCGTGGCAAATTCTTTAATTTGCTCTTGGCATCTGCAGGCAAATGCTTGGATTTCAAAAGCGTCAAAGTATCGGAGTTCAGTTTGGAAGGTTAGCGATAAACGGCCAGGTGATAATCTAATTGGGATGGGATTATCACCTATGATATATATTTAGGGCGTTGCTCAGCTGTTTTATTTCTCAGGTTATAATGCCAGTGACTCAGATTCTGATGAAGAGAAGATTACCATCGAATCATCAGCAGAATGACCTGGTTCATAAGGTGAGTTATTCTTGTGCTCTGTTTGGTAAATGTTTAGACTCGATTCTAAATGATTGATGCCTCTATCAAGTTACAAGGCAAAAGAAATAAGTAGCCATGGATTACTATTATTTTATTTTTGCATCTCAAATAATTTATAGTGCAATATATCGGATATTTGAAAGGTCCTGTTAAAATTGAATGGCAAAAGTGATTTACTGTTAGTCTTGAACTATCTTTCACATATCTAGTTCTTTTGATTCCAGTTAATTCCATTTTTATTAATTCATTGAACAAGACGCACGACAAGGAACACAAACTTGTCCTGTTCTAATCTTGTTCAAGTGAAGTTTTCTGCACGATGTTAAATATACCACAAAATTAAATAGTCTAGTGCAAGAAAGATATTCTTTTAGAGTTTTAGGCCTTCACTTTTAAGTTGTTTCACCATGTGCCTTACTCTAGCATGAGATGACAGGATACAAGGAAGATGACTCTCCTAGAGATGCTCAACCCTGAAGTTTAAGAATGAATTAGAGATTTATTTCTCGAATCCATAATCTCTGTGATTTTGGGCTGCAAGAGTATCTGCAAATTGGTTTGGGTACAAGATTTAAAATCTTACTCCAAGTGGAACTAGATAGTTTGGTACTGTTTTGATAGTAGGTGTTCAGAGGAAAAGGAGAGGGAGGAGCTTACCTGAAGGCATTCGAAGAAGCCTTTTGACTTTCAAGGATTTCGTTCAACATTGACATTTATGCAGAGCTAAGGTTTAATCATATCCATCACCGATTTACTTTGTACATGTTTGTAACCTATTTAATTATGAATAACTAAATGCATTCATCTATATATTTCTTGAAAAGCTTCAATGTTGACCCCAAGGCTTATTTTGATTTCTTGCAACTCTGCAGATTCGCTGTCAGTGCATCAACACCCAACTATTTACCTTCCTGCAACGCCTTTTGATTCCCAAGGATTGCATGGTAGATTTCCAAGAATAAATCTTCTTCAAGTTGTGCAACTTATTCTCCCAATCTTTCATTTAGGACTAGTTGTAATTGTAAATGAGTTATTTTACCTGGATATATTAATCCTTTCCATTGTGTGAATTTTTTTATTACGAAAGAAATTGTGATTTTTGATAACACACTTTTCTGGATGTGATTTTGCCTTGCATATGTTATGAGAAGATTGCAGTTTGGTGAACAATGAGTTGTGGTTTTTTATTTTTTGTGCAATATTTTTGGATATTGAACTCAATGCACATTGAATTTTTTTTGTTTTGTATTTTTGTGCGCTTATTTTGTAAATCCAGAACTGAGATACATTAGTAAAAGAATAAAATAAGATGTTCTGTAACTTCAGCAAAATCATAGAGCTTCAGTTCTGTAACTTCAGTAAAATAAGATGAGTTAACATACATAAGCAGTAAAACCATAGAGCTTCAGTTCTGTAACTTCTAAGTGACCGTGCTGCAACCAAGGTCACAGTTTAGGTAAACTGGATGAGCAGATGTGAAACACAGAAAATTCCAGGAACAATGATACTCGACAAATTGAAGGTCAGTTCAAACAATGAGACAATACAGAATTTGAAATTAAAAACACTCGTACAGGGGTCAATACAAAGCTTTACTGAAGAAAGAAAAGAAAAAGTTTAGATAAGATCACGCAGAAGCTTGTGTACAAGAATACTTCAAGGATGTTTGTTCATATGTAGTTCTTTGAGACTCTGTAGCCAGAGATGAGAGATGATACTGCAAGGGCTATGAAAGCTAAGA